>OZ012736.1:421462907-422202907 GCA_963859935.3 Lathyrus sativus | reverse complement strand
CTAATTTTTTTCAAGTGTTTTTGTTTCAGATAACATAATAAATATTCCTCTAAACGAAATATTTCTCTGAACGTTAAGTTACAACACGGAGAAGACTCTGAGCGTGTGGTAAAAAGCGAAGCTACAAAAGGCTCTGAGCATAGAGTATAAAGCGAAGATTCAGAAAACTCTGAGCATACTAAACTCAACGCTGCAACTGCAGAGGCTCTGAGAATCAAAACACGTAAGGCTCTGAAACGTTAGTAACAAAGTGATACATTTGGATAACACGTAAGAGCGAAGATCTGCTCTGATCTAAAGCGCTCCTTTGGATGAACAGTTTGTTAAAACAATCACACTAGCACTAAGCTGCAGAACTCTGGAAGAGAGTTACTTTGATAAGAAGAAAATGCAACATCATCAGAGGATCTGATGCAGGGAATATTTCCATATTCGTTCATTTAAAAAGATGTTGATCAAGAAAGAGTCGTTGCCAAAGTCATTGTCTACATCCAACGACATTATTCCTCTTTTGTGTACAGGATAAGATTTTAGAACAAAAGGGATATCTCTGAACATTTCTCTCCTGGAAAGAAATAGTCAAAAAAAGACAAAAAAAAAACATTTGCACGCTATTTGAGAAATGGGTGTGATGTATTTAAACAAGTCTTCAACAACAATTAAATATATACATCATTATTCTACAACGAATATACTACTTTGCTGAAAAGAAAATCCTACTTTGCTATCACTTCCAAGTCAATTTCATATTAGCAAATAGAAAGTTTCATTAATCTTCATTTGTGTTAAATCACTGTTGTGAAAAAGCTTTTCTAAGAAGCACTTAAACACACTTTATTGTATTACTTTGTAAAAGATCCTTGAGAGACCAAGTTGTGGTCAGTATTCTCGAGAAGACTAAGACAAGTTTGTCTTAGTGAAAAGATTGTAATCAAGTTTATCTTTCATTTACTATGGCTGAATCTTCAAACAACACTAACGCTGGGTTGAACAACAAATATGAAGAGAAAGACCGAATCAGCACAAAGCCTCCTATGTTTGATAGAGAAAAATTCAATTACTGGAAGGACAGAATCGAAAGCTTCTTTCTTAGCTATGATGCTGATCTCTAGGATATAGTCATTGATGGATACACTCACCCCACTAATGGTGAAGGTAAAAAGATTTCTAGAAAATCAATGACTGATCAACAAAAGAAAGACTTCAGGAATCACCACAAGGCAAGGAAAATTCTGCTGAACGCTATATCTCATACTGAATATGAAAAAATCACCAATAGAGATACAACGCATGACATGTTTGAGTCCTTGAAGATGACGCATGAGGGAAACACGCAGGTGAAAGAAACGAAGGCTCTAGTGCTGATTCAAAAGTATGAAGCCTTCAAGATGGAGGAAGATGAATATGTGGAAACCATGTTTTCTAGATTCCAGATTCTGACTGCTGGATTGAAGGCTTTTGACAAAGGCTACCCCACTTCTGATCATGTAAAGAAGATAGTCAGAAGTTTACCAAAGAGGTGGAGACCTATGGTCACAGCGTTAAAGCTCCCAAAAGATCTAAACAAAACCACTCTGGAGGAACTCATCAGTTCTTTAAGAAGCCATGAGATAGAGCTTGAAGAAGATGAGCCTCAGAAGAAAGGTAAGTCCATAGCTTTAAAATCTAACAAAAAATCTGAAACTAAAGCTTTTCAGGTACTAGAAGGAAGCTCTGGAGATTCTTCATCAGATGAAGATGAACTATCTTTACTATCCAGAAGAATAAATCAACTCTGGAAGCACAAGCAAAAGAAGTTCAAAAAATTTAAAAGACCAGAACACTGTGGAGAATCCTCTAGTCACAGAAGATCTAGCAAAAAGGAAGTAGTGTGCTATGAATGCAAAGAGCCAGGACACTACAAGAATGATTGTCCCAAACTTCAAAAGGATAAACCCAAGAAGAAGTTTGAGAAGAAAAATAAAGTCCTGATGGCTACTTGGGATGACTTAGATTCTTCTGAAGCCTCGTCAGAGTCTGAAGACGAATGTGCAAACGTTGCACTAATGGCTGACATACAGGAACATGAAGAATCATCTGAATCTGGATCAGAATCAGATTCAGAAGAGGTTTTTGTTGATCTCACCAGAGCTGAGTTAATTGAAAGCTTATCTGAAATATGTGAAACTATAGTAAGATCAGACTCAAATACAAGAAGTTGCAAAGCAGTCTTGCATCTGAGACTGGTCAGCTGAAATCGAAAATTGCTGAGCTGAAAGAAAATAATTTTCAAATTAAAATTGAATTGGAAAAAGCTCAACAAAAATCTGAAACCAATACTACGTCTAGCTCTAAAAATATTTTAGAAGAGTATGACCATATTTTTCAAAGGTTCCTATCCAGAAGCATAAACAGAAGAAAAATGGCTTCTATGATCTATGGTGTGAGCAGGAACAACAGAAAAGGGATTGGATATGAATTATCTTCTGGGAAGGAATCAAATCCAAAACCTATTGATGAGTTAAATTATACTCCTATGTATTCTAATTTTAAATTTGGTTACTCACATGACATAAAGTACACACGTTTAGATCAGAACACCACAATTTTTAATAAACCTAAGCTGCGTCAGAACACAACTGCTTTTAATGCACAGAAGTTCAGGCAGAACTTCAGAACAACTAACTCCAGAGGACCCAAAAAGATATGGGTACCTAAGGATAAAATAATTTATGTTGCAGATGTCCTTAGCAGCAAGGTTGAGACACCAGTCCTGGTAACTGGACTCTGGATGCTCACGACACATGACGGGAAGAAGGTCTATGTTCCAAATTATGGAACTTAGATCTGGTGGAGACGTAAAGTTTGGAGGAAACCAAAAGGGCAAGATCATTGGCTTTGGAACAATTTGTAATGGTAACCTCCCTTCTATCTCAAATGTTCTGTTTGTAGAAGGATTAACTCATAACTTGTTGTCCATAAGTCAATTAAGTGACAATGGTTATGATATTATCTTTAATCAAAAATGTTGCAAAGCTATTAGTCAGAAAGATGGATCAATCCTCTTTAATAGTAAAAGAAAGAACAACATTTATAAAATAAAACTTTCAGAATTGAAAAGTCAAAATGTTAAATGTCTTATGTCTGTTAATGATGAGCAATGGGTCTGGCATAGAAGACCGGGACATGTTAGCATGAGACGTATATCTCAGATTAATAAGCTCAATCTGGTCAGAGGACTTCCTAAGTTGAAGTTCAACTCAGATGCTCTTTGTGAAGCATGTCAAAAAGGAAAATTTTCAAAATCCACTTTCAAACCAAAGAATGTTGTTTCTACTTCTAGACCATTAGAGCTTCTGCATATTGATCTGTTTGGACCAGTGAAAACTGCATCCATCAGAGGCAAGAAGTATGGGCTTGTCATCGTTGATGACTACAACAGATGGACATGGGTAAAATTCCTAAAGCACAAGGATGAGTCTCACTCTGTATTTTTTGATTTCTGCAATCAAGTCCAAAATGAAAAGAAATTTAATATTGTCAAAGTCAGAAGTGATCATGGTGGTGAATTTGAAAATAAATATTTTGAAACATATTTTAAAGAAAATGGCATTGCACATGATTTCTCTTGTCCTAGAACTCCTCAACAGAATAAAGTTGTAGAACGAAAGAATAGAACATTGCAAGAAATAGCCAGAACCATGATCAATGAGACAAATATGGCTAAACATTTTTGGGCAGAAGCAATAAATACAGCGTGCTATATTCAGAACAAAGTCTCTGTAAGACCTCTTATGGAGAAGACTCCTTATGAATTGTGGAGGAATAGAAAGCCCAACATTTCATATTTCCATCCTTTTGGATGTATTTGTTTTATTCTGAACACTAAAGATAATCTGAATAAATTTGACTCTAAAGCACAAAAGTGTTTTATGCTTGGATATTCTGAACGCTTAAAAGGCTACAGAATATACAGTACTGAAACACAGATTGTGGAAGAATCAATTCATATCAGATTTGATGATAAGCTTGGCAATCAAAAGCCAAAGCAGTCTAAAATTTCTGCAGATCGAGAAGTTCTTCTCATAGACTCTGAAGAATCAGAGGCAAACAAAGTTCCAGCTAAAGAACCAGAAGCAACTCTAGATGCCACTCCATTAGCTGCTCATTTGGACAACTTAACTATTTCTGAAGAACCAACTCTGAAAGGATCCTCCAGAATTGAATCTTCTCATCCAGAGGAGATGATTATTGGAAAGAAGGATGATCCCATAAGAACAAGATCCTTCCTCAAATCCTCTGGGACATCATTATTTAGTCTGGTGTCAATTATTGAACCTACCTCTGTGGATGAAGCTCTGCAAGACAACGATTGGATACTTACTATGCAAGAGGAGCTGAATCAATTCACAAGAAATGATGTCTGGGATCTGGTTCCAAGACCAAGAGGATTCAACATTATTGGAACAAAATGGGTCTACAGAAATAAGTTAAATGAGCAAGGAGAAGTCATCAGAAATAAAGCTAGACTTGTTGCTCAAGGCTACAGTCAGCAAGAAGGTATTGACTACACAGAGACATATGCTCTTGTGGCAAGGTTAGAATCCATACACTTGCTAATTTCTTTTGCTGCACAGAATAACATCACTATGTATCGGATGGATGTTAAAAGTGCTTTCTTAAATGGTTTAATAGAAGAAGAAGTATATGTTCATCAATCTCCTGGATTTGAAAATGAAATATTTGTAGAGCACGTTTTTAAATTAAAGAAATCACTTTATGGCCTAAAATAAGCTCCTAGAGCTTGGTATGAAAGGCTGAGTAATTTTCTTTTGGAAAATAATTTTATTAGAGGAAAGGTTGATACCACTCTTTTTCATAAATCAATTAAGAAAGATATCTTAATCTGTCAGATTTATGTTGATGATATTATTTTTGGAACCACAAATATTTCACTTGGAAAGGAGTTTGCTAAGTCTATGCAGGCAGAGTTTGAAATGAGCATGATGGAAGAGCTAAGATTCTTTCTGGGCATTCAAGTTAATCAGACTCCAGAAGGCACCTACATACATCAGACGAAGTATGTGAAGGAGCTTCTGAAGAAGTTTAATCTGACAGAGAGTAAGCCAGCAAAGACTCCCATGCATCCAACTTGCACTCTGGGAAAATAAGAGGTAAGTAAAAAGGTAGATCAGAAGTTGTACAGAGGTATGATTGACTCTCTTCTGTATTTGACTGCCTCTAGGCCTGACATTCTCTTCAGTGTATGTTTATGTGCTAGGTTCCAATCAGATCCTAGAGAATTTCACTTAACTGCTGTTAAGATAATTCTGAGGTATCTGAAAGGTACAACTAACGTGGGTCTGTGTTACAGAAGATCTAATGAATATAAATTAGTAGGCTTCTGTGACGCTGATTTTGCTGGAGATAGAGCTGAACGCAAAAGCACCTCTGGAAGCTGTCAGTTTCTGGGAGGCAATCTGATCTCGTGGTACAGCAAGAAGCAACTCACTATAACACTCTCAACTACAGAGGCAAAATATATTGTTGCTGCTGGTTGCAGCACCCAGATGCTCTGGATGACGAGTCAGCTGGAGGACTACCAAATACATTAGAGTAATATTCCTATCTTCTGTGACAATACTTCTGCAATTTGTCTTTCTAAAAATCCAATTTTACATTCAAAGACAAAACATATAGAGATTAAACACCACTTCATCAGAGACTACATTCAGAAAGGGATATTAAGTTTAAATTTTGTTGATACAGACCATCAATGGGTTGATATTTTTATAAAACCCCTCTCTGAAGATAAATTTAAATTTATTCTGAAAAATATTAGTATGGACTTTTGTCCAAAATAAAATCTTTATTCAGAATTAAATTTATTCAGATGAAAAGTGTTTAAAGTCTATACTCTGAAGTATTGCATCTGAAATTTTTTTAAGTTACTTTATTTTTGTGAAAATCTGAGTTAACAAGCTTTAGAGGATTTGAGCATTAGTTAAAAATTCATTTCCTAAAAGAGCTTCAGAGGCACACCACATCAAACACGTGTCACTTCTAATCTGAATTTTGAAAATGATTGAGTGTACATAAAGCTGAGATGTCGTTTCAAGTACTGTTTGAATCATTGAAATTCTCTTTTTCCCTCCACTTTGTCAAATCACATTTAATGCGTTAAATCATTATTCCTTTTTTGATTTGTTTTATGTTTCTCTTTGTGCCCTAACACATATTCCACGCCGTAACACATTTCACACTTTCATTATCTCACACACCTTATGCGTTTTGCTCTTCTTAAGCTTTTAACTTCTCGTTTATCTTAATTGTTTGTTAGTTTGTGCTCATCTGTAAATTTTGCCTGTTTTATTTCTTTTCTGAGTCTCTAAATACATCTGTGACTATTTTTTTTTTACATCTGATTCTATCTTATATTTTTCAATTTTTCTTGCTCTGAATTTTTTTTTGTCTTAAATGATTTTCTAAAATCACTTTTTGATATGACAAAAAGGGGGAGAAAATAGAAATTTTGAATCGTTCACATAAACAGATACTAAATGGAAACTCACACATGTTAAAAACTAACTAATCATGAATTCAGTGTTTCAGAGTTAAAGTTACTCATCTGACAATATTTATAGAATTAACTTTGAACAAGGTCTGAGATAGTCCATAAGCTTGCTCTGACTCTGGAAAGAATACAAGTGCTGAAAGGGAAGTTTTAAATTTTCTAGCAGTATTCATTTCAGGGGGAGAATCATATTCTCAGGGGGAAATATATATTTTAATTTTGAATAAAATTTCGAATAGTTTTTGTCATCATCAAAAAGGGGGAGATTGTTAGAACACAGATTGGTTCTTAATATATCTCAATGTTTTGATGATAACAATAATGAAATTTTGTATGGAGAAAATATATACTCTAATTTTGTTCTAGTGTTTTTGTTTCAGATAACATAATAAATATTCCTCTGAACGGAATATTCCTCTAAACATTAAGCTACAACACGCAGAAGACTCTGAGCATGTGGTAAAAAGCGAAGCTACATAAGGCTCTGAGCGTAGAGTATAAAGCGAAGATTTAGAAAACTCTGAGCATACTAAACTCAATGCTGCAACTACAAAGGCTCTGAGAATCAAAACACGTAAGGCTCTGAAACGTTAGTAACAAAGTGATACATTTGGATAACATGCAAGAGCGAAGATCTGCTCTGATCTAAAGCGCTCCTCTGGTTGAACAGTTTGTTAAAACAATCACGCTAGCACTAAGCTGCAGAACTCTGGAAGAGAGTTACTCTGATAAGAAGAAAATGGAACATCATCAGAGGATCTGATGCAGGAAATATTTCCATGTTCGTTCATTTAAAAATATGCTGATCAAGAAAGATTCGTTGCCAAAGTCATTGTCTACATCCAACGACATATTCCTCTTTTGTGTACGGGACAGGATTTCAGAACAAAAAGGATACCTCTGAACATTCCTCTCCTGGAAAGAAATAGTCAAAGAAGACAACAAAAAAAAAAGCATCTGCATTGTATTTGAGAAATGGGTGTGAAGTATTTAAACAAGTCTTCAACAACAATTAAATATATACAACATTATTCTACAACCAATATACTACTTTATTGAAAAGAAAATCCTACTTTGCTATCACTTCCAAGTCAATTTCATATTAGCAAATAGAAAGTTTCATTGATCTTTATTTGTGTTAAATCACTATTGTGAAAAAGCTTTTCTAAGAAGCACTTAAATACAATTTATTGTATTACTTTGTAAAAGATCCTTGAGAGACCAAGTTGTGGTCAGTATTCTCGAGAAGACTAAAACAAGTTTGTCTTAGTGAAAAGATTATAATCAGTTTTTGATTATTGTATTAAGTCCTCTTTTGAAAGAGGCGAAATCACCTTGGCCGGGTGGACTGGAGTAGTTTGAGTTTAAACAAACCAGTATAAAAATACCTGTTATTTTTATTGCCTTATTTGTTTTTGAAAACCCTTATTCAACCCCCCCCCCCCCCCCCCCCCCTCCCCCTTCTCAATGTTTTCCTTCCTTCACAAATAGTTGAAGAAAAACTTCAACTTGAAGAGAAAGAAACAGGATATTCGATAAAAGATGACGTTTTATAAGAATTAAAATTGAATTATCAATTTATATTGTTTTTTAATATTATTTTGTTTTTGAATTTGGATATACACTCTTTGGTATAATCTATTAAATTTAAACCAAACACTGTGAGTTTAATTTTGTTCAGTTGAAACAATAATAAAAGATTTACAATTGTCATATGTAACCTCAACTTTATTTAAGATTAAACATTTATGTTATGTATTTTTTGTCTTCCATGTTACAGAATAATATTTGTTGATAGTTCACTTAAAATCAAATCACACTCGATGTCATTTATAATACTAACTTTAGTAAGGAACAAGTGTGATACATATGCTATACAAATATTATAAGAAAAGTTTATACACCTAATTTAAAAAATTAAGCAGGTGTGAAAGTTTGGTTTCTGACCATATAACTTCATTAAACTTTTAACACCCAATTTTGGACAAAACTGATATGATATATATGTTCTATATTTTTTTTAGGTAACAGGTGTCATAAGTTGGCTTCTAATCAAACTACTCTCTATTAAATTTTAACACCGATTTTTAAAAAAAGTAGGTACAATTTATAAGTGTTTACACCTCTTTGAAGGAGAAAAACGTGTCAAATGTTAGTTTTAACACCAATATGTAGCACTTAGAACACCAGTTTATCACCGGTGTTAAATCAATTTACCATACCTTTTTTAAAATCAGTGTCAAAATTATACTTACAATACTGGTAGCAACAACACCAGAAAAAAAGGTATTAAATCTTTTAAAAAATTGGTGTTAAATCCCTTATCTACACTAGTGAGATGAAAATTGTAGCTTTTCACTCTTTTTGAGTAAGACTTTTAACCAAATGGAGCAAATAGGCGAGTGGTAGAAACAAATATAATGTGGATGCGTCTTTTTAAAATTCCAACAATAGAGTATCAATTGACAGTTATATTAAAGATGATCATGCCTCTTTTATTCTATAGCTAAAATCAAGCTTATCTTTATTTTATTTGATGTTCTTATGAACGAAGCTCTTGATTTACATTTGAAACTCTATTAAATTCATGAAATCAATTTGAGTTACATGGATTTTGAGTTAGATGTTAAAATTGTTGTGGACAATTTATTTTTATCCAAAAAGAATTTCACAGAATTTGGAGATATTTGAAGTCATTGTAGACAAATGTTTTCTACTTATTATAACAACTCTAGTGTTAGCTTTATTCAGAGACAAGCAAATGAGATTGCCTATAGTTTAACTAAAGCTAGATTTTAAACTAGTTTCTAGTTAATAGTCGAAATATCATATTATATTGAACATTTTTATTTAATGAAATTTTGTATGTTTTCGTGCCTACAAAATTGTATTTTTCTAAAGGGTATAAAATACACTACAACAAAATATAGATTTTCCAACAAAATTTTTACATCGGTTAACCAGTCCAGGATTAGTTATGGAATTAAATATTCATAAAATTAAGATCTTTTGGCCTTCGTGTGATGATAGTAAACTTTATGGGGAGTTGTTTCCTTCAAAAATTTGGAGGACGATAATGGGGATGAAGTTTATTTTAGGGGTTGTTAATAGAGATAAAGGCTTTATCGAGAGGTTGTCCATAAAGAGAGTAATAAAGGTTGTTAAGCTCATGCATCTTCTACCACAACTAAAGGATCCTCATAGTGAGCTTCTTCTACTTCATTCTTTCTTGGGTATCTCCAAACCTTTTTTTTTGCCTTAGAACGTGTCAACCTAACCATATGGAGAATGTAACTATTTGGCTTGATAAAAAGTTGCAAAGGGCGGTTGAAGACATCATAGTTAGTGGAGGTCCTTTCTTTGGAGGACCTTCAATGGATGGTGGCTTTTTTACCTATTAAAGTTGGGATTGGGTTTGTACTTTGTAGTATATGTTGACTCGTATGCTTTTGTGGCTTCTAGGGCCTAATCTTGGATGTTACAGGATCATAAATTGAGAGGCGGTGTGATATACAGAATTGACCTTAATTTCAACGGAGCTTTGGCAGTCTTAGTGTTGTGATTCTAGATTTTGAACTAAGGAGTTTTACTAGAAAGAATATCGCCCATCCTTAAAGCACAACATGTTTGGGCGAGTGTCTTTTTTAGTAAAAATGTCCAAGATATGGATGTAAAGTTTGACATGACCATAAGACAAAAATCAAATTTTGGTTGTTTGCAAGCAACACGTACTCAAGATTTTATCTTTGTTATCCCTATTGACGGTCTAGGGCAACATATGTTCTGGTAGAGTACCGTGTTATCCTTAAATATCGGCTTATGATTCCTTTATTTCCCGTTGATAAGGTTTGTCCTGTTTATTGCAAGGTGTGCTTGGATACATTTGGGAAACACGTTATTCATTGCAAGAAGATTCCATGACTCAAATACAGACATGAATTTGTTAAGGATGTCATATTTTATATTTTTAGGCGTGCATGGGTATCTTTGAAGAAATAGGTGCTTGTGAATTTTTTGACTGGCCCGCGAGAGGGGAGATCGACTCTTAAGGAAGCATGTTTTTTATGTATGTGTGGGTAGGAGGGAAACATGCATGTGAATACTTGACTGGAGTTTCCCCACTAATGGAATGAGGACTAGAGATCTTACTGTGGGACAAGCATGTTTACTGGTGTTTTTAGTAAACAATCACGAGTTTAGTTCACTTAAAAGATTAACTCAAAAAAATTTCAAAGACAATTTCTGTAAAGAAAATATACAATGAAAAGTGTATGATCTAGATTTAAAACACTTGGAAAATAAACCAACTGAATGCAAGCAATAAACTTTGGATAAACACAAAAAGTGATAAACAAACAAAGTAAATGAAGTAAATGACATTAATTATAAATGCTTGAAATACATAAGATTTGCAGCAAAATTAAAGAGTGGACGCAAACTCACATTTATCACAAACTATTTTGCTCGATAACTTGGGTACTATAGTTTTATAGACAATGAATGGGAATTTTATGAACCTTAATTCAAGGCACGAGTGTGCTTTATATACTAGTCCTAAAACAGCCGTCGACAACAACCGTTGGTTACATGTTCGGCGTGTGTCTTACTACATGGGTTGCTTTGCTCTAACTTGCTTTCACGCGTCTTCAAAGTGAAATTGCTGAAAACCAAATAAATGTGGTGATAATTGTGTAGATAACCATTCTGAACGCCTTAACTGCCCTTGTCGAGAACAAAGACAACTCCATATCACAAAATCTTTGGACTTTGAAGATATCTTAAGTCCTTATCACTTACTAAGTGTCGACTTCGATGTTTTGTTGAAGAGTTGTTATATGACTTTCAAGATTCTAAACATGTTTAGAAGATAAAGTGATCCTAATCTTGTGGATCTGTTCTTGAGACTCCTCCAAACCTTTCTTGATCTCGACTTCACTGACAGCTTAGTCGAACCACTAGGTCAGCATAATCAACGTGTCTAAGCTTTTGGTTTAGGCTTTGACACTTAGTAATTTCAACGTAGCCATTACCATTCTCTGTTGACTTTTAAACATCTAGAAATTCCAAGCTAACAAGACAACTCTCAAAGCGACTTCATGTAAAGTGGTCAAGTATGAGAAAGTGTGTTATGACAATCAAAATGCTTTCATACTATTTGTCTTTGACACTTTTGATTTTTTAGAACCATAAGCCGTAGATCTTTTGCAGAGAGTGCAAAAGCTCACGTATATCAATGTTGTGTTAACTAGGACAAAGAATGTAGTTTTTATGATGATTGACTTTGTTATTTAAAAAGGGATTGCGACGCAGTTTGTTGTCTTTTTGCCGGTTACTTCGATATAATTTGATTTTATATATATATATATATATATATATATATATATATATATATATATATATATATATATATATATATATATATATATATATATATATATATATATATATATATATATATATATATATATATATATATATATATATATATATATATATATATATATATATATAAAATAAGTATTTTTATCATAAAAATAATAATTATGATAATTAATCTAATATTCAATTGTAATATATTATAAATAGTTAAAGACTAGTTGTGATTATAAAAATAAACCGTTCATAAATTGATAATTTTAATTCATGTTGAGTTCGCCTAGACATTGAACGTCTGAATTCAACGTCCAACCAGCAGTGAAAACTGATAATTCCATGTGTGAATTGAAAGCAATATGCAAACAACCATAAAAAAGTCATACGTAAAATTGATAGTAGTTGATATTAGTTCAGTGAAAAAATTGAAGTCAATAAATTTAAACACGAATGTAAATAAACTTTACGAATAATCTATATATAGACTCAAAAAACAAAAGATTATTTAAAGTTACTTTTTCATTTATTTTTTAATCAGTTATATAATAATATATAAATAAAATATTTTACATTTATTAATTCATTAATTTTATTTTTTCATATTAAATAATAATTTTGTAAACTATTTAATAGATTTCTTATGTACAAAATAAATTATTTTTTGATAATATTTTATTTTTTAATAAAATAAACTGTCACGGATTCAACTACACTTAATATCTTTACACAATTTATACAATTATGAATTGAATTATTATTTGAAGGGATTTTAGATGGAGGGAGAGAGTATTAATAGTTGGGTGAAGTTTATTAAAAGCGTATGAAGGAAGACACGTGCAATCGCATTCCACTAATAGAGTGGGGTCGTGCACCTAGAGATCCTAAAAATACTAATACAATTATTAACTGCCACCCAATCAGAAAACGACGGCAGTTATGTTGTAACCGTGCATGGGGCCCATCGCATCAACTTGTTTCTCTGCTCTATGTCAGTCACTCATTTACCCTCCAAACATCTTAACCTTTCCGATGGCGGCTACCTCGGGCTTACCAAAATGTAAAATTTTCACCAAAATTCAACTACCATAGTCTCTGCACATAGAATATACATGGAAAAAGAATCATAGTGTTTAATTATCTTTTATTTGAAAATCTATTAGGTTGAAGGGCATTAAATATGAATTCAACCTTTTGACTCGAATGTGAACTCTGCTAATCTTATTACTATTAAGTAGGGCTGACAATGAACCAAACCAACTCGAAGATAGTTCGGAATTCGACTCGACAATTAAATCGTCGAACTAGGTTCATGAACCAAATGAGTTGAGTATGAGCGAAAAATTAAGTTCGTTAACTAAATGAGCTGAACTTGAATTATACATAGTTCGACTCGTTAGGTTCATGAGTCAACTCGATTACATATGAAAAGAATTATACTGTCTTTAAGATTAGGTTTAAATATTTACTTCAAATCTTAGACAAATTTAATCTTCAATTTAGTAGGTTTTGAATTAGACTCTCAAATGTATCTCTTGAAAGTTGTGTAGGTTTTGAATTAGTAGATTTCGAAGATAAAGTTAAATTTCAATATGATAACTTTTATTTTATTTTAATATTTTATTTAAAATATATATTTATTTATTTAAAATGTCAAATATACTAAAAAATATATATATTAAAAAAAATAGTTTTTAAGTTCGTGAACCATGTGAGCTGAACCTAATGAGATGAACCTAACGAGTCAAACCGAACTGTTCGTGAACTTATAACGAGTCGAGTTTGAGCTTAAAAAAAAGTTCGTGTCAAACTCGAACTCGAACTCGAATTCGAACAATTCTTAACGAGTCGAGCCGAGCTGAGGTGAGTTCGACTCGACTCGACTCATTTCCAGCCCTACTATTAAGAAAAGTTAAATTTTATTAAGAATGGAAAGGGTGCATCTCTAGACCAACTTTTGAGAGACCTATATTCGACTTTATTCACTTTTGTTATGATGTTAATGTTAGAAAGAGTTCATTAGAAAGAGACTATTTTTATCATTTAGTGTCAATTTGTTATAAAAAAGATTACTGTCAATTTGGCGCTTCGCTAAAATATTACCGGTGTAAATAATTCAGGGCATAAAAGTATAATTTTATATATATATATATATATATATATATATATATATATATATATATATATATATATATATATATATATATATATATATATATATATATATATATATATATATATATATATATATATATATATATATATATATATATATATATATATATATATATATATATATATATATATATATATATATATATATATATATATATATATATATATATATATATTAAATGTGTGCTGAATTGTTCAAGTTTAATCTTGAAAAAATTTAAATTATATTTTTAATTGTATGAAACTTGATACTCCCTCCGTTTTATAATAAATTATTTATTTAAAATAAAAATGTGTTTTAAAAAATTTCCTTATTATAGTATATATGTATGAATTTTTAGAAAGAAGAAAGAAACATTGACTCACTTTTTTTAAGATCAACTTGAAATTGCTTAAACATGCAATCGATAAACTTAGTGGCAATACAATCTTGACCTAAGAGATAAATATTCATCAAATTTAAATGCATCGCAAACTTACACTTATTATAAAACACTATAAGTAAGATCTAGTTATAAATAACAATTTGACGATGAACTTATACCTAATATACATAATATGACGTAAAAAGTTAAAGAGACGGGGATATAAAAATGTACACTACATATACAGTGGTCTGACAATTCATCCTCGCTATGCCTACTCCACTCTTCAATGATATTAATCATCAGAAACAATAAGATCCTCCATTATGATAAAAGTTAAAGATACAATTTGGTATACCAACTTATTACTAAACTGAATACCAACAACCCAACACTTTAGCCAACACATATATAAAATAATAATTCTTCCGTTAATGCAGATTACTCAATTGTCGTCATTAGAGATCTTCAATGATCTTGATTCACCAAACTTGATAGACCCAATGACCTTCTACAAACTTCAATTTTGCAGTACCCTTTATTCAACTTTGATGATGACTTGTCTAAGTGATTGTTTTATCACCAAATGAGGGTAACTCCCAACTTTGTTATGCAGAAACTTTACTTGGATCCACCAAAGTCTTCCTTGGAGTATAAAGAAAAAATATTCTCTGTCTTGATAAGCACCAATTAACAATGAACAAAAAAAAATTCTTTATCCTGATATAAATAACAAAACTTCACACAAAAAACATTAGATTTTATGATGTACTTCAATCTATCTCTCACACTTAATCTTTATAGTTTATACCCATAACAATGATTTCTTGATATAAGGTTGAAGATGATGAATAATATCTAAAGAATCTCACACAACACAACTGTATGATTCCCACACTCTCAAAACTCTAAGAGTTTTCTCATAAGGTTGAATTTCTGAGAGAGTTATTGGTGAATGAATAAATATTTTCATGAATTCTCCCAAGTTTCTTGACAAAGAGAAATTGGGTTTACATGAAATTTTTGGGATTTTCAAAACATAAACATTTAATGGATTATCAAGAGTTTTTTCTCAATTGTGATCGCCACTCATTATTGTGGCATCATCTCAATTAGAAACTCGTCAATCTTTAATGAGAGCAAATTAGATGATTTAAATAGGTGCTAGTGGTAAGGCACAAAAATAGAGGAAATGGGCAAAGGGATTTGAGTTAAACTATGAGTTTTTATGATTTGAATCAAAGAAAGAATTAAATGAATCAAGCTAGTGAAGTGAAAAGGTTTGTTGTTGGAGATTTGAATAAAGTCTGGATGTGTGATTTGAGTCAAGCAATGTGTGATTTGAGTCAAGCAATGTGTAATTTAAATCACACTTAGTTTTAAAAAGACTTGAGTTACTTTGATTCGAATCACCAATCTTGTAATTCGAGTCAGGAAGCTATGTGATTGGAATCACAAACTTCTCTAATTTAAATCCGATAGGCAGAGGCAACTTCTTTACATCCAAGTAAGTTCGTGATCGAATAATATGATTTTGATTCAAATCAAGACTTCCAAAATATTTATTTAAGACTTCTAACTTGAGATTCAAGTAAAATTCAAGATTTTAACTTCCATCAAATTGTAAAAAGGTTAAAACAGATTTATATGGACTCAAAACATTAAAAAAATGGAGAGGCGATTTATGGTACATATTTAACTAACTAGGCATAATACTACACACACATTACAAACAAATAATACAAGTGTGATAAATATAGTTACAAACACGCATAAAATAAGTAATTAACAAGATATCAAAATAATGACAGCGACTACAATTCAATTTCATATTAATCAAACTAATTGTTATTCAAACATTTCATTATTCATACCCGTTTAAATATTATAACATGCAAAATAAACTTCTAAAACTTTCCTCTTCATTCAATTAAACTTATCTTCTCATGGATCCATGGGTTAGCAGGTTCAAAGAATGGCACCAATGTGTTGAATCAATCAAATATCTTTGATGATGTTTAATAAGGGAGAGGTCCTTTATATTGTTAATCGAACATAGTAGAATATGTGCTATTATCTATTATATGACATTTATCTTGAATGGAATACATTTGTGAAAATCATCTCAATTTCACAAGGGGATAGGATAAAACTATTTGACTAACACCAAGAAGGCACAATAAAAGGCATTGAACGGGCATTTGAAATTCTTCAATCTCTATTTACAATCATATGTAATACAAATTATTCTTGAAGATGAATTTGTCACTTATGATGGAAAACTTTATTATTCTTATGACTATTTGGGAAATGAGCCGACAACACTACATGATGATAATGATATTGATTTTCAAGAGATTATATAAAGAATATTTGATGACCATGATAAGAAAATTCATCAAAACCTTTAATAAGTCTTGATAGAATATATACATGAGCATTTTTTGCACAAGAATAATTGTTATTGAAAATTGTTTTAAATCTGTAATTTTTATGTATTTTGTCTCAGTAGTTTATTTTAGCATTTAAAAATTTATTTAATATATTTACTTGTAACTTTTTCCGTTCGAGAAACATAAATGGATGTTCCAGCTTCACGAAGGAACTAGTAATAATGAGAGGTGGATAACTTTTGATCTCGAACGGTGGCTCTGATCTCTTTTAAGGTACCGTGGGGATGGACCTGCATGGTTAACACTCCAACACATAAGTCAATTCAAGATTCTAAATGAATGAAGTAAAATTGGAGATCATAGATTGTGCACCCTCTCATGACATGTGAACTATTTTTATATTTTGGGTCAAGTAGAGTGGGTTTGAGATTGACTGGGCCTTGGTCAATTGGGCTTTTGGCCGATCAAGAATAATTATTCCTAAGGCTTTTTCAAGCATGAAGGAGCCAGGGAAAGGCTTAAATATCATTGACCGACCTCTATGTCGTAGTTTGGTGTTGAATAAAATTGAATCGTTTGTCATCATTTTTTGAGAAGTAATGAGGAACAAACACATTTAATGTGGTTTCATAATTGAGACGCTTCATCACCCATTCTTGACACATGCGATGATGTGACCAGCTAGGGTGTGGTGTAACACCTCATTTAAAATATTTAGCCATTCTGTGTTGTTTGTGAATTTATTGAGTTAATTAAGGGTATGTGGTTAAGGGTGAATGTGAGGAATTAGTCTTAATTGAGTAATGTGAATAAAACTTTAGAATAATATGATAATGATAATTAATTAATAATGGGTGGACATTATTAGTAATATTATGGTTATTATTATTACCATTATTGTTATTATTATTATTATTATTATTATTATTATTATTATTATTATCATGATTGTTATTATTATTATTATTATTATTATTATTATTATTATTATTATTATTATTATTATTATTATGAATTAATTAAGTGATAAAACAATTAGGAGGGATTAGTGGGAGGTTACACAGGAAAACCCAGTTAACGAGAAAATAGAACAAGAGAAAGAACAAGGAAGAGCTAGGGCAAGAGGTGATTCCACCATTTTTGAAGGATCAAAGCTCAGATTTCAGGTAAGGGGGATAATAGGATCAATAATGGTGATTATAGCATGAGAGGGTAGTGAGGGTTCCTTTCCCTCTTAGGATTTTCTGTACATTTGTCCTTTTCTTATCTGACTGCTATGTTGTGTGATTGTTGCTGTTACATCGAAATTGTATACTGAATGTATGTGTGAATCTATGTTGCCTACTGATTTTTAAATAGTAAATTCGTGCAATTTGGTACTGTTGTTGCTGAGTTCTGATATAGAACAGATATGGAAATTGGGGTTTTTGGGGGTTAACGAAAATGGGTTTTAATGACAGAAAATATTGACAAAATGATGAAATAATGAAGTAGGATTAGGACTCTAAGGTTATACTGAGATGAAAGTTATTTTGGTTTTGATTTAGGAGCTTGGAAGTGCTCCAATGGGGGAAAAATCACACTGTTGCAAAACTGGACATTTTTCTGTGCAGGCAAGGCAATACACGTAAGACACGATGCATTATGCGTATGGGGGCACACCCAGGGGAAATACGCATATGATACACACCCCGTCCCCCTTCCAGCATGACCCTCTTCTAAAACGCGTAGGGTACGCGTATAAGGTAGTGGCTATACGCGTATGGGGCATGGCCATACACGTATGAGAGATTTTGGAGAAGTTCTAAGAGAGGAATCACTCTTTGCTGATACGCGTACGACCCACGATAAAACGCGTATAAGGACTAGGCAGGGAGGCCCTATGCGTATGATACGCAGACCTGGGGTGTAGGGAGGAGGTCGTACGCGTATGGGCAGAGCTTTAGCGAATTTTTCCCATTTTTGCGATATTTGTCCCAATTTCGCGTGTAATGAAATTTCTCTTTATTCGTAAGACTAAGATTGTATAATTGGACATAGAGGAAACTATTAATGACACTAAATGAGATAGAACATGGTATTTTTACGTGATGGTTTATATGAGACGTGTTTGATGATTGTGTGCCAAGATTTGTCGTACGTGGATGGTCTTGGGTTGTGGTGGTAATTCCCGAGGGAATTACAATGAGTATGTGGTTCAAGTGTGATCATTGAGGATCGTGGCTTATGCATGAGTTATTATTATTATTGTGCATAATATTGTTCATGCATTCATCTCATGTTAGGTGAAGATGAGCTAGGTGGGAATCCATGATAGGTGCCTAGTCTCGTCCAGACTCCATGTGGGAGTCGTATGGAGATAAGTTGTTGTTTAGAGGAACGTTTACGACTTATCTGGATTCCGACGGGAATCGGGTTCTAGGGTGAACCGTGTGTGATTGTGATGGTACAGTATGCATTGTGTCGTGTCAGTTGAGTCACATTGCATATGTATATGATTGAATGTGGACTGATTATGCCGAATGATGATGTGACACTTGTATGTGCGTTGTACTTGTATGATTGGCGGGATTTGTGTGTTAACGGCTCCTTAGCATGTGATTTTTACCGTGCATTATTGAATGTAGTTCTCACCCCTTTTCTCTTTGTTATGTATATGCTCCTTGGGGAGTACAGATAATCAGGTACCTGAGTAGTGCTTGGAACTTATGTTGATATTCGATCGAGTCTTAGGATTTGCTCTGATATGTAACACGGGAAGGATGGGGATTTCGTTATGTTTTCATGTTATTTGTTCTTTGTCTTTTGTTACGTATCTGGTTTTGATTAATATTGTTGAACCACATATTATGTGGAGATTTGATGTAATTGGGGCTTTAATGCTAAACCATTGATTTAATTCTGTTGTTTAATCGAATTACTTTTTTATTAATAAATGAGATATGAAGTGATTTGATACTTAATGATGATGTTTTTTAATGTGGCATCCTACGTGTGTAACTCTGATCTATTTCTGCAATTATTTTTGTATTTTTAATCTTATAGGAATGGGTAGAGTAGGGTGTTACATATGGTGTAGTTCATAGAGTACTTAAATGCACTTGAGGTTGGTGTATTTCAAAGAGTTTAATTATAGTCATTGATTTTGATATCTTTGTTTATAGTTGATCCTGATTTTTCATTTGCTATTTCTCATAAGTAGAGCGAGTTGAATACTTATAAGTTTTTTGCAACTTTTTTAGCTTTCGGGCTTTAAGTCTCTTTCCAAAAAAATGTCTTCGTTCTTTTTTCCTTGAGAACATCACCCTAAGTGATTCAAAGTTTCATTTAAAGCTTTCGCCCTTTATTCTTCTTGTTCTTCGATCTCCCATAACCAGGTACCTTTCTAACTCAATATTTTTCCTTCAGCACTCCCTGTTTCCTTAGTAAGGATAGGTAACAAGACTGTCATTTTAGTGGGTGGTTTTAAAGTGGAAATCTCATTTGGGCCATCTTCTGATTCTCCTTGCCCTTTTTTGACTAATGATATCATGGGACCAGAAATCAAATCCATATCTAATGATTCTGACTCAGAAAGGGTACCTGAGAACTCCTTGGAGGAAGATAATTTTTCTTTTGGGTCATTAAACGCCTTTATATCAAATGTTGGTGAACAAATATATCATGCCAAGGTCACTATACCCCCTCACATCTTGTCAAAAGAGTAGGTATGAAAGAATTTGCAAAGGATATACCTTTCTAGAGATTTCATTCAAGTTCATCTATATACGCTAGGTTATGAGCCTAGCGATGTTAAGGTGTTGGAATATTTGAATCATTAAAGTTGATTAGTTGTGTTGGATATGATTGGGTGAATACAAATGTAATTAGCACTTCCTCGACTCTGGGCACTAGAGTCTCCCTTATCGATGATGGCATTATGGTCGGTGACTCTTCGAGATGGTTAATCTTTTTGATACCGGGTGAAAAGAGGATATATAGTTCTCTTGATGATTGCATCGTTTTGCTTCATGAATGCTTGCTTACAAGGGCATGGCTCTGGCTGCTTTTTCTAAGTATGAGTCTTAGAAGCCTTTTATTAAATTATTTTCAATATTTCCATCCAAGGAGTACCTCTTTAGATAATTTTCTTAATAAGGGGCTCATTCACTTCTATCAGGCCCATCAACAGTTCAATCCTTTAATCAGAATTGGAGAAATTTTCTAGGATGATTTTTATTAGTGAAGCCCTTCATGCTCACGACTCATTTTATTTTGTTATCTTTCTGTTAATCCTCCTTCCTTTTGTCGAGTTTTGCACCCAAAATATTGGTTCAAGTTGTATTTAAACCGGTCTGCTTTCTCCATAGTGTACCAAACCGGTCTCTCTCTCTCTCTCTCTCTCTGGGATAGGTGATGGTTGTTTCACCCTAAAATTTGACCAACATTTATTTACCCATCAAGTGTTTGAAGGTTGATACCTTTGTCAGAAAGCTCAAGAGATACTCAGAGGAATTGGTTGAAACCAAGATTGTGTGCCTCACAACTTGAGAGTTGTGGGTGCTCCTCAGATGATTCTGAGACTATGGGGATGGACTTGAAGCTTCGAGAAAGCCTATGAGATGTCTTGAAAGCCATCATGAAGCCCAGAGAGGTCATTATACAAGAATTCAGAAGATTCAACCATGAATGGTAGAATTAGGGTTTGACAGGGTCAACCCTAGGTCAACTGATGATTTGGAGAGGGTTGAGACCTAATCCAAGGGCCATGTGATCATGGAATGATGTATTGAAGGGTTATAAGTATGATTCCTAGACCAAATCCTCATGATAGAGGAGTTTGAGAAGTTTTAAGCTAGGGTTTCTAAGGATTGACAGTGTAAAATCCCCTAGTTTGATCCCTATCTTCCAGGCAGTTTTAGCTCAAGATGTGATTGTCATCTCATCTTCCCCACAACATGAATGTTGTAGAGCTTTTTCTTAGCTTTAATTTGAGTGGTAGAAGTCCTCGATAGGATTTGCAGAGCTCAAGTTATGGTTTTGACAAATTACAGGTCATCTGAGGTATGTGAATCTGGGTCCTTGAAAGTCACCCAACTTGCAGACAACTTTTTCCCTAGTAGGATGATTCCTATGATCTCTTGGTCAACATGAATGTTTAAGAGCATATTCTTATATTTCTAGAGAGTACTAGAAGTCCTTGATAGGATTTGTAGAACTCAACTTATGGCTTTGACAAGCCAAGGGCATTTTGGTCATTTGGAAGTTATAGGTCATTTCAAGCATAAGGCCATATCTCCTACTTCCAAGCTTCAAATGGAAAAATCTTCAACATCAAAGTTTCTTATAATGATGTTTTAAGGCTAGTAGGGTGGTCATGAGATGTTGAAAAGGCTCATATCAAAAAGTGATAAAAATGGCCTAAAAATGAGGCATAAGTTAATTCAAGTGAAATGGAAAATCATAAATCATAAGCTATAAGTCCAAACCATGTCATATGATAGGTCATTTTGACTCCAAATGACATTTTAAGAACAATTGTTCAGCCACAATTTTGATTTGAGGCTTGCATCATAGGGTTGCTTTGTAATTTGGTTGCTTGCATAATGGGGTACCATACCAAAACAAGGAAAAGCTTAATAAACAAGGGAGATATGCATTGTATCTTGTCCAAAATATCACTTGGGGATAAGTTCAAGTTGGTTACCAAAGTTACAAGGGTTTTGCATGAGATATCATACAAGGAGAAATGGAAATGCATATTACCATATCATGAAAACTTCAAGTTCTTACTAGATGGTTCTAGGAGGTTCTAGACCTTTCTAAACCTCTCTATATATTGAGTACAACTTCCATTGGTGAGAGGTTGGTGATATTTGGTGTTAATTGTGGAAGAGAATAGAGATTGAAATCCATTTTCTCCATTTGCAAATCATATTGAATCTTCATTTTTCTCTTCATTACCTTTCCATTTTTCTTCACAAATCTTCACCACAAACATTGTTGAGTGTGTTCATGCTAGAGTGAGGATCCATTGATGAGGAATTGAAAGCTTTCACACTGAAATTGCAAGGAAGCAAAAGGCATTGGATCTTGAGATACAAGCTTCCAACATCAAATCTTGTGCAAGCAGAGGAATATTCATCACCTAAGGACCATTCTTGAGGAGTTACAAGGCTTGGATTGAAGAATTTCACCACCTACCATTTCAAGAAGCAAGGTATGCAAAACCACTTCTACACCCTAATTTAGGCATGGCTAGGATGAATTCTTATTGTAAAACCATTAGAGACAATTAGGTGGTTCATTTTGATGAGTTTGGGACTGATTGGAGAGGTTTCAACTATGGACACGAATTCTTGATGGAATTAGAACATGTTGTATATTGAGTTTCAATGCAAGATGATTAGCTAGTTTTGATGAGTGTAGCATAAGGATCATTGTAGTGTAAAGAATCATGAGCTTGGTGAAGGTTGAAAACTGAGGATATTTTGAAGTTCATGAGTGATACCATTCGGGTTGCTTGATAGAGGTTGTTTCAGTTCAAACCAAGGGCATGGTTGTGTTCTACGTGAAAAATAGGCCAAGATTGGTTTTTACATTGTGAAGTTTGGACGAGAAACAAGAGAGAACGAAGGAGAGGAAGTTCTGTTGCATGGAAGGTATTTTAATAGAGTTGCAGGCCAAACCCTAACCCAAGGTTAGGGATGACTTTTCTACCGTCCGATTGCGCGCTGACCGTGACCAAGGCAAACGATTCAACGCTCCAGATTAAAACTCGAATGGGAGGGAATCAGAAACAGCAGCTAAACGCTGCGTTTCATTAAAGCTCCCTGCTGGGCTTTGAGCGAATGTTGCTAACGCCACCCCCTTGTCCAGCCCAATCCAGATTTGCACTGCATTTTCCTACTATTTGCACCGCTCATTTTCCTTTTTTCTTTTGTTTTATCATTGGTTTTTTCTGATTAACAATGGGCCAAGCGCGTTACTTCTTGCACCCCTCACGTTGGGCCCATGTGCAATTATAACTGGATATTATTGCTGTTCATACCCCCATGCACATTTTCATATTAATTTTTTCTCCAAATTTTCTCAATCTTTAAAAAAACCATATTAAATTGAAAAATGAATATTTTTTAATGGGATTTTTTTCCCACTTTCCATTTTCTGTCAAGAAAAATATGAAATCATAAAATTGCCATTTTATTTCTTTTTAGTATTTTTTGCATATTTTCTCATTTAATTGCTTTTCTAATTCTTTTAGTTGATATGTGAATTTGTAGATTTTAGTTAGGGTAGTTCCCTTAAGATTTTGAGTTCAATCTTTTTAGGGTAGTTATATGAATGTTTTAGGTTCCCCCTGAATTAATCCCCTATTTTTGTGATAATGTTTAGGATAGTTTCAATTAGGTAGTTCTAGGTAGTGTAGAATTAGGTTAAAACTTTAATATAGGTCCATAACAACTTTAGATTTAGAGTTTTTAGGGAAATTTAGTCTATGGGGCATATATGGGACTTAAGGGTAGGTATGTAGGATCCCCTAGCATTTATATTAGGATTTAATATAATAGTATGCTATTTTTAGTTGATTTTTGTATTGAATGATTGTTTGTGTTGCCTTTAGGGCATGTTTGTTTAGTTTGCTTTGATTTGTGAGCTTGGAAAGCTTGGTGTCTCTTTGTGGAGCATTGTGGAGCATAGTAGAAGATTGGGAGATGCATTGAGGAGCTTGAGGGCTTGTTCTTTCTTCTTTTTTGTTGTTTTAGGGTTAGGAACTAGGAAGAGCTTAGATGTAGACAATTTCTTTCTTAAACATGGATGGTATCATTCACCTCCATTCCTCCCTATGATTCAAAGTCCTTCCATGGTATACACCTCTCTCCTTTGGAGGGATAAGTGATATACCTAGGAGGTAGAACTTTTAAGGGAACCAGTCCCTTGATATTGAACCCTTAAAGGTCACCTTTGGTGATCAAGTAAGCAGTTCAATATCCTCCAGCTTATCCAGTAAATGATGTTCTCTGGTTTTGATTATCTTGAGAGATGTTGAGCCTGAGTTTGAAGATGAAGATTCCATTGAAGAGTATTGAAGAGAATGAATCCTTGAGTACTGCCATTCCAGCTGAAGCTTGAAGAGCATGAAGATCAAGTTGATACTTGAAGATCCCTGAAGATTAGGCGAAGCCTGAAGGTGGAGCTGATCAAGAAGCTGAAGCTTAAAGGAGAAGATGAGTTGAAACTCATATTGTAGGGTTGAAGCCTGAAAAGCAGTTGATAGCTGTCAAGTGATTGAAGTCTGAAGACTGAGTTGCTGCTGGAGGAGTTGATCTGTTTTCTGCTTTTCTTTTCTGTATTGTGTGTTTTGCTTGACTTGTCTGTTGCATTAGAATAAGTCCATCTAGAATAAGTAGAATCTAGGAGCATGATTGCACTAGAGGTTGAGTTGCTCCCTCTGCTTGTATTGTTACTGTGTGGCTTTGCTTGCGGGTATTCGGTAGAGCCCAGCTCCCTTGCCCATGTGGTTTGTTTGCCTGATGGCATTTTATTTTTATCTGTACGATTGCAGTTTACTGTTTATTGCTTGATAGCATGTTGTTTATATTTCAGTATGATTACTGTTATTTCATTCTGGCTTGAGGTTGAGATGAGCTTGTGGAGGCTGAAGCCCCACACACATTTCCTCCCTCACTTGCATTGCATGCATTTTACTGTTAAGCTGATGCTTTGTCTGTTTTGGTGTATCATTGACATGATCCCTTAGGACTCTCATTTCCTTCGATAAGGATTTGATGATAGACTTTTAGGTTGAAACCTATGCATGACAACTTCTAGGAGTTCCCTGTTCAAACCTCAACCATAGGATGAATCCATGGCATGATAACAGTAGGACTTGATAGTCTCCCTCCTAGTTGGGCCTGTTCTCTTCTCATCTCAAAACAGTTTAAGATACAGTAATCATGAATGATTTCTTTCGTACGTTACGAGCCTTAAGCTATCTGAGAGAGGATTGTGGGAGAGTTTCTTTTCCACAGTCTGGATGTTTAGTATGGTACCCTTTGGGTGACATGCGACGCATTCACTCTCAGGTCATAGTCTCTAGTGCGGTTGAAATTGCAAACACAATAAAAAACACTCCTTTCGTAAAAACAGGAAATAAACCGTAGTTTCCCGAACTACGTGAGCTCTGATCTCTCATGCCTGTTGAGAGTACGTATGCACAAGATGGAGAAGTCTTGGCGAGCTACCTTCCCCCATAATCCTTCGTAGGCCGAACTACGTTGACTCTGATTTCTCATTCTCTGATGAGAATACGTAGGCATAAAGTGCGACGCTTTGCCGAGTCATTTTTCTTTTCTTTTTCAGCCAGCCTTGATAGGTAGATAGAATAAAACCAACCCGTCCGAGTAAACCAACAAGCGTGGATCCCGTCGAGTACGACAGACGTGAGGGGTGCTAATACCTTCCCCTTGTGTAACCGACTCCCGAACCCAGATAATGTTTGCGACGACCTTGTCTTACCCTTTTTCGTTAGGTTTTTCCGATCGTTTCCTTTCCCGCTCTGAGGGATAAATAACGAAAGGTGGCGACTCTTCTGTTGTCCCGACACCTTATTTTCGCGAAAGCGACAACTGGCGACTCTGCTGGGGATTCCAATGGTTCCCTGCGAGAGTCAATCCTAACGCTTGTATGTTTACTTGCTGGGTTGCGTTTATTTATCGCATTTTTTACTTCTCGCACTTTATTTCCCGCATTTTATTTTCAGTATAATATGATTATTTGTGCTGTTGTGGGATGGGAGTTCTGATGAGTGAGAAGCCAAACCCAGGCTTGAGTGCACCATAGACTTAGAGTGGAAATTAGTGGGCGCGTGCTTGCTTTGCAGGCACTAGTGTCTCATGAAATCCACGCTCAGACGAGGTTCATCCGGTTGGCTTCACTTTCAACCCTTTGGGTTGAGACGGTTGCTGGTTTGGTGGATTGTCGACTCTGGGGACCGATCATTTGTGATTCAGCTAAGTGAGGCCGCTTCATGAGCTGGTGATGCCACACCTTCTGGGTATTGTATCACCCCTCTTGAAAGTCTGTAACGCTGATGAACGCATAGGATGCCGTACCTTGAGTCAGTTTAGGTCCGTACCTGTGAGTGGGATTGGGTTTATTGCAGGAAACCTTGACTTTCAGACTACCTGGTTTTCTCGACAGTGAATCAGTTATGTTGGTACCAGGGTTTCTCAGTTGCAGATTTGTCTGTTCTTGATAGAGCAGGTTTTGATCAGATGATCTTATCATCAGGTGTATGTCTGTTCTTGATAGAGCAGGTTTGATCAGAGTATTGTCATCAGTTATTTGTCCTTGATAGAGCAGATTATTGGGGTCTGAAGATCTCATCAGCAGCTGTTGTTTGTTCTTGATAGAGCAGATTTTTGGGGTCTGAAGATCTCATCAGCAGATGTTGTTCGTTCTTGATAGAGCAGATTTTGAGTGGGGTCTGAAGATCTCATCAGCATCTGTATATTTGTTCTTGATAGGGCAGATTTTTGATTCGGGGTCTGAAGACTTCATCAGTAGATATTTCTTGATCATACATCAGGGGTCCTTATTATCAGACATTTGTTCTTGACAGAGCAGAGTTATGATCCTATATATGGTCCTATCAGATGGTTGTTCTTGGCAGATCAGATCTGTGGTTCTTCACCAAGGTTTTCTTCGTATCAGCGTCATGGTTTTGTTGATACAAAATCTCCACAACAGCAGTTACCTGGATATATTATTGCATGACTGCATTTTGCATTAGTTCGCATATTCATTTTGCATTCCATTTGCAGGTGTCTGTGCTGCAGACGCATTTCGTACCCTGAGTCTGGTGTCCCGAGCAATATGAGATATTTTCTTCCATGAATGGATCCAGTCTTATCACTGCATTGACACTATGTTGGCACGTTGACACCAGAATTAGGGGTGATCCCCTAAACGTACAGACACCCATGGAATTAGCATAATTCATCTTGCATGACAAAAGTCGGGGCTTGTCTTCTAATCCTTGTGTTTGCAGGTTTGAGCCAGAATCGAGCAACTCAGACTAATGGAGCAGGTACAAGCTGAGTTGGGGAAAATCCAAAGCCAGTTGGGGCAGGTCATGAATGACGTACAGGCAGTGCGCCTGGACCAGCAAGTACTCAGAGAAGAGAATCAGCAGCTGCAGAATCAATTGAGCTTTCTCATGGGAGTGGTGAGAAGTATGCTAAAAAAGGAGAGTGATCGAGCACCCGAGGTGGAGACCAAAGTGCTTCCTCCATTGCCGCCAGTGCCACCTGTGCTGAAGCCAAGTGGACCTCATGGATCCTCTACACAGCATGAAGCTCAAGACCTGTCTCGTCAGCAGCTGCGCCAGGCATCTCAGAATAACCCTGAAGGTCATAATCAAAAGAAGAAGCTACTTGATAGAGCTGTGGACCCAATACCTGTGAGTTATGCCCAGCTGTTGCCACTGTTGGTTCAGAACCATGTTCTCAAGCTTCGGACTTTGGATCCACCGGATGACGTGTCATCGGACTTTGATCTCAGCACACATTGTGATTTCCACTCAGGAGCACCGGGGCACCATGTTGAAACATGTAAGGCTTTCAGGAATAAGATTCAAGACCTTATTGACTCAAGGACAATTAGGTTTGTGCTGGGCGGCATGAGAGCATCGGGAAAGTTTATCTCGTACCCTGCAAAAGAGGTGAATGATTCTACTCCTTTGCCTGAAGCTGGGAAAGATCTTGAATATGTCCCGCGACTTTTGGTGACTGAATCGCCTCGCTCGCAGTTTCTACCTGGATCAAGTTCAAGGACGCAAGCGCCTAAACAAGGGACCGTTTCCATTCAGAAACGACAACCTCTTGCTCCTTGGCGGAAAGAATACCAGCACCAGAATCGAAAGAGGCCTCGCAGCAACCTGGAAAGAAGGAATGATCCCCTTCATCATGTTCCAATGCCACTCAGCCAGATTCTTCCACAGTTGATTCAGAATTCTTTGGTGGAACCCAAAGCTCTCAAGCCCGTGCCAGAGCCTTACCCTCCAGGGTACAATCCCCATGCTTAGTGTGGTTACCATGGTGGATCTCCGGGGCATTCAACTGAAGATTGCAAGGCTTTTTAGGCGAAAGTGCAACAGTTGATCGATAAAGGGTGCATTTCCTTTCCAGAAGGAGTTTTGGTTGTGCGTGACAACCTCCCAACTGTCTGAGCTCGCACATTCAGAGGGTTATTTCCAGAAGCCAGTGGTCCAGACAGGCAGACGTCCTCAGCATTGGCAGTCCTCAGACTTTTTATCATTTGCATTTGTAGTTTCTTTTCTGTTAGTCACTACTTGCTGTTAAACATTGTATGTTTCGAATGGTAATGTTAATAAAGTGACTATGCATTTTTCTGAATTAATCATGTCGTTGTCACTCATTTACTGCATTGCACTGACACTTGCACTTTTTTTCACTCCACTTTATCACTATGATTAGCGAAGATTGGAGGGAGGATGACGAAACTGAATACTCATAACCAATGATCGTATGCTTTCGGATAAAACCTTGCCTATGACGTACAAGGCATTGTTTCAAATCCCCTAAACACCGGAGAGATAAGGAAGAGAATCCCTTGCTAACCACTTCGAGCCGAGAAGTAGGAGTTTCTTTCGGACTTTTAAACCCTCACATCTTAACCCGGGGCAGGGTAGTTGTCAGTTAGCTTGATCGAGCGTTCAAGTCTTATAGAGGAGTGTTGTCTTTTGAGGACCAATCACATCGTATTACTCCCCAGAGGTCGTACCTCGTCAACCACAATGGCTGAATCTCACCAATCAGGAGTAAGACAGTTACAACTTTTCGGAGCAATCCAGACAGCCAGTGTCGCACGACTCGTTCCAAAAGAAAAAAAAGGAATAAGAAAGCCCGCTAAGTAAAAAAGAAAAAGCTAGAAAGCAAATACTTAGGCAAAAATCAGGGCATCCCGCTGGACTTCAAAAGAAAAATCGAAAAGAACTCTGAAGAGTCAGTCCAGGCAAAAATTAGGGAATCAAAAGAATGAAAAGAAAGGATATAAAAAGAAAAAATCCTCAAACAAGGACAAAGTCGTGTAGATACAGACACCGAAAATGAAAAAGGAGTAACTGTCACTCCGAAAACCTTGTGAATTCTTTAACCAGTTGTCCCCAATATTCAACATACCTCTCGAAGAGGCGAGCGCTCGAGCTAAGTTAACTGAACTTTAGGATCAGAGAACATCATGTAGAAGGGGTGGGTACAAATCATAATTTGATCCAAATATCCTTTGTTTCACGAACCGTGAACCCGACCACGATGCAACCCTTAAAAGACCTAATTGAGGCAGGGTTTATTCTGAAAGCGCATTGCGATAAGGTTGAGTAACCTGACTCCTACATGATTTGCTAATCATATCCTTATTGTATTTTTCACTGATCGAATCAGCACTACGTTTGAACTCTTTGGTTCATTCGTCACTCACTAGCATGACACGTAAATGAGTGACAGTACAACATTTTTTCAAAATCTGCATGAACACTGCATTAAAATTACCATTCGTGAATAAACAATTTTAATTGCAGGTCAGTAGCTGATACGGAGGAACTTCAACAGGGAATAGTCAATCAGGACTGAATCGTCAGAAGTCTGAATCAGAATGGTATACTGTGAAACCCTGTGAATCGGGGGCATTGACTTCCAGTGAGGTTGGAATCATTTTGTCTGAGGACAAGTCCCGGAGTATCAGTTGATTATGGGGCAGTTTATGCAAGAAGCGGTTGATCGAAAGTGAATCTTCTCGAGACCCAATCAGGGGCAGTTATTCAGAATTCTTGCGATTTAAGGGCAGATCCCTCCAGTGTTCAATCAGAGCATGTTGAGTCGCTCATCGCTCGTTCAGGGGCAAACTACTTCAGAGATATTGAAGCCAACCATGCTGAGAGTTGATTAGTGGAGGATGAATCCTTCCGTTGTACAGATGTTGGGGTAAGCCATCTGAAGATTGTCTTGTTGCCAGCTGTTTTCTGTTCAGAATAAATTTTTCCCAAGAGTCGGATTGGGGCAAGTTGAATTGTACTGGGGCAAGTTGTTCAAATGAGTTTGTTCACCCTAGCAAGAGTTGAGTGTCAGGGAATCGTGTTATTACCCTGCCAAAACCTGAGCCTTCTGAAGAAGCCTCGCTGTCATTGGATTATTATCCTACAGCCTAACCTGTTACTCGGCTCCATGATTGGTAGTCTGTATTCCCTGTGTTGACGCTGTTGAACCAGGATTGTTTCTCAGCAGAGATGTACAGTTTGAGATTGTTTCCCATGTGCAGTTTGAGACTGCAGCAAATTGAGATGGCATTTATCCCTTATCAGAGTAGGGTCAAGATTAACCTCAGTAGGGCGGGATTGATATCCCCGGCAGAGTATGGCCATCCCAAGCATTGAACGTTGATTAGCCTGATGTGCTATTTTCCCAAGTAGGTTGAGACTGAAGCTTTCCCTGACCGGCAGATTCGGGTTTATTTCCCCAGCAGTGGGACTGATGCAATGTTGTATCCCCACAGAGTCCGAGTGTGACTCCCTTTCCCTCCGAGTCTAGGTCATTGACTCATCCCTCAAGCAGAGGTCGACGGTGATTCCCCCATTGAGTAATCTCTAGACGGGTAGATTTTGATGTCAGCCAGAGAAGAGTTGTTTCTCAGCAGATTGCTTCGTACCCTATAAGGACTTAGGGTGTTCAAAAAAGACTGTTTAGGGTTGTTTTCCTCAGAGAAGTGAGATTCAATTCCAGTGATCGATTGTTATCTTCTGCAGACGCCAGAGGTGTTTCCGTGATAAGATCAGTACATCTTCATCAGATTGGTACAATGAGTAGCTAAGGATTGATATCCCCAGCAGAGTTGATACGCAGGTATTCCTCATCAGACTTGATAGTCCAGCAGGTGTTACCCAGAAGGGCCAGTCTCCGTAAGGCGTATGCAAGATTACCATCAGCAGACCGGGATTGATGTCCCCGAAGCAGGATGATTCCTCCTTCTCCAGCAGAGTTCAGTAGCCTCTCCCCTGCAGAGTCTGAACGCAAGATAGTGAGCATTGAGATGTCTCCCCAGGCAGGGATGATTATCTTCCCCAAGCAGACGCATCCTGAAAGAACGTCATCTCCTCAGCTGAGTTGGGCGCCAAAGCATGATCTCTTCCCCCCGCACCGGGTCACAAGTGCAGGTTTCATAGAAGTGTTCAAGCGTCGAAGCTCGTGTTCTTTTCCCCCGCACCGGGTCACAAGTGCAGGTTCCTTAGGAAGCTAGTCGTACGCCGAAGTATGTAGCAACTGATGGTGCCAGACTGAAGCCTCCAGCGGAATTGAGATTCCCCACCAGAGTAGTATTCTCTCCCGAAGTCGGATGATTCCCTCTTCCCCAGTAGAGTGTCGGAATAGCTGATGATGTATTCCTCTGTAGAGTTGTACTCTCCCCCGAAGTCGGATGATTCCTTCTTCCCCAGCGGAATTGAAATTCCTCATCAGAGTCGTATTTTCCAGTGAAGTAGAATGATTTCTCCTTCCCCGGCTGAGTCCGCAAACCCCCAAGAGAGCCGAATCCTTGGAAGCAGTAGGGACCATAAGTGGTTTTCCCTAGCAGAGCGTTGAACAGCTGATGATGTATTTCCCCCAGAGTCGTACTCTCTCCAGCAAAGCAGAATGATTTCTTCTTCATCAGCCGAGTTTGCAGATACCCAAGAGAGCCGAATCCTTGGAAATTGATCAGACTATGATTGGTTTTCCCCAGTGGAGTGTTGAGCAGCTGAAATTGTTTCCCCACAGAGTTATTATCCCCAGAAGAGTAGATGAGACGGCCACGCAGTTTACTCCCGCGATTGACATCGTTTTCCCTCAGCAGGTCCTGATTCTCGTAGAGCTTCGTCCCCCTGCAGTAATCAACTGAAGTCGTCTCCCTACAGCAGTCAACTGAAGATCGTTTCCTCAGACGGAGTCCAATTGATATTGGCATGACCATGTTCTCCTCAGCAGGATGGTTCATCTATCTGAGTAGTTCTTTCTCCTTGATAGGAGGATTTCCCCCTCGGCATTTATTTTGCTGACGGGATCGCATCGTTGTGCATGATTGCATAGCATTTATCATAAACGCATAGCATTTCCACCATGTGGAGCATGTCGCCGAAGCATATGCATAATAAACATGATCTAGGTTGCTACCGTTCTTGTTTCGCAGGTGTTCCGCCGAAGGATCAGTTGCTCAGGAGGATTCCTGAAATTCTCCCCAACGAAGTCGTTTGCCAAAGATGATTTTTGAGATCCCCAGCGAAGTCTTCAGTTCAAGATGATTCTCGAATCCCTCAGCAGGGCCGTTTGCTTAAGACGATTCTTAAGACCCCAGTGCAGTCTCCAGAGTTGGTTGCTCAAGTTGATACTTATAGTCCCCAGCTAAGATCGCCCCGGATGATTCCTAAAGTTCAAGAGAGCCGAATCCTTGGAAGCTGCTCAAGCCTTGATTGGTTTATCCCCGGCAAGAGTTGCCCAGATGATTCTGGAATCCCCAACAGAGTGTTTGCTCAGAATGGTTACCAGTTCAAGATGATTCTTGAAGGTCCCCAGGCAGAGTTATTTGTTCAAGATGATTCTTGAAGTCCTCAGCAGAGTTGATTCCTCCAGAATGATTTCTGGACCCCCGGAGCGGAATTGCGTGATAGTTCTCCAGATTCCCCAGCGGCAAAGCGTTCTCCTCAGCAGGTTTCCGACGGCGAAGTTGAAATCTCCTTTGAAGACTCCATGATTGAAGTCTGACCGTGTTAATGAAGCGTTTTTCTCAGTTTCTCTGAATGCCTGATGGCATGATCGACTACGTATTACCGGTTACCGTGTGACCGATTCTCCAATGAAGTTTCTTCACCTTGACGGCGAGGTCAGATTATGTTTGTTTCCAGCGGCGATGTTGGATGTTCGTTTTGACGGCGTGGTCAGATCATGTTTGTTTCCGGCGGCGATGTTGGATGTTTGTTTTGACGGCGAGGTCAGATTATGTTTGTTTCTGGCGGCGATGTTGGATGTTTGTTTTGACGGCGAGGTCAGATTATGTTTGTTTCCGGCGGCGATGTTGGATGTTTGTTTTGACGGCGAAGTCAGATTATGTTTGTTTCCAGCGGCGATGTTGGATGTTTGTTTGACGGCGATGTCAGGCTCTTTAACTCCCCAGCAGAGGTTATGTTGAGTACTCGACGGTGATGTCGGGTGTTTCCCAGATTATGCTAGTTTTCCAGCGGTGATGTTGGATGTTTGTTCGACAGCGACGTCGAATGTCTCTCAGAGTTATGTTTGTTTATGACGGTGATGTCAGATTCTCTATTTCTCCAGCGGCGATGTTGGGTATTTTGATCGTCCGACGGCGATGTCAGATTTAGTGCTCCAGCGGCGATGTTGGGTGTTTTGACAGAGATTCTTCAGTTTTCCAGCGGCGATGTTGGGTATGTCAAGTTGATCTAGTCTTCCAGCGGCGATGTTAGGTGATTCAGATCCTTTAGTGCTCCAGCGGCGATGTTGGGTGTTTTGTTTCTGACGGCGATGTTAGGTGATTCAGATCCTTTAGTTCTCCAGCGGCGATGTTGGGTGTTTTGCTTATGACGGCGATGTCAGATTTAGTTCTCCAGCGGCAATGTTGGGTATTTTGGGTGATCGATGGGTATGTCAGATTCTTTGGTTCTCCAGCGGCGATGTTGGGTGTTTTGGTTTTCTGACGGCGATGTCAAGTGATTTAGTCTTCCAGCGGCGATGTTGGGAGTTTCTCAGAGTTTTGTTGGATAATTCATTTTTCCAGCGGCGATGTTGGGTGTTTGTTTGTTTCCAGCGGCGATGTTGGGTATGTTTGTTTCTGGCGGCGATGTCAGGTGATTTAGTCTTCCAGCGGCGATGTCGGGTGTTTTGGTTGTCTGATGACAATGTCAGAAGAAATTAATGTGGATAACTGACGGCGATGTCAGATCAGTATTTCTCCAACTAGTTTTCGTGCAGCTACTATTCCAGTGTTCGAAGAATTGAGCAGTTGGCAAATTTCCGGGTTTACCGGTATTCAACCGTCTCGCACCTTGATTGGCTTAGAGCCGTTCGCTTCTCACCCAGTCAAGTTCAAGCCGTTTGAATAGGGGCAGCTGTTGCACCCTAAAATTTGACCAACATTTATTTACCCATCAAGTGTTTGAAGGTTGATACCTTTGTCAGAAAGCTCAAGAGATACTCAGAGGATTTGGTTGAAACCAAGATTGTGTGCCTCACAACTTGAGAGTTGTGGGTGCTCCTCAGATGATTCTGAGACTATGGGGATGGACTTGAAGCTTCGAGAAAGCCTATGAGATGTCTTGAAAGCCATCATGAAGCCCAGAGAGGTCATTATACAAGAATTCAGAAGATTCAACCATGAATGGTAGAATTAGGGTTTGACAAGGTCAACCCTAGGTCAACTGATGATTTGGAGAGGGTTGAGACCTAATCCAAGGGCCATGTGATCATGGAATGATGTATTGAAGGGTTATAAGGATGATTCCTAGACCAAATCCTCATGATAGAGGAGTTTGAGAAGTTTTAAGCTAGGGTTTCTAAGGATTGACAGTGTAAAATCCCCTAGTTTGATCCCTATCTTCCAGGCAGTTTTAGCTCAAGATGTGATTGTCATATCATATTCCCCACAACATGAATGTTGTAGAGCTTGTTCTTAGCTTTAATTTGAGTGGTAGAAGTCCTCGATAGGATTTGCAGAGCTCAAGTTATGGTTTTGACAAATTACAGGTCATCTGAGGTATGTGAATCTGGGTCCTTGAAAGTCACCCAACTTGCAGACAACTTTTTCCCTAGTAGGATGATTCCTATGACTTCTTGGTCAACATGAATGTTTAAGAGCATATTCTTATATTTCTATAGAGTACTAGAAGTCCTTGATAGGATTTGTAGAACTCAACTTATGGCTTTGACAAGCCAAGGGCATTTTGGTCATTTGGAAGTTATAGGTCATTTCAAGCATAAGGCCATATCTCCTACTTCCAAGCTTCAAATGGAAAAATCTTCAACATCAAAGTTGCTTAGAATGATGTTTTAAGGCTAGTAGGGTGGTCATGAGATGTTGAAAAGGCTCATATCAAAAAGTGGTAAAAATGGCCTAAAAATGAGGCATAAGTTAATTCAAGTGAAATGGAAAATCATAAATCATAAGCTATAAGTCCAAACCATGTCATATGATAGGTCATTTTGACTCCAAATGACATTTTAAGAACAATTGTTCAGCCACAATTTTGATTTGAGGCTTGCATCATAGGGTTGCTTTGTAATTTGGTTGCTTGCATAATGGGGTACCATACCAAAACAAGGAAAAGCTTAATAAACAAGGGAGATATGCATTGTATCTTGTCCAAAATATCACTTGGGGATAAGTTCAAGTTGGTTACCAAAGTTACAAGGGTTTTGCATGAGATATCATACAAGGAGAAATGGAAATGCATATTACCATATCATGAAAACTTCAAGTTCTTACTAGATGGTTCTAGGAGGTTCTAGACCTTTCTAAACCTCTCTATATATTGAGTACAACTTCCATTGGTGAGAGGTTGGTGATATTTGGTGTTAATTGTGGAAGAGAATAGAGATTGAAATCCATTTTCTCCATTTGCAAATCATATTGAATCTTCATTTTTCTCTTCATTACCTTTCCATTTTTCTTCACAAATCTTCACCACAAACATTGTTGAGTGTGTTCATGCTAGAGTGAGGATCCATTGATGAGGAATTGAAAGCTTTCACACTGAAATTGCAAGGAAGCAAAAGGCATTGGATCTTGAGATACAAGCTTCCAACATCAAATCTTGTGCAAGCAGAGGAATATTCATCACCTAAGGACCATTCTTGAGGAGTTACAAGGCTTGGATTGAAGAATTTCACCACCTACCATTTCAAGAAGCAAGGTATGCAAAACCACTTCTACACCATAATTTAGGCATGGCTAGGATGAATTCTTATTGTAAAACCATTAGAGACAATTAGGTGGTTCATTTTGATGAGTTTGGGACTGATTGGAGAGGTTTCAACTATGGACACGAATTCTTGATGGAATTAGAACATGCTGTATATTGAGTTTCAATGCAAGATGATTAGCTAGTTTTGATGAGTGTAGCATAAGGATCATTGTAGTGTAAAGAATCATGAGCTTGGTGAAGGTTGAAAACTGAGGATATTTTGAAGTTCATGAGTGATACCATTCGGGTTGCTTGATAGAGGTTGTTTCAGTTCAAACCAAGGGCATGGTTGTGTTCTACGTGAAAAATAGGCCAAGATTGGTTTTTACATTGTGAAGTTTGGACGAGAAACAAGAGAGAACGAAGGAGAGGAAGTTCTGTTGCATGGAAGGTATTTTAATAGAGTTGCAGGCCAAACCCTAACCCAAGGTTAGGGATGACTTTTCTACCGTCCGATTGCGCGCTGACCGTGACCAAGGCAAACGATCCAACGCTCCAGATTAAAACTCGAATGGGAGGGAATCAGAAACAGCAGCTAAACGCTGCGTTTCATTAAAGCTCCCTGCTGGGCTTTGAGCGAATGTTGCTAACGCCACCCCCTTGTCCAGCCCAATCCAGATTTGCACTGCATTTTCCTACTATTTGCACCGCTCATTTTCCTTTTTTCTTTTGTTTTATCATTGGTTTTTTCTGATTAACAATGGGCCAAGCGCGTTACTTCTTGCACCCCTCACGTTGGGCCCATGTGCAATTATAACTGGATATTATTGCTGTTCATACCCCCATGCACATTTTCATATTAATTTTTTCTCCAAATTTTCTCAATCTTTAAAAAACCATATTAAATTGAAAAATGAATATTTTTTAATGGGATTTTTTTCCCACTTTCCATTTTCTGTCAAGAAAAATATGAAATCATAAAATTGCCATTTTATTTCTTTTTAGTATTTTTTGCATATTTTCTCATTTAATTGCTTTTCTAATTCTTTTAGTTGATATGTGAATTTGTAGATTTTAGTTAGGGTAGTTCCCTTAAGATTTTGAGTTCAATCTTTTTAGGGTAGTTATATGAATGTTTTAGGTTCCCCCTGAATTAATCCCCTATTTTTGTGATAATGTTTAGGATAGTTTCAATTAGGTAGTTCTAGGTAGTGTAGAATTAGGTTAAAACTTTAATATAGGTCCATAACAACTTTAGATTTAGAGTTTTTAGGGAAATTTAGTCTATGGGGCATATATGGGACTTAAGGGTAGGTATGTAGGATCCCCTAGCATTTATATTAGGATTTAATATAATAGTATGCTATTTTTAGTTGATTTTTGTATTGAATGATTGTTTGTGTTGCCTTTAGGGCATGTTTGTTTAGTTTGCTTTGATTTGTGAGCTTGGAAAGCTTGGTGTCTCTTTGTGGAGCATTGTGGAGCATAGTAGAAGATTGGGAGATGCATTGAGGAGCTTGAGGGCTTGTTCTTTCTTCTTTTTTGTTGTTTTAGGGTTAGGAACTAGGAAGAGCTTAGATGTAGACAATTTCTTTCTTAAACATGGATGGTATCATTCACCTCCATTCCTCCCTATGATTCAAAGTCCTTCCATGGTATACACCTCTCTCCTTTGGAGGGATAAGTGATATACCTAGGAGGTAGAACTTTTGAGGGAACCAGTCCCTTGATATTGAACCCTTAAAGGTCACCTTTGGTGATCAAGTAAGCAGTTCAATATCCTCCAGCTTATCCAGTAAATGATGTTCTCTGGTTTTGATTATCTTGAGAGATGTTGAGCCTGAGTTTGAAGATGAAGATTCCATTGAAGAGTATTGAAGAGAATGAATCCTTGAGTACTGCCATTCCAGCTGAAGCTTGAAGAGCATGAAGATCAAGTTGATACTTGAAGATCCCTGAAGATTAGGCGAAGCCTGAAGGTGGAGCTGATCAAGAAGCTGAAGCTTAAAGGAGAAGATGAGTTGAAACTCATATTGTAGGGTTGAAGCCTGAAAAGCAGTTGATAGCTGTCAAGTGATTGAAGTCTGAAGACTGAGTTGCTGCTGGAGGAGTTGATCTGTTTTCTGCTTTTCTTTTCTGTATTGTGTGTTTTGCTTGACTTGTCTGTTGCATTAGAATAAGTCCATCTAGAATAAGTAGAATCTAGGAGCATGATTGCACTAGAGGTTGAGTTGCTCCCTCTGCTTGTATTGTTACTGTGTGGCTTTGCTTGCGGGTATTCGGTAGAGCCCAGCTCCCTTGCCCATGTGGTTTGTTTGCCTGATGGCATTTTATTTTTATCTGTACGATTGCAGTTTACTGTTTATTGCTTGATAGCATGTTGTTTATATTTCAGTATGATTACTGTTATTTCATTCTGGCTTGAGGTTGAGATGAGCTTGTGGAGGCTGAAGCCCCACACACATTTCCTCCCTCACTTGCATTGCATGCATTTTACTTTTAAGCTGATGCTTTGTCTGTTTTGGTGTATCATTGACATGATCCCTTAGGACTCTCATTTCCTTCGATAAGGATTTGATGATAGACTTTTAGGTTGAAACCTATGCATGACAACTTCTAGGAGTTCCCTGTTCAAACCTCAACCATAGGATGAATCCATGGCATGATAACAGTAGGACTTGATAGTCTCCCTCCTAGTTGGGCATGTTCTCTTCTCATCTCAAAACAGTTTAAGATACAGTAATCATGAATGATTTCTTTCGTACGTTACGAGCCTTAAGCTATCTGAGAGAGGATTGTGGGAGAGTTTATTTTCCACAGTCTGGATGTTTAGTATGGTACCCTTTGGGTGACATGCGACGCATTCACTCTCAGGTCATAGTCTCTAGTGCGGTTGAAATTGCAAACACAATAAAAAACACTCCTTTCATAAAAACAGGAAATAAACCGTAGTTTCCCGAACTACGTGAGCTCTGATCTCTCATGCCTGTTGAGAGTACGTAGGCACAAGATGGCGAAGTCTTGGCGAGATACCTTCCCCCATAATCCTTCGTAGGCCGAACTACGTTGACTCTGATTTCTCATTCTCTGATGAGAATACGTAGGCATAAAGTGCGACGCTTTGCCGAGTCATTTTTCTTTTCTTTTTCAGCCAGCCTTGATAGGTAGATAGAATAAAACCAACCCGTCCGAGTAAACCAACAAGCGTGGATCCCGTCGAGTACGACGGACGTGAGGGGTGCTAATACCTTCCCCTTGTGTAACCGACTCCCGAACCCAGACAATGGTTGCGACGACCTTGTCTTACCCTTTTTCGTTAGGTTATTCCGATCGTTTCCTTTCCCGCTCTGAGGGATAAATAACGAAAGGTGGCGACTCTTCTGTTGTGCCGGCACCTTATTTTCGCGAAAGCGACAATGGTGAAGGAAGAAATGAACTCTTGGTTTAAAGAGTTTGGCTATGAGGAAAGGTTTTAGCCCTAGCGAGGTGCCCCCTACCAAAGCTAGGAGAAGACAGGTTGATATTCTCTATATCTTGAGTGCATATAGTTTTGAGGAGAAAGAGGGCATTTCATGATTTTTTTTATGTATGATTGTATTTTTCAAATAACATTGGCAAAGTAAGAAATTTGAATGTATTCTACCGTCTCGTAGATGCCTAGGGTATTCGAGTTGTGGTAAATACTGGTACTTCGACTTGTACCCTAATGAAACTTTATCATTACATGTTTTTATAAGAATTCAGAGAAATTTCGGTCAAATATGGAGCCAATACGAGTAAAAGTGCCAAAGAAGTGCTTAGAATGACCAAGTGTGAGAAAATATGGACTTAGTAAAAATTGATGAAAAAAGGCACAAAAGGACAAAAAGCCATTGGATTTCTCGCTCCCTATCGTGGCTATGATGCTATTGCATCGTACCTCATCATGGCCATGATAGAAGTCATTGCGGGCACAATATTTCTCATCATGGGCGCGATGGGCCTTTATTTTGAGCTTTTCTTATGGATTCCGACATCTTTAAAAGGGGACTTTTGTCATCTTTTAAAGGGTTTTACGAGTTTGACTGAAAGTGACAGCAAAAGGTACCAAGAGGACAATTTTGGGAGCATTGGAAGCCATTGGAGGCAAACTCTTCAAGGATTTCACATGCTATCTTCATCTTATTTCTTGGTGTTTCTTTGTATCATCATTATGAGTAGTTAAACTCCTATAGATTAGGTTTTGTTTAATGAACTTGTTTGGAACCTGTTGGATTACGTGTTTAATTTGATATTATATGGATAATTGAAGTTAATTTTTATTTAATTACCTTTGTTTGTAATGCTTATTATTTGTGAACGCGCTGACAATATGCTTTTAGATGAGTAGGGATTACCGATCCTAAGCCTATGAGTTTGAAGTAGGGCAAGTAATATACTTTTATAGGTTGAATAGGGACATGATAATACTAGCAATGGAATTTGAATTAATGTACTGTAACAATGCCTAGCTTAACTTACTTCGGTTAAATAGGGATTATTGGAACAAAATTGTTCATATCCCTTGGGTTTTTATGATAATAAAGTACTTAAAGAACAATTAGATATACTAACATATGTTTATGTATGTGGGATCATGAGCTTAAAATTCAACTCTGATTAACCCTGATAAAAGCATATGAAGAGAAGAAAAGTCACTTAGATTATGAAAAATCAGAATCTGATTAATCTGAACGTGTGTATCAGCTTCTGAAGGATCAAAATTTGATCATGGTATCCCTGCCTCTGGTGAAAGCTCAGACCCTAAATACCTCAGCTAAATGTGCTTAGCTTCTAATTTGTACTCTGTCCAAAAAGCATATCATCCTTGTCAAAGCGCCAGAGTTGGAAGAAATTTAATTAGGGTTTCGTTTTACAAGGCTCAAGGAGTGTTGATGTGACCTCTTAAGTCTGCTCCATCCTTTTGGTAGATACCTAGTATGAGAAAGATGTTATGGACAGTGACATTACTCAATGGACTATAATCTTACCATGTTTCATCCTCCAACACCTCTCTTGGATTTCTTTTAAACTAAGAACTCTTATCCATGTCACCTTCCAATGACCTTTTATCTTCCTCTATAAAAGGGAGCTGAATATTTGAAAGAAGATTACAACACTACATGAGAACAACTTTGAGCTATTATTTATATATTTTATTGCATAAGGTCTTAAGATTTCTTATCTTCATATATCTTAGAAATCTTAAGAGTTAAGAACCTTTGTGGCTGTTGTATAACTGATATACCTCTAACTGAACATCAAGTATAGTTGTTATCTTTTCTACTAAACTGTTTGTTTAAAATAGAGGAAGTCTCTCGTAACGTTTCTTGAGCAGTGAATTCTTTTGCCTGTGTGCTTGAGCAGTGAGGTCTCTTTCTAGTGTGATTTAGTAGAAGTCTCTTTCTAGGTTTCTTGAATGAAAGTCTCTTTCGGGATTGATTGAGCTGTGAAGTTTCTTTCTGTTTTGGTTGAGCAAAGTTGTAATCAGTTTGATTATAGTGGAAATCTCTTGTTGAGGCAAGGGGACGAGACTACTCTAAGTTTAGAAGAGGAACCAGGGTAAACTCTATGTGTTGATTTACTCTTTCTTCTGAACTTTATTATTCCCTTGTTACTCTTATTTTATGTTTAGACTCTGAACTTTTTCAGATTCTGAAGTTGTATTTTGTAGAAGTGAAAAATAAATCTTTATACATAATTGAACCCTCTTCTTGTGTATTTTTCTCACCTTCAGTTGGCATCAGAGCATGGTTTTTGATAAACACTTTACAGTGGTACAGTGAAAGAACCTGAGAAAAATACTTGTTCTATCATGTTGGGCACATCTGGAACAACCGATAATGGTGGTATACCCTATGACTATAATACCATTGAGAAAAGTCATTACACTGGAAAACCACCTAAATTCAGTGGTGATTCAACTCATTTTGAATGGTGGAAAAGTAAAATATATACGTATATCATTGGCTTTGATGATGAGTTGTGGGATATCCTTGAAGGCGACATTGACATTGTTGTCTATGGTGTTGGAATCGTAAAGAATTGGAAAACTCTCACACCAGCTCAAAAGAAAGTTTACAGAAAAAAAATCATAGAGTATGAGGTATTCTTATTGAGGTTCTACCTCATTATAAATACATAAAAATTATTGATAAGTCTACTGCTCAGACAATCTTTGAATCTTTGCGCTTCCCTTATGAAGGGAACCAACAAGTTAAAGAGGAAAAGTCTAACCTTCTTATACAACATTATGGTTTGTTTAGAATGAAGGATGATGAGGACATTGGAACCATGTTTTCCAGATTTTAAGTTCTTGTATCTGGCCTTTAGGTTCTGAGCAAAAGTTACACTACATCTGACCATGTAAAGAAAATTTTGAGAAGTCTCCCTTTCAGATACAAACATAAGGTCATATTTATTCATGAGGCTAAAGATCTTAATACGCTGAGCCTTGAAAGTATAATAAGAAATCTTCAGAGCCATGAAATGGAACTGAATAGAGATGAGCCTGTAATGAAACGAAAAACACTGGAGTTGAAGTAAGTGGATGAAAGATCTAGTGGTAAAGTTGTAAGATCCTCTAAAGTCTGGAAATCAAAAGAAGCTTCTGATGAAGAAGTTTCTGATGATGACTTTGATGATGAGGAAATGGCCTTTATCATTAGGAGGTTCCAACAACTGATAAAAAGGAACAAAAAATTCTATGGTAGAAGCAGTGGCTTTAGAGGATATAGTTCTAAAGATAAAGCAGATGATCAGAAGAATTTCTTCAACTGTAAGAAGTATGGTCATTTCAGGGATGAATGTCCTGATCTGCGGAAAGAAATACCAAAGAAAGGAAGCTTTCAAAAGAATAACTTTAGAAGTAAATTTTAGAAGAGTCTCATGGAAACATGGGATGAACTTGATAATTAATATGATTCAAATAAAGATGAGGGAGAAGAAAATCTGGCACTGATGGCTCTCACATCATTTGACATAGAATATGAATCAAACTCTGATTCAGAGTTTGATGAAGAAGACTAGGTATTTTCTAATTTATCTCATTATGATTTAATCTCCATCATTCAAGAACTAGTGATTCATTGTCAAGGTAAAATAAAACACATGAAAATATATAAAAATCAATGTGATCTTTAGAAAGAAGAACTAAAAACGTATCTAAATAAAATTGAATCTTTGGAGAAAGATCACATTGGTCAAGTAAATTAAATATATGCCTTGAGTGAACATGGAATAGCTCTTCAAGATTTTATCATAATCGTTCTTAAGAGAACAAAACTTGCTTCCATGAAATACATAGTAAGTAAGAGCAAAGGAAAAGGCGTGGGTTACAATGAGAAATGTGTTAATCCAAAAGTTTAACTCTTGGAAAAACCCTCATACGCTTCTTTTTTAAGTAGTGCTGAAGACTTATTTTGTGACTGCTTCTAATAAAGGCAAAAAAAATTTAAAAATCAGAACCCAAGTTAACAAAATCAAAGTTTTTGAACAAATCAATACCTGAAATCTCAAAATCAAAGGTACTGAAGAAATCAGAACCTATCATTCAAAAGTCAAAGGTTCTGAAAAATCCAAAACCCAAAAACCTTAAGTCAAAGGTTCTAAAGATATCAGAACCCAAGACTTATGGATCAAAGGTTCTGAAGTGTTCAGAAGCCAAAGTCAAAACTTATCCTAGACAAAACTTTTATAAGCAAGAAGTCTGGAATGATGTGAAACCTCTTTGATAATTGTCTTGTTTTCATAGTGGCTGAGGGGATAATGTCTTTTGGGTAATGATGTGAAACCTCTTTGATTTCTGTGTACTATCCTGTTGTCGCTATGCGAAAAATGACACAGAGTCGCCACCGGATTTTATTTATCCCAAGGAGGGAAAGGGAAATAGCGATAAAACCTTTATGGAAAGAGCGTGGTCATTGCAACCAAGTCTTAGGGTTCGGGAGTCGGTTATGCGAGGGGTAGGTATTAGCACCCCCTCGCATCCATCGTACTCGATGGGAACCTTCTAGGTTGTTTAGCGTGAATGGGTGTTTTTATTAAGAGTTTGCTTGCTTAAGGAAAAGAGAGGTTGGTTTATTTATTTTAATGCTCGCCAAGGATTGTGGCCCTTGTGCCTACGTATCCCCACTTAAAAGAAGTGAAGAATCAGAGCTCTGTAGTTCGGAGACTTATGAAATAGTTGTTTGTTGGTTGATTTTATACCTTGAAAAAGGGTTTTTGCTTGATGCCCTAAGGCGAAAAATAGTTTGATGAGTTGATGTTATTTTTAGGTTTTTTTGAAGAGAAATGGTTCTTGATTAGGATTACACAAAAGGACTTTGGACGGAGGTGAATATTTTAAATAGCCAAGTCGAGCGCCTTGTATCCAAAACATTCGGAACGAGTGTAGGAGGATTCCATTCCCATTCCTTCTCCACCACCTTAAAATCCATGGTGTACAACCCTAACCATATATTTATTGTATTTTGGTTTTTTTATGAGAAAAGGGATCACTTGACGTTGGATCAAGGTTTATTATTTGTAAAAATATATTTGAAGTGATACGGATAAGGTCGATGGTGATGCGCAAGGCAATCGACTTACAAGGTTAAAAATGACTCGATAAAATCGAGAGTTTATTTTTGAAAATGGTTTTTGGAATCAAAAGTCAACAAGGACAATAGAAATATTCACATACTAAAATCATACAAACATATGGTGTTAGTCGGCTAAAAAAATCGAGACATGCAAAAAAAAATGCCGCAACCTAAAAACAGCAAAATAAAAATAAATATACTGATCAGTTCGCGCCGCAAAGGGTGTTCGCGCCGCGAACTGAGAAAAGTGGACATTCTGTTTTTTGCATGTTCGCACCGCGAACTGGGAAAGTTTTCTTTCTGGTTTCTGCATGTTCGCGCTGCGACCTGAAGCGAAAAATGCAGTATTTGCTATTTTTTTGCTGTCTTTTATGGTTTTCTTTCCTTTTTATTGGTTCTTAAAAATGGTTTCTTGGTCCCCTTGGGACATCACACAATACACCCAGCACAAACACTCTTAACAAAGGATAATAAATGGCAAGTGCAAAAATATAAAGAGAGAAAAGGTTTGAAATGGATACCCAAGAGCTTCCTCCTTCTTTGTTAAGCTTCCACTGGCTTGGTTGTGTGTTCTCTTCCTTCTTCCTTCTACACTTTGAAGGTGCTTCTCCTCAAAGGTTCTCTATGGGTTTCTATGGAACTCTCTTGATTTTTTTGCTGGTTTTCTTGCTCACTCTTTTTCTGGTTTTCTCTCTAGGGTTTCTTGCTCTCTTTCTATCTTTTTTTTTCTCAATGTCTAGTGAATGATGGATCTCTTGTTTTGCAGCCCCTCTCCTCTTCTTATCCCACTTTTTCTGCTGTACCAAAACAATAGCTCTTGCACAAGCTTCCATTTTCAGAATTTCCATTCTTGGCAACACTTATTACCACTTTCTTGGTGCAGCCCCTACCTTTTTCCATTTCTAGCATGTTGTCTTTTTACTTTTGCTGTATTTTCTTCTGCAACACTCTACATTGCCATCCATCCTTGTACCCATTGGTTGGTTATGCTTGGACATACTCATGTAGTCAATACCACTACCTTTTGGAAAAAAAATTCAAATTCTGATTTTAGATGTGTAGATGCATCAACCTAAGTTTACCCCCTTGGTTTTGTGACATAAAATGATTTTGTAACATGATACATATTGCCACTTCTTGCATGGGGCTATTTTGGATTGCATCCATATTGCCCATGGTTGAACACACATGATCTTGATCATGAAACATACCAATGTTAATTCTTAAGTATTTTTCTTTGGATGTTTGCAAACATAATGTTGGACATGTAAACTTGTTGGGCATGAAAGGTACCATATCATGGATTTGATTAGAGACTTGAATGAAGATTAAAAATAGATTAGTTTTTAAACATTACTTAGAGTTGGAAATCTTGTAACAAATGACATTCTTGCAAATGTCATGACATTTCTCTTTGTAATATTCTTGAATCTAGTCTTGAATTCATGAATCTTGGACTTTGAATGATGGATTCTCTTATGGCATTATATAAAATAAAGTCTTGAATTATGCACTTGTGATCTTGACTCATGCTTTGCAAATTTGAACTCCACTTGACCAAGAATTTGAAACAAAATTGGATAAAGCAAACTTGAATTTGGCCTTACATTTCATGTTCATTAGGAATATTTATCTTGAATATTCCAATATTTTTCAAGTAACCTCTTCTTGAAGTAATCTACATGAGTAGACTTTCCAACTTAGATCAAGCCTTAGGTGATGAACCTTTTCTTCCATGTATTTCATGATAGGCAATCTATCTCATTTAAAATGGAAAATAACAAATCGACCCAATCTATACCTTATGAATCCACCTGTTCGATATGCAATAGAACAATGTATGATATGGCGAATGTAGGGTATAAAGGCTAAAGATGAAAATGAGGGTGTGACACCTGTTGCGGTTAGAATATAATATCAAATTATTAATTAATTTGAATTGCATCTTTAGTTCACAACTTCTCTTTGATTTATCCGAAGGAAAAGGTCAAAAAGGGAAAACCTAATTTTGCATCATAAAAACAATGCGGGGAGAGACCTAGGTAAGGGGTTGGTTAAGCTTAGGGAAGGTACTAGCACCCTAAACTTCTGTAGTATTCTACAAGAACCTTTTGTTTATTGTTTACTATTTGCTTTAATTATTTGATTTAGGGTATATACGTAGCTAAGGGTTAAGAGTGACAGAGAGACATAAGGGTTAGTCCTAAGTTTACTCGGAAAGATTCGCATCTTGTGCCTACGTATCCTGGATAGGGAATGGAATCAGAGTAGTCGTAGTTCCCCTCGAAAGGGAGGTTAGAAACTTCTTGACGGTGGTCAAGGTTTCAATGGGGAGTAAGCACTTCTTAAGGAAGCGCTTACGTGGAGTCTTGAAACTCCTATTTCTACGTTGAAATTGTTAATTAAAATTAAGGTTAAATTAGGTATTCCACGGAGGGAAACCCTAAAATAGAGTACGACGACTCTTTGACCTAACGCTAGGGTGAAGGGCATTTTCGTCCACGGCGGGACACCTAGGCTAATTAGGGTTTGAAATGATCAAAGGAGAAGAATATTGACTCGGCGGTCAAACTGCTGGACCTAATCCTTCGGAAGGTGATTAACGGTAAAAACATGCAAAAGACAGATATTATCATACGGCATAATTAAAGTACAGAAAATAATGAAAGCGGTAAAAGAAAGCGTCGCGACGATCACTCGCGTAAATTGCAAAACCCCAAAGAAAAATGCAAAACTAAAAATAACCGCGACGATAACTCGTATAATTACAATCCAGAAATAAAAATATGAATACAATCATAGATTAGTGAGCTGAAAGGAACAGGTCATAACGATGGTCAAACGAAAACTGAACGAGACGATAAGAAACTCTTTATTATTATTATTTTTTTTTAAATATTTAAAAGCACAAATGATTTTAATTTTTGAATTTTTATTAATACAAAAACCATATTTTTTATTTTGGAAAGAAAGGTTAATTTGGTTAATATAACCCTTTTTTTTAATTTATAAAAAAATAATTTTAAAGAATTAGGTACTTAATTATAAAAAGAAGAATTTTAAGTTTTAATTATAAAAAAGAGTTTTAACTTTTAAAAAAATTAAAGTTTTAATTATGAAGAGTGTTTTAATTTTCATTAGACACTTAATCAAAACTTGAATCCTAAATTACTAACAATGATCAAGGACCTTTCAGTTTTGTTAATAATTTATGCTTCTTTTTTTTTTGTTGATTTATTGAAGCAAAAATAAAGATTAATTAACCAAACAAACTAAGTCAATTAATTAGTGTGGTTAGTGATATTCTAAATAAATTAATAAAATAAGAAACCAAAAATAAAAGAAAAATAAAAACATGACAAGACAGAGTTCAAACGACAATGTGATTTAAGACATTGAGACTTCTTAGGGTTTCTATTTCGCCCCTTGTCTTCTTCTTCACGCGGTATCGCCGCCAGCCACCATTAACGGGGCTCGAGGGAGCTTCACTTCCTCGTCTCCGGTCGTGCATGTCTTCGGATTCCTTCCTATAACACTCGGTTCATCTCCTTCTTCCATTCACCTGAAACGCACACAAATCAGAGAAAACAAAATGTCACGCTGAAATCTTACCTTTCTGTATGTATCGGTGATGTTCGTCGCTATTCGCATCTCAGGATGGATAAAGGCCGATGATGAACGGAGGTTATAAGGCTCTTGGGTCGTAGCTGGTGTTTGAACCGTTAGGAGTTCCACCGCCGCCGTCGTCGTTGGTTCTTTCGTCCTCCTCTTGGTTTGATGAGGATGATGCCTTTTATGGCTTTTCTGAAAACCCGACGATGATGATGATGAAGATCCTTCTTGGATCTTCTGAACCTGAGCCGTTTCGTTCGTTTTTCTTTGAAAAGTGGTGAGGATGAGATCCGTTGGCCGCCGTTTTTTCCTTTAGGGTTTTTCTCCTCTTTCTCAATGAAACATGAAGGTGATTTATATGATTCATTCTTTGGGTTGTATCTGTTACTATTTTGTTGCGATTTTTGAGCCGTATTTTTTTTATTCAAAGATTGCGGCATTTCTGGATAGGCGGGGATCTTGTTGTGATTCCTGCGTTTTTTTTGGTGTTCATTTGACTTATTTACGACCTGTTAGATCCGTATGAACCGCAGATTTCTGAAAAAAAATGTTTAGGCTGTTTGGCTTCGTTGGATTTGCGGAACATTTGCCAAGTAGTGGCTTTGATCTATGGGCCTCGTTATCTTCTTTGGAAAAACTGTTTGGCTTAAAAATCACCTTTTTTTACTTAAGCGCTTTTTCAAATAAGCACTTTTGTGGAAACAACTTTTTTTTGACAATCACTTTCTCTGAAAACAGCTTTTATCTCTTTATCTCTCTCGTTGCCTTGGAAGAACAGATTTTTGTCGGATCTTAACTCTTTGTCGAAATAAAGTCGGGAATCGGTTTCGGTACATTCCATTACCTTCCCGACACACCCGATGATGAAACCTTTCTGAGGGTGTCGGGAAAAACTTAACCGATAAAATTGTTTGTTTTGATTTGCAGGTTTGAGCATTAATCGGAAAAGTCGGGAAGAGTCGGAGAATTCGGAAGCTTAGAATTTTATTTTTATTATTTTCTTAAAAAATGTAAATTGATATTTTTTGTAATTATATATATATATATATATATATATATATATATATATATATATATATATATATATATATATTTTTTTTTTTTGTTGTAACGAACTAATTCTAATAAAAACTCTTTATTATTTTCCTTACAATATTTTTATTACTTTTGATATGCACATAATAAGAAACTTTAGAAAAAATGTATAGTATGAAAATAAAAAGTGGACTTAATAACAAATTGAAAATAGAATGAGCTGAAATTATTTTAAAAATGTAATGAGACTAATTTAAAAGATGCAAAATGAAATGAAATTAGTTGACAATATGAAATATGATTAATAAAAAAGTGTAATGATATTAATTGAAAATATGAAATATGCATCGAAACAAAAATCCTCTTTTTTCCATTGATTCCTAATTCTTTCAATTTGTCCGACTAATTCGATCCCCTGATTAAACCGACCGAAGTAAGACCCTTAACCAAATTCTTCGATTCTCACCGACAACCTCAAAACAGCTCAATTCCCCGACAATAACTCCAACTCACAAATTGACATCCGACTGCCTACAAATGACCATTTTACCCTTCATGGACTAAAGAACACACCACTGCGATTTTTCCTGCAACAATCAAACAACTACACAAACCCGTCAACGGTTAGTTAAATGCGTGAGGATGAAGGTGTTATACCAGATATGTTCTTTTGGGAATTTCCTTTTCCCTCTCATCTCATATTTGATGATCTATCCGACCTATCTAAAGTCTCTAAAATCAGCTCTAAGGCACTGGTTTGATATCAAATTTTGATCTCAAACTTTCTGCCGAAGAACAAGGATCTAGAATCTTTGGATATTGATGAAAATGACTCTCATATCCTTTCACGAGGGAAAATCAAGTTTTGTTCCTTTTGGAAGGGTTCTTTCTGAACTCTTCATTTAACAAGGAGTCAAGAAAACTACGAATGAGGTTGCCTCACAAATTTGGGGAGATAAGTTAAATCTATCAAAAGCTTTGAAAGTTGTTGACCCGTTTAAGGTCAGGGTATTTTCTATACATGGATCTTCTTCTTCTTTTATTTAGTTTTTATGTTTTATATATTTTTGTAGCTTATCTGTTTTATGTATAATGAAAGGTTCTTTATTTGTGCTTATTATTTGCGTTACTTTCTATGTTTCTATCTTTCTTGTTTTTATTATTGGCTAATTGAAAAGAATTACCATAATTTATGGATTTCAAAGGAAGTTTATGACTATTGGAAAAGGAATGGAAATATTTTGTATTCATTCATGAGACATTACATGATCTGGTCCTAAAAAATATTACATATGTTCTCATATTTGATCATCTATCTCTTCTCGTGACTCCAGATATGTTTTCTAGTCATCATCCCACTCATTGTCTTTGAGAGTTTTTAGACCTTCTTCTGGAATCTTACCCTCTTCAGAGACTTCACCAGACGTTCCTTCATCATATGCAGTTGTGGAACTCTGAATATTTGCTAAATCCTCAGTCTTCTTCTTTTTCTTTCTTGCCTTTCTCCTCATCAGAATGCGTATCTCTTTTGCAAAATCTCTCTTGTCTTCCTTGAATGTCTTTCTTTTTTCCATTCTTGTGTCTTCCCGGAGAATCTCTAAAGTTATGTGACTTGGTTGTTGATTCTACATCTTCTCTTATAGAGATGTGTTTAAGCCAAACCTCTTCAATCTTGAAGACCGTGTTCTTTGAGTCTTGTGCCTCCTTTATTCCTGTTTCTTGAAAACCATGTCGTTAGAGTCTAACTTTCACCATCTTGAAAATTATGGTACAAATGCTTATTAGTCATTTGTTTCTGTGTGTATTATATTTTTGTTGATGACAAAAGGTGGATAAATTCATGGGAGTATTTACGAGGATAAAATGATTTTTTAATGCTTTTATTTACCTGAACATTATTTTGTGCTATCAAAATAAGTTTAATTAACTTGGATAGGACTAATGGGGAACTCATGAAACTCAACCTTTGGACCATTAGAATCAAGGGGAGCATACAAACCTCAGATTCTGATGCTATCAAGTTGGTTAAGTTGACCAACCACTATTCTTAAATACCTTTATTTGTCATCATAAAAAAGGGAGAGATTGTTGGAATAAAATTTTTCATATCCCTTGGGTTTTGATGATAACAAAGTACTTAAGAACAACTGGGTATACTGACATATGTTCAAGTATGCAGGATCATGAGCTTAAAATTCAACTCTGAATTGACCCTAATAAAAGCATATGAAGAGAAGTAAAGTGACTCAAATTCTGAAAAATCAGAATTTGATGAATCTGAATGTGTGTATCAACTTCTAAAGGATTAGAATCTGATCATGGCATCTCTTCCTCTTGTGACAGCTCAGACTCAAAAGACCTCAGTTAAAGGTGCTCAGGCTTTGATCTGTATGTCCCAAAATCATATTAGTCTTGTCTAAGCGCCATAGTTAGAAGAAAGTCAACTCGGGTTTTCTTTCGTGTTCAGTTCTAAATTTGTTCTGATTCTAAAGATGTGTTTTTCAGAAGTGAGGAAGAAATCATTATACACAATTCAACCCCCTTCTTGTGTATTTTTATCACCTTCAGGGATATGATACCTCTAGTAGAAGTTAGTGAGTTGTACACCAAGGGATTAGGTATAATGATTTTGTTAATTCATCGTAAAAATATAACGACATTACCATCATTATAATGCATTAAACATCAACATGAGAGAAATAAGGGATTCACACAAAACCTAGTTGCTTTCTCACATTAATATCAGCACATGTTTAGTTTTTGCATTAAAACTCAACCCCTTCATAGTTACTTTTATTATGCGCACAATCATAGTTTTGTTAAATAGGAATCCATGTGGAGACAATATCTTTTAGTATTACTTTTACATGATTGATACACTTGTCGAGAAGTCATCAAGTTTTTGGTCTCGTTGCTGGGGATTGTTGATAATTTCAAAAAGGCAACGCTTGTGCAACGTTCAGTTTTTTTTTGTTTTCATTTTTTTATTTTATTTTTTTATTTTTGAGTGGAGTAATTTTTTTTTGTTTATTTTTTTTTATTTTGTTTGGTGCAATACTACTAAAGGTATTTTATGTTTGTTTATGTGAGGTTTAGGACCAGATCTAGTACATTTTGATTCGGAGATTGAAAAAACCCCACGAGCAAACTTGAAAGTATGTGAGAAGCACTTTTAGCGCAATGAGCTTTACTAAAGAAAGATTCACATGTTCCGTCTAATAATAAAAGCGAAGAAGAAGAAACAGCCATGGCGGCTCCACCAGCTCAAACCATGGGGGACTATTACAAACGAACCGTTCCAAGGCAAATTTTCTATGAGTTTTGTACCTGCTAAACTTACTACTTTTGAAATTAAAAATTTGATGCTTTCAGGTTAAATAGACAATTTGATGGAAACGTGATCTGTGGGAGCATCTAGCTTGATTTTATGAAAAAACCTCAATGTGCATACCATCTGGTGTGACTGATGATTAGGTAAAGTTGAGGTTCTTCGATTCTCATTGATTAGACGAGCTAAAAACTGGTTGTTCTGTCTTTCAAATTGCATGATTGGTACATGGAAGGAGTTAGAAGATAAATTTCTGGAGAGGTTCTTTACCACTACCTAGTTTTCCATAAGAAAAGCCAAAATCACCAACTTTTAGCAACAAGAGACCGAGTTGTTGTACTATTCATGAGAGGGGTTTAAACTGTTACTATTAAGGTGTCTGAATCATAGCATGATCAACATGGAAAAATGCAAAATTTCATCAAAGGGCTCAGAAGTTTGTCATGAATGCTATTGGATGCCTCAGCTAGAGGTACAATTCAAACCATGATAAAAGGACAGGTAAAACAGTTAGTTGAGAAGGTTTGCTTAAACGAATACTGCTCAAAGAGTGAAATGGGAGTCAAGTTTGAAACGACAGGTACACCAAAAGGTATATTAACTATAAAAACTCATACTACATTACTAGCTCAGATCAAACTCCTAAATAAAATATTGGAAGAAAGCAACCTTAATCAAGCTAATGTAAGCCAGGTGAAAACTTTTAGATGTGATTTATGCGCAGAAGGACATGCAAATGACTTGTGTTCTCCAAGAAGCTCAAATGAAGAAGTTCAATTTGCAAATTTCTAGAAGAATAATCCTACTCCAATACTTACAACCTAGGTTGGAAAGGTCATCCCAACTTTAAATGGAACAAAAATAAAACCTCGAATGCTAACCAGGGTACTCAACAAGAATAACAAACTCCATTCCAGTGGATACCTTCCCTGCTTGAAGAAACTCTTAACAAATTCATTTAGGTTACTCAAAGAAACTTTGAACAGGTAGATAAGCAACATGAGATGATGAGTAAGAATCACGAAGCATCAATAAAAAATTTATAGATGCAGATATGGAAACTTTCTCGACAGGTATCCTCAATACTAGGTTCTAGTGGAAGGTTTATTTGTAACACTATCGACAATCCAAATAATAAGACCTATAAAACCATAGAGTTAGGATATGGGGTATAACCAAGCCACAAGGAGGATGAGATATTTGAAGAAGTATGGGATGTGGAAGAAGAGATGTATGTTGAAAAGGAAAAAGAGGTGAGTGAAAAAATGAGTTAATAATCTGTAAGGAGGGATACACTTGATAAAGTGATAGATAGTGTCGAAACCTGAAATTTGACCTCCCCTTTTGCCTTTTGCATAAGCATGAGCATTCGAATCGCTGGCATACGCATTAGCACTTTTTCTCTGTGGGTTTCTGTTGCATGAGCATTCAAGTTTTCCAAGCCCAATTAATCATATCCTTACAAAGACATGATATCATCAACACAAGCAAAAAAGAACAAGGGTTTCTATGCTTATTCATCAAAGCAAAAGGCTGAAAATCGGAACCATGGCCATAACTCCTTTTTTCAAGCAAATTAGGAAAGTTTTGGCCGGGTTAATCGATTAACCATTTGCTAGTACAAAAGGGTTAATCGATTAACCCTTGTATTTTGGCAGATTCTGCTGCATTTTCATGACAACAACTTTTCCTCTACTTTTTAGGGTTCACTTGGTTCTAGTGACATGTGAAATATTCTAGACACTTCAAGAATCCACTTGTAATTACTACAATACATCATTTTCAATCAAGACCACCATGTAACTTCATTTGCAAGTATGTGAACCATTAGATTTGGACTTATATTGGGATTGCTCTACCAAGTTAACAAACTAACTAACCGAGTCAACTTCCGACTTAGGGAGTTAAGTGCAACTAACTCTAAAGCTAGTTTCAAAGCAAACTCCAAATCTAGCAACTCCAAACCCCCACTCTACATAAAGGAACCTTGACAATTCTTCTTGGGGGCTTCAACCATTTTCACAATTATCTCTCAATTTTCACTCTTCTCTCTTACATTCTCTCTAAAGTTTCTGCAACTTTTTCTCACATTCATCTTCATCTTCTTCCTAAACCATACTAGAGCTCAATTTTCACCATTGAAGAGTAGCTACTTTCACATTGAAAGTGCTTTTCTCTTGAGCTTAACCTCTATTATCTTGCATTTCTACTTGGATTTCTGGAGTTTCATTAGCTTTTGCTTCAACTCAAGTGATTATCTCAAGTTTCTTCGGTGCAAATTCGTATTTGGAGCTTTCGTCGCTTTTGCTCACTTGCGCTATGATTCGGTTACAAGTTCATATTTCTCTAGTTTTCTTTGATTATTCTCATCACAATTTACTTGCAACAATCACCAAGGCAATCCTCCGCCCTGTAGGTTGGAATTTCTCACTCAATTTACTATTTCCAATCATTTTTGTATTGTTCGCGATGTAGATTCGATAAATTTTTGTGTGAGAATTGATTATGCAATTACTTGATTCTTTTTCTTGATGAATTAATTGATTCATTTGATGCTAAATTGTTGATTCTGAACTTGATTTTTATGCACAAATTTTTTCCCTAACATGTGAGTGATTACATAATTGTTAAGTTGCTGGAAGTGCTTTTGAAAAACCAATTTTCTGTCACTGCTACAGGGTTAATCAATTAACCGTTTTCTAGTGCAAAATGGTTAATCGACTAACACCTCTGTTTTCAGCAAAAATCTGCTTTTTTAAAGGTTAATCGATTAATCATTTTGCACTAGCAAATGGTTAACTGCTTAACACTGAACCAGAATGCCATTTTTGTACTTTTTCAAGATTGTTTGATCTTCTTTCATCGTCTAACTTCCATGGCTTGCTATGCTTGACATTTGTGGATGTTTTATGAGTTGTTTAGTGTCTGTTTGAAGCATGTATGCAAACTTTGATACTTAATTTATCGATTATGTAATTGTTTGTAATTTTACATTATATGATCATGATCATTCTTGCACCCTTTTGTCCACATGATAACATGATTAGTGATGCATGCTAATTGATGTCTGTTGTTGCCTCGTAATTTCTTCTTGATTGCATTAAGTTCGTTCTTCATTGAATGAACTTAATTTTGTATAATCATTATTTCACACGCTTGCTTTGATGATCTTTCACCTCTCTTGAAAGATTATTGGCTTGTTCATTCCCATTTGATTGATTGATCGAAACCTTGTTTCGATTAAATGATTTTCCTCTTTCTTATCTTTAGGATCTTTTAGAACCTTGTTCTCTCGATTCCTAGATGAGTTGGAAATCTGCACGACACGTTGGAGCACTGTATAAGTTTGTACCGTTACTTTGTTGGTTTTAGTTCCTGCACTATACTTTGGTGCTAGAGAGGGAATGAGAGTGGAGAATTCCTACACTCGTTCTGATTATTTTGGATAAGGGACAAATGACCTATGCCCGTAATGGTCGTCTCTATCTCCTTACTATAGTGTCTTCTATTTCTCAGTCGAGTCGATCCTTGATTACTTGTACCCTAATCATTTGTCCCTGGATTTAACTTCCTCCTTTCGATCTAACACATCTTTCTTGTGGCCAATCAATATTCTTTGATTCCCCAGAAGATTTGTAATCACCCATTTTCTCTTGGTTAATCAATCGCTCTTTGGTTAAAACCAATTCTTTTCTTCCCCACCGAAGTCGTACATCCTTCTTTTAGGTTAATCACCTTCTCTTGGTTAATCACCCGTCCTTTGGTTAATCACAGTTATCACACCCTAATTTTTGACTCTAAGATCCCACATCTTTTTGCATCATCTGTGTTGTTTATCATGTCTTGCATCTTGCATAATATTCAATTTATCAGCTGAAATAAACTTTTTGGAATTACAGTCGAATCAGTCAAACTAAAATTCAACTGTGCGTAACATCAGTGGATAAAATTTTTTAAAATCGAGCTTGCAAACGTCAGTGATATTAATCTACGTTACACGTAGTTTAACTTGGCGTGCTCATTTAAATTTTTCGATCACTTTTCGGTCACATTTTTGGACAGTTTAAGTCATTTTAAGGGGTAAAATTTATTTCAAAATTTGACCAAACACTATATTTTTCTGAATCGTATATTTTATGCTAATCATTTTGGTGTATTCATTTTATTTTTCTGAGCAATTCGATATCAGTCCAATTATTCGTTTTTTAATCATTTTTTATTTCTATTTCTAATTTAATAATTATTTTAATTAATCTATTTTTTATTTTAGATTGTTTATTTCATTATAGTTTATTTTATTTTTATTTTATTTATTTATTTTGTTTTTATTTTATTCATTTAATTTTTGTTTTATTAGTTTTTAGAAAGCTTGTTAAATAAGTTTCTTAAAAACAATTTGTTTGATTTCCCATGTACATAACCATTTTTTCATAATTTTCTCCTTCCCCATGCTATGCTATGTGCCATCACTTCATCACACAAAGCCTACATTACATTTTCAAGACCCCATTTTATGGAAGTCGTTACACACTTTCTACTACTTTTCTTTCTTTAAAACCACATAAATCATACTACTTTTTCATACTCCCATCACCCTCACACTTCCACATAAACTAAAAAAAATCACTATTCTAACACTCCCCCATCTTCAACCTCTTGCTCACAAAATCACTCATTTTTCATGTAGAAAGACCATCACCATTACATGTTTCTATTTCATCTTCTTCACCACAACAACACCACTAAGACTACTATCTAAATATCTTTTTTCTTCCTATTCCATTTTGTTTCTCATCATTTTATATTTTTCATATTTAGAATGTTGATTTATTTTATTATAATAGTAGTTTAATTCTTTGAAGATTTTATTAGTTTATATTGTATGGTGTTATATGTGTAGATTCTATAGTTTTTTTAACTTTATTATCTAGTCAACTTTTTTTACATAATTTGTTTGAGTTTTCAGTAATTTGCTTTAGAGTTTTTAATAATTTGTTTTCTTTTATATATATATATATATATATATATATATATATATATATATATATATATATATATATATATATATATATATATATATATATATATATATATATATATATATATATATATATATATATATATATATATATATATATATATATATATATATATATATATATATATATATATATATATATATATATATATATATATATATATATATAAAATTTATTATTTTTAATTGTCAAATTATTTGTTCATATCATTGTTATTATTCTATCAATTTGTATTAAAAACAAAAACAAAACTCTTTCTCTCACTTCAAAGATGACATTCTCTCCCTTTATATTTTCTCTGTGTGTATTGTGTTTGCTCGTTTTCAAATCCAGTTTTTTTTTCCCGGTTGATTCTATTTAATATGTGCATGAGTTTTATTGTTATTTTTAAATAAGTGTAAAACATCTTAGTGGAATATGTAGAAACCACATACTTATTTCATGAGTAATGAGCAACTAGAAGCACCTTTACTTCTAACTCATTGAATCCAAAGGCAGCCACACCAAATGTGCATTTTAGATTTTAACTTAGTTTTTTATTTGATTAATATTAAAAATACTAAGAACATTTTAATCATTTAAACCTTTTTATTTTTCTATTTTAGTTTAACTATTAATTTGATTAATTTAGAAAAGTACCAAAAAAAATATTTTTTAATTATTTTTTCATTAAGTTTTATAATATTTAAAAATGTAAAAAATATATGTTTTAATTATTAATTATTTTAAATACTTTTATTTAATATTGATTAATTAAATTACTAGTTAATCATATTAAATACTAATATTTAATTTGATTAATAATTCATTTGTTGCTTGAGTCTATCTTTTGCTACTTGTCTGCATCCTTGTCTTGGGTTTGTTCCTTGATTAATTTCTAATGCTCTTTCTTAAATAATTGATGATGTTTTCTCACGATACTTTGCCGTGATTGTTTTGTGAATTTTATTCGCAATGTTTTGTCGTGTATCTCTGTTTATTTACTACGCGATGCTCTTCCGCGTACCTGTTATTTGTATTTCGTGATGCTTTGTCGCGTATCTTTGTCTATTGATTACATGATGTTTTTCCGTGTATTTCTGTTGACTTTTCACTGCTTGTTTACCGTGATGTTTTTCCACGCGTATTCTGTGCTATCTTATCTGTCTCTGACCATACATGACGCTTTTTCGTGTACTGTGTCTGTGCTTTTATTTGATACCATTTACATGATGTTTTTCCATGTATTTGTTGTTGTCTTTAATTCTTGTTGGCTTAATCCAAGGAAAGAGACTGTATGTTGACTTATCGTTATTGTGCATGTTCCTTGTCTGTTCTTTACTTGTCTTTGTTGTTCTTGGTTCTTAGAACCTAGCAACCCATAGTTCCACGAACTACGGACGCTCTGATTTCTCAAGTTCCTCTTGAAAATACGTAGGCACAAGGCCCCGATTCTTGGCGAGCACACTTTTATTTTTTTCCGCCATTTTTTCATCGTAGTTTTTGAACTACGATTGCTCTGACTTCCTATTAAGGATACGTAGGCATATGATTGCGAGATCCTAGTGAGCTACCTTTTTATTTTTCTACCTTTTCTTTTACTTTGCTCATCTTTACCGTTAGCAAATAATTTTAGCAAAACACAAATATTTCAAGAGGTTCCTGTAGAGTACTACAGATGCTTAGGGTGCTAGTACCTTCACTTAGTATAACCAACCCCTGTACCTTTGATCTCTCTTTTGCTTAGCTTTAGGCCTTACTTTTTGCTTTGCATTTTATTTATGAGTTATTCTTTCTTTTCCCCTTCTCTCAGATAAATTAAAGATCGGTGGTGATATTTTTATGATTTGAGATACAAGTTAATTCAATAGCTTGATGTCCGATTCTCACTGCAACAATAGTCTGCCTGTTAGAACCAATGTTCCTTGGATAAATCACCTTTTCTTGATTAATCACCCATTTCTCAATTAACCATAGTCGTCTGCTAACATACTGAGTTTCGCTTGAGTTAATCATATTCTCCTGGTTAATCACTCATTCTTTTCGATTAATCACAGTTCGTCTGTTAAAACATCGAATCCCCTGCAATTGGCAACCTCTCTTTGGTTTAAACACTCACACCTTTGGGTTAGTAACTTTTATTTGGTTCAAATACCCTTTCCTTCGGTCAAGTACTGCTTGTTTAGTCAGTGTACCGTCCTTTGGGTCACAACCTTCGCTTGGTTCCACACCTGTTCTTTAGGTCACAACCTTCGCATGGTTCTACACCCATCCTTTAGGTTACAACCTTTGCTTGGTTCCACACCCGTCCTTTGGGTTATAAACTTCACTTGGTTTCACACTCGTTTTTATAATTTATCACCATCCTTTGGTTAAAACCAACTCCTTTCTCTCTTCGGTTAACCACTCTTTATCAGTTAACACGCCGAGTTCTCCGGAGAGTCAAACACCTCCCCTTAGTCCAATACTCACATTCTGGTTCATCATTGTCCGTCTGTTGACACCAACCTTTTGTTTTCCCCAAAGAGTTTTGCTCTTATCTTTCTTTAGTTAACCACTTCCTTCCAGTTAATGCACTGAGTCCCATGTGGATCTTACCTTTACCTCGATTCTTATCCTTTATTCCTTTATTCTCCTGGTTTAAACACCATTATTTTGTTTTCTCCCCAGTGGAGCTATCACTTTTCTTTCGTATTCCTCAGAGGAGTCTTCCTTTGCCTTTCATTCTTGGTTTTGACACCATTCTTTTGCATCCCCAGTAGGCTCTTGTTACTTCCTCTCGCTCTTGGTTTTAACATCGTCTTTGTTTCCTTTTCTTTCTCTGTTTTTGTTCCCCGAACTACGTAGACTTTGAATTCCTCATTGCACTATGAGGATACGTAGGCATGAGATTGTGAAATCTTGGTGAGCCACCTTCTTCCACCTTCTCCTATCTTTCCTGGTTCCATGAACTACAGATCTCTGAATTCCTCATTGCACTATGAGGGTACGTAGGAACGAGGGCCCCAATCCTCTGCGAGCACTTTCTTTCTCTCTCTTTTGTTTCCCTTTTTAGCTAGAAGCCTTTGGATATATAACCCATCCAAGCCTAGAAGCAAGCAAAATGGTTCCCGTCGAGTACGAAGAATGCGTGAGGTGCTAGTTGAAGGAAAATTGCGATCTAAACGCAGCGGAAAACAAAAATTTCCTTTAGTGATCCTTACGAATGAGCATGGTCAGTGATAGAATCGTTACCTCTTTGTGGCGATTCAGATCTTTGATGCAGCGATCACAAGCGTTGATGAAGTGCAACGCCTCTACTCAGTCCACACGAACAGCTTCCGGTCACAGTGCTAGCTGCTTACGAACGGAATTATTTGAGTGAGAAAAGAGAATCAAAACGAAATTGCATCAAGTGAAAGCTTCATCACAAGGGTTCCTTTTATAGACTCTCTTGTGGGATGCGGGCTAAAACCCAATTCACATGATCCATAATAATATTATATATTATTATAATAACTATTATTATAATAAATATATTTATTTTATTATTATTTTATAACCATTATAAAATAACAATAATTATTATTATATTATCCGAATTTATATTTTTCACTTAAGTGCACCGTACCTTACGGTGTTCCTTTTTGATTTCTCTATCTCTCATCAAACTGTCCTTATGTGTGTGACCCTGTAGGATTTCGTAACGTTGGTAATTATATTAAATTATATATTTAACATAATAAACAGTAAGCGGTATCTAGCAACACATCACTGCTACCCAAGTCACGAAAATGTCATATGATCTGACAAAACCTTTTTCGTGATAATATATGTTTGTACAATTACCCTTTTGCCCCTATGTCTATATTGAACACAAGGCATACACTGTGTCATCCTTGTCCAGTTCAATATTGGGCCCTTAGACATTTCTCCTGTTATGCAGGATTGGCAAATTCCATCTAGGACACTCATGTCCCTCAGCATGCTTCGTGGAGTGCCCATCAACTGTCTTTATGATCATCCAGTTACGGATAATGTTTGATCAGCAATAAAGCACCCGACTCTACATCTAGGGTCCATAGTGGTTTCAGGTCGAAGGGTGGTAATACACCATTATCACCATGAGAATAACTTATGACACTTTGCATAACATACTATGTAGTATTCTCATAGCGGGTCAATCCGGTATAAATATTACTCCTAATATTTATACCTATGTCAAGACTTGATAACTCTTTATCCATGATCCATGAGATGTGATCATCAGTCTATCTTCATAATAGTCTCAATGCTTTTAATGTTATCCCACTTTGCAATAAAGCTTGACTACGGATATTTTAAGAATAATGTCTTTATGTTTAATGGGATCTCATGATTAAGTCACACTTAACATTTCATTAAACAGACTAACTATTCTAGGGACTTTATTATTCTGAAAGACAAACATAATAAAGAAATGCCTTTTATTATTAAACGAATAATCCGATACAAGTACCAAAAAATATTGGCCTCTAGGGCTTACACCAACAATCTCCCACTAGCACTAGAGCCAATTAGGCATACCCTTAATACCCATAGATCTAGTATGACCATCATGCTTCTGTTGCGCAAGAGGCTTTGTTAATGGGTCAGCGATATTGTCAAGTGTAGGTACTCTGCATATCTTCACATCTCCCCGATCGATTATCTCTCGAATGAGGTGATAACGCCTAAGTATGTGTTTGGATCGTTGGTGAGATCTAGGCTCCTTAGCTTGTGCGATAGCACCATTGTTATCACAATATAAACCAATGGGATCCACAATGCTAGGGACTATGCCAAGTTCACTAATGAACTTCTTGATCCAAACAGCTTCCTTTGCTGCATTTGAGGCAGCAATATACTCGGCCTCAGTTGTAGAATCAGCAACTGTTTCTTGCTTTGAACTTTTCCAGCTCACAGCGCCACCATTGAGACAGAACACATAACCAGATTGTGATCTAAAATCATCCTTATCTGTCTGGAAGCTAGCATCAGTGTAACCAATTACATCAAGCTCTTCCTGACCTCTATAGATCAAGAATGAATCCTTAGTCCTTCTCAAGTACTTAAGGATATTCTTGACAGCTACCCAGTGAGCATCACCGGGATCAGATTGGTACCTACTTGTTGCACTTAATGCATACGAGACATCTGGTCGAGTACATAACATGGCATACATGATAGATCCTATTGCAGATGCATATGGAATCTTATTCATGCGATCCCTTTCTTCCTTAGTTGAAGGGGATTGTGTTTTTGATAAACACAGACCATGTTGCATAGGTATGAATCCTTTCTTGGAATCATGCATATTAAAGCGTCTCAACACTTTATCTATGTATGTACTCTGACTTAGGCCAAGCAGTTTTTGTGATCTATCTCTATAGATCCTAATTCCTAATATATAGGCTGCTTCACCTAGGTCTTTCATAGAAAAACAATTCCCTAACCAAGTCTTCACTTGTTGCAAGGTAGGGACATCGTTTCCAATGAGTAATATGTCATCTACATATAATACCAGAAACACGATCATGCTCCCACTAACCTTCTTGTAGACACAAGGTTCATCTTCATTTTTGATGAATCCATATTGTTTTACGGTTTCATCAAAACGAAGATTCCAGCTTCTGGAAGCTTGCTTCAATCCATAGATTGATCGCTGTAACTTGCATATCTTTTGGGCATCTTGTGGTATGTCAAATCCTTCAGGTTGTGTCATGTACACATCCTCAAGAAGATTCCCATTAAGGAAAGCAGTTTTGACATCCATCTGCCATATTTCATAATCATGATATGCAGCGATGGCAAGTAAAATCCGAACAGATTTAAGCATTGCAACTGGTGAAAAGGTTTCATCATAGTCAACCCCATGAATTTGTTTATAGCCTTTTGCAACCAGTCTTGCTTTATAGGTATGTACCTTACCATCCATGTCAGTCTTCTTCTTGAAGACCCACTTGCATCCTATAGGGTTAACTCCTATAGGAGGTTCTACCAAGGTCCAAACCTGGTTTGTGTACATGGAATCCATTTCAGATTTCATGGCTTCTAGCCACTTCTCAGACTCAGGACCAGTTATGGCCTCTTTGTAGGTCACAGGCTCATCTTGATCCATGAGTAATACATCACCCTGATCACTTATGAGATATCCATATCTCTCAGGTTGGTGACGTATCCTGCTTGACCTACGCTGGTCTTGTTCTACTTGAGCAGGTTGCTCTTCCACAACTACTTGTGTTTCCCGCTCTAGTTCCTCCATAGGTGTTTCAATGTTTTGTGATTCTTGAATTTCTTCAAGCTCTATTTTCCTCCCACTGTTTCCTTTGGAAATAAAATCCCTTTCCAGAAAGACTCCAGTTCGAGCGACAAACACTTTGCCCTCAGAAGGATTGTAGAAGTAATATCCTCTTGTTTCTTTAGGATACCCCACAAATAAGCATTTGTCAGATTTGGGCTCAAGCTTGGTTGAAATTTGTCGTTTGACGTAAACTTCGCAACCCCAAATCTTCATGTAAGACATATGTGGTTTCTTACCACTCCATATCTCATATGGTGTCTTATCAACCTTTTTGGATGGAACACGGTTAAGTGTGTAAGCTGCTGTTAATAATGCATGTCCCCAAAAGGAGTTTGGAAGATCGACGTGACTCATCATGGATCGGACCATGTCTAACAAGGTTCGATTTCTTCTCTCAGATACACCATTCCATTGTGGTGTTCCAGGAGGAGTAAGTTGGGATAGAATCCCATACTCTTTTAGATGGTCATCAAATTCTAGGCTTAAATATTCACCGCCTCGATCTGATCGAAGAACTTTAATATTCTTACCTAGTTGGTTTTGTACTTCATTCTTGAATTCCTTGAACTTTTCAAAGGACTCAGATTTGTGTTTCATTAAATACACATATCCGTATCTACTGAAGTCATCAGTAAAAGTGATGAAGTACTGAAAACCTCCTCTGGCTGGTATGTTCAGTGGTCCACATACATCAGTATGTATGAGTGCCAAAAGATCATTAGCCCTTTCACCTTTTCCTGTGAATGGGGACTTTGTCATCTTTCCAATTAAACAAGATCTGCATGTCTCATATGATTCATAATCAAAAGAGTCCAAGAGTCCATCTTTATGGAGTTTGGAAATGCGTTTCTCATTTATGTGGCCTAATCGACAGTGCCAAAGGTAAGTTGGATTCAACTCATTAGGTTTCAACCTTTTAGTATTAATGTTATAAATTGGCATTTCAAGATCAAGGACATATAGTCCATTATTCATTTTTGCAGTAGCATAGAATATATCATTCAAATAAATGGAGCAACAATTGTTCCTTATTATGAATGAAAAACCAAACTTGTCCAAACAAGAAACGGAAATAATATTCCTGCTAATTGCAGGTACATAATAACAGTTCTCTAACTGAATTATTAAACCACTAGGTAAAGTTAAAACATAAGTTCCTACAGCTAAAGCAGCAACCTTTGCTCCATTGCCAACTCGTAGGTCAACTTCACCTTTTGCCAAATCTCTACTCCTTTTTAGCCCCTGCACATTAGTACAAATGTGAGAACCGCATCCAGTATCTAATACCCATGATGCAGAAGTAGATAAATTAATTTCAATAACAAAAATACCTGAATTTGAAGTCTCTACTCCATTATTCTTATCTTCCAGGTACTTTGGGCAATTTCTCTTCCAATGTCCGGTCTTACCGCAATGGAAGCAAATGCCCTCCTTTGCTATTCCTCCACTAGGCTTCAAAACAGGAGGAGTGGGTTTGGGTTTGGCAACTTCCTTGCCTTTCCCTCTACCACCCTGTTTGATGGGCCTCTTGTTCTGTTTCTTTCCATTACTGACCATCAGAATGGATTTCCCTTTTGTCTTCATATTCTGCTCAGCAGTTCTCAACATGCCTAGCAGTTCTGGAAGACTTTTGTCCAAGTCATTCATATTGAAATTCAGGACAAACTGACTGAAGCTCTCTGGCAACGATTGCAAGATCAGATCAATCGCAAGTTCCTTTCCAAGGGGAAACCCTAATCTGTCAAGGTTCTCCACATACCCAATCATCTTGAGTACATGGGGACTTACAGGGGCTCCCTCAGCTAACTTGCTGTTAAAAAGGGACTTTGAAACCTGAAACCTCTCATTTCTTGCTTGCTCTTGATAAAGCGTTTTCAGATGTCCGATCATATCGAACGCAGACATGTTCTCGTGTTGCTTTTGCAACTCAGAGTTCATGGTAGCAAGCATGAGGCAAGCAGTTTCATTGGCATCATCGAAATGCTTCTTATAAGCATCTCTTTCTGCCTTTGGTGCAGAACTAGGAGGTTCCTCCTCAGGAACTGGTGTCTCCAAGACATACAGCTTCTTATCGTGCTTGAGGACAATCCTCAGATTACGGTGCCAATCCAGGAAATTTGTCCCAGACAATTTTTCCTTATCTAGGATGGATCGCAAAATATTGTTCGATGTGTTTGTTGTCATGGTAATCTACAAGAGAAATATGAAAATATAAGTATCATTAAAACAACATATTTAATTAGGCCTTTAATCAAATATGCTCCCACTATTTTATTCAAAACAAATGACCCTCATCATTTGATTCGGAAAATCCCGTTGGAAGACTTTCTAGTGGGTCGAGATCCATGTTTCACTTTGTTTTAAGTCAGCGTTAGGCTGATTACATAAAACTAAGTTATTTAGGTAGGAACTCCTTCCAATTGTATCTCATACAACTCTCGAATATTTTCAATTGGGTGAATAACTCCTTATTCTGATCCATCACATGAATCATTCCCAATTCTTGCTTCTAAACATATATAATCTTATTATAATTTGTTTAGTTAAGTTTGACCCATTGTTTTAGCAATTGGATATTACAATTATCCCATCACACCTTACTAATATAGAACATGCACCTCGCGTAGGCGAAACCTACAATGCTCGATACTAGTCTTGATGAGTGCTAAAAATTGGAAAGCATAAACTTAATATTTAATTTTGAGGGAATTTGTTATTAGTTTGATCTCACCGGCTTAACATGCAAAACGTCTCTCACATGCATCAACATACAATTACATGCATCAACATACATATAAAAAGATACAATTATGGCCCCTAACGCAATTGTTCTCTCAAGCCAATGAGAGAACCTAAGCTAACCTAATAACGATCTAAGCTTCTCCAAGCATGATCTCCAAGGTTATCCTCCTTTAATATTGAATACTTCCTCCTCCTTTTTTTTTTCATAACATAATATTACATTACATATAGGAAAACTCGTTTTACATACGAGGGAGTGAGATGAGAAAAGAAGTTACATAAAGAGATTGAGAGAGAGGCACGACACGCAGGTCGTATTCAAAAATCCCAAAATAATAATAAAGGAAAAACTAAGGCCATAACTGATCACCACAAATAAATAATAATAAACACACTTTTATTATTAGTTTAAAATTCCGATAATTAAATAAACTAAATTAAATTTCGGCTGATTGATCACACTTTGCAGACTTAGCCGGGGGTTCCGCTGACCGTTCAGCGGACGGGGGTCAAGGGGGCAGCGCCTCCTTGCGGGGTTGTCAGGGGCAGCGCCCCGGGGAAAAATTTTATGAACACTTCATTGTATTTCACGTCGTTTCCTGCACAACTTTTGTGCATTTACAACCCCAACCGGAAAAGTCTGCGGCAATACAACACTTGTACTGCCATTAATCCTAATGCAACAATTTCATGCCGTCAAACACAACTCGATTGATAACTCAATGTGATAGATCAACATGTCATTGCTTCACCATACTAACGTCGGATTCCGAAGCGAATGAAAATGATTATCTTTCAAAAGAATTACAATCCTTATGTGATTGAATGGATGAAATCAAAACAGTATATCCCATATACCATCTTTGCATCAGAATTTCTTATATCTTATATAAAAGTGATTGATCTAATTGTGTAACCTATGGATGATCAATGTATCGCACAACTTCACCATACTAATGTCGGATTCCGAAGCATAATCAACATCAATCATCCAAATCGTACACAACAGATGCCAAATTTAATTAATCGTTTATTGTTAAATTCATTCTGTGTTTTAATCGAATCAAATACAGAAAAGACGGAAATTTAACAGCTATCAGATCCATGGTTTCGTAAGTGGCTCTGATACCACTGAAGGAAAATTGCGATCTAAACGCAGCGGAAAACAAAAATTTCCTTTAGTGATCCTTACGAATGAGCATGGTCAGTGATAGAATCGTTACCTCTTTGTGGCGATTCAGATCTTTGATGCAGCGATCACAAGCGTTGATGAAGTGCAACGCCTCTACTCAGTCCACACGAACAGCTTCCGGTCACAGTGCTAGCTGCTTACGAACGGAATTATTTGAGTGAGAAAAGAGAATCAAAACGAAATTGCATCAAGTGAAAGCTTCATCACAAGGGTTCCTTTTATAGACTCTCTTGTGGGATGCGGGCTAAAACCCAATTCACATGATCCATAATAATATTATATATTATTATAATAACTATTATTATAATAAATATATTTATTTTATTATTATTTTATAACCATTATAAAATAACAATAATTATTATTATATTATCCGAATTTATATTTTTCACTTAAGTGCACCGTACCTTACGGTGTTCCTTTTTGATTTCTCTATCTCTCATCAAACTGTCCTTATGTGTGTGACCCTGTAGGATTTCGTAACGTTGGTAATTATATTAAATTATATATTTAACATAATAAACAGTAAGCGGTATCTAGCAACACATCACTGCTACCCAAGTCACGAAAATGTCATATGATCTGACAAAACCTTTTTCGTGATAATATATGTTTGTACAATTACCCTTTTGCCCCTATGTCTATATTGAACACAAGGCATACACTGTGTCATCCTTGTCCAGTTCAATATTGGGCCCTTAGACATTTCTCCTGTTATGCAGGATTGGCAAATTCCATCTAGGACACTCATGTCCCTCAGCATGCTTCGTGGAGTGCCCATCAACTGTCTTTATGATCATCCAGTTACGGATAATGTTTGATCAGCAATAAAGCACCCGACTCTACATCTAGGGTCCATAGTGGTTTCAGGTCGAAGGGTGGTAATACACCATTATCACCATGAGAATAACTTATGACACTTTGCATAACATACTATGTAGTATTCTCATAGCGGGTCAATCCGGTATAAATATTACTCCTAATATTTATACCTATGTCAAGACTTGATAACTCTTTATCCATGATCCATGAGATGTGATCATCAGTCTATCTTCATAATAGTCTCAATGCTTTTAATGTTATCCCACTTTGCAATAAAGCTTGACTACGGATATTTTAAGAATAATGTCTTTATGTTTAATGGGATCTCATGATTAAGTCACACTTAACATTTCATTAAACATACTAACTATTCTAGGGACTTTATTATTCTGAAAGACAAACATAATAAAGAAATGCCTTTTATTATTAAACGAATAATCCGATACAAGTACCAAAAAATATTGGCCTCTAGGGCTTACACCAACACTAGTACCTTCCTCTCGCATAACCGACCCCATACTCGTTTCTCTTCCCTTTGGGTTTTATCGATATTTTCCCTGTCCCTTGGGACTAAATAAAGTTCGGTGGCAACTTTGTTGTATCTTTGAGTGTGCGAATCACTCAGGTATAATCCCACTAGCCTAAGATAGAAATTCACCTTTGAGGAGAACTAAGAAACAAATTCTCTATGAACCTAGTCAGGAACTACCTTACTATGTAAAACCACCTTACCCGATCATCTGGAAGAAACCAAAAGTAGAAAAAGAAGGAATTTTCAAGAAGTTTTGAGAGATGCTTGCCAAACTCTAAGTAAGTATATTGTTTCATGTAATATTATAATTAATGCCTAAATATGTTAAATTCATGAAAGAGTTTATGCCAAGAAAGAATAAAGTAGGTATAGGTGAAATTGTTGGTTTGACTAAGGAGTGTAGTTCTTTACTCCAAATAAAACTTCCACCAAAGTTGAAAGATCCATGAAGGTTTACCATTCCTTGTACCATAGGCAACGAAAAATTATTGTATGCAACTTGTGACTTGGGTGCTAGCATTAACTTAATGCCTCTGAGACTAGTGAAGAAACTAAAATCGGGAAAGCCTAAACCAACTAATATGATCCTTACATTGGTCAATCTCTCAATTACTTATATGTATGGAATCATAGAAGATTTTCAAGTTAAAATGGATGGATTGGTATTCCTGATTGATTTTGTAATAGTGGATATAAATGAAGATACTAATGCTTCATTGATTCTTGGTAGGCCTTTCTTAGCAAAAGGAAAGGCAGTAATTGATGTGTTGTTCATGCTTTCTTACGTGTTTACTTTGTGATATTAATTTAAAGCAAGGGTGCCACATGAAAGTATACATGTATGTTTGATCACAACAAGTAATAAAATAAGAGGTCATACCTACAGGGAGTGAAATTGATTTGGCTTTGAACCTAAAGTATTCAAAATTTTTTTGAACTTAGTATGAGCAAAGTAATAAAATACTAATAATAATAAGCAGCAAGAAATTCACACAACAACCTAAAATACTAGATAAGAGGGAATAAGATATCAGAGAGAGTGATTGATGATCTAAGATCCATTAATATATTATTGCTGAAATGTATCTATGATGTGAAATGTAGTGCCTCAAAAGGCCAGAACAAGATCTAGTGGTGTATCTCTACAACATCAAAACATGCATAACTAGGGCAAGAGAACAAATCTCTAAGCCTCATTTATAACCCTAAAATGCGCCTGGTTTAATTCTGAAAATCTTTATGGTTTCAACTTCTTATCTCTAAGCAAGCTGAATTAAGTGAATATCTCTATCCTACTTTATTAACCACTTTTTATTTATTTATGAAATCCACTTGTTGTTGGATCTCTCTCAACAACAAGCTTGTAGCTTTTCCTAAATTGATCATTCTAAGAAGCAGGTGTATGGAATAAAAACACATAACAAAATAAGACACTAGTCAACACATTATTTCAACATAAAAACAACTTATATTAACTTCACTTTGTTCATCAAGCAAGAGTTTAGCTCATAATGAGCTGAGTACAAACTACTGGAATGAAGCTACAGGATAACATACTCTTAGCAAAATTATGTAAAATAAATGACAACCTAGTAATAACTTGAAGATCCTTTACGTTGGATAGACATCAACATATCTCTTCATTCACGTCAACTCCAAGCAGTGAATACAGGATTAGATGAGAAGAAGAAAACTTTCTAATTCTTCCTAACCCTCAAAATGACATAAAACTAATACTGAAAATAAATCTGAGTGTGTGAAATCTCTAGCTCTCGGTCTCTCTTCTCTCTGATGCACAAGGCTTTCTTTTATAGACTTTGAGCATGAGTGTAGAAGTTGATGGGTCTTGAATCATGGGCTTTTAATAGGAATAAGGTTCAGCCCACATCAAATCACTAAACTTTCCAGCTGTCCAATCTCCCTTCGTGAACAAGTTATCCAATACAAACTGTAGTGGGAAACAAGGTGTCTTTGGTAGACTGTTGTAGCAGGTAGTGGCGCAGAGTAGACAGCGGGTGGCTAGATGCATGATGCGTTTTTGCAGGCGTGGTCCCCACTGTACTACCTTTTATCCTCGAGCTTCTTTAATCTTATCTTTATGCTCTAGCTCTTCCTTTACACAAATCCTTGCCACGTGTGCCCTAATGATAAAATCCTTCCAAGCTCTTGGTGAATTGTGTAAGAGCAAGATTTGTCTCTACAGGATAATCTCTATATTTTGATGATAACAATTGAGTATTTGTGAAAGAACCATTTTATGGTTTAATGTTTGTTATGTGCAGGTCATATTAAATTAAATATATTAGACCAAACAAACAGAAGCAACGTGTGCAGCTAGTAACTTATGGAATTACTTAGTGTAACGTCATGAAGAGCTTGTAAGAAGCTAGTTTGCTTATGTATCTGATCACCATCAGTAAAGAACCAAGGGTGCTGGATATTGCAGTTGCAATGCTCCTGTGGTTTCTGCTCTGAAGAAGTGCATCTGATCTAAAAGCAAATGAAGCTCAGTAAAGAAGCAAGTTTGTTTCTACATCTGATCATGTTCAGTAAAGAATCAAGGATGCTGGATATTGCAGTTGCAATGCATCTATAGATTCTGCTCTGAGTTATGCATCTGATCTGGAAGCTAACAAGCATCTCTGAAGAGTGAGTCCTCTGAAGAACAAAGTGCTGAAGACTCTCATGACTTGAGGTTCTGAAGGCTGAAGGCTCTGAAGACCAAGTGGGTCAAGACTCTGATGACTTGAAGTTCTGAAGACTGGTTCTGAAGGTCAAGACTCTGAAGACTCTGAAGACAGGTTCTGAAGGACAAGACTCTGAAGAAGTGTTCTGAAGGTCAAGGCTCTGAAGATTCTGAAGACATGGTTTCTGAAGAATTAGTCATGAAGATTCTCAAGATTGTTTCAGAGGAAACTTAGTTCTTGGAATGCTGAAGACTGGATTCTGAAGTGGAAGATTGTGTCAGAAGAAGATTCTTCCAGATGCAAGACGTGTTACATCAGATAAGCTGTTGCTGTTCAATATGATAAACATGTGCTTGAGTTAACAACTCTGATGCTGAAGGTTTCATACCAAAGTAGTTCTGAACTACTCATCAGACGGATCATCAGAAGAATCAAGAAGATTGAAGTACAACGTATGCAATTATTCAAATGTGGTAAAGACGTTGGTACTGTTCAAGCGTAGTTTCCAAGGATTAAATATATTGAAGCTACAAGCTAAGGTCACTGTTCCAACACATGAGCTTATTCTATCCATTGGGATATGACCGTTGGAATGAGAAAGGACAACTATATCCTCACAATAACTCTATTGACTGCAATATAAAAAGAAGAATCATTTGATAAAAAATGGGGCTGGGTTGCTGAGTCAAGCAACGCTGTTGCTGTTAAGCTGCATTATAAGAAATAACATTTGATTCATTCAAATGTTACCATACTAGTAAGCATGAAGTGAAGAAAGAAAGAAAGAAGAAAAGCTTATATGAAAAGAAGCCTTAGTGCTCACACTCAGAAAAGCTTTTAAGCAAGATGGAAACTATGTTCTTATAATCTCTTAGAGATTCCTCATTAGATTAGTTTCTGCATTAGGAAGCAAGGAGTTGTTACTCATTACTTGCTATGTGCTTAACTTGGAGTAATTAGCTTGCTAGGAAGCACCATTGTAATCTCCGGCAGCACAACATTCTACTTTAGAATTAGTGGTTCCTCAAGTGATCTTGTGAAGATCAGTATACTTGAGATGACAAGTGACAGTAGTTATTTGTGGTTTTCTAATAGGAGATCTTTAGTGATCGGATTCTATTAGATGTTAATGAATGTTATATCCTTGGGGATCCCTGAACGTTTCATTGATTTGTTGTTAGTCACTTGCAGTTAGCTTGTGCATCTGTAATCAGTTTGGTTATAGTGAATTAAGTTTTTAATTGATTAAGGCGAAATCACCTTGGAAGGGTGGACTGGATTAGCTTGGGAGTTGCTCAAGTGAACCAGGATATATGTTGTGTTCTTTAGTTTCAATATGCTTTATTATTTATGCTTCCGCAATGTATTTAATATAAGCGCATAAAGCATCAAGTGAAAGTAGAAGATAAGAAAAGGAAAAAGTTTTATTTAGGCATAAACCCAATTCAATCCCCCTTTTCTTGTGTTTATTTCTCACCTTCAATTGGTATCGGAGCTCCGGTTATGTTATTGATGGATATCAAACACCTAACAGTGTCAGAAAAAGATCCATAGGCTGTGTGAAGAAATACTTTTGGGGATTTTTCACCGTTCTTATAACTTCAGCCTCACATTAGTTTTTGAGGATGATGAGTTCTAAAATTGTAATCTACTTGGTTACTTGAGCAAGTCACTGATTCTGTGAAGTTTGAATTTTGAAGTGTTGAAGCCTTCAACAACGAATCTCCTCAAGTAGATTATGAAAGAAGAATGAAGAATCAGCTGACAAGATAGATTCATCAGATAAGTAGATATATTTGTTGAATACTGATCTTCAAATACGTTTGGATTTTCAACGTAGTTGCTCAAAGTTCAAATCTTCAGCAAGCAAGAAATCAAGCTTTCTAAAGATTAATTCTATGTGAGTATGAGATGTTTTCAAGAAACGGACTAGTCCGCACTTGACTTTCTCATGAAAACTCATTGGGATTTATCTTAAGTAAGAAAATATATATTGCTGGCTGGTGAAGTTTAGTCATCAGAACGCCAGAATGTAGTTTGCAGAAAAGGGCAAGTTCAAAAGTTTCAAAGCATTTGAAAGTTGCTATTCTTGAAGAAGTTTCATAGAATTCTGCAGAGGTTTCAAGATAGGCCATGTTTATCAACTCATCTGGATATGATGAAATTCAGAAGATCTGATTTGAAGAAGCATGAACAATTAAGTTCTGTTAACTTGAGATGTTATCTCAGTTGAACAAACTGTAATTGATCAGATGTTTTCAGGCATTATTTTTCAGAAATTCTTAATGAATGTTTTGAGAAATAAAGGTGTAAGGAAAGATACAATGACAGTAGTCATTCTGTCTGATGATCTAACTCTTTACAAGTTAGCTCAACATTGTAAGAGCATATTGTCAGTCAGACTGTGTCTTTTGATAATCTGAGTTTGATGATTAGTGTATCTAGTTTGGATCTGTATTTGTTTCAAGTAGACTAATTCAAAAGATGAAGCCTGATGGAAGATAAATGCTCTCTACTCATGAAGATCAGAATATCTGTGCTCTGAGGATGTCTCTCAGAAATTAGATAGATGTTATTGTGTTGATGAAGATGCTACAGAACGCAACCAAAGGAATCGAGATCAGTTCAAGAAGAGTTATTCTGGAGATTCTACTTCAGATGCTGTTACTGGTTTGTCTCACAAGATGTTGAAGAATCAGAAGCTTCCCCAGATACTATTCAATTAGCTGCCTCTGAAGAATCTACCTTGAGTAGTTTCTCCCAGAATCAAATCTTCTCTTCCAGAAGAGACGTTCATTGGAAATAAGGATGATTCCAAAAGAACAAGATTATTTTGTTTCTCAAAGCTAGTCAGCAAGAAGCTTTTGACTATACAAAAGATAGGTGCTTCTGTGACAAGGTCAGAATTCATATTCTTGTCAATCTCCTTTGTTGATCAGTATAACATCATATAAATCAGATGAATATTGAAAATACTTTTTAAATGGTTTTTGAAGAAGTAGTATGTGTTCATCAACTTCCCAGTTTTTGAAAACTATTTTTTTGTCAAAAGAAAAGTTTATACTACTCTTTTCTTAAAGACTATTAAGAAAGATATTTTAAATCTATCAGATTTATTTATGTTGATAATAGTTTTCTTTGGAACCATATACTTCACTTGGAAAGGAGTTTGTTGAGTGTATGCAGGCAGTAGCTGAAACTAGCACTCTGGGAAAAGAAGAGGCTAGTGAAGTCAGATCAGAAGCTGTACAGAAAAGTTTTGTAACACTGATTTTGTAGAGGCTCTGTCTATCAAGACATCTCTCCTTCAAGTGTTGGTGATTCTGAAGCAAAGCTACAGAAGCAAGGCTACTGAAGTAAAGCATCAGAAGCAAAGTAACTGAAGCAGTAGACACTTTCATTTGGTATCAGTATAGATTCAGAAGAAAAGCTACAAAGGCAAATGTCAGAAGAATCTGAGAAGCAACTCTACAGAAGACTCTAAGCAGTTGGTTGATATGTCAGCAACACAACTCACTTCTACATAACAAGGAATCCTGAAGATTGAAGATCTAGTTTGATCTGAAGAGTACCTTTGGATGAACTATTTGATGAAACATTCACTAGAGCTAAGCTGCATAGATCTGAAGCAGAAGATCTAATGCAAGGAATCATTTCCATCAGTTGGTATCAGACTCTTATCAGTCTCCAACCTTCTATTGATGATCAGAAGAACTTACTAACATAACATAAATAGTTATGGTTAGAAAGTCTGATCTCGTCAGAAGATTAAGCAGAAGCTTTGAAGGTTTCTGAAGCTAATTCAGAAAGGAAAATGTTCAGTGAAGATGTTGATACATGATTGTATCAGTTGTTGTTCACCATTCTCTGAACTCCTTTGATCTAGTGGAAGTATGAAGTTGATCTGTTGGAAAGTTGTTTCTAACGCTCTAGTTCTTCAATTTCAAGTTCAGACTTTGAAGGTAGAACAATTCTTAAAGGAAATGTTGGTAATCATGTTTGATGAAAGTTTTCTATACTGTAGTCAGAATGATTGATCAAATACCAAATGTAATTCATATCTCTCATGATGCATATTATTTTTGGAAGTCTCAATTGGTATCAAGTATTTTCTAATGAAGTACTGTTGCTTAGATTCAAATCATGATTGATTTGATAACAAGCTTGGAATCAGAAACCATAGGTGGAGAAACCTAAGGTGATTTAGCAGAAGATCCTACTCTTTCTGTTGGTACTCAGAAATTCTCACACCTTCAGTTGGTACGAGAATTCTAGCACAAGAAGTCACACTCAGATACTGATTGATAAGAACAAGATTGTCACTCAAATCATTTCAAGAAATCCATCTTCGTTTGATGACAGTTTGTGATGATAAATTGTTTCTACTCAAAGTATAAATTCTTGGTGCAAGTCATCTGGAATATTTTCACACCTTTAATTGATCAGAATATGAAGACCTAAGGAGGTATCTGGTGAAGAATGTAGCAGACAGAAGAATCATCTGTCAGAGAGTAGTCAGCTAAGACTCTCATGCATTCAACGTACACTCTGAGAAAGAAAGAGTTTAGTAAAATGGTAGATCAGAAGCTCTACAAAGGTATGAGTTGTACTATTCTGTATTTTACTGTTTCTAGGCCTGACATTCTTTTCAGTATATGTGTATGTGCTTGATCCCAATCAGATCCTGAAGAATCTCACTTAACAGTTGTTAAGCGATTTCTAAGGTATCTGAAAGGTACTACTAACACGACTCTGTGTTGCAGAAAACCAGATAACTATTTTTAGTAGGTTTCTGTTATGCTGATGTTATTGAACACACAGCTAGTTACAAAAGTACCTCTGAATAGCACTCTCCTCTACAAAAGCAAAATACTGCTGATGCTGATTGAAGTATCAGATGCTATGGATGAAGTATCAAATGAAGGACATTCATTTCCATAAGATTGAAGGATTAGAATGCACATTGTTGACACATCTCCTTCAATTGATATCATATGCTATTTTAAGATCTGAGCAAATCTGAAGTCGTAGACTATCAGAAGTTTTGGATCATTTGGAGATCTGGATAAAAGATTCAATTAGAAGATGGCTTGTCAAATCAAACGTTGATACTTCTGAAGTATAGTGTTTTGATGTTGAAGAAACAAGCTGAAATAGTTTCATTATTTCACACCTTCAATTGGTATCTTATACCATCAATTAGTATCTTACATCTTGAATTGGTATCATATCTCTGACATCCAACCAGAAGCAAAGCGTTAGATGACTCTAAGCGAAAATTCAGAAGATGTTTGAATGAAGACACAGAAGGTTCTGGGTGCAGAACTTTGAAGCAAAAATTCAGAGTAAACCACTAGCACAAACCTCTGAATTTCACACCTTCAATTGGGTATCAAACCTTTCAAAAGAAGGAATCAAAGCAAGGCCAAAACAAGCACTTCAACTCTGGAACTTGAGAATTCTTGAGATATTTCTTCAATTGGTATTAGACTCTGAAATTGGATATATTTCAAGTTATTCTAAGGACTGGAATAATTGGTATCAAGATCAAGCCAGAAGGAAGAAGGAATTTCAACTTTCTTGTCTAAATCTAGCAGAAGAAGATTCCTGAAAAGAAACTTCCAGATTGGTACAAGAAGCTGAAGATGCTAAGAAGGCTAAACAAATTGTTATAGTTGGTTCTTCTTCTGAAATTACTCTTGTACGTTGAGAACGTGACATTAGTAAGTATAAAGGAGATCAACAAGCTATGAAGGATGTACAAGTTGTCAGAGAAAGATTTGCTGATCAGAAACTTGTCAACAATCCTCGTCAGAGCATGCTTCTACAAACTCTGAAGAGTTGTCACTCTCCAAGAAGCAGGGGGAGATATAGAAGATGAAATCTAGAAAAGATATCAACCTACCTTATTGGTATCAATCTGTGAGAAGTAAGTTCTCAGGGGGAGAAATGAAAGATGATTAAGTTTTCAGGTGCTATCTCTCAACCCTTATCTTTTTAATTTCTGACATTAAAAAGAGAGAAATATTTTTTCTTAAAATCTATTTTTTTCAATGAAAAACTCTAACTTTTTGATGATGTCAAAAAGGGGGAGAAATGAAGATGATTTTGATATAATCTGAAATAATAATATATAACAGGAAAAATGAAATGGGGAGAAATGAAAGATGTTTTTAATATAACTTGGGGAGAAATGGAAAACGTTTTGGAGAAATAGAATATAGCTTTGATAGATTCTATAACCTGAAAGAGAATGCAAAACATATAAACTGCGTTTATTACTAAATGTGTGTTTGATGTTTTTCCGAGGAACTCTGAACAAGTTCACTAGGCATTCTAAACAGGATATTTGAAAGAAATCTGAGCTCAAATGAACCGGTGTTCATATAATAGAAGTTATACACTTCGTGAACATAGATTCAGAATCAGATGGACCCAATACTGTTCAGAGATCTGAAAATTAAAGTCATCTGGAATCAGAATGTTCAAAAGATGTAAATTGTCTGTGAATATGATAATCAGAGCATAAGAATCAGAAATCTTCATAGAATCTAGATTTGGATTCAGAATCAGAATCATAAGTATCATGTATTGGTGTCAGACTAAGAACCAACATGGGTATCAGACTCAGATTCAATATTAGAATCAGATTCAGAAGTAAACATTCTATTGGTTTCTATTGGTATCAGACTGCTTCAAGAGATCAAAAATCTGAGAAGAAAGCAAGTCTGAGAAAGCAAGAATCAAGAATGTATCAAGATCAGAAGATCCAAATATCTGACATACTGTAATCAGGGGGAGTTCTCCCAGGAAGGTTCATAAGTCAGGATATTTGATTTTCACCCAGTCTGAAACTCAGGGGGAGTTTCTCATCTGTAGATAAACAGATGTGTTGAAGATCAAGAGAAAATGCTTTAGAAGATTCTGAAGTTATATGACTCTGATACGATGCTTAGAGAAACAAGTTTTAAAGATCTGAAGATGGAAGTTCTGCTGAACTAGTCCAGATGCTGAAGACTTATGCTCCCTTATATCGTAGGGAAGTATTCTATTCTACTCTATTTGATTGTGTTTTATCAAATTTATTTTTTTGTAAGTCTTGGGATCAGAGTATGTCTCTGAACAAGCATAAAAATGTTTTAAAGGTTAACACATTCAGGGGGAGCAGTTGCTTAGAACTCTGAATAGGTTAATGCTTGGCGATTACCCTGTATAAAATGTTCTATCAAAATACATGTTTTTGTCATCATAAAAAAGGGGGAGATTGTAAGAGCAAGATTTGTCTCTACAGGATAATCTCTATGTTTTGATGATAACAATTGAGTATTTGTGAAAGAACCATTTTATGGTTTAATGTTTGTTATGTGCAGGTCATATTAAATTAAATATATTAGACCAAACAAATAGAAGCAACGTGTGCAGCTAGTAATTTATGGAATTACTTAGTGTGACGTCATGAAGCGCTTGTAAGAAGCTAGTTTGCTTATGTATCTGATCACCATCAGTAAAGAACCAAGGGTGATGGATATTGCAGTTGCAATGCTCCTATGGTTTTTGCTCTGAAGAAGTGCATCTGATCTAAAAGCAAATGAAGCTCAGTAAAGAAGCAAGTTTGTTTCTACATCTGATCATGTTCAGTAAAGAATCAAGGATGCTGGATATTGCAGTTGCAATGCATCTATGGATTCTGCTCTGAGTTATACATCTGATCTGGAAGCTAACGAGCATCTCTGAAGAGTGAGTGCTCTGAAGAACAAAGTGCTGAAGACTCTAATGACTTGAAGTTCTGAAGGCTGAAGGCTCTGAAGACCAAGTGGGTCAAGACTCTGATGACTTGAAGTTCTGAAGACTGGTTCTGAAGGTCAAGACTCTGAAGACAGGTTCTGAAGGTCAAAACTCTGAAGACAGGTTCTGAAGGACAAGACTCTGAAGAAGTCTTCTGAAGGTCAAGACTCTGAAGAAGTGTTCTGAAGGTCAAGGCTCTGAAGATTCTGAAGACATGGTTTCTGAAGAATTAGTCATGAAGATTCTCAAGATTATTTCAGAGGAAACTTAGTTCTTGGAATGCTGAAGACTGGATTCTGAAGTGGAAGATTGTGTCAGAAGAAGATTCATCCAGATGCAAGACGTGTTACATCAGATAAGCTGCTGCTGTTCAATCTGATAAACATGTGTTTGAGTTAACAACTCTGATGCTGAAGCATTCATACCAAAGTAGTTCTGAACTACTCATCAGACGAATCATCAGAAGAATCAAGAAGATTGAAGTACAACGTATGCAATTATTCAAATGTGGTAAAGACGTTGGTACTGTTCAAGCGTAGTTTCCAAGGATTAAATATATTAAAGCTACAAGCTAAGGTCACTGTTCCAACACATGAGCTTATTCTATCCGTTGGGATAAGACCGTTGGAATGAGAAAGGACAACTATATCCTCACAACAACTCTATTGGATGCAATATAAAAAGAAGAATCATTTGATAAAAAATGGGGCTGGGTTGCTGAGTCAAGCAACGCTGTTGCTGTTAAGCTGCATTATAAGAAATAACATTTGATTCATTCAAATGTTACCATGCTAGTAAGCATGAAGTGAAGAAAGAAAGAAAGAAGAAAAGCTTATATGAAAAGAAGCCTTAGTGCTCACACTCAGAAAAGCTTTTAAGCAAGATGGAAACTATATTCTTATAATCTCTTAGAGATTCATCATTAGATTAGTTTCTGCATTAGGAAGCAAGGAGTTGTTACTCATTACTTGCTATGTGCTTAACTTGGAGTAATTAGCTTGCTAGGAAGCACCATTGTAATCTCCGGCAACACAACATTCTACTTTAGAATTAGTGGTTCCTCAAGTGATCTTGTGAAGATCAGTATACTTGAGATGACAAGTGACAGTAGTCATTTGTGGTTTTCTAATAGGAGATCGTTAGTGATCGGATTCTATTAGATGTTAATGAATGTTATATCCTTGGGGATCCCTGAACATTTCATTGATCTGTTGTTAGTCACTTGCAGTTAGCTTGTGCATCTGTAATCAGTTTGGTTATAGTGGATTAAGTTTTTAATTGATTAAGGCGAAATCACCTTGGAAGGGTGGACTGGATTAGCTTGGGAGTTGCTCAAGTGAACCAGGATATATGCTGTGTTCTTTAGTTTCAATATGCTTTATTATTTATGCTTCCGCAATGTATTTAATATAAGCGCATAAAGCATCAAGTGAAAGAAGAAGATAAGAAAAGGAAAAAGTTTTATTTAGACATAAACCCAATTCAATCCCCCCTTTCTTGTGTTTATTTCTCACCTTCAATTTGGTGAATTGTAGATAAAAAAGATTCAACATCACCTTTCCTTTAATCTTCATTCTACTCCAGATCCTGTCTCGAGGTGTCATGCCTCAACTTTCCTTTATGAGATTTTCTTTAAAATAAAAACACACAAAAAACCATAAATGGTGCACCTAGTACGCTTAAGGTAAAAACACACTAAAACAAGTAAATTTAAAATAAATCCTAATTAAACTTAACTAAAACCATAAGAGAAAATGGGCCATCATGACACACTAAAATAGCATTATCAATGTGGAATCAGGTGAACTCAGCCTACAGTTTTACAACAAGAAAGTTTTTGTTAACGCGTACAATTGGACGCAACATGTTGATGACCAAGATACTTGCTGCAAAGTTGAGGTAACCAAGGTTGATGAAGGAACGATCTGAGAAAAATTAACTGGCACGAACGTACCCCTTGCACTTGATAAAACTTAAACCATATTCGTCAATCTAATGACGGTAAAGAAGTGCTTAATGGGAGGCAACCCATTAGTAAATTTTGATTCCAACAATTTTAGTTTTAACAATTTCTTATTTAAGCAAATTTCCTGCCTTCTTATTTCATGATCCAATGAAGAATGCAAGCTACAAATGAATACTCTTTCCATTATTTTCTTTGCTTTACTTAATAAATGAGTTTGCAAGTGTTTACTTCTTTCAGATTTATAATTTTAATGTTTACCAATGAATATATGAACCAAAAAGAGTCATTGGATAGAAATTGATCATTATGGAAGTTCTCTTGTGGATGGAAAGTTAAGGAAGAAAAAGAAAATCAACGAACTTGTACTCAATCTCCAAATACCTCAGCTAGTAAGGTTTGAGCCTAAAATAATTTCCATTGTTTACAATTCCTTTCATTGATTGTATTTGTACAATTGCTATTATATAGAGTTTGAATTAGTTCCGATTTAGTTAATTGGTTCGATAAATACACATCAAGGCAGTTGTTTGCGATAAACTCTGAGCCTTTTTAAACCAACCCGTATGAAATGCTTATATCCCGTGCTAACCACTTAAAGTCTAAGCCCTTTATTTCGGTGACATATCCTTAATTATTAGCCATTGGACTTGAAAGATTAAATCTTTTCACCCTTCCTTTGGAGTTAGGTATAAATTTAGTTTCATTGTCTTATGCACAATAATAAGTTTGGGGTTGCTCTTGGAAGTGAGCAAGGATTAAGTTTAGGACTGGGGTACTAGAGATATTGGTAAAAAATTAAAAAACAACTTATTCTAAAAATAGAGAAAGAGAATAGTATGAACCATAAAAATGTAAATCTCTAGTACTGATAAATCAAGAAAATAGTTGATATGATAAAAGAAAGAGAACTATGTACCTAACTCCAAAGGTTTAAGCCTACTTTTCCCAAATTATCCTATCTGAACATAATCCCTATTATAACCGAGAAAGTCCTCATATAGTGTATGTTTTGTTTACTTCGATCGACTTTATTAGAAAATTTTCAAATTTATTGTAATGCTTTTGCCCGTTAATTGAGAGATTACCCTATCAGTTTGAGTGAAAGAATGATGAGAAAAGAGACAGGTTGAGTAGTTGGCATGTTTTTTCAAATTTTCTTGATTGAAGTTTGGAGCAAAAATGATGATAGGTAGCAAAAATACTGAAATGTGATGTTCATTGGGTTGATCTGGTGGTTGAGGAGGTTGCAGATTGGGTTTTTGAGAAGGTTGTTGAGGAGGTTAGTTTGGAGGATATTACTCGGGTGATCTGTCCAGATGCTGCTGTTGCTGATTCGGTCCCATATATTGCTACTGACATGGAGGTTACAACTCCTTTGACTGAGCCATTTGTGCATGCTGATGGAGGATTCTTTAGAGGACCCATCGTCTGGTCGGTGCTTACGGAGTATGCTGACCATGTGGCGTTACGACTATGGTAAGGCGAGGTATATGTCTTTTATGTTTAACTTTAATTATTGTTTATATTTATTTGTCACAATAGCTATTAGATAATTTTTAATATTTTTTTGTCACAGAATCGACCCACACTGAAGATGGCATCACACAAGTCAAAGATTAAGGACTTCACGAAGATTCTAATGCTTGAGCAGGTCAGCCGGATTATACAAGAGTTCCAGCTGCTTGATTTTGCCCATTGCTCCATTATCATGCTCAACGTTCCCCTACTTAGTGCGTTTGTTGAGAGGTGGCACAAGGAGACATCTTCCCTTTATCTTCCATTTGGGGAGATGACTATCACTGTGGATGATGTCTCCTCATTATTCCATCCCCCCATTGGTGGAAGAGTCTGGATGACCCCCATTCTTAGCATGTCCCTTGCATGTCATACTGCTGCACAAGATTTGAAAGTGTTTGAGGAAGAGGTGTAAAAGGAGTTTGGCATTAATAGGGGCATTCACTTTCATATATCTTGGATTTGGAAGAAATTTTATCAACTTGTAGCTGCTGAGAGTTAAGATATTACCGCTAGGGTGTACATTCTGCATATAGTAGCATGTATTCTCTTTGCGGACAAGTCTGATGTTTATATCAATGTCTGATACATGTACCTCTTTAATAGCCTCGAGGATACCAGTTAGGCTTAGGGGTATGTTGTGTTGACCCTTTTGTATATATCACATGGGGTGGCGACAATATTTGAGACCAAACAGGTTGCTGGCTATTTGAGTCTTTTATATGTATATTTGAAATTATCATATGTTGTTGATTTCTTATTTAATTGTTATGAATATCATTTCTTATTTATTATCTGTGTTCTGATATCAGTGCTGGATATACGAGCATTTCCCCCATCATCAGTGACAGAAGGGTGCAACATTTCCATGTAAGGTCCCCACGGGCGAAGAGATGGAAGGCCAGGAAGGCACATCCTGGTGGGGTTGTTGAATACAAGAGGAGGCTCGATACACTAACTGTAGATGATGTCACTTGGACATCATACACTGGTCATAGAGTCCACCGCGAGTTCAAGGAGTCGTCATTATTTTTAGGTTATATATGGTGGGAGACCATGGTTGATAGACACTTGCTTGAGAGGTGTTTACGACAATATGATTATGTGTAGAGTATCCTACGATGAGTTCCAGATATACCATTTGTAGGTATTGATTGGTGGTTTCAGAGTAACTTCATCAGCTTTGGTCGTGCCATTAGAGATCGAGCAGTTACTGTTCAACACCCCTCAAAGTGTGAGGATGGTTACTTAGAGTGGTACCTCATTGTATTGCACCATCGCATCACCACACCTACAGCTGATGCTGGGCCTTCTGATGTTGGGGTACCTGTTGATGACGTGTTGCCGCCTCCTCTTCCATCTGATGCCGATGACCAAGAACACCTCTATATGATTGCATTTATTATGGATAACCTCGTGGGTTTGGGAAGCCCAGATGACGAGGTTTATACTGGATTATCTCGAGCTGCACACATAGCTCGTGGGAGCCTATTTAGGCATCTTTTGTATATCATGGATTTGGTCTATTTTATATTATTTGCATCATTTGTATATGTCACACCCTCATTTTCATCTTTAGCCTTTATACCCTACATTCGCCATATCATACATCGTTCTATTGCATATCGAGCATGTGGGTTCACAAGGTACGGATTGGGTCGATCTGTTATTTTCCATGAGATAGATTGCCTATCATAGAGTACATGGAAGAAAAGGTTCATCACCTAAGGCTTGATCTAAGTTGGAAAGTCTACTCATGTAGATTACTTCAAGAAGAAGTTACTTGAAAAATATTGGGATATTCAAGATAAATATTCCTAATGAACATGAAATGCAAGGCCAAATTCAAGTTTGCTTTATCCAATTTTGTTTCAAATTCTTGGTCAAGTGAGTTCAAATTTGCAAAGCATGAGTCAAGATCACAAGTGCATAATTCAAGACTTTATTTTATATAATGGCATAAGAGAATCCATCATTCAAAGTCCAAGATTTATGAATTCAAGAATATTACAAAGAGAAATTTCATGACATTTGCAAGAATGTCATTTGTTACAAGATTTCCAACTCTAAGTAATGTTTAGAAACTAATCTATTTCTAATCTTCATTCAAGTCTCTAATCAAATCCATGATATGGTAATCTTCATGCCACACCAAGTTTTCATGTGCTACATTATGCCCACAAACATCCAAAGAAAAATACTTAAGAGTTAACATTGGTATGTTTCAAGATCAAGACCATGTGTGTTCAACCATAGGCAATATGGATGCAATCCAAAACAGCCCCATGCAAGAAGTGGCAATATGTATCATGTTACAAAATCATTTTATGTCACAAAACCAAGGGGATAAACTTAGGTTAATGCATCTACACATCAAAAATCAAAATTTGAAAATTCTGTCCAAAAGGTAGTGGTATTGACTACATGAGTATGTCCAAGCATAACCAACCAATGGGTACAAGGATGGATGGCAATGTAGAGTGCTGCAGAAGAAAATACATCAAAACATGCATAGAAATAGAAAGGAGTGGGGCTGCACCAGAAAAGTGGTAATGAGTACCCCTAAATATGGAAAGTCTAAAGGTTGAAACATGTGCAAGAGCTGTTGTTTTGGTACAGCAGAAAAAGGCAGCAGAAAAGGTGAGATAAGAGGGGAAGGAGCTGTAAACAAAAAGGATGACACGTACATTCACACATTCACTACACATTGAAAAAAAACCAGAAAAGTAGAGAGAGAAAAAAACCAGTAAAAAACCAAGAGAGTTCCATAGAAACACAAGAGAACTTTTGAGAAGGAGTACTTCCAAAAAAGAGAGTGAAGAATGAAGAAAGCACCCAACAAAAGTCAGTGGAGGCTTAATAAAGAAGGATAACATCTTTGGTATCCATTCATTTAAACTTTTCCCTTTTTATATCTTGCACTTGTCTTTTGTTTTCTCTTTTGACTGTTGTTGTGCTGAGTATATTGTATAAGGTCCTAAAAAGAACCAAGGAACCTCTATAAGAACCATAAAAACGAAAGATAACAAAGAAAAAGTTCGTTTTTATTCACCCTGGTGGGCTGACACAGGCCATGTCGTGCGATACGGGCAGTCATGTCACGCCACTGATTGAATATTTCATGCGTGCGCCTCCCAGACCCTGTGACACGGGCCGTGTCACACGACACGACCGACCGTGTTGCACCTCTGTTTGAGTTTTCATCATGTTTTTTTCTCAGACCTTCTGACACGGGCCGTGTCGCACCGCTGTTTGGCCTCAAAAACTTATTTTTCCCAGACTTCCTGACACGGGCCGTGTCACACGACACGGCCACCCATGTTGCACCACTGTCTCGCCTCCAAAACCCATATTGCAGATACCTCCTGACACAGGCCGTGTCGCACGACACGACCACCCGTGTTGCACCACTGTCTCGCCTCCAAAACTCATATTGCAGATACCTCCTGACACGGGTCGTGTCACACGACACGGCCACCCGTGTCACACCACTGTTTTTTTTCACTTTTTTTGATATTTTACCTCCAAAATTTTTTTTCCAAGGAGTTCGCCGTTTTTTTTTATGTCTCGATTTTTTTAGCCGACTAATCCCATATATTTGTATGATTTTAGTATGTGAATATTGCTATGGTCCTTGTTGACCATTGATCCCAAAAACCATTTTCAAAAACAAACTCTCGATTTTATCGAGCCATTTTTAACCTTGTAAGTCGATTGCCTTGCGCATCGCCATTGACCTTGTCCGTATCGCTTCAAAATTCATTTTGGAAAACAATAAACCTTGATCCAACATCAAGTGATCCTTTTTCTTATAAAAAACCCAAAATACAATAAATATATGGTTAGGGTTGTACACCATGAATTTTAAGGTGGTGGAAAAGGAATAAGAATGGAATCCTCCTACACTCGTTCCGAATGTTTTGGATACAAGGCGCTCGACTTGGCTATTCGAAACATTCATCTCTATCCAAAGTCCCTTTGTGTAATCCTAATCAAGAACCATTTCTCTTCAAAAAACCTAAAAGTAACATCAACTCATCAAACTATTTTTCGCCTTAGGGCATCAATCAAAAACCCTTTTTTAAGGTATAAAATCAACCAACAAACAATCATTTCATAAGCCTTCGAACTACCGAGCTCTGATTCTTCACTTCTTTTAAGTGAGGATACGTAGGCACAAGGGCCACAATCCTTGGCGAGCATTAAAATAAAAACTAACCCCCTCTTTTCCCTTAAGCAAGCACACTCTTAATAAAAACACCCATTCACGCCAAACAACCTAGAATGTTCCCATCGGGTACGATGGATGCGAGGGGGTGCTAATACCTTCCCCTCGCCTAACTGAATCCCGAACCCTAAGACTTGGTTGCGATGACCACGCTCTTTCCCTAAAGGTTTTATCGCTATTTCCCTTTCCCTCCTTAGGATAAATAAAATCTGGTGGCGACTCTGTGTCATTTTTCGCGTAGCGACAATATATTATTCTGATATCTTCATCATAACTCTTTATTTGGTAATATTTTTGATCTTCCATTGATCCAACATTAACTAACATTTGACAATGGATTACATAACTTAATAAAAACCTAAACAATACCAAATGATTAATAAATAAGAAAAATCTAAACACCACCAGATAACTCTGAACGTTTTAGCCTCTTCATTATGTCGTCAACAGATCTTGAAATCTTAGCATCTAACTCGATCGAGCCCTTTGTTATCCTAAGGCGAAATGATCTCCATATATCCTTCATATCTTCGTCAGTCTTCAACTCAGGTTGTATTTCACCTTCCCGTTAGTATCAATTCAATCTTCATAAAACTGTATCTTTATTACCTTTCTGTTGTCGACATCGAGCAACAATTCATTCAACTTGGATGTCAGGCCGGTTAGAGATGTGGTGCCATTCGGAAGCCATAACTCTACAGGAGGTGAAACTCTGTTGAAGTACACTTTTGCCTTAATAAAAAATTAAGGAAGAGGCATTTCTAAAGATGTTTGTATCAAACATGTGACCCCTTATATATATATATATATATATATATATATATATATATATATATATATATATATATATATATATATATATATATATATATATATATATATATATATATATATATATATATATATATATATATATATATATATATATATATATATATATATATATATATATATATATATATATATATATATATATACAAATTTGCATTTACTTTAGACCACACAAAACTGCCGGTGTAATCACAACCATCCAAAATTATCGGCAAAATTCTGAATGTTCAAAAAATCAAACAAATAACACTACCGGAAATTTCAACCTTAGTGAAATTTCCGGTATCAACCAATAAATTTCGAATTTTCGTAATTTCTTGAAATATATAGTAAATTTTGAAATTTTCGATATACCAAAAATTTAGAATACACTACTAGCAATTTTGATTTGTACCGTAATTTCATTTAGGTTGAAATTTTGATCCTTCTTACCATGATAACACCTAATTGCACGAGTATTAACACCATAAGAAATATGTAGAAGTTTACCCTTCTTCCTCTCATACTTACTATATTTCTTTGAGAACTTTCCTTTAACTGACAAACATTTTCCAACAGATGGTGGCTTTTTTTCCTCTTTTCTTTCATTCAAGTTCTTCGAGTACAAGACTGATTGAACTTCTTCAAGGTCAAAAACTCTCTTCCATACAAGAGAGTTTCTTTTAAGTGAGCATGAGATCTTAGTAAAGCACACAACAACAATAATGCTTGATTTTCATCATCAATCTTGACCTTGATATTTTTAAGATCAAGAATCAACTTGTTGAACATATCCAGCTGCTCAGCCAAGACTTTGTCTTTATTTATCTTGAATGAATACAAAGCTTGCTTCCAGTAGAGACAATTGACCAAGGATTTGGTTATATATAAACCCTCGAGTTTGCTCCAAACGTCTGCTACCGTCTTCTCCTTCGAGACCTGCCAAAGAACCTTATCACCAAGGCTCAATATGATGACACTATGGGCTTTCTCGATCATCATCGTCTTCTCCTTCTCCGTTAGGGAAACATCCATCTTCTCTGATCCTTTCAATGATTCTGACAAACCCCGCTGGACCTATAGGTCTTGCATCTTCAAGCTCCACAAACTGAAACCACTAACACTGGTGAATTTCTCATTCTCATACTTTGTTGACGATATCTTCTTCTCTATGCTCACACACCAATTTGTTGTTTAAGCAATGTCCAAAAGATAGAGTATGATTAATTTCTTGATTAACGAGAAAACCACAGTATAAGAAAATAAAGAAGAGAAGATAAAGACAATGCAAAGTGGTTAAAAACTAGATTATTGATTCAATTACACGTTAGGGAACAATTTTACAATTGAATCTCAATCACACAACTTTCTTCCTCTGATTAGAATTATCAGGGATTGATGAAGAAGTGATACTAATATACTATTTATAAAAAACTAAACTATAGTTTTCAACTAACATGTTAAACATTTGATCCAATAGATTGACCAAATTCAACATGCTAACTTAAATAACAAACTACCATATTTTAACAAGTATACTAATTCTTTGACTTCGACAAAATTCTTCGACTTCAATAAAATTTGCTCAATACAATATAAACTTTTCAAAACTCTATATCTGATCAATAAGTTCAATTTTCCAACATAATATATTGCATCAATGAACCTCCAAAATAGTGTCACCAATTCAACTTAGGGAGTCTTAACCCCAACTCAAGTCTAAAATAGCATGATTTACATTAACAGAAAATAATTAACTTTTAAAATTTTCTATTAACTTAAGAAAAAGAAATTAAACATTTGGCTTAACATACTTGGATGCTATAAGAAATGAAAACATACGCTTAGGTGAATCTAATAGTGCGTAGCAGGTGAGCTTCCATCATTCATGATGAGCTGCCAATCCTCGTTTGTTTCTTATTCACAACTTCAACAACCAAAAAATAGGAGAAAAAATATTATATAAAAAATAAACAATCAAATTAATAAATAAACCATTGCAAGTCACATAACCAAGTATTTTATTTATATTTATGAAAAAAATGCATAAAACCGAGACTGTCTATTATATACTATAATAAAGAAGAAACATTTTTTATATTTTGAGGAGTGCCCACAAATACATCATGTCCAATCATACCTCACCAGCTTCATTTTTTTATAGATATAATAATTCATTTCTTCTAAACTAATTACTTGCATATTATTGGCTCTTTTCTATTTGAAGATCTTAACCTTTTTTTTTAGGGTTATGTTGAGTTGGCATTTTTGTTTTTTCTCTTTTTATTTGCCTAGTTAGATAAAAGAAAAAAGAAAATACTATTTTTATTTTGTATAATCGGCGTGTAAAGTAAGAATTATTCCACTTATAAATACATATTCAGATTCATAACACACTCTTTCATCTTCAAAATTAATATTACATCTGATTTTAATTTTAATTTTATTTTTTAAATTTATTAAAAAATCAGTGTATGTAGATTATATGTAATTTATATACATTGATTTTTCAATCATTTTAAAATTTCTTTTTCTTATATTAAGAATCAGATGGAATATTTGGAACAACCCAATAAAAGAAACCAAATAGCGGGTGATAATTAAACAAATTTTAATCTAATCTCTCTGATATCATTTTTAAAATGTAGTTGAGTATAACCTAACACTATAAATATAAAAATATCTTGTTGAATTTCATTTATAAGCGCATATTCAACTAATATTTAGACTCTTAATATAAAATAAAATGTTAATAATTAATGAATATCAGAATTTTAATTCTAATTATCACGTTTAATCTATCAATATCAATTTTAATTATGATTTATGGATTTTTTATTTTATTTTTAAAATAAGAGTCTTTTATTTTATTTTTATATTCAAGTTTTCTGCTACATAAATTATTGAGTCTCTCTGTTCTTTCTTTAATTGGGTTTTCACATTCATTGTGTTTGCCTTATCCCTTTCTTTCTTCTCTTTGCTTCTAACTGTTTTCCCAATTGGGTTAAGCTCTTAAGTTGCAGAAAAGAAAAATCGTTTTTCTTACTAAAAAGTCTTTTTTTTTTGTTGTGTCCTTAAAATTGTAAGCAGTTTATAGCTTTTTATTTTCTGGGTTATTGCTTTTTTCCTGAGCTCAATATTAATATCTGAAGTGTTGTTCATTGGTTTGAGATCTTACAAGTGGTTCTAAATTTGGAGAATTTTCTCTCATTTTTTTATCAAGTGGTTTTTCTCTAGATTCTTCAAGATTTAAGAGTTTTCTCACTCATAAAAAAAGTGTATTCTGATTCCTTTCAAAATATTCTTGTGATTGATTTATCCTTCATATTATTCTTGTCAAAATTTGCTATCATTTTTTCTTCTTTGCTTTATCTTACTCTGTTTTCCTCTGTTTTTCTCTGTTTTCCTCTGTTTTTTGTGAAAATTTGATTAGATGAAGTGGGAAATGGAACTCCTCACTCCTACATCATACACTCCAAACTCCAATTGGTGTATGGAAGAAAACAGAACCACAAAATGGACTCATGAAGAGAACAAGCTATTCGAAAATGCTCTTGCAGTTTACGACAAAGATACTCCGGATCGGTGGCATAAAGTCGCGGAAATGATACCGGGGAAAACAGTTGGTGATGTTATGAGACAGTACAAGGAGTTGGAAGATGATGTTTGTAATATAGAAGCTGGTTTGATACCAGTTCCTGGATATAGTACTCCTACTTCACCTTTTACCTTAGATTGGGTGAATGGTTCTGGTCATGATTCTTCCAAAGGAAATGGAAAGAGATCTTCTTTAGTTAGAGCTCCTGAGCATGAAAGGAAGAAAGGGGTGCCATGGACCGAAGAAGAACACAAGTAAATTTTCGCCTTTTTATATACATGAATATTAGTATTTTCGACTTCGTTAGAGTTTGAACTCCGGTTCTTTAACTTGTTTAATCATTAGTTCAAACCGGTTGAGTTGCGAGTTGGTTTTGTAGAGTAGAGTTACGTCAAATTTATCTAATACCGTCTTACTTTGGTATAGGTTATGATACAGACTGATTTGTAAGGATGAGTTGGACAAAAATATACCATCTTGAGTTAGGTTATGATACAAGCTAGGAGTATTATTTTTATAGGGTCGAGTTAGACCAAAATTCTCAAATGTCGTATTAAAATAGGTTCTGAAACCATCTTATATTTTGAACCGCGCCTAGTTCTACCTTTTGGTTAAGTAAGATGGATTTTGTTTGGATTTCAAACTTCTGAATTTTCCTGCAGGCTATTTCTACTAGGTCTAAAGAAATATGGAAAAGGTGATTGGAGAAATATTTCGCGCAATTTCGTCGTCACTAGGACTCCGACGCAAGTGGCAAGCCATGCGCAAAAGTATTTCATAAGACAACTTTCAGGAGGCAAAGACAAGAGAAGGGCTAGCATTCATGACATAACAACAGTTAATCTCACAGAAAAAATTGGATCTTGTTCTTCAGAAGACACCAATGATAGGTCCACTTCGCCGCAGAATTCCATGTTACTCGCGCACCAACAACAGCAACAACAATCAAGTTCTAGTACTACAACAAATTTTCTTTGGAGGAATGATCATCAAAATGCTATGGTTTTCAATCCAGGACATGAACAAGTCTTCATGCCTCTTCCTGGTGTTAACTCCTATGAGGTTAAAATAGAAGACGAAAATCTTCACCAGGGTTTTGTTCATGAGTCTTCTTATCCACATAACATGGTTTTCCAAATGCAACATTATTCACATACATAAAGGATCATTGTAGTGAATTATTAAACTCTAAAGTGCTTAGAGTTTCTATGATTTTTCCCAAGGTCTATGTGAATATCTTATTTTCTAAACGAACTCAACGATTATGCAAGAATCTCAAGATGACGGTGGAATGAGAGAAGAAAGGTTTCGCAAATGTTGGTGAATCATTTGGGGGTGTACGTGCATGCAATTTAACGTCCAAGTCAGTATAATAATTAAGGTGAGTTAGAGGCTGAGAATGACACATACATTGCTTGATTGGTCATGATGCGAGATTTATATAGTCCGAAAAAAGTGATATTTGACCTAAGTCGATCCAAAAAAACCACTCTATAACATCTTACATTAGAGTTTTGGTTAATTCTTGGCATATCAACTTGAAAGAAGTTACAAATTTGTTTCTATGTAACAAATAAAACCTCATGAAAGGAGAAAGCCTCAATGCTAATAAGTCCCTAATGTTAATTTTTGGATTGTTATAATGTGTAAGAATAATTGATTTCAAAGGAAGTTTATAATGGAATTTCAACTTAATACAAAAACTTTGAAATTTGAATTCTTGCAAAGCATGCATGTGAGTGGAAGGTACTGTTAGTGGTATTATTCAAAGCAAATTATTATTTGAGAAAGCATAATTTGATATGGACTTGTACTTCAAGTCCTGTTCCTTTATTGCAAGTAAAAAAAATCATTTTCCTACTTTCTTTGTCCATTAATCATTGAGAATGCATGAGATCTTGTTTTCTGAGCAAATCTCATAGAGGATATTCCTTCTAGTCTAATTACTAATCATGTTATTAAAATATAATAATAATATTATGGTGCAAAGTGAGATTCAAGAGTGATTAGTCCAAATTAAGCATCACAGTCTTTTGTGATTTTACCTGTGTGACTGTGCCTGTGGAGTGAAGAATGCATGGTTGATATAATCCTAATGGACCTGCAACTAGCTTCCCTTTTTTTATAGGACAACACTAACTACTAACTTTTTCAAAAAGCAAAGTGTTGTTTTGCAAGTTGCATCAAAAAGTATATTGGCCACTTTATTCTTATTTTCATCAAACACTTGAAGTTATTTCAAAGTCAAGCAGACCACATAAAGATCATCATATATTATCTGTTAATTATATGCTCAGTTGAAAATTTGTCAAACTAGTTAGTGGCATGATTTTTGATTTACCTTGGTAAGCCAAATCCGTCATAGATTTGTATTTTCAACCTCTTAAGATTTGAGGGAGGTTGAAGTGCTCCGATTACTTGCTCATCACTCGTAGTAGGTCCCTCAGTAAGTATTGCATTCTTGCTCCATGACAAGCATAATTCTTAAAGGTCTTTTTAACTCATCAAATTGGCTTCTCGTGCTTCATAACTGCCAACATTTTTTTAGGCCTAGTAAGTTTTCCTCCCAGCATTAAATCACGTAACTCCGCCAAGGTGTGTCCTATCTCTCGACGAACAATGAATACACTTAATGATCTTAGGCAAGATAATTTTCCAATATTAGGAAAGAGAGAAGACAATACATTACAATCTTCAATGACAAGGTGTCTGAGATTTTGTAAGCTGCTTAAGTGTTTCGATAGACATTTAATTTTTCAAAAACTTGTAAATTTTAAGACTTCTAAATATCGCAAGGTATGAATTGAGTCGGAGATGGGTACAAGGTTTGAGAAACCATAATGCTCCAAATACCTTAAATGAATAAAACTCTCAAGTGAATATATCATCGAACAATCTATCAGTAAAACCCAAAGAAAGCTATTTCTTGGGAAGCGACTACAATAACTTGTGTAGCAGTCATATAATTTTATACAATACATTGTTCGTAAGGATTCAATATTTTTTAAGGCACCCTCTTTGATTGATAGCATAGTTGGATAGTCAAAACTAATATGGTGAGTGCTTGTTGATAGATCACTGGCCGTGTTCTCCAAAATCATACTCGGATCCTGAAACAAATTGTGCTAGATCATGAACAAGATCGTCGCGCACGGATCAAATACGAGTATTTTTTAAAAAGTAGTAAAGTGACAATGACTCAAGTCATAGAAAATATTTTCTTTTGGCGACGGAAACAAAAAACATGTTTTTTTGGACAGAAACACTATTTCACCAACATATTAAATAATTTTCCGCAAAGTGGTGATGACGGATATGACTTGTACAAATCTTTCCATTTTCCAACTCACGGTCATAGAGCTATTGCGGACATTTCTTGAACACCTCTAACAGAGGAAGAAATAGTGAATTTTGAAAGAACTTATTGTAATCGTCTTTCCGCTTATCTCAAGGATTCTTATATTATTTCAACCAATTAAAAAAATGTTTATGGGATTTTTAAGGTTCAATTTATAAAATAGTGCAAATAAATGATTATAAAAATAAGTCAATCTACTGTTTCGGTTTCCGACTAATCACATATTTTTTTCTTACCAATTCCCTAAGTGATTTCGATCTCTATTCGATTTCAATATCAAATGACAAGCGTACTAAGATATTGAACAGATTGAAATTCCTATATTCCGAATTAAGCAAACACGATATAGAAATGCGATTTAACGACTAAGCGACGTAAAAAGCGATTAAAAGTTAGGAATACAATCAGACGAATTAAATCAAAATATTCCACAAAATAACATATTAAGAAAATACAATTTCATAGAATAGAATTGAAAGAGAAACGAAATTGAATTGATAGAATAAAAATCTCAAAGCATTGGAAACGCGATTATAGTAGATCGACTCTAGATGATTAGTTCTTCATCGTAATCGTACAAAAGCAAAAAGTAAAATTTGTGAAAAGAAGGTTTTGAGCAGAAGCGCGGGTGCTACTAGATATAAGGAACCATCACAAAATCCAGTTCTAACCCAACCGGGTCGAAAAACATAGAAAACCCGGCTCAAAACTAAATATTTCTAACGACAGATTTTGAGTCCTGACTTCAACAAATCATTTGAGCCTTCTACACTCCGAATCAGCTTCTTTCTCATACATGAAAGTTATAGCTCTTTGTCTTAGCTTTCCAAAGCCTATTAGAACGCGTTAATCTGGTTCTCGAAGCTGTAGTTATGATCCAAACAGTGGACATGTATCAAATTACTATTAATGCTGAAAATAAGTTGCGAAAGTGGAATAAAGGTAAAAACAAGCTTAAATATAAAAACACATTAAAATAGTTAAAATACTCAAATAAACTGTAGGAATGCCTAAGTATAACAATGGAAGAATGTGTATAAAAATATACTGATCAAATTTCTCCACGCTTGAACTTTTGAACTCCGAATAAAATATTATCAAGATTCATGAAAAACAATAACATTTAGATACCCATTCTAGGTTGTAAACTCTTCTTCGGTCAAGATTGCATCGATAGGTACTAATTTTGCATACTAAGGATATCGTAAGAACATAAATCTGCAATTGTGCGGTCATAAAGCTCCCTCATATACAAATCAATTCAAATCATGTTGTGATGCTTAAGTCTAACTTACTCATCCTCTTTTTTGCTCTCTTTCATTCTAATGCAATCACATTAAGCCTTTTATCTATTAACACACATGGTAAATAAGCTTGTTAGTGACTATGATTCATATATTTTCAACAATTCAAAATTAACCACTTTTTTTTAAGGTTTCACAACCGTTAGCCTAAGTGACCAGGTGAGGGTCACCTAACTTAAAAGGCGGATTCCTATTTAGACTTCTTATTAAGAATAAGATCACTCACTTATTTGCATCAGCTTAATTACTTAGCCTGTGATTTCTAGATGGTGTTGACTGCTAGATAAACTACTTAAGAGCTATTAAAGGGTGAGAACTTATGGCTATGTTATAACAAGTATTTAAATCGATTTTCATATTCGGGAGACTTAAGGTGTTAAAAAAAGTACCAATCTTATGAATTTTTCCCAAGTCTCCACAATCTTACGTCAAATTAATCTATAGCCTAAAAATTTCAAAAGATGCATTGTGTTTCTAAGTCTAATTTTTTTTTTTTTAAAAATTTTTACTTAAAGAAAAAAAAACAAAGAAATGGTTTCCTACCCCACACTTAAAACACACATTATCCTTAATTAAAAAACAAAAATATAAAATAAGAGTGAGAGAAAGGAAAGAACACACCCGAGTAGTCAAGGTGGATAGGTGATCACATAAGCAGCCTTTCCTAAAGAGAGATCTTCTACAAAGTGAGGATGCCATAAAGTAACTTTGCGTAGCATCCGTTGACCTTGAAATATTTATTAGTACCTTCGCCTTTTATTCCAAGATCAAAGAAGAATCTTCGATAAATAAAAGTGTCGAATGAGCACGTGAATGTGATATTATTTTCTACAACATCAGAGATCAAAGGATTAAGGGGTTGTTTCACTGTTCTTCCATCTTCCATCGAGGTCCATCCAATTCCCTTCTTATGTTTCTTCAAAACCTGCAAAAGCTTATTTTCTTGATCAAAATCAAGGTTAAAAGAAATTATAACAGCTAGTTTTTCATTCCTATCTAAATAGACATATTTTAGATTTTTCGGAAGTGGTTTAAGCTTTAAGGAAGAAGGTTTTTCAATGGAAGGCATGGTCGGGGAAGCCGGGATATCAAGAGCTTCAGCTGCATAAACGACATCATGAAAAGCATCACCCTACAAGGTAACATTAATCTCAGCACAAACAGAGCAAACGTTAGTGTTAGTACATAAATCGCAAGAGTAAGTATCATTATAATATAATAAATATGGGAAATCAGATAACAACTCTAGATAAGTATCATCAACTAAATCAGACAGTAACTCTTTTTGATTCACTAATGTTTGAGCAGGTAGTTGGTTTGATTCTTGAACTTGCTGCATGACATTCACTATAGTGGCAAGTTGTCCAATCTGTGTCTGCAAAGCCTGAATACTGGAATCTGTTCATTGCTGAAACTGAAGATCATTTATAGCCATTTGCTTGACAAGGTCCTCTATTGAAGGTTTAGAAGGTGCAGAGCACACAATTTGGAATTTCTTCATATGCTTATTCGGATCCTCACCTGCAAGTCCATTAAACCTCGAAAACAAGTGTATTAAATCAGATTTCAATTCGAAATGAACATCAACATCAATATATTCAATACTTAAACCATTATAATAAAAATCAGGAGCAGCAAGCTCTCTTAATGTTCTTTGCTCAGCCATGTTATAAAAGGTAAAAAAATAAACAAAGAATTAGAAATCACAAAACTAATTCAGCACTGCAGCAACAATTTGGAAAATACCAACAATATCCCAATTAAGAAAAAGAATGGAAAAATAGAAAAGCGAATAGAATAAAATATAAAAATTATGAAAATATAATTAAAAATCAAATCAAATCAGAATAAGTCTCTACAAAAAATTTCGGATTTTTTTGAAAATATGAAAATGAAAAATAAATCAAATAAAATAGAAAAATAAGGAATTTGTGATTTTTAGGGTCAAAATCTTTTAGAATTTTATTCTAATTTGAGTACTGTTCGTCGATTTTTTTTTCTTCTGATTTTCAGGAAAAAATTGATGCAAATCGAAATAGTAGCTTCCAACTTATCTAATAGGCTGAAACGCTTACCACTACACTGCAACCCTGAAAATTAACACACAACTTTCAACCAAATCAGCTTCAAGGTCCAAATACTTGAAAATTTCAACCAAATACTCATTTTTTATCCGTGCGCGACAGCAGGTCAAAAAACATAAAAAACCCGACCCAAAACTAAATATTTATAACGGCAGATTTCGGGTCCTGACTTCAACGAATCATTTGAGCCTTCTACACTCCGAATCAGCTTCTACCTCAAACATGAAAGTTATATCCCTCTGTCTTAGCTTTCCAAATCCTATTAGGACATGTCAATCCTGTTCTCGAAGCTCCAGTTATAATCCGAACAGTGGACATATATTAAATAACTATTAATGCTGAAAATAAGCTGCGAAAATAGAATAAAGGTAAAAACAAACTTAAATATGATAACACATTAAAATAGTAAAAATACTCAAATAAACTGTAGGGATGCCTGAGTATAACAATGGAAGAATGTGTATGAAGATGTACTGATTAATGCATCTTGAAAGATGTCTTCTGAATTAGCATCCTTTTTGATGTCTTGGAAGAATGACTTTTGGCACAATTCATTCCAAACCATATTGCCAACATCTTCTACCTCCAGATTTTTCCAAGACGAAATAAACCCGTTAGCCATCCAAAGGTGAATCAATTATTCCTTTATTATTTCTGTATCTTTAGGAAATATAGCACAAAAAGCGAAACATTGCTTCAAGGTGGGTTTTAAATATATGTAGCTCAATCTCAAGGCGGGTAAAATCAAATTCTCATCTGGTAGAGTCCAAAGCTCGCTATTTTTAATTTCAAGCCATTCCTTTTCTTGTCTTCTTGAGCGCAACAACCCTCCCAATGCTTGTGCTGCAAGAGGCAATCCCTCATACTTCTTTATGATCTCATTTCCATTTCCAATTGCATATTGTTTGAACAACAACCAACATTCATCTTTAGAGAGCCCAGAGAGGTCATGCGCTTGGCATGTTCCCACGATTGCTACAACATCCTTGTCACGAGTGGAAACTAAAATGGAAGCACCTTTGGATCCATAGGAAAACACATATTTCAACTTATTCCAATTGTCATGGCTTAATCCGAATTCCAACTCTTTATTTATTTTCCACACATCATCCAAAACCAGCAAATATATTTTACCTTGCAACATTTCTTGCACTTTTCTTTCTATTACATCTAAATTAGAGTCATGGCACTTATTTTTTGTTATAGATTCTATAATAGAACACAAAATCCTCTTGATAGAGAAAACTTCAGAAACACACACCCAAATTTTTGTAACAAAATTGATGCTTACTCGATGATCGTTGTAGACCAATTGAGCAAGAGTAGTTTTTCCAACACCACAAGCCAACCATTGGATACACCGACACAAAATCTGAGCCCCTTGCTTGGATGAAAAGAAACCCAACAAACAATCTTCTCTTTGCCATCTTATCGTCCATACACTTTGAGTTCGGAAATAACAGAAGTGGTTTGGCGCCATTCGGCCACTTCAATGGACCTTTCCCTAACAGAACCACCCACCTGCAGAAAAAACTTGTTCTTACTGTCAGCGATATGATCGAATATGCTTATGATCTCCTTGAATTTTTTTTTCAATTTCACAGCGAAACATGATGTTCTTTGGTTTGAAAGAGGTTGCTCCCTTAAGTCGATCAAATTGGATCGAGCACTCATCAAGAATATCATTGAGCACATAAACAACGTCTTTGAGTTATTGAAGCCACAAGTTGATAGAACGGTTAGTGAGCTGTTTATGCTCAGCATCTTCAAGAATAAAAGTGATGAGTTCTAAAGTGTTTGGTAGTTTTTGAACCTTTGATTTGATTCTAGAAATGGTAGAAAATTCATTTTGAACAAGAGACAAAAAATCTATTTACAAGTGTTTAAGCCATTGTTTTTAGAGGAAAAAACAAAAATTAAGGCACGGCTAAAGAAAAACAAACTTCTTTTAAATCTATTTACAAGTTTTAAGTGCTCTTAATTGGCTGCATTTTTTGGCAAAATATTAGTGTATGTATGAATGCCATGGCTGATGTTGATACATTTATAATATGGACTGTGCACGGTAAGTCAACTAAGCTAACTATAAGTTAAGATGGATGTCATACTCAATGTTATGACATAGGTCGTATGACATCAAGCACAGGTTTGTTATTCTGGTAGCTAGAACTCAGGAAACAAATCAGAAGCTCAAGCTGGAATGCAGGAGACATTTTAGAAGCCCTAGGGAAACTAATATGTACCTGATTAAAATGGCAAGCGCACATAATACTGAAGAGAGGTTTTATTATGGATAAAACCTAATTTATGCGCCCATGCCCAAGGACTGATCTGCTGCTATAAATAACAGGAGAAGCAATCCTAGAAGGCAGCTGTTGAAGATAGAGAAACAGAGAAATCACCATAGTGGTTTAGAAGTGAAGAGGCTGTCATTCACGATTGTTCCTTAGGAACACTTGTAATCCAAACAACTGTTGGTTGCATTGGTTAGGTAGTTTCTAGGCTGTGTACCACTCGAAGCTGTTAAGCAAGAGTGTGTGTCACTTGATCAAAGCTTTGAAGCAAGATCAAGGTGTATGTAGTTGAAGTGTCTCTTCATACTACTGTTCAATTTGTAAGTATTTTTGGTTATCACTGAGGTGATTGTAGGGAGTGAGTGGGTATACTCAGGTCTAGAGTGTCTCTAGGTTATATTGTCATTGGGTAGGTTTTAAGTGAGGAGTGCAAATTGGAGGTTTGACTCTGAATTAATTCTACTAATAGTGAAATTTCTCCCTGGCTTGGTAGCCCCCAGATGTAAGTGTGTTGCACTGATCTGGGTCAACAACCAACTGTGTTATTTACTGCTTTATAATTACTGCATAATAGTAGGTCTGTAGTGAATGTCACACAGTGGATGTTATAACTTCTGTAGTAACATCCATCGTAGGCTGGCCAGAATTTTCACGTGTTTAAGCCAGCCCAACAAGATATAAACCCATATGAGATGACATAATAAATACAATTTCATTTGCTCTTACATTTTATATTTCTCTGATATTACTTGAGTATTTGGAGTACTAATTTTGGAGGAACACCACTGCTCCGTCATACAAGAGACTTACACCGTCGTACCGAAGAGTTTATACTAAGATAGATTATATACAATACTCATACTCCTCAATCCAATAAGATATCTTTCTTAAAGGACAAAGTTGCAAGGATTCTCACGACCAAAACAAACATTATTGTATAACTGTAGTGTGTGAACTTGACGTGTACCCGATTTTGAACTAGAAATGAAAGATGAGGTGGTGGAATTATGTTTCACTGCAATAAAGTGATGCTTTTGATTCGACTGAACGAGACAGACCTGCAAGGTTAGTACTCAAACGTTCAAGTAACTGAGACAAATGAGGAGTAATGTGTGAGTGAGAATGGATTTGAATACCTAAAATGTTGCGTTTTTCCTTATATTTCAAGAGTGGTTGAAATGATTCACGAGAGACGTGGCATGCTGCATGGACAACCATCTGATTAAATTGGATAGTGATTGATGCATTGGAGGGAAGAATTGTCCAATTCTAGTTAGAATAAAGATTTGTATATTCTATGTGTCTTTCTACTCGAGGTTCGTTCTTGAGCTTCTTTCATGGACCTTACAAACGATCCATAATTTTTTCCCCCATCAAGCCCTTGTTTCTATTATGTAGAATGAGGACTTTGCAATATATGTCTTTAAGTCAGGTGTTTCTTTTTTTTGATAAGCAGGTCGACTGTTAATAGAAGTAAGTTAAAATACTTAAATGGAATGTCACCTGTATTGGAAAGAATTGCATTAAATGCCTTTATCTTTATCAATGATGTTTCACAGGGAAGTTTTGACTCATGTCCCTATATTTGATGGTAATGATGTCCTATCTGTTCTTTTATATTCAAGGACTCTGAACAGTTCATGTTGAGATCTTGATTGTTGGTAGTGTGGAAATACATACAAGAAGTTCATAGATTATTAGTGTCCTTTTTCACTGCTTATGGATTTTAGAAATTATGCTTCCTCTTTGTTTGTGATTTCTTTAATTGTTGTCAGCTTTGTCACACTGCTTGAAGGTGAGAAAAATACACAAGAAGAAGAGAGGTTGAGTTGTGTTTGGAAAATTCTTTTTACTTCTGAACTAGAGTTTAGAACTTGATGATAAGTGTAGCGGAAAATGTAACAGAAGCAAATAAAAATAACAAAGAACACACAACAGTTATCCTAGTTCCTCTCTAACTTAGAGTTATCTAATCCCATTGTCACACAAGAGATTTCCATTATAATCAACTTGATTACAACTGCTTATACTCACAAGTATAAGTCTTTCCCTGCTCAGACCTACAATTTAAAACTCCTTGCTTAATCAGCACCTGATCAATACTTCTCAGCTTAGATCCTCAGATTCTAAGACTTTCCTTACTTAAATCCACATGGTTCAAGACTTCCTTGCTCAGACACCCTGCCTAAGACTTACCTTGCTTAAAATCTTTGCCTAAGACTTTCCTTGCTCAGACCTCTGTCCAAGACTTCACTGCTCAAGCCCACGACAAGAGACTTATATCTAAACTTACTCTTTAGAGAAGGAATAACTTACAACAACACTTGATTAACAATTAAAGGTGTTCAAATATTATACAACACACTTTTACACAAATGATTCTTAAGCTATATAAGAATAAGAACACTTTAACAAATTAGCCTCTCTTGAGCTGAATGTAGTGTGTATGTATCTCATTGTAGTTGTAGCATTATTACTTGAGTTGATCTTCCAATCTTCTTTTCATTTTATAGCTGAAGAAATATAGTCGTTGGAGTATCCACAACGACTATAATCATATCAAATCTTCTAGTACATCTTCTTTTTTAAGAAGGTAGATGTTGAAACTTGTAGTCAAGGAATAATCCACAGAACAAAACCTTTATCCGGAGAACACTTCCATGAAACAAGTACAACACAATCTTTTTAAATATAATATCAGCATATCTCGAGTCCCGTTTTAGCAGAGCTTGCGTTGACACTACTCAATTTCTGAAGTGTACTAGCAGTAACTTTCTGATCAGACTCTCTCATGAGTGTATAATCAGAACTGAATCTAAGCTACTTCCGTGACATAACCAGTTACAACAAATAAATACAATTCTGCACACACGAAATAGCTAGTTAGAAATCATAATTGTGTTTTCAAATACTTTGTTATCATTAAAACTTTAGAGGATACATGGTAAGGACCAAATTTGTCTCAACAATCTCCCCCTTTTTGATGATGACAACCTTAAGTATTTTAAAATAATTAGTAGCAGATAATTACTCAACAACTTTCAGGGTATGAGGTTTGTAAGCTCCCCCTGTGTTAGACAATATAAGAGGTGAGGTTTGTAAGCTCCCCCTGTGTCCTATCTGTGAAGTCTAAGAGGTGAGGTTTGTAAGCTCTCCCTTATATAGAATAACTAGATCCGATCCAAGAGAAGAGTCTTGTAAGACCCCCCCTGTATGTAGTAAACAAATTCATTCCAGAATTAACCTAAAAGAATACTTAATCCATTCTCCCCCTTTGCCATCAACAAAAAGAGAGAAAAGAGAAAAAGTTAAACTTTAACGATTAATAATGGTTTATGAACAATTCATAGTTGAAAACTAGCCAGGAACAAGTTTGTCAATCAACCCAGCTTGTTGCATATGAGCAATAACACCTTGTAGATCAAGAATCACGGAAAGAACCCTACCAAAAAGAATGAGAAAATATAGTTCCTCATGAGACCCAAGGATCTCTTATTTTAGATAATTGAACATACACAGAGGTATATTGATTTTAGTTCTAGAGACTAGGAACAAAATGAAGTGTTTATCATCAAAAGAAAGCCATCCTGTCCCTTTTTCTCTAGGCCTTTGATTGGCCCCTATAATTTGGTACCAGACTTTTTCAATAGGAGTAAGAGTAAAAGGAATTTTAGTAGGGCCTCTACTATCATAGATGTTGTGCATAAGGTTTATAAATCTGTCTTCATTTCTGTAGTTTTCAACAGTAACTTCGTCTTTCTCATAGTTTATTGCTTGAGAGATGATTTTAGAGTTGATCACAATAGGAACACCATATACAACAGATAGAATCTGACAATCATCTAGCTCATTCTAACGAACATGAACATTTGCCCAAAAATATTTCACAAGATCTGGATAGATAGTTCCATTAAGTATTACAAAATATCCATCCCATTTTTGAAAATGAATATCTACAACTATCTGAGAAAGATTACTTGCCGTTAATTCATTGAAATTAGCCGTGTATTCCTTCAGAATATCTAGATCATATATCTCTCCTTTAACGGTCTTTCAAGACATTTTAAGAAGAAATGTTAGTGATTTTACAAGATTATCTCATATATAAGATAACTCACAAAATCAGAAAAATACATGGGCAGCAACATAACACATAGAATGCTAATTTATAAGCAAGCATGCGTTAAATGTTTGGACAATGGTGAGTATGAATAAAAATGAATCAGAATCTTTGTCAGTACACTCCTTTTAAGAACCAAATTTCAGAGAATATTTTGAAATAAAAAGTGATAGACAGATCCATGAGGAAGAAATCTATTAAATCAATATTTCAAAAAAAAAACTGTTAGGTATAAGAGTGTAGGACAAAGTTCCTTATTTTATCAGAGCTCAGATTAGTCCAATAGTTAATTCAAAGCACGTAGCATAGAATTAAAAAATTTTCTTAAATAAAGCAAACAATGATGAAAGAGATCCTATACACTCTAATCAAGGCATATATACCAAATCTTGGATAAATTTTAGATTTCAAAAAATTCAACTGAGTGCCATTGGAATCCAATTTTTCTTCCAATACTCTATTCAGAAGATAAGCATTTATTCAGCGACAAAGACCATGTTCAGATTTTTCTTAATATAATCAAATCTAGCAAGAACTAAAGGTTTTGTAAATATATAAGCCCATTGATGTTCATAATCAATAAACTGAATATCTATTACACCCTTTTGAACATAGTCTCTCATAAAATGGTGCTTAAATTCAACATGTTTAGTTCTGAAATGTTGAATTGGATTATTTGTTAGATAGATGGCAGCAGTGTTATCACAAACGATAGTGTTTTGGACTGGGCTGGGACCTGCCCCTCAGCCAGACAGGCCCAAACTAGGACTATACTGATGAGGCCCAACAAGGCCCAATTCCCTCTGTCGAGCACAAGCCTCAACAAGGCACACTAGTCGGGAAAAAGAATATCTTGAAGGGAAAGCCCACACACTTCCCCCACGAACTCCACGTGCCCCCCACGCGGGTGTTGCACCCTAAAATTTGCTCAACCTATTTCACTTGGTTTATGTTTCAATTGCATTGTCATTTGCATACTAAGTCATGTACATAGTCTAACCATTTGCATAGCATAGCATAACAAGGCATCTAACAAGGTATCAAGTGCCATTCTTATTAGAGAGAGGCCCATCAAGGGGTTTTATTCAAGTTCAAGACCATCCAAGTAATCAAAGAAATGAGTTGAAGCTTTGAGAAGTTTGAAGGTCAACCAGTGGTTTTTTCTCCTAAATTTGGGGTATGTTAAAGATTATCAATGAGTGTGTGAGCCATGGATAAGGGTATGGAATGTGCACAAAGATCATGGAAGACATAGAGGGTCATTTTGAAGATGAGACAAATCATTAATACAAGTACCAGAGCTACAGTTGAATGCAGTCAACTAGGGTTTCATTTGGGTCAACCCTAGGTCAACCCTAGGACAAATGGTGGATTGGAGGGCATCAAGGCCTACTTGGAGTATGTGGAATTCATGAATTGGTATGTGGATGCATGTGTGGTGTTGTGCCAAGGAGAAATCAAAAGGAATCAAGAAGAAGAGGAGTTACTAAATTAGGGTTTCAGTGTAAAATCCCCTAATTTAGGCTTAACTTCCAAGCCAGATAAGTCAAAATGCAAGTTTCAAATGAAGTCTTGGTCAACATGAAACTTGTAGAAAATCTCAATAGATTTAATTTGAGTACTAGAAGTCTTCAAGGAGATTTATAGAACTCAATTTATGGTTCTTGCAAGTTATGGGTCCCCAGAGGATACTGAAATTCATCTGTGAAAGTCACTTGACTTCCAAGAAACTTTTGCCCATCAAGGAGTTTTCAAATGTATTCTTGGCCAACATAATAGTTGTAGATCTTGATCTTAGCTTTAATTTGAGTACTAGAAGTCCTAAAGAGGATTTGTAGAATTCAAGTTATGGTCTTGGCGATCCAGGGGTATTTTGGGAAAGTTGAATTACAGGTCATTTTGGAGCATAGGTCAAAATCTCCATGTTCCACTTCTCAAATGAAAAATTGTTCAACATGGAATGTGCTTAAAATGATGTTTTTAGGTCAAATAAGTCATCATGGTGGATTGATCGGCTTATTTCAAAAAAGTCACTTAAAATGGCCTAAAAAAAGGGAATAAGTCAAATAAAGTTTGGTGGAAAAAATCAAATTTTGGGTTAGAGGTCACAAACAAGCCATATGACATACCAATTTGATTATAAAATGCATTTTAAAGACAATGGAATTGCCACAATTTTGAATTGAGGGTTATTTCAAGGACTTGCTTTGTAAATGGACTACTTGCATCATAAGGCACATATGCAAAACCACACTTCCAAGCAAATGCAAGACTCCTTTTCCATCCATACACCTGCAATATCTCATTTGGAGAGAATTTCAAACTCATAACCAAGTGAATTGCAAGCCAAACCATGAGTTGGTATGAGTACATAGCATGATATGAGATCTCATGACATGAGAAGTTGATTTTCTCATTGGATCAATCTAGAACTTTCTAGGGTCTTCAAATACATTCTCATTGGATCAATCTAGAACTTTCTAGGGTCTTCAAATACATTCTTATTGGATCAATCTAGAACTTTCTAGGATCTTCAAATACATTCTATATATACTTGTGAAGAGGTTCAAAGCAAGGGTTGGTGATTCATTTGTGCAAAAAACCATAGATTGACATTGGAGTTTGGAAGAGAAAAAGTGAAAGATCAAAGCTGGATTCAAGGTATTTTCAAGAGTTATCAAGAATTTAATCTTCTCTAACAAACTTCAACAAAGGTTTTCCGCACTTTTTGGCAAGAAAAAACGAGCTCCAACTACTCCGTTTCGACGCTCCGAAGCCGGTATGTGAAATTTAGTTTAATTCATTTTCGTTCTTTTTTTTTCCTGTTTTAATAGCTGTTTGGATTAATTACGTTAAAAATAGTCAAAATGATTGAAAAATTATGAAATTTTTTTCTGTAGATCTTGATTGTCTTAAGAAACTGTAGGAGTTGAGTTTGCATTTTTAGGATTTTATTTGAATTAGTTACTAATTTTCTTTTGTGCTAATATCCATTGTTATGCATAATTGATATTGCTATTTGTTTAATTTTGTTCTCTTTGATGCTTTATGCTTTTGAGCTGATTCTTTCGATATGATTTAGAGGGTATCCATAGGTTTCCCCAGGAATTTCTTAGAATTTGTAAAATTGATTAGATTCTGTTTTAGGTGTGTATTTTAGAGCCTTCCTAAATAATGGTTTCCCATGACCAAATTTCATTTAGTAATTGTTTAGATGACCTAGAAATTGATTTAGGTCCTGATTCTAGAATGTTAGAATGTTCAATCATGCATGTTCACATAGGAATTTTATTAGAATTTTACAATTTAGTTTGCTATTTTTTTTGGGTTTTACAAATGATTGTTGCTTTCGGTGTTCTCTCTTGAGTGCTTTGCCTTGTTTGGAGCGTTTGGTGGACTTGGAGCTTGAAGACTTTGGATTCCTTTTTAGAGGAGCTTCTGGACATGATGAAGATGCTTTGGCTAGAAGAGTGGGGCTTGGAGTAGAGATTTCTTTCTCTTTTAAGTTTGTTTTAGGAGTTGGTAGAATTAGGCTTTTAGGGAGAGCTTTTGTAGAATTAGTTCATTTCTTCCATCAAACATAAAATGCATTGTTTGCTTCTATTCTATCCTATGATGCAAAGTCCTCTTAGGGAAGTTCCATCTCTCCTTAGGAGGGAAGTGGGGCATACCCTAGAGAGTAGAACTTTTGAGGATACACTTCCACTTCGATGTTGGTTCTTGTTGAATTCCTTTGGTTTTCAGCAAGTATGCCAACATTGCAACTCGATCTTGATGACGAATCTCTTCTTGGAGTGTGCTTGCTAAAGCTTGGAGATGAAGATTGAAGAAGCTTGAAGATGGAATCTAGCTCAAAGATAAGACCTTTGCTGTCATTTCAACTTTGCTGTTCAGAGCGTGTTGTTGCTGTTTGTTGTAGGAGTTTGTTGCTGCTGCTTGGGCTGCCTCCTCTGTATCTTTTGTTTTTCTCTGTATTGTCTGTTGGCTTGTGCTGCTTGCCCTTTAGGCTCGAAGTGAATTTGATTCACTTTGCCTGTTGCTTTCTTAGGTTCGAGGTTGAATGGGACTCCCTTGCCTTGCTTGTTTTGCTGCACCTCATGCATACTTACTGTTTATTGTATTTTTGTTGTTTCTTTTCCGTTTATCCCCTAGGATCTCTGATTTCCTCTGTGCAGGAGGGAATTATGACAGACATTAGGTGTTAATCCGTGCATGACAACATTAGGGTAGTTTTGATTCCCTTTCAAACCCTAGGATTTTTTTAGACTTCTTTCTCTTCTATCTCAGAACAATTCAAAACACAGTAATAAGGATAATCGATGTCGTACGCTACGAGCCTTAAGCTATTTGAGGAAAGGTTACTGGAGGGTCACTCTTCAGTAACCTGATTGCTTAGTGTGTTACCCTTAGGGTGACATACGACGTAGTCACCCTCAAATCATAGTCTCTAGTGCGTCAGAGATTGCAAACATCATAAAAGACAGTTCTTGCGTAAAAGACTGAAAACAAACATCAAAGTGTCATTTTTGTCCGCTTGGACTCTTAATCAGGAAAAACCCTTTCATAAGGAGATAAAAAACATTCAGACAAGCTTGTGTGTTCCGTGGCCCGAACTACGTTTGCTCTGATCTTTCATGTTGTATGAAAGTACGTAGGCATAGGATGCGATATCCTAGCGAGCAACCTTCCCCTCCTTTCCCGTAGGTAGGCAAACTACGTTGACTCTGATTTCCCGTTCCAGACGGGAATACGTAGGCATAAAGTGCGATGCTTTGCCAAGTCATTTTATTTTCTTTTAACCCCAGACCTGTAGAATAGATAGAATAACAATCCGTACTAGAAAACAAACGTGGATCCCGTCGAGTACGACGGACGTGAGGGGTGCTAATACCTTCCCCTTGCGTAACCGACTCCTGAATCCAGGATTTGGTTGCGATGACCATTCCTTTCCCGTCTTTGCGTGAGGTTTACTTTGAGCGTTTCCTTTCACTCCTTTGGGATAAATAACGCACGGTGGCGACTCTTCTGTTCAGCCGGCGCCGATTTTCGCAGTAGCGACAGCGGGGACACGTCATTAGGAAACTACCCACTTCCGAAAGAGTTGGTCAACCCACCTTCCGAAGATCATGGGGCAGTTGGTCCAGGGCAAAGGCCACATGCTGGTCTTCCCTATGCCATGTAAGCCCTGACAGTTACTTGTGTTGGGCTTGGCAATCCGGCCCAATGCAACGTAGCCGTTGGCCCTACGCTAGGGACACATTATAAATACCCTCTTTCACTAGAGGGCCATGTATCTTATTCACTACACCTTTTCTCTACACTTGATCTCTCTCTAACTCCATTACTCACTTAAGCATCAGAGCACCTTGCAGGCACACCCCTTCCTGCTCTACATCGCTAGTGAAGGAAGCAGCTCACGACGCGTGGTAGGCTACTAATTACCTTCTGATCAGGTGAGATCAGTGGCGTCGTCTATGGGAACCCTTTACTTTCCCGTTCTTTCTCCTATCGAAGCATAGAAGCTCAAGAACTAAAGAAACCTTCAACTTCCATTCTAATCATGGTCAGCCTACGCAATGACAATGCTCTAGAAACCGCCTTCGTCCCCTTCATCAGTGGAGACGGCCACGACCCCAACGCGATCGTCCGCAACAAAGAAGGCGAATATAGGGACGGGTGCACCGCCTCTCCCTCCTCGGAAGACGCGACCTTCAACACCGCCCAGCGTTTCAAAAGCCCGACTATCTACCAGACCATCCTGGTGCCAGCTGGTGCCGACCCTACCATGGTGGCTTTGTTCGTAGATATCAACTAAACTAACCTGATGATATTCCAATAGAACGAGCAAATAGGGATGCTCGAGACGGAACGACCATCACGCTCTCCCTCGCGGACACATCATCGCCCAATTTCCAACAGCCCTTCTCCTCCCCCGCGGAGGACGCGACATACTGATGGCTCTCGTAGCCCTTCTACCCGACCGACTGGGCGTCACCCTCACTTGGAGCGACAACAACTGGTGGCTTCTCAGAAGCGCGACCGGTCACCTCCTCAGAAGGAACGAAATTCCCCAGCTCAGAAGAAAAGTAAAGTTGAATAAGATGTTACCAAACAAAGAGCCCAACTGAGGAGTCCTCCCCGATGGAACAGGAACAACCAGGGGTCAGTCTCCTCCTCACTATCACCTATCAGGAGTGACAAAGACGTCCAGTGCTCACCACTGTGTAGGGCCATCAGAGAGGCCCCACTGCCCATCGAGATGGAGAAACCCCCACCTTTGGCAACTTACGATGGCACAACCGGCCCGAACAACCACATAGAAAGCATCGACACGATGCTCGACTATCAGAATGTGTAGGAAGCCATCAAGTGTAGGATTTTCCCTACTACCCTGAGGAAGGGTGCCATGGTGTTCTACAAATGCCTTGCACCAGAATCCATCACCTCCTAGGGTGAACTAAAGAGGCAGTTCTCCAAGCACTTCACGGCTTTCCGGCGCCATCCGAAGACAGGGGCAGCCCTGGAAGACATTATCCAGAGGAGGAACGAACCTCTCCGAGATTACATAGAGAGGTTCAATCGAGAGGCCGTCCGAGTGTCCACCATGGACGACATGAAGAAATTCCTGATCTAGAGAGGCATAAGACCTCACTCCGACTTTGCCAAGGCCGTTGGGATTAAATGTCCCTGCACCTTGAATGCCCTTCTCCATAAAGCCTAATCATACATCCAGTATAAAGAGATAAAGGCTGCGAATGCCGACCCGTGACACGCGGAACCAGGAGGGCTTCTTGGGCCCCAGGCAAGAGGAGGTCGCTCCTCCTCGACGAGAAGAGAAGACCGACCCCGCGAGTAGACAGGACCAGCTAGCTGATTCACCGAGTACATGTTGCTCATAGCTCTCCACGAGTGCATCCTGGCCAAATGTATCAATTCAGAATTCTAGAGGGGTGGTGTCTGTTTCCCGAAGCCCAACGTGGACAAATCTAAATACTGCCGGTTTCACTAGAGTCATGGACACGTCACAGAGGATTGCATCCACGTCAAGGATGCAATCAAGATCTTAATAAAAGAAGGACACCTGAAGTAGTACACCCAACGAGGTGAGGTTCCTCGATATGAGACCCGCGAAGCCAAGAAGGTCGAGGAAGTGTCACCTCTCTCTGACGAAGCGGGGCTGCAGGTCGCCTTGTGTGTCTCCCGACTAGAGGGTTTCCTCCTTTTCAGTGAGCCCGCCAGACCGTTGTCCGCCCACAGCCCATGGGAGGATTTCCCCGCCACCCTGGTCATATCCGGCGGCAGGCCCCGCAAGCTATCGGCCAGGTCGGTCAAGAGGAAGTTCGAGGAACTCATCGACAAGAGATCAAAGACGAACGCAACCCTCGATAAGTTTAAAGGTCAATCGAATCCGATTACCTTTTACCTTGTGAAGCTTCCATGGGGTGCACCTAACTTCAACATTCCCCTCCTGATCAGAGCTCAGATGGTTAACTTCGACGTACGCTGAATCCTAGTCAACCAAGGGAGTTCGGTGGATATAATGTACGCCCATATATTCACGAACCTCCAGCTCAACGAGAGCCACCTGATCCCGTATGTCGGCTCTGACCTCCAGGGTTTCAACAGTACTACCATCAAGCCTTGGGGATAGGTGGAACTGCTCGTCACATTTGGGGCGGAGGAGACGGCCAAATAGGTGAAGGTCTGATTCTTGGTAATTGAATGCCCCTCCTTGTGCCGGTGCATCCTAGGAAGACCGACCTTAGCTGAACTGACTGCGGTACCATCTATAGTCCACCTGAAGATGAAGTACTACACGATCAGAGGGAGGGTCTTCACCCTCCACGGGGACATTGAGGCGGCCAAGAGATGCTTCGAGGCAGCACTCAAAGGACTTAACTCGACCAACGTCCCCCTCAAGTCGATCAGTAGGCCAACTCGGACCGAGGAGCAAAAGGCACTCCCTCATGTCAAATCAGTCAACCTTGACAGTCGCTTCCCCAACAAGCAGGAGCTAAGTACATAAGCCGAAGACGCGGCTCCAACAGACAAAGGGTAGCACTCCCACCTAACACGCCCCATTCCAAACGGAGACTTCGAGCTCATCACGCTCGGAGACGACCCAAGAAGAAGCGTGAAGATTGGCACGGGACTCCCCGACCTGGTGAGGAAATAACTTAAAGCCTGCCTCTGGGAGAACGCTGACTTATTCACTTGGAGCGCTGCAAAGATGCCTGGCCTCAACCCCGACATATCATGCCACCACCTCACCATAGATCCAGCCACTAGGGCGATAGTTCAATGTAAGTGTAGGCAGTCTCCCGAGAAAGCGGAGGCTGCTGAGAAAGTTGTAAAAGACCTCTTAGAGGAAAATTTTATATCAAAAGCCCAGTACACAACCTGGTTGTCCAATGTTGTACTAGTTAAGAAACATAGTGGAAAATGGAGGATGTGTGTTGACTATACTGATCTCAACTGGGCATGCCTTAAAGATGCTTACCCGTTACCTAACATCGATAAACTCGTCGACAATTCTGCAGGTTTTAAACTGCTGTCATTTATGGACGCATACTCGGGATACAATCAAATTCCCATGGTAAAGGCCAACAAGCAGTACACGGCCTTCATGACCGACTTGAGCAACTATTACTACAACATAATGCCATTCGCTTTGAATAATGTCAACGCGACTTATCAGCGAATGATGAACAAAGTTTTTCGGGGAGAAATCAGAGACATGCTCGAAGTTTACATAGACGACATGATCGTGAAATCACGAGAAGAGATTGACCACACCACCCATCTCAGGAAGGCCTTCGAGAGGGCGAGGAAGTGCATGATGAGGTTCAACCCTGAGAAGTGCACCTTCGGTGTACGAGCAGGAAAGTTCCTTGGATTCTACCTGACAGAACGAGGAATAGAAGCGAATTTGGACAAGTGCAAGGCTTTCTCCGAGTTTTCCACGCCGAGCACAAAGAAGTCCATCCAATTACTAAACAGGATGCTTGCATATTTATCACGATTTGTCGTCAAATCTGCTCAGCACACCCTCCCCTTCTTTAAACTCTATGCAAGGAGACCGAATTTAAATGAACCGAGGAGCGCGAGCAGGCCCTGCTCCACCTCAAGCAAGTACTCTCAGAGCCACCGATGCTGTCGAGGCATGAGGTCGGGGAAACCCTATACCTATATCTCGTTGTCGCCACAGAGGCCGTCAACGCAATGCTGATCTTTGAAACCCCCGAAGGATAGAAGCTGATATACATCACAAGAAAAGCCCTCCAAGGTCCCGAGCTTAGATACCAGCAGATTGAGAAGGTCACCCTGACCCTTATCAACGTGGCCAGGAGGTTACGACATTACTTCATGGCCCACGCGGTAATAGTCAGAACCGACCAACCCGTCAAAAAGCTATTCGGGCGGCCGGAAATGTCGGGAAGAATGCTCAAATGGTCACTCGAACTCTCCGAATTCAACATCCAATACGTGAGCAGAAAAGCCCTCAAGGCTCAAGTCCTGGCCGACTTCGTCATAGAGATGGCTTCCACGGACTCCTCGACCCCCGAGGCGCATAAATGAACCATCTTCATCGATGGCGCCTCTAGCTCGACAGGAAGTTGAGCAAGCATTATACTAGAAAATGAAGAAGGTATCATGATTGAAGTCTCCCTCGCCTTGGTATTCCCAACATCGAACAACCAGGCCGAGTAAAAGGCATTCCTCATAGGACTCCGTTTGGTTGAAGACCTTGGCGCGAAGGAGGTAAAAATCTTTATCGACTCCCAGCTCGTGGCCTCCCAGGTACGGGGAGAGTATCAAGCCAAGAATGACAACCTCGTCGAGTACCTCTCCTTAGTAAGAGAAAGAATAAAAAGCTTCAATTCTGTGGAGGTACGATACATCCCACGCGAACACAACACCCGGGAAGACATCTTGTCGAAACTGGCTAGCACGAAGAAGAGGGGAAGAAACAAATCCATAATCCAAGAGGTCCTCTCTTGCCCCAGCAGCAAGAAGGACACGATAACTGTCGAGGTAAATGCTATCGGCGATAGTGACTGCTGGATGACCCCTGTGTACGCCTACCTTAGCACGGGACGACTGCCCGACGATGCCAAAGAGGCAAGCGTGGTTAGACATCGAGCCTACTCGTACATCTTGATCGAGGACAAACTGTACATACGGGGATTTTCCACCCCTCCTCAAGTGCGTCGATGAATTCAAGGTACCGGGCATACTCCAAGAGATCCACGACGGGATCAACGCGCATCACCTTGGCGGAAGATCCCTTGCTCGCAAGGCCCTATGAGAGGGATACTATTGGCCCACCATGCAGCAAGACATCAAAAAGCATGTTAAGAAGTACGACAAATGCCAATGGCACGGGGACATGCACCTGGCCCCGCCAAACAAGCTCAAAACACTTTCGTCGCCATAGCCATTTTCCTGGTAGGGGATAGACATCCTCAGGCCCTTCACCATCGGGTCCTACCAAAATAAATATTCGATAGTCGGCGTCAAAAACTTCACTAAATGGATAGAGAATGAAGCCTTAGCCAAAATCACGGTCCAAAACATACTCCGTTTCTACAAACAAAACATATTTGCCCAGTTCGGTGTACCCTAAGCCATCATCTCCGACAACGAGACAAAATTCACCGACAAGAACTTCCAAGACTTCGTCACCAGGCTGGGCACAAAGCAACACTTCAAGTTGGTCAAACACCCGCAGATGAACGGGCAAGCTAAAGCCGTGAACAGAGTGATTCTGTCCTGCCTAAAGCGAAGGACGGGAGACGCTAAGAAGAGATGGGTCAAGAAGCTACACAGCGTCCTCTAGGCCTACAGGACCACCCCGCACTCGACAACTAGGCACTCCCTATTTTGGCTGACCTACGGGACCGAGACAGTAATTCTAGTGGAAATAAGGGAACCTTCTAGGAGAACCGAGTCCCCCCTACCCGAGGAGGCAAACGACAAGGCACTAAGGGAAGAACTCTACCTAGTCGAGAAAATAAGGTCGGGGGCCTCCCTACAGGAAGCCTCGCTAAAACAAAAGATAACCTTGCGGCATGGCAACAAAGTCATCAAGCGCGAGTTCCAGGTGGGCAGCCTGGTCCTATGAAGAAACCAGAAGGAATAACGCCAGGGAAAGCTCTCCGAAAACTGGGAAGGCCTCTACCGTGTCCGAGACAAAATGGGCAACAGGGCCTATTACCTCGAAAACTTACACAAGGAAGAACTTTCTCGACCATGGAACCTAGAAAAGCTCAAGCAATACCAAAGTTAGACATTGCCCACGACCCATCAGCATCGCAAACACAAGGGCGCGACACGGTACAAACTTGACTCCTAATTTTAAAACAAAAAGATACGAGTCTTCCCTTTGCGTTTGCGGGCAAGACCCTTGATCCAGCGGGGACCCCTCAACCGAGCTCCACCGCTGTCGTACCATTAAGATAGAATATTCAACTTGCGGTGGGAAGTTCACGCCCAGGAAAATACCTCAACCGAGATCTTGGCCTGTCTTCAATCGAATACCAATTCCGATCACCTGTCCAGTTTCCCGCACGGTCGGCCACGAAATAAGTCACCAAGAAACAAACAGAAATGCAATTCCTACATAGAAAACAAGGAAACATAGAAATTAGAAGCACATGCAACATAAAAGTAAAGTCACTACATTCCCAAAAATAACGGGCAAAACCCATTGTTCAAGAATTACAAGGATGCCACCTAGGCCAGAAACAAATACATCAAAAGTAGGCACGCAGGCCAGAAAAATAACATAGGCACGCATGCCAGAAAGACAGAAACACTACACTAAGAGGCCTCATTCTCCTCCTGTTCATCGCCCACCTCGACTTGGCTGTCGTCTTCCTCCACGGTCCTCGGCACGACCACGCGACCCTCGACAACCTGATGAAAGGGCCCCGTCCCTTCGATATTGAACTGAACATTCAGATTCACGATCTAGAGCTACTTCACGGCAATGTCATCGTCCACCTCGAGAACCCCCATCCAGTCCTGCTTAAGCTGCCGGATCCTCGACACCAAAGCTGTTCGAGATGCCATGAGCTTCTCTTAGCAGTCTCATCCTCTGCAGGCTGGGAAGCCGCCTCCAACTCTGCAATCTGCATCAACAGCCTCGTCCTCTCTTCACCGGCGGCCTTCAACTGATTTTCCACCTCGCTATGGAGCTTAAGTTGGGCAACACTCCTTTCTTTGGCCTGGTTGAGATCAACCGCCAGTTTGTTCCTCCCTGCCTCGACGGTCGCAAGGTCGTCCTGCAATTTGGATAGGTCAGCAGAAGAGCAGGCCTCATCATTAAGGACCAGAGCCATCTCAAAGACCCGCATGACCGTGGCTAGATCCTCCATTAGATCTTTCTTCCTCGTCTTCCGATCAGCGCCCAGGATGGCCTTGGTCTCGGAGGCACCCACAATCAGGGAGTTGGCCCCATTGAAGTAAGCGGGCTGCAGATGGCACGACAGGAGCAAGAGCCTTTCCTCAACATTGCCCTTGGTGAGATCGAAGGTCTCGGGCTCACTAACCCATGACCTCTTAGAAGTCCCTTGTGAGGATGGGGACTGGCTGCCTTGGGGGGAAGAGGAGGAGCCGTCGGGCCCTTGGTCGGGTCCGGGCATTTGTTGTATTTAGGCAACCCTTCCCTTACCATCTTTCTTCACGCCTCTATTGGCCGCCAACCTCTTCACGCGCTCCTGCATGCTCGACATTTTTTCTGCAAAAGAAAAATAAACAAGTCAGTAGATTGCAAACCAACAATGAACGAGAAAAGAGAGCCCGAGCAAAAATCGGACCCACTACCTAAAAAATGCATGGCTTCCTCATCGGACCCACACTCGAGGAGGGTCTTTGTATTAATCAACCGCGACTCTCTATGAATCTCGCCGTTCGAGTCAAGGTTAAAATTACCATCCGGCGTCACACACTTTGCAAGGGTAAAACTGGCGACAAATGCGACCAGCTTCTGGTGGTCACCTGGTCGTCGACATCTAACGAGCCCGCTCACACTATGTAGCTATCCGTGCCTTTGTAAAATGCTCCTCTGTCCAAATCAACGATAACTTTGGAACTAAGACTTCCTCCGGCTGCACATCCTTTTCTCGGACCTCGAGGATGAAAATGAGTCCACAACCGCATGAGTGACGGGTTTGACAATATAGTATCGGTCCTTGAAAGTACGGATGGAATCCAGATATGCTCGAAATAGCCTCTTCGGCTACTTCAAAGACACCCAGCTGTATCGTCCATCGAACGTTTGTCTTTGAAGATGGAAGACACGGAAGAAGAGGGTGAGCATGGCCCCAATGTTGAGATGGCGATAGACGAGCTCGTACGCCCGCACGAATGTGATCACATTAGGATGTAATTGTGAGGGCACCAGCTGTAGCCAGTTAAAAACTCTCCATTGAAAGTCAATGAAGGGCAGATGCAGGCCCACTTCCCAGAAAGTAAATTCATACATAGGGAACCTAATCCCCTTAATGGCAGAACATATCTGATGGTTTGCTCGTGATTTTTACACTTGCCAGTTCACGAGGGAACCCTTACAACGGTCCTCGACCGTAGCGTGGGCGTCGGACTCATCCACGGAAAAGCGGGAAGAATCACTCAGGGGCTCCTCCCAGGCCCAATCCGCGACAGTCCGTCTTCGCTCTTCATCGGCCTATGCCAACAGGGATTAAGGTTCGTCGTCAATTTCAATGACCCCCTCTACCCAAGCAGCCATCTTCACCTGAAAAGCAAAGGAAATTGGTGAATTCGACATTCCATATCAAATCCACCCTTTCATTGCAGATCAAGTGAAAGGGAGAAGAGGCGAGCACCCTTAAGGGCAGGGCCTCTCTCGCCTCGACAAATGAGGATCGGACCCCGGGGAATTGATCTTATATCCCTGGGATCGTCATCGCTTGTCCTCGGGAGGTTCATCCAAAACTATACTACGTCCTGAAGGACTTCATTGCTTGTCCCCAGGAGTTTTATCTAGAACAATTCTATATCCCTGGGATCTTCATCGCTTGTCCCCGGGAGGTTCATCCAAAACTATACTATGTCCCCAGGGGCTTCATCGCCTATCCCCGGGAGGTTCATTTAGAGCTATGCTAATTCAAAGAAGTTCTGGCGTATTCTTCGGAAACTTCACAGTCTCCTCGGGACATTCATCAAGTCCACCAGAGAAACCGTCAAAAAATAGGGAAATGAGAGTAAAACAACGACGACTTACTTGATACGGCAGTGGACGGCGGACGTCTCGGTGCAGAAGATAGAGAAGCGCAACAAGAAGAAGAGGAAGTGTTTTAAATGGAAGAAGGGAAAAATGAAACTAAAGCGGACTCAATTCCTTTTATAAGCCTAGTACGGGACTCGAGGCTCCTCTAGGAACTCAAATGCCCCTACCCCTAGCCACCCTAGCTAGGCAATAATTTCCTGACACATGGCATCACCAGAAGCTTTGCAGCTATTCGTCTTCCCTTCGACATCGAGATCGAGCACGTCCACTCGCGTCGCATCCCCCCGACATGCTGTCTCATCGAGCGTCATCCTCCACTCCTGGCCTTGGGTACGACTCTCAAGTCTACAAACCGGGCAAAAGGCCATCTTTCGAAGAGGTCCTCGACACTTCGACTTGCCCTTAAGTCATTACTCCTCCACCTAGGAGCAACGACTTAGGGGGCTCCTGTTCTGGATTGTTTCGAGACCTGCCCCTCAGCCGGGTAGGCCCAACCTAATACTATGCTGATGAGGCCCAACAAGGCCCAATTCTCTCTATTGAGCACAAGCCTCAACAAGGTACATTAGTCGGGTAGAAGACCCTCTTGACGGGGAAGCCCACACGCTTCCCCCACAGACTCCACGTGCCCCCCCGTGGGCACGTCATCTGGCAGCTACCCGCTTCTGAAAGAGTTGGTAAATCCACCTTCCGAAGATCACAGGACAGTTGATCCAGGGTGAAAACCACATGCTGGTATTGCCTACGCCACACAAGCCCTGGAAGTTACTTGTATTGGGCTTAGCAATCTGGCCCATTGCAACGTAGCCATTGGCCCTGCGCTGAGGGCACATTATAAATACCCTTTTTCACTAGAGGGTCAAATATCTTATTCACTACACCTTTTCCCTGTACTTTCTCTCTCTCTAACTCCGTTACTCACTTAAGTATCGGGGCACCTTGCAAGCACACCCCCTCCACCTATACAATATTGATGAAGGCAGCAACTCACGAGCGTGGCAGACTACTGATTCCCTTCTGATCAGGTGAGATCAGATAGGAACATAGTTTCCAAAAATCTAATAATCTTCAAGTTGATATTTCATCCATAGTAGTTGAGTGCAACAGTTAGCATCTGAAATGTATTATGCTTCTGGTGTAGACAGAGCAATAATTTCTTATCTTTTACTACCGCAGGAGATGAGGTTTTCACCTAAGAATTGACAAGTTCCACTGGTGGATTTTCTTTCAATTCTATCTCCGGAATAGTCAACATCACATAACCCAACCGGTTTGTATTCAGAGGATTTCTTATAAAGAAGTACAAGATTAGTTGTTCCTTTTAGATACCTAAAGATCCTTTTAACAACAGTTAAATGAGTTTCTCTAGGATCTGCTTGGAATCATGCACACATACATACATTGAATAAAATATCTGGTATGGAAGTAGTGAGATAGAGTAAGGAACCTATCATACCTTGATATTTGGTTAAATCCATTTTAGTACTGCATTTTTCATTATTCAAGTTGCAGGTTGGACGAATATGAGTTGACATGACTTTGCATTCATCAAGTTTAAACTTTTTCAAGAGTTCTTTCGTGTACTTAGATTGATGAATGTGTATACCTTCTTCCTTCTGATTAATTTGAATTCCAATAAAGTATTTCAATTCCCCCATCATGCTCATCTTAAATTCTGCCTGCATAATTTTAGAATATTCTTGACAAAGAGATTCTTTAGTGGAACCAAAAATAATGTCATAAAAATAGATTTGAACAATCAAGATTTCTTCTTCAAGAGTTTTCCTAAACAGTGTAGTGTCAATCTTTTCTTTAACAAAATCATTCTCAAGCAATAAATTACTCAGTCTCTCATACCATAGGAGCTTGTTTCAGCCCATAGAGTGATTTCTTGAGCTTAAGTCTGGATGGTTTGGGTCTTCAAATCCTGGAGGTTGCTTGACATACACTTCTTCATTAATAACTCCGTCCAGAAAAAAGCTTTTCACGTCCATCTAATAGAATACAATGTCATGGTTGATGGCATAAGAGAGAATAAGCCTTATAGATTCTAACCTTGCCACATGAGCAGAGGTTTCAAAGAAGCCAATTCCTTCTTGCTGACTGTAGCCTTGAGCTACAAGTCTGGCTTTATTTCTAACAACTTCTCCATGTTTATTAAGCTTGTTTTTGAAGACTCACTTGGTCCCACACATCATTTCTTTGAAACTAATTTAGTTCATCTTGCATAGACATGATTCAACCATTATTTGATAATGCATCATCGATAGAAGTAGGCTATATCAATGAAATAAGTCCAAGCATTGATTGATCATTTCTGAAAGCAGATCTGGTTCTCAATGGCTCATTATTAGAAATATATGCCGGGAGTGTTTTATCATATCCAATGGGATTGATGAGAATATTTGATGTTTTCCGTTTAATGGTTTAGTGATTTAAGAAGGGAGGTTTTTAAATTGGTTTCTATTTTGTAACATCGGTTTGTAAGAAAGAAAGCAAGGTAAAATTTGGTTTTAGTTTGATAAAAAGCATGCCAAGATTAGGGTTTACTAATCCGTCTTAAACGTATCCAATCAATCGAATATGTGAACTTAGTTTTAACCAATATAATCGCGTATCCTCATAAAAACGTTCATCTCTAAAGAGATTTCATGAATGTTATTGTTTCGACCGTTAAATGATCTCTCTAAATAACACTCAAAGCAATAATCATTAAGATCAATACAATGTGAATATCAACTTCCAAATCTATGTCTAGAGTTTGTATAGTTGATAAATGAATAAATCAGGTCAAGGCTTGAAAAGTTCATGTCTAAAGCAATCCAAACCATAGATATAACAAAAGATAGCAAATAACTTCATATATATTGATCAAAGCCTTGTCCATATACAAAAGATTAAGAAGAATACATAAAATTAGAACTAGCTACCTCTAACCTTGACACAAGAGGGGTTTTAGCCACCCATTTCCATGATAGCTTGGGCAACAAGTTTCGGAAGAAGGTTGATTAACATCTGAGTCGAATAATCGAGATTGGATGGGAATCCACCTTCTTTTTGTGAAAGATGGCTAAGAGATGATGAAAATGGAGAAACTAGGGCTTTTGTGCTGAAAAATACAAAAACTATGAAAAGTACAAAAGAAAGGATAAAAGATATTTTGGCAAAAGTGACACCTAGTACTTATAGACATGCTGATGTGCTGTCAACTTCGCAGTGCGAAGCTCTTGTTCACCTAGAGAACAACCAAAAGTGGCACCTGAAGTGCCACTGTACAGTTAAATTTCCCCTGAGATGTTTCCAAATATTCACTGTGCGAGCAATCCTTCGCACTGCGAAGGCTTCGCTACAAACTTCGCACAACGCACTCTTGTCCAAATATTTACTGCCTCAGGTCTGGAGGTATTCGCTAGATCTCTGCTTCTTCTTTGCTCCAGCAAACCCTTCGCTACCTCCTTTGCACAATGAATTTAGATGCTTTTTCTCTTTGTATGAATAGTGCCAGGTTCCTAATAGCCTTCGCTGGCAAGTTCGTTGTGCGAACCTGATGATGTTTTTTCTGGGCAACTTCGCTAGGAAGTTCGCTGTGCGAACTTGTTGATGTTTTGCTGCTGACTTGGTTTCCTTGTCACATGTCTTGTGTCTTACTCTTCTTATTTTGTGCCTAATTCCTGCAAAATAGCACACACATCAAAGCAACCAAGACATTTCCATACAATGAAGCATATCATCAAAAACAAGAGTGATTCAATTTAATTCATCTACAAAAATAATGAAAGATGCTAACGTTTGATAGATCAAATAAGAAAAGTTTGGCATCTAGCGACACTCGCCAACTAGATTTTTGCTTGCCCTCAATCAAAGTATGTCTCTCATTTCAAACAAGAGGATTTTCTTAAGATTAAGATTCACCCAAGAATGGATAAAATGGCTCAAATACATGGAATGCAAACAAGCAATGGTTTCAAATGTTGAGAATTAAACAATGCACAAGAACTAAATTCTTAAAGCAAATATCAAGTCATGCATCAATCAACAACTATGTTTTTCATGAATGAATCACTCTATCTCTCCTCTTCGAATAAGGATTAAAGAAATTATGTGTTTGCAGTCGCGGGGACAATTTAACTCACCTAACAAACAATGCCAATATCAATCCAAGTCATACAATATCTAACAATCAAAAGTAAAAATATGAAAGCAAGAAGATCACTAAGGTCTTTAAGGTTGTAGCTCGGTCGAGTTTACAAACAAGGGACATTTCTAAGGCCATTGAAACAAAATTGCCAATACAAAAGAGGCATTCATTGTACATGTTATTTACACATCCCAACTTCATTCTATTTGTTTCTCAATTGAAAACCTTCCCAACTCTTATTTCACAACTTATTCTTTCACTATTTTTCTTTTCCAAGCAAGCATTCTTTTTCTCTTCTTTTTTTTCTTTACATTCATATTCACACAATTTTTTTTAATGCTTGCTTGAATTTTTCAAAAGTTGTAGCAACTTACCATTCTTGTTTTTTTTCATTCTCCCCAACTTGATTTTTTCCTATCCCTCAAGTAAATTCTCTTTGCTTTTTATAGCAAAGAGGACAATTAAACAAATTCAAGGGTTCAAGAAATTTTTTTAGAATCTCAACAATTTCAGGATGAGATTCACATTGTTTAGGCTCAAAGGGGTTAACAAATGCTATCTACTCACAGGTAAGTTACATTTGGACATGGTTGTGCTCAATATAAACAAGTGCCTTGATCATTTCTAATGCTTCCACAAATTCACAATAATAACAAGATAAAGCATGAATTAAATGAATCAACAAAGTTTATTAGAAATAAAACATTTAATACACAATGGAGGCTTTCTCACAATTTTTGGTTTTTAGTCCTAAGTGAAACATTCATTCAACAAGTTGCTAAAAGAACAATTTTCATTTGCATAAAGATTTAAGTTCTTAAGCATTCTAAAATTCTAAACAAAGGTAACCATGTACCTTGACATTATTCACTTGCTTAATACTATCATCGCCATCCAAACTTGGACGAATCTTCATTGGATACTTCTTTTAAGAGAGCAACCACTCTAGAAGTTCAATTAGAGCCCAACAACATGAGAAACATTAAATACCACTTGAAAAATTTTACACACATTTACACTACACACTACACTACACAATAAAAACAATACTCTTAACATAAAAACTAATTAACATTAATAATACTGAATAAAAATGTGCTTAGGTGTAAAGACACCTCAAAATAGTACATATACAATATCCAAAACAAAGTACAATAATAATAATAAAAGTAATGACCTAAGCACAAGAATACTTCACTTTGAAGACCAATGGAAGTTGCTCATGATCATGCCCACAAAACAGAAACAATACAAAATCAGTCCTCATCGGACTTTGTGGCCTCCACACTCTCTGAACCATCTTCTGAACTAGACTCATCACCATCATCAGATACTTCAGCCTCATCACCATCTTCTACCTCAGCACTGCCGTCATCAGGGCCAGAAGCACCCACCCCTCTCCAAATGTAGGCCTGACCTCAAGCCAACTCGCATGCGCTAGGAACTGCTCCCTAGTCATCATGTTGCGCTTAACGGAGGGATCTCAACGCTGCAACTAGAGCACCCGCATAGAGTTATGAATTTCAATCATGGCGCGCTGAGTAGCCGCCATCCAATCCCAATTATAGTTATAGACAGACTGCTGGAACAGATCAAAACTCTAAGTGAATGCAACTCGGGGCCTTCAGTAGCCCTAGCATCCGAAGCAACTGCAGTAGAGGAACTTCCTTTCACACCTTTTAGCCGAAAATACTTGTCTACATATCGATCATCAATAGCATTCGGGATCATCACTTGTCTATGCGAAGGTAGCTTCACCCTCGCATGGACACATAAAGCCATGATGAGACATGGGAAGGCAAGGGGGCAATTAACGCGAGCCCCGAACTTCAAACCACTTTCCACCATAGATCGCATTTCATCTGTGATGATCTTAGCCATATCAATCTGAACATTTGTGAGAATGAAGTGAACCAAGTGTGCCACTGGGATCGGCACGGTAGAAGTGTGTGATTTTGGTTTTATGTTTGTCAAAACCAGCAACAACACCAATTGTGGTAATGGTTTCATATCCTCCCGGTGGTAACGCCTTAGAACCCCGGATGGGTTTAATTCAACTGTTTTCCCTTCCATCAGCAGAGCCTCGGAGATCAAGTCGGTATATTTATGAAGCCTTAGGTCCCTATGATAGTCATCTATTTCATCTTCGCATAAGTTCAATGGCCTTCTGAGAACTTTGTTGATGGTGTCTCGATCAAAGCTTACCTCTTTGCCCAACACTCTTGTTGTCCACATGAATGGCTCGTCATCATTAGGAAGGGAATTGGTATAAAATTTCCTTACCACTTCAGTATTGTAGCTGTCCATATGTGTCACCAAAACATCCCACCTCTTGCTATGAATGATTCCAGTGATATTTCTGTAGGATCCTTCCGGACTGATGATGAATCTTTTTTTCGGCATAATTTTTCTTTTTTCCAAAGCCACATATCATGCGGCCTGCTTCAGTCCTACAAAATGGTCACTGTTGTACTAAATCAGCCGTGTACGTGAGGTGCTTCCAATCTTTCGTTTCTTAGATGCCACAATTTCTGGAGCCCATTTTTACATTCAATCACAGAAGAATCAGGATATGGGACACAATTTTGGGCTACTAACAACCACACACAATAGATTTTTAACCATGAAAACCTAACCCTAATCAACTTCTTGAAGTTGCATTCTCAACCCTAACAACAATCCAAAATAGAATAAATTCAGATGAAAGAATAACTATGCAAACCTGGATTGTTGGATGGCGAGAGATTTCCACAGAGAACTTGGGTGCACTTGTGGTTGTGTGATAGCAAGTGTGAGAAATGTGAGAGTGAATATTTTGAAAGTGAGGGAGGGGGAATGTTGACCCCTTAAAAGATAGTTCAGAATAGTAAGTAGGTGGATCCAAAATGTTGGCCCAATAGCCAAAACAACAGATGTGGCAAAAAGTAAAATGCCCTGTTTTTCTTTACTCGCACTTCGAGTTTGCCAACGAAGATGTTCGCTCAGATGTTCACACCGCGAACTTGCTGGCGAACATGACAGGATTTCAAAAAATCTTTTTTTCTTCTTTCCAACTCTTTCTACCACATCTTTTGTAAAAACAACATTAAGTAAAAATAGAAAAACATGAATACTTACAATGTTGGGGTGCCTCCCAACAAGCGTTTTGTTTAACGCCATTAGAGCTCGACGGTCCAATGCGACCAAGGATCGTATAGAGGCACAAAGGTAGTGTTCCGCTTGAAATCACCCCCCAAATAAATCTTCAGTCTTTGGCCATTTACTGTCCAACTCTCTTTGGACTCCACATCTTCAATAAAATATTGCTCCAAAGCTCATGATGTCTCGAATACGGAACGGACCCGACCATTTTGATTTTAGCTTCCCTGGAAACAATTTCAACCGAGAGTTGAATAACAGCATCATCTGTCCCACTTCAAACTTCTTGTGCACAATTTTCTTGTCATGATAACCCTTCACTCGACCTTTGCAAATTTTGTTGGACTCATACGCTTGCAAGCGCAATTCCTCCAATTCATGCAATTGAATTTTCCTCTTCTCACCACTTGGCTTTTGCTCAAAATTCAGCAACTTTAACACCCAAAAATCCTCGTGTTCCAACTCAAACGGTAAGTGACAGTTCTTACCATAAACCATCTTAAAAGGAGTGATACCAATCGGAGCCTTAAAAGCCGTCTGATAAGCCCACAAAGCATCGTCTAACTTAATCGACCAATCCTTTCTTGAAGTGGACACAGTTTTCTCCAAAAAAAATAAATTATTTCTTGATTTGATACTTCTGCTTGCCCATTGGCTTGTGGATGGTAGGGTGTTGCAAATTTTTGCTTAACACCATACTTCTCCAACGCTCTTTCCAGTTGAGTGTTGCAAAAGTGAGATCCTCCATCACTAATCAACACTCGCGGAGTACTAAATCGAGAGAAGATATTTTTCTTTAAAAATTTGATTACGGTTTTTCTGTCAGTCTTAGCACTTGATATGGCTTCAACCCATTTTGAAACTTAATCAACCGCAACCAAAATGTACTCATTACCAAAAGACGGTGGAAATGGCCCAACAAAATCTATGGCCCAACAGTCAAATACTTCGACTTCCAGCATATTTTGTAATGGCATTTCATTCCGTTGTGAAATTCCACCACTCCTTTGGCATTTGTTATAACTTTTAGTGTGCGCGTGCACATCTTTGAACAAAGAAGGCCAATAAAAGGCCGATTGGAGGACTTTCGTTGCCGTTCTTATATCATTAAAATGACCTCCGTAAGGAGAGTTGTGACAATGACAAAGTATGTCTTTGGCTTCCTCATGAGACACACATCTCCTCAAAATGTTATCAACACCAAGCTTAAACAAATGAGACTCATCCCACACAAAATACTTGGCATCGGACAAAAATTTCTTTTTCTGGTTACTAGTTAGACCTTCCGGCATTAATCCAGCGGCTTTGTTGTTAGCCATGTCGGCAAACCAATGTCTAACTTTCCCCATGTTCAACTTTTCATCAGGAAATTTTTCCTTCACCTCATTTTCATGTTTCATGACCTCAACATTCACATGACGGGATAAGTGATCCGCCACCAAATTCTTGGATCCCTTTTTGTCACGAATTTATAAATCAAATTCTTGTAGAAAAAGGATCTAACGAATTAGCCTTTGTTTTGAATCCGGCTTGGTGAGCAGATACTTGATCGCCGCATGGTCAGTGTAAACCACAACTTTAGACCCTATCAAATAAGATCGAAATTTTTCCAATGCATACACTATTGCAAGCAACTCTTTCTTGATTGTTGCATAGTTTATTTGAGCTTCATTGAGAACTTTGCTCGCATAGTGTATAGCATGAATTTTTTGTTTGTTTTTCTTTGACCCAACATCGTGCCAACCGCATAATCACTAGCATCACACATGAGTTCAAAATCAATTTTCCAATTTGGTGCTATGATTATGGGCGCGGTGGTTAAGCTTTGCTTTAAAGAATTAAAAGCTATTATACAAGACTCATCGAAAATAAAAGACTTCTCTTTGTTGAGCAAGTTGCTCAATGGCTTCGCGATCTTTGTAAAGTCTTTGATGAATCTCCGGTAGAATCTCGCATGACTCAAATTCTAATCCCTTTCACGTTCATATGTGGTGGTAGCTTCTCAATGACTTCCACTTTGGCTCGATCAACTTCAAGCCCTTTCGAAAAAACCTTGTGTCCAAGCACAATACCTTCCATGACCACAAAATTGCATTTTTCCTAGTTGAGTACTAAGTTAGTCTCCACACACCTCTCCAGAACAACATCCAAATTTTTCAGACAAAGGTCAAATGGCAGACCGAAAACTGAGAAGTCATCCATAAACACCTCGATAGCCTTTTCGATTAAGTCCAAGAATATAGCTTGCATACACCTTTGAAAATTCGTCGGTGCATTACACAAGCCAAATGACATCCTCCTATAAGCAAAGATTCCGAAAGGGCAAGTGAAAGTTGTTTTTTCATGATCCTCCGGGTCGACAATTATTTGATTATACCCCGAGTATCCATCCAAAAAACAATAATACTCTTGACTGGAGAGCCTCTCAAGCATTTGATCCATGAAAGGAAGAGGGAAGTGATCTTTTCTTATAGCTTGATTGAGCCTACGGTAGTCGATACACATCCTCCATCCCGTTATATTTTTTTTTGGAATCAACTCATTCTTCTCATTACGGATAACCATCATTCCTCCCTTCTTCGGTACCATTTGTACTGGACTAACCCACAGACTATCAGAGATAGAATAAATCATTCTGGCGCCTAACACTTTTACCACTTCTTTCCTCACAACTTCTTTCATTGTAGGATTCAATCTTCTTTGTGGTTGAGCTATCGGTTTGAAATCTTCCTCCATGAATATTAAGTGCATACAATATGATGGACTTATACCTTTCAAGTCGGAAAGAGTCTAACCCATTGCCTCTTGATTTTTCTTCAAAGCACCAATTAATATCATCTCTTCCTTCTTGGTTAGCTCCAAATTCATGATCACCGGCTTTTTTCCTTCCTCATCAAGAAATACATACTTGAGATGAGAGGGTAACACTTTCAACTCAAGTTTAATTTCCTCATTGTTTTCCTTTTTCAAAATTTCCACCCTTTCATTCAAAGGGGGAATTTCTTCTAACTCTTCAAGTTCCCGCAAGCATTTCTCAATCTCTTTTTCTTCCCTCTCATTGACATTTGAAAGAGTATTGGTAAGAACTTGTTGTAATGGTGTAGGAACTTGTAACAACTCTTTAGATTCTTCGATCACCCTTTCCGTTGCATCGATTCTAAAACAATCGGTCTTGTCCTTCGAATGCTTCATGGCTTCAAAAAGATTGAAACATATCTCCTCATCTTGAACTCTAACTTTCATTAGACCATCATCCATATCAATTGCCATGCGCGCGATCTTCATAAAAGGTCGCCCACGAATTAAGGGAGAGTCCTCATCTTCCTCCATATCAATCACCACAAAGTCGATTGGAAACAAAAATTTATCAACCTTTACCAACATGTCTTCTACTACACCATGAGGGCGAGTGGTAGATTTGTTGGCAAGTTGCAATTTCATTTAAGTGGACTTCAACTCCATGTATCCAAACCGCTTCACAATAGACAAGGGTACCAAATTGATACTAAAGCCTAAATCAATCAACCTATTGCCAACATAAATGTTTCCAATTGTAACTGGCAAAGTGACTCGTCCCGGATCACTTTCTTTCCTCGGGAAAGTATGTTGAATGATTGCGCTACAACTAGTATCCACCATGATAGTTTCTTGATTCGTATACGTCTTTGGAAGGATATCCTTCATGAATTTCGTATACTTGGGCATTTGTTCAATGCTTTGGAAAATGGAATATTAATTTGCAATTGCTTGAATATGTCCATAAACCGAGCATAGTGCCTTGTACTATATTTTCTTGATGGAGCATGTGGATATGACAAATTTTGAATCGGAATAGTGCTCACTTGTTCTTTTCCTTTCCTATACTTTTTCACTTTTTCTTCTCTCTTATTTTTCTCTTCTTCCTCACATTTTTTCACTCTTTCTTTTTCAACTAATTCTCCCTCAACATTTTTTTCTACTTCTTTCTCAACATTTTCTTTTTCTTTTTACACTACAACCTCTTCCTCTACTACCTCCTCACCTACACCCATGTCAATCTCTCTACCACTTCTTGTGAGAATCGCCTTGCAATGCTCCTTAGGATTTGGGAGAGCGGTAGCCGTAAATGGCCATTTTTGTTGATCGACCAATTATTTTGATAGTTGACCCACTTGTGTCTCCAAATTCTTTATAGCCGCATCAATGTTCTTTTGATTTAACATTGACATTTGCATAAATTGAGTAAGAGTTTCTTCCATCTTTGCAGGTGCACTTTGAATTTGTTGAGGTTGAGTGTGATTTTGGTATTGTTGACGATTTGAAGTTCTGGCTTCTTGCGGCCTCCAAGGTTGTTGATACCCATGATTTGGTCTTTGAGACCCTTGATTTGCTTGTTGGTAAGGTGGCCTAGGTTGGTACCTTGATTTTCATTTCCGACATAGTTAACCTCTTCCACTACCGGAGGAAAATACCCAGTAGGATGGTTGCCTTTACATAATTCGTAACTTGTCACTTGAGCTTTGGTAGGAACTTCTTACATCTCTATGATTTGTTGTGGAAGCTTCGACATTTGTTGAGTTAAAAGCTCCACTTGTTGTGATAGAAGTTTGTTCTGAGCAAGAATAGCATCATTAGTACCTAACTCTAACACTCCTGGTTTTCTTTGAGTTGCTCCACGGTTATGATTTCCTTGGTGATCATTAAGCCCCATCTTGTCAATGATTGCAATTGCTTCTTCGGCACTTTTAGACATCAAAGAACCCGCCGCCATAGCATCCAACAAGGTCTTGTGGATCGAGAGGAGACCATTGCAGAAAATGTGAACTTGCGTAAGTTCATCAAAACCGTGTCCTTTACATTTTCTCAACATTGACTTGAATCTCTCCCAAGCTTCATTGAAGGATTCATTTCCTCCTTGTGAAAATACAACGATATGCGTCTTTGCTTCCATGAACTAGTTGCATGGAAAGAACAGTTCAAGAAACTTTTCTTCCAATAAATTCTAATCCGTCATTTCTGTTGTAAACTGATCAAGATACCATTCCTTCCCTTTCCTGATCAAAGAATGAGGAAATCGACTCCTAAACAGTAATTCTTCATCAGCTTCTAGTGTTCCAGTTGCACGCGCAATCTCATAGAATTTGGTAAGATGTGTAAATGGCTCCTCATGATCTAACCCCGTGAAAGGATTTTGATAAATGAGTGCAAGGATTCCCGTTTTCATCTCAGCTTGCCTTCCATTTTGGAGATTACGCGTAAACTGAGCTGTGTGTCTTGGACTATTTGTACATGGAACTGAAGCTGGAGGTGGTGGTGGTGGTGGAGCTGCCATGATTGGTGAATCAGGTGGAGTGGATGAAGAAGATTCCTCGCGCTCTTGTCTTTCCTTAGCTTGTTACCGTCTCTGCCTTGTTCGATTGTTGAGTCGGCGAGCAATTCTTTTAATCTCAGGATCAAAAAGAAGGTCTTCCAGTCAGGCTTGTCCTTGCATAAACAGATTCTGCACACAAGTTAAGCAGATCAAAAAGCACAAAGAATTACAGAGATAAGAGATTCACAATACACAAATCTTAAAGTCACTAAACTATTGCAATGCTTGCAATATTCTACTCACAATCCCCGGCAACGACGCCAATTTGTTAGAAATATATGTCGGGAGTGTTTTATCGTATCCACAAGGATTAATGAGAATATTTAATGCTTGTCGTTCAATGGTTTAGTGATTTAAGAAGGGGTTTTTAAATTGGTTTCTATTTTGTAACATCAGTTTGTAAGAAATAAAGCAAGGTAAATTTCGGTTTTAGTTTGATAAAAAGCATGCCAAGATTAGGGTTTACTAATCCTTCTTAAACATATCCAATCAATGAATATGTGAACTTAGTTTTAACCAATATAATCGTGTATACTCGCAAAAATGTTCATCTCTAAAGCGATTTCGTAAATGTTATTATTTTGATCGTTAAATGATCTCTCTAAATAACACTCTAAACAATAATCATTAAGATCAATACAATGCAAATATCAACTTCCAAATCTATGTCTAGAGTTTGTATAGTTGATAGATGAAGAAATTAGGTCAAGACTTGAAAATCATGTCTAAAGCAATCTAAACCATAGATATAACAAAAGATAGCAAATAACTTCAGCTATATTGATCAAAGCCTTGTTCACATACAAAAGATTAAGAAGAATACATAAAATCAGAACTAGCCACCTCTAACCTTAACACAAGAGGGGTTTTAGCCACCTATTTCCATGATAGCTTGAGCAACAAGTTTCGGACGAAGGTTGATCAACATCTGAGTCGAATAATCGAGATTGGATGGGAATCCACCTTCTTTTTGTGAAAGATGGCTAAGAGATGATGAAAATGGAGAAACTAGGGTTTTTGTGCTGAAAAATACAAAAACTATGAAAAGTACAAAAGAAAGGATAAAAGATATTTTGGTAAAAGTGTACCTAGTACTTATAGACATGTTGATGTACTGTCAACTTCGTAGTGCAAAGCTCTTGTTCGCCTAGCGAACAACCAAAAGTGGCACTTGAAGTGCCAGTGTACAGTTAAATTGGCCCTGAGATATTTCTAAATATTCGTTGTGCGAGCAATCCTTCGCACTGCGAAGGCTTCCCTACAAACTTCGCACGGCGAACTCTTGTCCAAATACTTACTACCTCAGGTCTAGGGGTATTCTCTAGGTCTCCGCTTCTTCTTCGCTCCAGCGAGCCCTTCGCTACCTCCTTCGCACAACGGATTTAGATGCTTCTTCTCTCTGTATGAACAGTTTCAGGTTCCCAATGGCCTTCACTGGCACGTTTGTTGTGCGAACTTGATGATGTTTTTTCTGGGCAACTTCACTAGGAAGTTCATTGTGCGAACTTGTTGATGTTTTGCTGCTGACTTAGTTTCCTTGTCACATGTCTTGTATCTTACTCTTCTTATTTTGTGCCTAATTTCTGCACAATAGCACACACATCAAAGCAACCAAGACATTTTCATACAATGAAGCATATCATCAAAAACAAGAGTGATTCAATTCAATTCATCTACAAAAATAATGAAAGATATCAACATTTGATAGATCAAATAAGCAAAGTTTGGCATCTAACACTCATCTTTATTTCCAATGATTTCCCTTCTAGATGAAATGCTTTGTATTTAAACATTCTCTTTTGTGGAGCAGTGGCTTCAGTATTATTTTGAGCAATCACCGGATCAGTAACAACATGAGCAGTTAGAGTAACTTCAGTTTTTGGTAATCCTTCAATAATAGTAATAGATTCTGAAATATCATCGTCTATACTTTTTTCCTTTGGGACACATACCACACGTTGTTCTTTAGAGTTCTAAGTACCTGCAGAACTATCATTTTGAACCATGTACTCTGACTTTTCTTAGTCAGGTATTTTGTCATCAAGCTTTACGTGCATAGACTCTTCAACCATTTTGGTTTCTGAGTTGTACACTCTGTATGCTTTTGAGTGTTCAGAGTATCCAAAGAAGATACCCTTTTGAGCTTTAGCATCAAAATTCTTTAGGGTAGACCTTATTATTCAAGATATAACAGGTCCAACCAAATTGATGATAATAAGAGATGCTTGGTCTTCTCCCTTTAAACAACTCATGATTTTTTATTCAAAAATGATCTAATATAGATTATGTTCTGAATATAATAAGCACTATTAACAGCTTCTGCCCAAAAGTACTTAGGGAGTTTATTTTCATGAATAATTTTTCTTTCCATTTCTTGCAAAGATCTGTTCTTTCTCTCTAGAACCACATTTTGCTATGGAGTCCTAGGAGAAGAGGAATCATGAATAATTCCATATATTTCATAAAAAAGACTCAAATAACTCATTTTCAAATTCTCCCCCATGGTCACTTCTGACTTTCAGATTCTTTACTTCCATTTCAGATTGTACTTGTATGCAGAATAAGCTAAATACTTTATATGTTTCATCTTTTGATCGAAGAAATTTTACCCAAGTCCATCTGCTGAAAACATCTACGATGACCAAACCATATTTTTTCCCACTGATTGAAGCAGTCCCAACAGGACCAAACAAACCAATGTGAAGAAATTCTAAGGGTCTAGAGGTAGAAACAATGTTTTTAGATTTAAAAGAAGTTTTCACAATCTTTTTAGCTTGGCATGCTCCACAAAGAGTATCTCAGTAATAATCAAGATCTGACAGCCCTTTAACAAGCTTTTTCTTGCTAAGTTTATAGATTAATCTCTAGTTAGAATGACCTAACCTTTTGTGCCAAATCCATTTCTCATAACTCATTGTCATTAGGCAAACGACCTTCTGATCAGCCAATTCAAAAAGATTGATTTTATAAACATTTCCCTTCCTTTTCCCTTTGAATATAACATTTTTGTCAGCATTCATAACATAACATAAATTATTATTAAATAGTACTTCATAACCACTATCACACAGTTCACTTATGTTGAGTAGATTATGCTTTAAGCCATCTACCAGCCAAACTTTGTTGATAAGTGTTTAAGAATTGCCAATGGTACCTGTACCTATGATTTTTCCTTTATGACCACCTCCAAAACCCACATCTCCTTCCTCTTTCAGACTCAGGGTTTAGGACATATACGTTTCTCCTATCATATGTCGTGAGCAGCCACTGTCCAGGTGCTACGATTATCTTTCCATCCGTTCCTTTGGGCATGTCTGCAGCAAAGACAATTTTAGATTTAGGTATCCAAACATGTATGGGTCCTTTTGGGTTAGTCCTAACAGGTTTTCTCTTATCATGTCCTGTTGCCATGTGAAAAGGTTTAGCTTTACTCCAATCTTTTTGTTTCCAAAAGCTTTGACTGGATTTGTTCTTAACCTTAATTACAGAACCAATCTTAGTCTGTGATTCAGATGTCGTGGATACTGAAGTTACCAGAACTTCTAAACTATCAGGTTCTGATATTACAATACCCTTTAACTTTTGATCAATAGATTTAGTCGGATTTATAACTTTCACATTATTAGCAGTATGAACAAAATAATTGCTTAACATTGTTTGAGCAATGCTAGATGAGCAAGAGTTTAGGAGTGCTTTCAATGAAACATCATAACTAGAGTAGTCTTTATCATACCCCTAACCTTCTCTATTATTTTTTTCCAATTCCATAAATCATAGATGCAATTTCAGTTCTATCAATGCCAAATGTAATGAATTTATGAAAGGCTTGATCATGCTTTCCTAGATATGAACATTCATTTTGAGATGTGCTAATTTCTTTCAATTCTTCTTTCAAAATGAAATTATCTCTTTTTAAAATGTTAACATTACTGGCTTGATCCTTGCAATAACTTATAAGATTATTAGTGCATGAAATAAAGTTAGAGTAACAGTATACCTCATCTTCATCTTTAGATTCCGATAAGTACCTTCATCAGATGAGTCTGCCATCAATGCAAGATTGACACCATCTTCCTTTTCTGAATCTTCATCATCTAGCTCTTCCCATGTTGCCATAAAATTCTTCTTGAACCTGTTTCTGACAGTGTCCTTCTGATGACTTCCTTTGTTCTGAATGACCTTCTGAAGATCAAGACAGTCATATCTGAAGTGACCGGGTTTATTGTAGTTGTAGCAGATCCTGTCTTTATCTTTGACATTAGATCTCCTGTTGCTCTTAGGAAACCTTTTGCTTCTACTGGCTATTTGCTGAAATATTCTGATGAAGCAAGACATACCACCACCATCATCATCAAATCTACTGTCAGAATCTTCTTCAAAAGTTTCATCAGATTTACTGTTCTTTGAAAGTCTTTTGGACTTATCACCGGCCTTTTTGGAAAAATATCTTAGAGCAAAAGATTTAAGTTTCTTTGAGGACTACTCTCCATTTAGTTCCATCTCATGACTCTGAAGATTGGTGATTAGACTTTCAAGACAACGTATTAAGGTCCTTAGCTTCCTAAATAGATGTAACTTTAAGTCTAAACTTTGAAGGAAGACTCCTCATAATCATTTTAACATGATATGATGTGGAGCAACTTTTATTTAGCACTTGAAGGCCTAACACAAGAGCCTGAAACATTGAGAACATGGTTTCAATATCTTCATCATCCTTCATTTTGAACAACTCGTATTTCTGCACCAACAAGTTAGCTTTAGCTTCTCTAACTTGCTGATTTCCTTCATAAGTAGAGCACAAAGATTCAAATATAGTCTTTGCAGAAGACTTATCAATGATTTTCAAGTACTTAGCATATGGTAGATCATCAATCAGAATACCTTTGACTCTATGATGTTTTCTATAGATTTTATTTTGAGTTGGAGTCAAAGTTTTCCTGTCATATACCATACCAACATTGTCAACAGTAATTTCAATGCCATCTTCAAGTATATCCCATATCTCATCATCGAGTCCAATGATATACGTGTACATATTACATTTCTACCATTCAAACTCAATGGAGTCACCACTAAATACAAGAGGTTTAGCAGAGTAGTGATTTCCCTTAGAGCTATTGTAATCATAGGGAATTCCCCTTACTGAGGAACTAGCATTAGTATCCTCAATAGCCATATTTTTCTCGTTAGACCATTGATTGTACCACTGTTAAGTGTTATGTATAGACCTTGCTTTGATGCCAACTAAAGGTGAGAAAAATACACAAGAAGGGGAGGGGGAGTTGAATTGTGTTTGCAAACAACAAGGAACATACAACAATTATCTCGGTTCCTCTCCAACTGAGAGTACTCTAGTCTCCTTGCAACACAAGAGATTTCTACTATAATCAACTTGATTACAACTTCTTATACTCACAAGTATAATACTTTCCATGCTTAGACCTATAGTCTAAGACTCCTTGCTCAATCAGCACATGAAAAAGACTTCTCTGCTTAGATCCTCAGATTCTAAGACTTTTCTTGCTTAAATCCACCTGGTTCAAGACTTCCTTGCTCAGACACCCTGCCTAAGACTTTCATTGCTTAGACTCTATACCTAAGATATTCCTTGCTCAGACCTATGTCCAAGACTTCACTGCTCAAGCCCACCACAAAAGAATTATATCTAAACTGAAATTTTAGAGAAAGAATAACTTACAACAACATTTGATTAATAATCAGAGGTGTTCAAATATTATACAACACACTTTTAAACAAAGGATTCTTAAGCTATATAAGAATAAGAAGACTTTAACATATTAGCCTCTCTTAAGGTGAATGTAGTGCGTATGTATCTCAATTGTAGTTGTAACGTTATTTCTTGAGTTGATCTTCCAATGTTCTTTTGATTTTATAGCCGAATAAATATAGTCGTTGGAGTATCCACAACGGCTATAATCAGATCAAATCTTCTAGTACTTCTTCTTTTCCAAAAAGGTAGATGTTGGAACTCGTAGTCAAGGAATAATCCACAGTACAAAGCCTTTGTCCGGAGAACACTTCCATGAAACAAGTACAACACAATCATTTGAATATAATGTCAACATATCTCGAGTCCCGTGTTAGCAGAACTTGAGTCGACACTACTCAGTTTCAAAGGCAGCCATAGTACGCTTCTGATTCATAAGTGTACTAGTGTCGCAACTCCAAAAAACAATCGGCGGAAACAAACAGAAGAGTCGCCACAAAGCGTTATTTATCCCAGAGGAGGGAAAGGAAATGATCAAAGAAAACCTGAAGAAGGGAGAAGACAAGGTCTTTGCAATCAAATCTTGGGTTCGGTAGTCATTTACGCAAGGGGAAGGTATTAACACCCCTCACGTCCGTTGTACTCAACGGGATCCAGGCTTGTTGTCTAATCAAAGGGTCTGTTATCTAAAGCCTACTACTAAATGGAAATAGGAAAGGAAAAAGAAAAATAGACTCGATAGAAAATCTCCGCCCTATGCCTACCTTATCCTTCGTGCAATGAGAAAGTCAAAATCAACGTAGTTTGGAAAAAATACGAGTGAAGGGGGGAATGTTGCTCGCCAAGACATCGCCGTCTTGTGCCTACGTATTCTCATCATGTCTGAGAAATCAGAGCAAATGTAGTTCTGGTAACAAATTGTAAAGTGTTTTTTCTGAGCGACGTTAAGCTCCCATTCCAGCAGTTAGGGTCGATGCCTGTTTGTGGTAAAATGGAAAGTAACGTACTCTTTTCTGAAAATGAGTTTGAAAGGACAATCCCAAAGGATAAAAATGTTTGAAGTTTGTTCATGAGTTTTAGTGAAGTGAATTGACTTGATTTGAGATTCACGTTGCACTAAAGACTATGATATAGGAACGAATGCGTCGCATGTCACCCCCAGATGGGACATACACTAAACACTCTAAAATGAGAAGAGAAGAGAAGAGAAACCCGTCATTTATCATTCCCCATATGCTTAAGGCTCGTGCCGCACAATGTTCACCGTCTTTATTAAGTGTGTTAGAATTATTGAGATGAGAAGAGAAATGACTCAAAGGTTAAGAAGAAAACACTAAGGGAAACTGGATCCTAATGTTGTCATGCATAATGGTCCTAAAGTTGAGATAAAAGGGAAGTCTATCTAATGTTATCATACAAATGATGGACCTAAAGTTAAGGTCAAAGAGGGACTACCCAAATTGTTATCATGCAAAGGATTTAAAGCCTAATGCCTCTCCTACTCCCAACATAATTAGAAATTAAGTGGAACTAGGAATCCTAAGGGATCATGTGAACAAGCACAAGTAAACATCATACTAATCAATCACAAATAAAAATAAGATCAAAACTTAAACAAGTCTCAAGAAAAGAAATAAATGAAAGAAGAATGAAAGATGAAGAAGAAGATGCAACACTGTGAATAAACATGGAAGTTCCACTCAAAAGGCAAGGCATCAAACAAGCATTAACCTCAATCACACAAGGTAAACACCAACATCATGTCAAGGTAACAAGAATGTGTTCACATGCCATACCATACTCAAAGGTTGGAAGTAAAAAAGAATTGGCAAGACAAGGTACCAAAATACACACAAATGACTTAAAGTCTAACAAGAAGTATTAGCAATCATCAAGCAGAAAGAGATTAAGTCAAATGAAATGAGAAACAAGGTAGGGCAGTAGTATTATCATATTATGTTCAACTCTGTTCAAATATTTGAAAATGAGCACAAGAGTGTCAAGCATGCATCTCATCAATATCTAAACAAATAGCAACAACTAGCTCATGCAAGATACACTTCAAATGATCAAACATGTGAGATTATGGTATGAAACCAAATGGTAAGCAACATAATAATGAACATCAACTTAAACATCCACTCATGAATACACAAAAGAAACAACAAGGATTAAATCTAAAACATGCATCAAGACTAAGCAAACATATATCAAAGTCATCCTTAAAGAAAAGGAAATGTTCAAGCAAGGTACAAGGCACAAATAATCAAGTAACTCATACCATATCATCAAGATCATAGTCAAACACAAATGTATCACATCATATTCATATCCAAGACATCAAAAAAATTCAAGAAGGATCATGTTCAAATTGTGCTCAAGAAACCAACCAAATCACCCATTCCAAGAAAACAAAAGATCAAGTGAAGAAAGAGATGAGAAATTATCATACAATGGATATCATATCATGAAAATCAAAAACTTAAAAATGTAATTCAAAAGGATTAGGTCAAGCATCCATTAGACCTTACAAGAAAACATCTCAAAGGATTAGGTCAAGAACATCAAAGGAGCAAGGCCAAAACATCCTTAACTTGGAAATTCAATCACAAATTGGAAAATAATCAAATGGAAGTGAGTCCAAATCTCAAACCAAGTTAAGAAAATCAACGTGCCACATAATCAATCACCCTCAGACGCCGGAGCTAGGGCTCCGGTCGTCTTCTTCGGTGACCCTCACTAGAGCTGGATGAAAACCACACCAAAAACTACCAACCACCAACCCTTACATCATTCTAAAGGAACTTATATGCTAAACACAATTATGGCCTTATTTTCCATTTTTAATCACTCTAAGGTCATGAAAAATGGCCACGAAAAAAAATGCTCAAACTGCAACTTCAAGAAACTAGCACAACATAAGCATGAACATGATCCACACTATTTCAGAAACTCAAAAATGAATAAAGCAAGTTTAACACACGTGTATTATGGGAGATAAGAGTTGAAGAAAGCTTACCCAAAAGTGAAGACATGGTGGTTCTGTTCTTGCTTTAAGCTCCAAGAAAACTATCTCCTTTGCTTCTCTAAACTTCCAGGAGGACGATGATGACAAGAGAATGGAGGAAATGAGATTCAAAACTCAGATTCGAAGAAAATGGAAATCTCAAAGTGATAGAGAGTCTTGTGATTTTGGCTACTGAAAAATGGTTCCCTCTTCTAGTTAGATTTTTTTAGATTATATATGGAGGTTTTGGCAAGGTTAATATCCTTTACTGTGGTTAAAAATAAGCTTGGTTAGTGATTTTTCAAACTTGAAATTGGAGGGTGGTGAGGACAATATGCATGAAGAGTGGTGTTATTGTGGTTGTTTAGTGAGTAGAGGGAGAGGTCAGAAGGAGAGAGTGGCCTTGGGCTCCTTGGTGAGCAAGTTTGCTCAACTTTGTTTTTTATTCATTTAGTGAAAGATACTTGAAATGGTGCATGGGAGTACATGAGAATGTTTGGTCATTTTAAGCAATGTTTTGGCAAGCAAAAATAAGTCTTGGTGCATGTAGAAACATGGAAGCGAGTTGCTGCATGATGACTTATGATATGCATGAAGGTATCACAACATGATTCTCAATCCATATAGCCCACTTTTGTTCATCATACCTCAATGAATTCTTGTCCAAATGGTTTCATCTTGAGCTCAATGAAAAGCATGGAGATTTAAGAACCAAATTTATGTTGATGGCAACTTGAATTGAGAATTGGAAGGTCATGAAAATTTTAGTTGAAAACATGTCCAACATTATGCCATAAAAAAAAACTTAGAAAATAAGTCATGGAATTTGGAAACTTGATGACATAGACTTTGATGCTTCACATATTGAAGAGTTTTAATCCAATGAGAGAGTTCTTGTAATTGATGGAAAGTTTGAAGAAATATCTAAAACTTTAATGTTCAAAGGAAGTTGATTTGGAGCCAATAACTTGATGAAAAATTCCTTGGAAGATTGACCCAAAAATCTTCCTAGAAGCTTGCCCAACTTGACATCTTTGAAACCCTAACTTTGAGACATCATAACTTGATTTCTACATATCCAATGGAGGCATTGTAGTAATCAAAAGAAAGCTTGAAGGATGCTATAAAAATTTCATGTTGGAGGAAAATTCATTTGAAGCTTAGATCACCATGAAATATGGGCTTGAAAACATGTACCTCAAACTGAATTTCTATACTTATAAAAAATTCTAAGTGTTGAAATCACAAAACCTTGATTTTCTCAACTTTAGCTCTCCATATCTCTCAATATATGAATCTTTTGGACTTGCTTTATTCTACAAACTTTTAGTTCATGATGTCCTCTTTAATTTGATAACAAGTTTGCCCCATTTGAATCAAGGATGAGAAAGTTATGAATGTTGCAAAATGTCTAGAATTAGGGTTTTCCACACTTAGAAAATATTTCAACAAAACCCTAATTCAACCAATCCCCTAATTTTATGTTTCTATTTGATTCTTATTGTTACAAACACATGAAAACACTTAAGAAGACATAATATGCCCTTGACTGACCTGGAAATCCAAGACTTTGACCTTATGGAGCCACAATTGACTTTTCTTGATCATATGAAACCCTAACACTCTTTCCATTGATTGAAGCTCATGCCATGATTTGTCATGATAAATAATACATGTAGAGAATCTTCAAGATGTGTATTGAGCCATATAACTAAGTCTTACCCAAGAAACTAGTCACAGATGCACTTCGACCAAAACCCTAACCCAGTTGTCCTAAAGATAGGATGACATGAACAATGCTTGTAATCTTGATTCAAATGATTGTGAGAAATGCCTTAATGATGAGAGGACCTTGAGGCTTGAGAATACCACAAGGTTGAGAATAAACCCATGCTTGATCTTTGAGGATGATACTCTTCCTATTGAGAACTAACCAAGATACCTTGATCCCCTGCCTAGAACCAATGCTATACACAAATGATGATGCAAATGAAATGAAACATAAGCTAAGAGATTAAGAAAAAAGATAAGGTAAATTTTAGGGTGTTACAGCTGCCCCTATTCAATTAACTTAAACCTGAAGGGATGATAGCAACGGGTTTCAAGCATTCAAGGTAGAAGGGGATTGAATACAAAAAGAACCCAAAAATTTGCACTCTGTGGGGGGAGAAACTGTAATTGGAGCCTAGTCACACATCATCGAAGGAATTTGACAGAAATAAAATATACCCAAAGAAAGAAAAATGAACCCTAGAACCACATCGTCAAAGGGATTCGATAGAGAGAACACCTAACCGGAGATCCACATTGTCAAAAGGATTTGACAGAAAGAAAACTTAATCGAAGAAACACATCGTCAAAGGGATTTGACGAAAAGAAAGCCTGACTGAAGAAACACATCGTCAAAGGGATTTGACGGAAAGAAAGACTGTCCGAAGAAACACATTGTTAAAAAGATTTGACGGAAAGAAAGCATGTCCGAAGAAACACATCGTCAAAGAGATTTGACGGAAAGAAAGTTTGTCCAAAGAAACACATCGTCAAAGGGATTTGACGGAAAGAAAACATCTGGAATGTCGTTATCAAAGGGTTGACGAAATAGAAAAACTTCATTAGAGAGACACATTGTCAAAGGGTCGACGAAAAGATAACATCTGGAATGTCGTCACCAAAGGGTTGATGGTAAGAAAACTGGCCTCGTCAAAGGGTTGACAGAGTAGAAAAACTTCACCAAAGAGACACGTCGTCAAAGGGTTGACAGAAAGATAACTGACATTAAAAAGTTACATCATCAAAGAGTTGAAGGAAAAGACACTTAATCGAAGAAACACATCATCAAAGGTATTTAATGGAAAGACAACTTAATCGAAGCAATACATCATCAAAGGGATTTGACGGAAAGAAAACTTGTTTTTATAATGTCGTCATCAAAGGGTTGATGGACAAGGACTGACAAGGGTAAGATCGACGTGTGATCTACGAACTAAAAGAAAGGTATGCAGAGGAGCTGATTGAAATGTCTGCTGGGGAACGGCTCAACATTCTCTCTGGCAAAATGTCACCGTTTTGACTGAAAGATGATCCGGGCTTTCACGCAAGATGCCAAATCTGGCTTATGCTTCGTATGCATATGTTTGATTTTATTTTTATGGCGTAATGCTCCATATGAAATGGAAATGCTACGCTTTTGAGGATGTAATGCAATGATGCTTATGATATGCAAAAGGACCACTCCTGCAAAATAAATGTTGAAGAGACAAAGTCAACTCCGATGGGGACGAAAAACTGAACTGTCTCTAGGGTCATGTATTCTGCTCAAGAACTCAACCAAACTTCAGTTCTGCAAGAAAGTGGGAATAACAAACATCTGCTGGGGAAGCATCCCAGGAATTCACTGAAGAAAAGTGCCAATGACAAATGACTTCTGACCTGCTGGGGAATACCAACCACCACCAACAAATCTGCTTGGGGAATGATGGTTGACGATATCAACTCTGTTAGGGGGAAACATTGGACTTACTCCTCTGTTGGAGACCTGTCTTTTACCCTTGCGCTACTGGGGGATATGAAAACAACCTCGCCACAAACACGATTGGGAAACACAAACCAGGCACTCTTATTATGTATGAGAATATGAACTCCTGCTGAAGAGTAATAAACTTCACTGGCCTGGCTAGAGGAGAGCAAACTCTTGAGCCCTTGCTAGGGAGAATAATCATAATCTTCATAATGCTCTTTCGAGAGTGATAAAACTTTAACAATCTATGTTGGGGAGAACTCTACTGGGAGCATCACGTGTTAGATATCAACAAGAACCTTACATATGTGATATAACAAAAGGGTGGCATGATGCAGCATAACCCATAAAGGAAACTGTCTTTATGAGCTATCATAAGGATATGACATATCACGCCCCAATGTCAAGTTGCACTTCGATAACATGACTTTGATTAACCGGTCTCCGGAGAGGATAACTTTTCATTTGTTTGACGTGTCCTATCTCAATATGAGCTTTTGAAGTAATTTTGCCACTGTCTAATTGATCTTCGAGAGATTTGCTGAATCTCGACTTGATTGCACCGGATTAACCAAACCTTAGAGAGATATCTTGTATAACTGACCCAGATCCACTGAACTTCTGAGCATAACTTGTTCTCTTGGCCACATGCTCCTCAATATATCTATCCAGAAATTTCCTCGTGGCATGATTAAACTTCTCGACTGACATTCATTATGTAAACCTCATTGGTGACAAATACCTGTATGCAAGCAGAAAATGTTTATTCAGAGAATGATAATTCTAATGCAACGCACATGCTAATCTTGAAGTTTGTTTTATGAAAAGATGTAATCAAACTTTTGAGCAAGTCACTAGTTAAGATGCAACACTGATTTTATTGAATGGAAGACATTATGCACATGCAATACCAACAAAATCTTATTAGCACAACTCATGGGAGTCAGGAACACTATCTTGTTGAAGTACACCTTCAGAATAAACCTTGCCTCAATTAGGACTTTTGAGGGTTGAATCGTGGTCTGGTTCACGGTTTCGGAAAAAAGAATTTTTGGCTCAAAATTTATTTGTGCCTGCCCATTCTCCTTGATGTTCTCCAATCCTATGTTCAGCTAAATTGGCACAAGCGCTAACCTTTCAAAAAAGATATTAAATGGCAGAAGTGACGGTTAGTGAACCCACAAGGTTTTCGGAGTGACAGTCACCCACTTTGCCTTTGGTTTCTATGGTCACACGACTTGTTCTTGCTAGAGGATTTTTATTTTTCCATCCTTTTCATTTTTTTCTCTTTTCTTCTTTTCCCTAATTTTTGTCTGGACTGATTCTTTTGAACTCTTTGATTTTTGAAGTCCACCGGGCTTTTTTTTCTTTTTTTTCTTTTTTTCTTTTGGTTCTTTTTGTTTTGAACAAATCGTGTGACACTGGTTGTCTTGGAAGGGTTATGACTGCCCCATCCTTTGGTTGGTGAGGGATAACTACTGAGGGTTTTTGAGGTACGACCTCTTGATATGTGATTGATCCTTGAATGGGAACACTCCTGTTTTGAAATTTGAACGCACTGTCAAATTAACTGACACGTACCTTGCCCCAGGTTAAGATTGAGGTTTTTCATTTTCAGAAAGAAACTCCTACTACTAGGCTCAAAGGAGTTGACAAGGGATTATCTTCCTTATATCTCTGGTTTTTGGGGATTCGAAACAATGCATGTATATCATTAGCAAGGTTTTATTCAAAGGCATACAACCAGGAAGTTTGCGTTCTCATTTTGTCATCCTCCCTCAAAGAGTTTTAAGCAAGAACGTTGGTATCACAATGCACAAAAATATTATATGAGTGAACATGAATGGAATACCTCAAGAAAAACATACTCATTGCATTAAGATAATTATTAAAAAAACAAATAAGCTTTTACATGCAAACAAAACTATAACAAATAATAAAGATACAAATAAAAAAACAGTAAAGAAAACTGATGATTGCCACTATTGAGGAGGCCTGCCTCCGACTGGACTGATTTCTTCTGATGATGTCCTTGCAGTCTCAAGTATTCACTTGAGAGGCTTCAATTAATGTGAAAACCATCTGTAGTGATAGCAATAAACTCTAAGTCAATTAAATCATGCACCTTATGCTTGAGCGCCTAACAATTTTTAGTAGAATGCCCCTGTGCCCCAGCATGGTAGTCACATTGGGCATTGGCATTAAACTCTAACGGATATGGAGGAATGACTGGATCTGGCTTCTTCGGCATTATTAGTCCTATTTTGAACATATCTAGAAATACCTGACTGTATGGCATCGGTAGCAAAGCAAAATATCTCTCTGGCTTTCTTGACCTTTTTTGTTTCTTCTAGGAGCTAGTTTGCTGCTGATATTGATTTGGGAACTCCTCTCGTTCCAACACTTTTCTCCTCAGACCCGGCCTAGGAACATGCAATAATTGAGGACATGGAGATTCTAAAACCAAAGAATGCAAGATATGCCCCTGACTTGATGCAGCTTCAGGAGAGAAAACAGGGATATTCACTTCTTTCATAGCAACAGGAGTATGACCACCTTGTACGCTCACGCCGCCCGACATGAACTCAATTGCCTTTGCATCAATTAGATCCGGGACCTTATGCTTAAAGGCCTTGAATTTCTCCATATTATGCCCTAGTTCCCTAGCGTGAAAATCGCAACGGGTACTTACATCATAGCCTGGTGGAGGTATGGAGCCAGAGTTCGAAGTTCAACTAATTGAAGTTGAAGCAAGAGTTGCAACAACTGAGCATAAGTCATAGGTGTAAGAACACAGATTGTGTCTTAGTTATATCTCTATGTTTTGATGATAACACTTATGAATTTTGTATTCAAGAATTATATACTCTAAATGTGTTCTAGACTGTTTGCTACAGGCACTAAAGAAAATTATCTTAAGAAAGCAAATTTGGATCTGAACAATGTTATTATGAAGGGCTTCATAGGTTCAAGAGCATCTTAGTGAAGATCTGAGCGCTGCTCCCAGAAGAATCTGATTACTGTCTCTTGAAGATTCTGAAGCAGGAGCCTCTAAAGCATAAAAGACTCTGCTCTGATAGATTTACACGCTCAAGCACACAAGCTGCACATACTCTGATTCAGCTCAATCTGAAGAACATCCAAGACTCTGAAGATCCAGAAGATCTCTACTCTGGAGACTCTGAAGATTCAGATTCTAATGTTGAAAGCTGAACTTACTTTGTGAAGAAGATTTAAATATGTACGTTGGCTTATCTCAACAGCTCTTTCCTCTTTTGTGCTAGACACAAGGACACAGACAAAAAGGTTTTATCTGTGCATTCCATTCTAAGGAAAGATTCTGCAAAGTGAAGACAAAAGGCATCAGGCTTGTTTCAGCACAGCCTCCAATGTAAAGACAAAAGGCTTCAGGCTTTTCTGCACAGCCTTCAACGTAACAAGACTTCATAGATCTAAGTGCCTATATAAAGAAGTCCACTCCATCTTCTTCAGCATCGAACTTCTAGCAAAAATCTCTCACCATAGCAAAACTCTTAAAGCTCTTATTATTTTATTTTGCTATAACATTGTTCTTAACTTAAGAGAAATATCACAGTTGTGATAACAGCTTATTAGAAGCATTCATACTCTTGTATAAGTTTTACATTGTTTGTAAAAGGTTTTCCTTAAGAGGATCCAGTTGGGATCAGTTGCTCTTGAGAAGACTAAGAACAGTTGTTCTTAGGTGTTGCTATTTGTAATCTGTTTGATTAAATAGTGGATTAAGTCCTTGACAGAGAAAGGAAAATCACTCTTGAGAGGGTGGACTGGAGTAGTTGTATTCAACGAACCAGGATAAAAATATCTGTGTTCAAATCTTTGATTTTAAGCCTTACTTATTCAACCCCCCCCCTTCTAAGTAATTTTCTCACCTTCAGTTGGCATCAGAGCTCCGGTTCTGCGTGTGCTCCACTTAACCGTGACAGTTAAAGATCCAGTGAGAAAGATACTTTGATATTTATTTGGTTGTCAATATGGATAATACTTCTACATCAACTTACAACAACAAATATGAAGGAGATAGGATCAGTACTAAGCCACCCATGTTTGATGGGGAAAAATTTGACTATTGGAAAGATAGAATAGAAAGTTTTTTCCTTGGGTATGATGTTGATCTTTGGGATATGGTCATTGATGGATATGAACATCCTACTGGTGAGGATGGCAAAAAGATTGATAGAAAATCAATGACTGAAGTACAGAAAAGAGATTTCAAGAATCACCACAAAGCCAGAACTATATTGCTTAATGCAATCTCTCATACTGAGTATGAGAAGATTACTAACAGAGATACTGCTCATGACATGTTTGAGTCACTCAAAATGACTCATGAGGGAAACTCTCAGGTTAAAGAGACCAAGGCTCTGGCGCTCATACAGAAGTATGAGGCATTTAAAATGGAAGAGTCTGAAAATGTAGAAACTATGTTTTCTAGATTTCAGATTCTTACAGCTGGTCTGAAAGTTCTGGACAAGGGCTACTCAATGCCAGATCATGTCAAGAAGATCATCAGAAGTCTTCCCACCAGATGGAGACCAATGGTGACCGCATTGAAGATGGCAAAAGATCTGAACAAGATCTCTTTAGAAGAACGTATCAGTTTGTTGAGAAGCCATGAAATTGAGCTGGAGGAAGATGAACCCCAGAAGAAAGATAAAGGTAAATCCATAGCTTTAAAATCTAACAAATCTGTTAAAGCTTTGCAGGTAAAAGAAGAAAGCTCTGAAGAATCTTCTTCTGAAGAAGAAGATGAGTTATCCATGCTGTCCAGAAGGATTAACAAACTCTGGAAGCACAAGGGAAAGAAGTTCAACAACTTCAGAAGATCTGATAACAGAAAGGAATCTTCTAGTCACAGAAGATCTGCCAAGAAAGAAGTGGTGTGCTATGAGTGCAAAGAACCTGGGCACTACAAAAATGACTGCCCCAAACTTCTCAAGGAGAAACCCAAGAGAAAGTTTGATAAAAAGAAGAAGGTTCTTATGGCAACTTGGGATGACTCAGATGAGTGTGAATCATCTTCTGAATCAGAAGAAGAATGTGCAAACGTTGCACTGATGGCCAGGACAGAGGATCAAGAGGAAGGTACCTCAGGATATGAATCAGAATCTGAATCTGATGATGATGCAGAAGAGGTAATGGCTAAACTTACCAAAGAAGAACTCATTAAAGTTTTAACAGAAGTTCTTAAAAGTTATAACAACATCAAACTCAAATACAAGAAGCTGAAAAGCAATCTTGAATCTGAGATTGATCTTCTGAAAACAGAACTTGTTGAGCAGAAAGAAATAAATTTAAAAATCAAAAATGACTTTGATAGAACTCAACAAGAATCTGAATCTGAGACTAAGTCATATGAAAATATTTTAGAAAAATATGACTCCAGTTTTCAGAAATTTCTCACTAAGAGCATATACAGAAGCAAGATGGCTTCCATGATCTATGGTGTTAGTAGAAACAATACAAGAGGCATTGGATATGAGTCTTCATCTGGAAGCAATCCAAAACCTGTTGACAAACTTTTCATCAGGAAGACACCTCTGTATTCTCAATTCAAATTTGGTCACTTGAATGACATTAAACACACAAGCTCTGAGAAGAGTACTTATGTGTTTAAACCTAAGGCAAGTCAGAATAAACATTATGTTGCAAAATAGAAGTTTAGACAAACCTACAAACCAACTAACCCCAAAGGACCCAAGAAGATCTGGGTACCTAAAGACAAAATAATCCCTGTTGCAGATGTCCTTAGCAGCAAGGTCAGGACATCAATCATGGTACCTGGACTCTGGATGCTCACGACACATGACAGGAGAAAGGTCTATGTTCCAAAGTTTGGAACTTAGATCTGGAGGGGACGTGAAATTTGGAGGGAACCAGAAGGGCAAGATCATTGGCTCTGGAACAATAGGTAATGGCAACCTACCCTCTATTTCTAATGTTCTGTTAGTTGAAGGATTGAAACATAATCTATTGTCCATAAGTCAATTAAGTGACAATGGTTATGATATAATCTTTAATCAAAAATGTTGCAAAGCTGTATGTCAAAAGGATGGTTCTATCCTATTCAATGGAAAGAGGAAACACAACATTTATAAAATTAACCTTTCAGAACTTAAAGTTCAAAATGTAAAATGCCTCTTATCTGTGAATGATGAGCAATGGGTCTGGCATAGAAGATTGGGGCATATTAATATGAGACGTATATCTCAGATTAATAAACTTGATCTGGTCAGAGGACTTCCTAAGTTGAAGTTCAACTCAGATGCTCTGTGTGAAGCATGTCAAAGAGGTAAATTTTCAAAATCTCATTTTAAATCAAAAAATGTTGTGTCTACCTCCAGACCATTGGAATTACTTCACATTGATCTGTTTGGACCAGTGAAAACTGCATCCATCAGAGGCAAGAAGTATGGGTTAGTCATTGTAGATGACTACAGCAGATGGACATGGGTAAAGTTTCTAAAACACAAGGATGAGTCTCATTCTGTGTTCTTTGACTTCTGCAATCAAGTCCAGACTGAAAAAGATTGTAAAATTATTAAAGTCAGAAGTGATCATGGTGGAGAATTTGAAAATAAACATTTTGAAAAATATTTTTCTGAAAAAGGCATTGCACATGATTTCTCCTGCCCTAGAACTCCACAACAAAATGGAGTTGTAGAGAGGAAAAATAGAACATTGCAAGAAATGGCCAGAACCATGATCAATGAGACAAATCTGGCAAAATATTTCTGGGCAGAAGCAATTAACACAGCTTGTTATATTCAGAACAGAGTGTTTGTAAGACCTCTTCTGGAAAAGACTCCCTATGAATTGTGGAGAAACAAAAAGCCTAACATTGCTTATTTTCATCCTTTTGGATGTATTTTTTATATGCTTAATACTAAAGATAATCTGAACAAGTTTGATTCCAAAGCACAGAAGTGTTTCATGCTTGGTTATTCTGAACGCTCTAAAGGCTACAGAGTATTCAATACTGAAACACAGATTGTGGAAGAATCTATTCATGTTAGATTTGATGATAAGCTTGGCTCTGAAAAGCCAAAGCAGTTTGAAAGTTCTGCAGATAGAGAAGTGATTCTCACATACTCTGAAGGCTCAGAGGCAGAAAAGGCAATAAACAAAGAATCTAAAGCAACCCAAGATGCTACACCTTTGACCTCCCAACTAAACAACTTGCATATTTCTGAAAGACCAACTGTCAGAGGATCTTCTTCCAGAATCAAAGCTTCTCATCCAGAAGATGTGATAATTGGAAAGAAAGATGATCCAATAAGGACAAGATCATTTCTCAGAACTTCTGAATCTTCTTTATTTGGCTTAGTGTCAATGATAGAACCAACATCTGTAGATGAGGCTCTGGAAGATAATGAATGGATTATAGCTATGCAAGAAGAGCTGAATCAATTCACCAGAAATGAAGTTTGGGATCTGGTTCCTAGACCTAAAGGATTCAATGTTATTGGAACAAAATGGGTCTTCAGGAATAAGCTGAATGAAAAGGGAGAAGTAGAAAGGAATAAGGCAAGGCTGGTTGCTCAAGGATACAGTCAACAAGAAGGTATTGATTACACTGAGACATATGCTCCAGTGGCAAGGTTAGAATCTATTCGTCTTCTTATTTCATTTGTTGCACAAAATAACATCACTCTGTATCAGATGGATGTTAAAAGTGCTTTTCTTAATGGTATTATAGAAGAAGAAGTATATGTCCACCAACCTCCTGATTTTGAAAGTGAAAACTTTCCAGATCATGTTTTCAAATTAAAGAAATCTCTTTATGGATTAAAACAAGCTCCCAGAGCTTGGTATGAGAGGTTGAGCAATTTCCTTCTGAAGAAAAATTTCATCAGAGGAAAAGTGGATACAACTTTATTCTGTAAAACTGTTAAGAAAGATTTGTTGATTTGTCAAATTTATGTAGATGACATTATTTTTGGATCAACAAATATTACGCTTGGAAAGGAGTTTGCTAAATGTATGCAGGAAGAATTTGAAATGAGCATGATGGGAGAATTGAGATTCTTCTTGGGAATCCAAGTCAACCAGACTCCAGAGTGCACCTACATACATCAAACCAAATATGTTAAAGAGCTTCTGAAGAAGTTCAACATGGTTGATAGCAAAATGGCAAAGACTCCAATGCACCCTACAAGCACTCTAGGTAAGGAAGAGGTAAGTAAGAAGGTAGATCAAAAACTCTACAGAGGTATGATAGGATCTCTTCTATACTTGACTGCTTCTAGACCAGATATTCTGTTTAGTGTCTGCTTATGTGCAAGATTCCAATCAGATCCTAGAGAATCACACTTAACAGCTGTTAAGAGGATTCTAAGGTATCTGAAAGGTACTGCTAACATGGGTTTGTGTTACAGAAGATCTGATGAATTTTCATTAGTTGGATTCTGTGATGCTGACTATGCTGGAGACAGAGTTGAACGTAAAAGCACTTCTGGAAGCTGTCAGTTTCTTGGAAGTCATCTGATCTCATGGTACAGCAAGAAGCAACCTACCATTGCACTATCAACTACAGAGGCAGAATACATTGCTGCTGCTGGATGTTGTACTCAGATGCTCTGGATGAAGAGTCAATTAGAAGATTATCAAATCTATGAGAGTAATCTTTCTATCTTCTGTGATAATACTTCTGCTATATGTTTGTCAAAAAATCCAATCTTGCATTCTAAGGCAAAACATATAGAAATTAAACATCACTTCATCAGAGACTATGTTCAGAAGGGTGTAATTAATTTAGCTTTTGTTGATACAGATCATCAATGGGCTGATATTTTCACAAAACCCCTTGCTGAAGATAGATTTAAGTTCATTCTGAAAAATATTTGTATGGATTTTTGTCCAGAGTAATATTTCTCAGAGGCAACCTCTCAGATGCAAAATGTTTAATGATCTGAAGTATTTCATCTGACTATTCGTTCATTTATATTCATTCAATTATTTTTGTGTGAAACTCTGAACTAACAAGCTCAGAAGATCTGAAAGTTGGAAACGTTTCATTTCTTGAGAGACATCAGATGCACATACAAAGCAAACACGTGTCACTCAGTATCTGAAACGATGGAGTGCTCAACTGAATTGAAGTTTGAGGTATTGCTTTGAAAATCTCACTTTTCTTGGTTTTCCCCCCAGCTGTCATAAATTTAAAGTGAAATGATTATTTTTCATTAAATGTTGTCCAAACGTGCGTAAGTGTCTTTTGTTGTGCCCTATGCTTGTTTATTGGTTATCTATAAATATCACCTATCACATTATTTTCACACTTTCCACATTCACTACATTCATGCGTTTCTGTTCTCTCTTCAAACTCTACCAAAACCCTAAACCTAAACCAAGATCCTCTTCTTCTTCAATGGCGTCTACTTCAAACACTGCTGCAAAACCCAATAAGACTATAATGTACAAAGAACCAGAACGGACCTTATTCACTCCAGTGGCAGATCTGGAGGTTCTATGTGAAAGCTTCATTGATCTTGATTCGTTAAAGAAAAATGGGTTCGACCTAACTCCTGCCATTAAAGCTCAAGGTTGGGAGAAATACTTTGAAAGATTAATGGGTCCTGTATTTCCATCACTGGTAAAGGAATCTGGATTCATGCAAGCGCTGGTCCTAAGTTTATTCATTCATCGGTTCTTGGAATGGAAATAGTTATTACTGAGAAACTGATCAGGCAACTGTTCAGTTATACTGAATCTGATGGAGTTTCAAACCTTGCTTCTTCTCGCATTGATATGGCTAGGGTTTATGAAGAAATTACTATAGCTGGAATGCCATCAAGTAAGGTTAAAGATCTGAAACCCATTTATAGGATCTGGGCAAAAATATTTATGAGTACATTTTTTTCACAGAAAACCATCCAACTCACCAGACTATGTGAGTTCGGAACATCTGTATTTCATGTACTGCATTAGCAAGAATGTCAAAGTGGATCTACCGTATCTAATCTTCAGTCATCTACTAACTCATGTCAAAGAAACCAGAGAGGAGGTAAGAGCTAAAGCTGGTAAAGTTAGAACTTGGATACCCCTGGGAAGATTGATTTCAGACATCCTTATTGAGAACAAGCTGGTACAGCATCTGACAGATGCGAAGATTACAGAAGATCTGACTTACATCATTGGATCTGAAATAAATGGACTCAATCTGAAAAGGATGAAAATCATTTCAGAATTGAAAGGACAACTAAGGAAGATCAACTCTGAAGAGGTTCAAGGCAGAAGAATTCCTGTGGAAGACTTTCCACTATTCAGTGCAGATGAACCAAAGGAATTTGTCTGGATGTACATTACTGAATGTCTAAAGGAAGGAATTCCTCTACCTGCTAATCTTGTTCAGAAACCAGGAGAAGAATTGCCCAATCTGATGAAGGAAAGGCGTAGTAAGAGGAAAGCTGAAGAAGGATCAGTTCAGAAGAAGAGAAAAGCATCTGAAGCTTCAAGAAAGAAGAAGAGAGAAGGAAAGAAAGCCAGAATCAGTCCTAGAGAAGCCACTCTGGAAGAGATCAGAGACACCATTCAACAGGTATTAGCATCTGATCCTACACCTACTATTCATTCACCCTTTTCATCACCACAACTCTCTCCAAACCTTAGACAAAGAACTTCTAAATCCAAACAGTCTGTCAATCTTTCATCTGAACCACTCTCCTCTGAACCAGTAAATTTACAACCATCTCCTGTACCAATTCCATCTGAACCACAACCTCAAACAATTCAAATAGAAATTCCACCAACAGAACCAACTCAACCAGAAAACACTCAAACAGATAATCCTCAACCAACTTTGTCACAACCAGAGAATCCCCAATTAGAGACTCTCCAACCAGAAACAATTATTTCAGAACAAAACCAACCAGAGACTGTTCAAACTGAACACTCTGAACAAACAATTCCCTCAGAAGATCCAAATCTTTCTGACAATATTCTTGATATTCAACCCCTCAATCAATCAATTATAATTTCTTCAACATCTGTTCACTCAGATGAATCCTCTGATTCATCTGATTCATCTGATTATGATTCAGAGTCACTCAAACAAGCTCGCTCTGAAAGTGTTATGAAGAAACATCTTAACATTGCCTTGTTTCATACCCCACCAAACTCTCTATCTCATCAACAACCTTCTGAACTTCAACCATCTGAAACTCAATCATCTGGAAACCAAACCATTCCTCAACCACCTGAAACCAATCCATCTGAAAATCAGACTTTTCCTCAACCATCTGAACTCCCTCAATCTGACATCCACACATCTCAACCACCATCACCTCAACCACAACCATCTGAACCTACTCCTGTTAACACCCCTAATCCTTTTTTCCTCTGGACAGTCTGAACAGTCAAATCTAGGATCATGTGTTAATACTATGTTTGATATTTTCAAAAAGGAGTTAGATTCTGAATATGATCGTGTTAAGGCTGTATGCATGTCTAGTTTGGATCCAACTGTTTCGAATACTGCTTGGAAGCGCTTCATCTGGATGTTCAACAAAGCTGCCTTAAAAGTTAGAGCTAAATGCTCTAAGCTTGCTAAGAATAAATTTGCAGAATTAATCAAGGTAACTCTGATGAACATGCCTCCTCCTCCTCCTGTGTTACTTTTGGAAGCTGCTCCTCCAGTAGTTCCTGCATCTGAAATGGTTGAACAAGCTTCTGCTGAAAACCAATCTGAAGGGAACCCTGCTGCTACTGCATCTGCTCCGTCTTCATCTGTGGTTGCAGAACTTGTGAATGATGTGAAGGATATAAAGGATTGGATGATCAAGCAAGAGAAGACAACTGATGAAATCAAGACCTGGATGTCTAAGCAAGAAGAGTCAGCTGCCAAGATGACAGAGCTTCTGACCCTTATTGCCTCTCGCCAGACTTAGTTTTATTTGTTGTTTTGCACATAAACTGCTTTTGCTGTCTGTTTGTTTTTTGTTGTGTTATGTGTTTTGGCTTCTGCCTGTTTGACTGTGAACTTTGGTTTGTTTTAATTGCATGATAATATGTTTGCTCCTATATGCCTCTTTTCTTCTATATCTTTTTGTCTTTGAAAATCTTTTTGATTATGACAAAAAGGGGGAGAAAAAGAGAAACTGAGTGTTCAACCTATAAGCAATTACTAAAACTGATATTCAGACATTTTATTAACTTACCTTGAATTTAAGTCTTTCAGATTACATTGATATATCTGACATAATTCATTGAAGTTACCCTGAGACTGTGTCAACCAGAACCTGATCCTCTAAAGAAAATCTGAGTATTCAATCAACTCTGATAACTCTGATATCTTACTCTGATACATTTATTCTGAAAGAGAATTCATGCAAGATGATAACCAGACGCTCTGACTAAAGGAAGTCATATGTATCTAGCATCAAGATTTGATTCTGAACTCTTTCATCAGACTCTGAATCTGAAATATACTTAATCAGAAAGGGAAGTATTCTATTCTATTGAAGTATTTATTTCAGGGGGAGATTGTTAATCTCAGGGGGAGTTTCTAATTCATACTCTTTATTGAACAAAATTTCTCATGTTTTGTCATCATCAAAAAGGGGGAGATTGTAAGAACATAGATTGTGTCTTAGTTATATCTCTATGTTTTGATGATAACACTTATGAATTTTGTATTCAAGAATTATATACTCTAAACGTGTTCTAGACTGTTTGCTACAGGCACTAAAGAAAATTATCTTAAGAAAGCAAATTTGGATCTGAACAATGTTATTATGAAGGGCTTCATAGGTTCAAGAGCATCTTAGTGAAGATCTGAACGCTGCTCCCAGAAGAATCTGATTACTGTCTCTTGAAGATTCTGAAGCAGAAGCCTCTAAAGTATAGAAGACTCTGCTCTGATAGATTTACACGCTCAAGCACACAAGCTGCACATACTCTGATTCAGCTCAATCTGAAGAACATCCAAGACTCTGAAGATCCAGAAGATCTCTACTCTGGAGACTCTGAAGATTCAGATTCTAATGTTGAAAGCTGAACTTACTTTGTGAAGAAGATTTAAATATGTACGTTGGCTTATCTCAACAGCTCTTTCCTCTTTTGTGCTAGACACAAGGACACAGACAAAAAGGTTTTATCTGTGTATTCCATTCTAAGGAAAGATTCTGCAAAGTGAATACAAAAGGCATCAGGCTTGTTTCAGCACAGCCTCCAATGTAAAGACAAAAGGCTTCAGGCTTTTCTGCACAGCCTTCAACGTAACAAGACTTCATGGATCTAAGTGCCTATATAAAGAAGTCCACTCCATCTTCTTCAGCATCGAACTTCTAGCAAAAATCTCTCACCATAGCAAAACTCTTAAAGCTCTTATTATTTTATTTTGCTATAACATTGTTCTTAACTTAAGAGAAATATCACAGTTGTGATAACAGCTTATTAGAAGCATTCATACTCTTGTATAAGTTTTACATTGTTTGTAAAAGGTTTTCCTTAAGAGGATCCAGTTGGGATCAGTTGCTCTTGAGAAGACTAAGAACAGTTGTTCTTAGGTGTTGCTATTTGTAATCTGTTTGATTAAATAGTGGATTAAGTCCTTGACAGAGAAAGGCAAATCACTCTTGAGAGGGTGGACTGGAGTAGTTGTATTCAACGAACCAGGATAAAAATATCTGTGTTCAAATCTTTGATTTTAAGCCTTACTTATTCAACCCCCCCTTCTAAGTAATTTTCTCACCTTCAATAGGGAGTTGGTAAAAACATTTGTCAGACTGCTTTAGCCTTTGCACGTACCTTTTAACCTTGGGAGTGTCTTGGGAAACAGGAGACAACTGCTAACAGGGAAATTCTGGAACCCTAGGTTATGCAGAAGATCTGCGAGGCACATCACGCTTTGGGAGAGATTCCACAGGCAAGGATGGAACGACAGTTTATACTGTGACTTCAGGCATATGATTACCTTCATTTCTTAACACGTTTCTCATGATTAGACCCATATGAGTCTTCAGTTGATGAACTTCCTCCCTTAGTATTTTATGATTCTGAGACTAAGCTTGCATGTTCACCATGAACTGTCCCATCTGCCTTCGTACTTCCCTCAACTCTGCTTGAATCTGCTCCATAGTCAACTTATAGCTTTTTTGAAAGGTTAAGTGTGGAACTCTAAAGAAAACCAGATCAAGATAACAATAACCAGCTTCACCATACCTGCTATGCAAATGAATATAAAAATTCAATGCAAATGCCATGTCTAATTACTTCCAAGGAATCTGCCTGCTTTGATTCATGTTTTACACAGACGAATCATAAGAAAAAGATTGAACGCTCAACAACAAGTCTCAAAATTAAGGTCCTTGGAAATAAAATAACATGCATGTCAAAAATGCAAACATGTTATGATGATATGGATGTAGAGACATGGGATCAAAGCTTCCACAAATTATGAATAACTGCTACGTTACAGACCGAATAAGGCCATAAGTCTGATCTGAAGAAAATACTGGAATACTAGAAGACCCAAAATAACCAGAATACCAGAGTACCCGAGTAATCAGAACACTAGAATACCAGGCTGATAAGTTCACACTGACAAGAAAACCAGAAAACCAGGTTGGTTGAAAGTCAAGGTTTCCTGCAAAAACCCATCCCCTCTCACATGTGGGTTCTATTCTTGGACGTACGCCAATCCTAGCAGGATATCAGTATCACGAACTCTCAGGTCGAGAAAAAATGATACGTTCACCATTTCTGGTTTGACATCATGGTCAATCAAGGAGGCCTCAACCAATTTTCCAATGAACAGTTTCCAAAGTCATAAGCTCTCTTTGTCAATACCCTATCTTATGCACTAGATGTACAAGATAGAACATCTCCAAAAAAACCTCGTCTGGACGTGAATTTCGTGCGAACTTTACGTAGCCAAATGCCAAGCAAGTCCCACTACTCTCCACTCTAATCCTAAGTGTACACTGAATCTGAGTAGTAGGCTTATCTCTAATGGAACAAACCCACCCAACAACACAACATCAACAACATAATAGGATAACAATAATCAAATGCAACAATAAAATGCAAATGCAATAATATACAACAGATAATGTATATAAAACAAATAACTATACAATAGTAAACACCCAATGAAACAGAAACAGACAAGCGCTAGGATAGACTCGCATAGAGAACCAGAGTCCCTAGCAGAGTCGCCAGCTGTCGCAACTGTGAAAAACAACCGGCGGAAACAAACAGAAGAGTCGCCACTGAACGTTACTTGTCCCAGAGGAGGGAAAGGAAACGATCAAAGAAAACCTGAAGAAGGGAGAAGACAAGGTCATCACAACCAAATCTTGGTTTCGAGAGTCGGTTACGCAAGGGGAAGGTATTGGCACCCCTCACGTCTGTTGTACTCAACGGGATCCATGCTTGTTGTCTAGTCAAAGGGTGTGCTATCTAAAGCATACTACTAAACAGAAACAAGAAAGGAAAAAGAAAAGGAGACTCGATAGGAAATCATCGCCCTTTGCCTACATATTCCTTCGTACAATGGGAAAGTCAGAGTCAACATAGTCGGAAAAACTACGGGTGAAGGGGGGAAGGTTTCTCATCAAGACATCATCGTCTTATGCCTAAGTATTACCATCTAGTATGAGAAGTCAGAGCAAACGCAGTTCAGGTAATAAATTGTTGATTATTTTTTATGAGCGATGTTAAGCTCTCGTTCCAGTAGTTAGGGTCGATGTCTGTTTGCGGTAGAACAGAAAAGTAACATACTCTTTTCTGAAAATGAGTTTGAAAGGACAATCCCGAAGGATAAAAAGGTTTGAAGTTTGTTCATGAGTTTTAGTGAAGTGAATTGACTTGATTTGAGATTCACGTTGCACTATAGACTATGATATATGAACGAATACGTCGCATGTCGCCCCGAGATGGGAGTACATTAAACACTCTAGAAAAGTAAGGAGAAACCCGTCACCCATCATGCCCCATATGCTTAAGGCTCGTGGCGTACAATGTTCATCGTATTTATTAAGTGTGTAAGAATTGTTTTGAGATGAGAAGAGAAAGGACTCAAAGGTTGAAAAGAAAACACTAAGGGAAACTGGATCCTAATGTTGTCATGCACAACGATCCTAAAGTTGAGATACAACGGAAGTCTATATAATGTTATCATACAAATGATGGACCTAAAGTTGAGGTCAAATAGGGACTATCCTAATTGTTATCATGCAAAGAATTGAAAACCTAATGTCTCTCCTACTCCCAACTTAATCAGAAATTAAGTGGAACTAGGAATCCTAAGGGATCATGTGAAAAAGCACAAATAAACATCATACTAATCATCACAAATGAAAACAAGATCAATACTTAAACAAGTCTCAAGAAAAGAAATAAATGAAAGAAGAATGAAAGATGAAGAAGAAGATGCAACACTGTGAACAAACATGGAAGTTCCACTCAAAAGGCAAGGCATCAAACAAGAATTAACCTCAATCACACAAGGTAAACACCAACATCATGTCAAGGTAACAAAAATGCGTTCACATGCCATACCATACTCAAAGATTGAAAGTCAAAACAAATTGGCAAGACAAGGTACCAAAACACACACAAATGACTTAAAGTCCAACAAGAAGTATTAGCAATAATCAAGCAGAGAGAGATCAAGTCAAATAAAATGAGAAACAAGGTAGGGCAGTAGTATTGTCATATCATGTTCAACTCTATTCAAATATTAGAAAATGTTCACAAGAGTGCCAAGCATGCATCTCATCAATATCCAAACAAATAGCAACAACTATCTCATGCAAGACACACTTCAAAAGATCAAACATGTGAGATTAGGGTATAAAACCAAATGGGCAGCAACATAACCATGAACACCAACTTAAATATTCACTCATGAATACACAAAAGAAACAACAAGGATTAAATCCAAAATATGCATCAAGACTAAGTAAACGTATATCAAAGTCATCCTTAAAGAAAAGGAAATGTTCAATCAAGGCACAAGGAACAAATGATCAAGCAAAGCATACAATATCATCAAGATCAGAATTAAACACAAATATATCATATCATATTCATATCCAAGACATCAACCAAATTCAAGAAGGATCATGTTCAAATTGTGGTCAAGAAACCAACCAAATCACCCATTCAAAGAAAACAAAAGATCAAGTGAAGAAAGAGATGAGAAATGATCATAAAATAGATATAATATCATGAAAATCAAACAATTAAACATGTCATTTAAAACACACAAGAGTTGACAAGCATCCATTAGACCATACAAGAAAACATCTCAAAGGATTAGGTTAAGAACAACAAAGAAGCAAGGCCAAAACATCATTAACTTGGAAATTTAATCACAAATTGGAAATTTAATCAAATGAAAGTGAGTCCAAAGCTCAAACCAATTTAAGAAAGCATGTTATCACATCAACAAATCATCTCAAGCTTCACTTAATTTATGTTCTGTAACTCGGATTTGAGTGTTGTCTTTTGCATTGGGAAGTTATTCCAATCCTCTATCTTGTGAAAAATAAATATTATGATTTTATGTTCATTGGTGATATATGATTAGCTTACGTTGGTTATATGTTTATAAACTAAGTTGAGTTGATTTCACGCATTGATGTTAGAATAATTTTTGGATGATATGAATTGCTAGATGCATGATCCTTGCTCACTTGACATGGTTGGCTTGTGTCATATTTTGTGTTGAAAAATAACTTCAATGTTATGACATAATAGAGACTATGGTGTCTTTCCATTTCTTTCCCTGTTGTCCGTTTATTTTGGATGAATGTTCGGATGTGGGTTGTTTGGATATGCTAGAATTTGGAGTAGGCATGTATTACTAGGTGGTAAAATTTGCTTGCACATAGACACCTAAGTTACTGATAAGATGGCCTCATGAGGTTTAATAAGGTGTATTACTTAATTGACTACTCATACGGAGTATCGATATGGTGGGGGTCGTGACGCCACATATGCAATGTCACTTTGTTACTCACCATTGGTGGGGCTGTGTAGCACTTTAGGCATAAATCCTTCGTTACTAGCCAGCGCTATCGCCCGATGGGATTGAGAAGTCATGTAGGCGTGTTTGTGTAAAGTCAAGCTTCCAAGCTAATTGTGATGAAGACAAATGACCAAAGATCTTGCATATCAAAAATAAGATTTCAAGAGGATTCATTCATGATGTGTTGTTAATGTTTCTAAAGATTCAAGGTAAAAGAATCATTAACATACATCTTATTATACTCAAATCATTTTCATCATCTTAGGTATATGAATTCCATATCATATATATTTTTAGTGCTCAAAATATTTTTTATCTTGCATTGGAATCTTTATTTTTCATGTTTGAACCATGTTAAATCACTTTCAAATATAATATGTTGAATTGGATAAATCAATGGATGTTGTATATGGTTGGTTCAAATACTTAGACAATTTTTAAAATTTTAAATTTATTCAAACATCCTGTTTTTGGTAAATTGTGTTATTTGAAACCGTCATAACAACACATAAAAATCGCCACAATTTGCACCGGTCTGAAATACTATTTGAAATTTGAGATTTGAAAAACATTGAGAACTTGTTAAGTAAAGTATCTGTTTAACAACTTAACAAGTCCTGTAGAAGAATTGGAAAATGTTATGTTTCATTGCATTCATTCATCATCTCTTTCCATGGCAAACATTACATCTTTTAAGGTTAAATATTCTAATTTTCTATAGACCATTACCATGTTTTTGAATGGTGGTTATCATCTCTATAAATTGATTTTAAAGTTATATTTTTCAATGACCTCTTTCAAACTTTGTAAAAGCACTCTATATTTTCAAAACAGAATTTTCATAAAAGATACATTGTGAATCATTATATTTCATATCATATTCATCAAAGTATCTTGAGCATTAGAGAGTATTGTTTATCATGATTTCACATTGAAAGAGAAGAAGACTATAATCATTTGATTAAGTCTTATTTATACTACAAATCTTCATATGCTCATTTTATTGAAATTGTTGTAAAAATTCCTAAGTTCCAACAATTGTTTGGAATTCGGTGCGTACTATAAGAAACAGGATTGTTTCTTCTTATAGGGTTTGTTAAAAAATCCAAGAGGATTGTTCTTGGTGGTTTAGTTAGGGTCTTTTATAGAAAGACAAATGTTGTCTTATTCATAGGGATCTAACTATAATGAAATTTCTTTCATGTTGAAAAGGGATTGGAGTACTCTCAAATTGTGAAGGGAACCAAGATACATCATTATTTTCTTTAATTTTATATTTTTTTATCGCTTTCATCACATAAAATTAAATTGGATGAAGGAAAGTGTTGCACCCTAATTTTTGACCACAAGATACCACCTCTTTTCGCGCATTTTTTTTCTACTATTATTTGACTTTATTTTAATATTTTATATCTATGTGACTAACCAACTTGTGCAGATGCAGTAAATTCCAAGCGAAAATAACACACATTCCCACAAATTTAAATACTTCAAGGTGTGATTAATTGAGTCTGATTTAGCAAGCTGGATTCAGGCCAAAGAGTCAAAGTAGTAATTTGGACCAAAATATTTCAAGCCTGGTGGTGACGTGGTACCGTCCCGAGAACATTATCCCCTGATAAGGTGCAATAATGTCCGAGTATAGATAACTACACCAAAGTATCACAAGGACGTAACTAGCTCAGTCGATGCTCAACAGTTCTCTATTCAAGAGCCCGAGCCTAATCTAAGGAACATCACAAGTTTAACTCGGCATCAAGAGTGTGCTAGCCACTTCCAAGACTTCTCAAGAAGCTTTTATTTGAGGGCTAATCTTGTTTCAACATCAAGTTTCAAGAAGTACAACATCCTTTAAGAAGAATGCAAAGCTAAGAGATTTTCTTCAAATTAAATGGAGTCTAAGTTATTAAGAACATTCAAGTTATTACGAGAAGCTACTTAGTGCATTAAGGCTCATGAATTGTTCGTGATCAAAGCTAATTTGATTAATACATAGGGAATATCCGTGCTGGATCTCTAAGGAAAAGTCACCTTAAGCACTACGGTAGGACTTCGCGCATGTGGTAGGGTCTGGGCGTTGTTTATTAATGTCCTGGCTGTATTCAAGTGATGTTGATGGATACTGTTAAACTAATATGCTACGTTGGAACCCCACTAGTTTGGAAGACATTATATCGAAGTTTGTTCACATTACTTAAATTCAAGCAGCCCATGCCAGAACTCAAACGTGCCATTATATACAAAATCTAATACACTGACAATACAACTCTGGTCATTAAAGTAACAAGTACATAACAAATTGATGTTTAAATTCGAAAGGCTCGCATAACCAAGTCAGTTTATCATATGGAAAGCAGGAGTATGCAAATGCTCGTTGACATCTTCGTGAATTACGACTCCGATCTTGAGGTGCCAAGTTCTTTGGAACAAACGGTTATAACTCTGTCCGAATAGCTCAAGGGACTCAAATACCGATCCAGGTTCGCTTGCCTCTTCTCAAACAGTTTCAGCTAGAGGTTCGTCATTCCAAGGCCTGGTTTTCGCATCTGTGGTAGCCCGTGTCTCTGGTATGGTCTTCCTACTTCCACTCTGCACCGAATATGCCCCACGCGGTTGTACCTGTATAATGAGAAGAAAGCATGAAGTTAACCACCGCATTTGGTTCCAGACAACGACAACAACATTCAATAAATCAGTAAAGCAACCTAACAAATTTACATCAGCGGCAGCCAAGTTCGTTGCGCTGAGATATGCAGAAACTACAAGCATCAGCATCTTTACCCCACCAGCCAAATGCTCTTGATCATTCACGAGGCAGCCATATCAATCCCAAAAGCACCTGCAACATCAGCAACAACAGTTAATACTTTCATGACAGCAGGTAACTTGTCAGGCATGCATCAAGGAAGGCAAGGATTCTATACAGCAGGACATATGTGCATTGCACACTCAACTGTTAACCATGTTCTGCACTAAGAAAGTTAGTGAGCGGGCACAATGTCTTACGCACGAATTGGCAACAGCCAGCATCCAAAGCGCATCAGACAAACGGATCTATTCCCCAATCAGCCCAACACCAATATGGAAATAAACATGAAAACTCCCATCAATGGAATACTACCCAATGCTGGAAATCTGACAGCTCAATTAAAGCTTCTGATGATAATCTGACAGCTCAATTAAAGCTTCTGATGATAATCTGCAGCTTTTGGAGCAGACTTTCCCAATGATCAGTGCGTAAATCGAATGTATGAATGCAGACCCCTGCCAACTGCATAGGCCACAACTACAGCTTACAACCTACATCGGGCATAAATCATAAACAGCCAAGATTAGTCAACAACAATAACAGCATAACAGGCATAACAGGTCAAATTAGCGAAGCAAAACTGTTATACCTTTTCCAAATTCTGCAACGTCCTGCATTTGTATGATACACCAGGCGAGTAAACTTGAGAGATGTGACCAAGTGGCAACTCGCAAAGATGCAGCTCCAACTGCTATCGACACGGCTTGGAGCATATCTTCCCGACTTGCATTTATGATGAAGGATGCAATCATCAGTCAGCAGCAAGTCTTTGTCTCTGCGTGCGTAAAACCGGTAAATCAGGCATTGGCATGATGTTTCGGGGAAATAGAAAATTAAGGCACAACTCAGACCATGCAACAGGAGTAGTTGCTCCCACAGTATACTCACTATCCATGTTGACGACAAAAAAAAATACATCTGGCAACTCTATTCGCAATTGCCTTCTTATGGTAGATCTTGCTGGAAGCGAAAAGTGGACAAGTCCGAAGTCACAGGTGATAGACTAAAAGAAATTGATGCCGGCTTACCCACTCAACAGGTTGAATTGAGGCCACCATTTATAGCACGTGGGAGAGAGCGCGCTTCGCATATGTACCCATTGATGAATCCGTCTGTCTAAAGGAACAGAGTGTGTATACTCATTCAATTGCTTGCACCGGACATACTTGCTCTCGCAGTCTGTATCGCCCATCATTGTACTAAAGGTAAATAGGCTGAATATTAGACTGGTAATCTGATACACATGCAAGAGCTAACTGAAGTTAGAACCACAGCGGTACCTGCACACTCCAGTCCTACAAAACATAAACTTCAAGAGTGTTAATGCAAATACATAGTATCAATTTAACGACGAAAGCCATCATTACTACGATTTCAACAGCAAACAAGTTCTCACCTATTAAATGTTGTTAAACTTGAGGGTCGAAGTCAGGCAACCATTGTCGCCATCTGCAGCTATAGCAAAGGTCAATACCTATGTGTTTCCCACACCTGTTGAAGTCGAAGAAGCAAAACCAGCTGCAAATCATCAAATGCCTAATATATGAACATGAATACACAGGAAAAATAATATCACATAGATGAGGCATACTTGGTGTTACAGACATCCTAACCCTCTCTTCCAATCAGTCCCTGCACGACTAGAAACCAATTACAGAAAGTGAGTTACCATATAATCAAGCAAGCAATGATGAAGCCCAAGACCTTCTCCACCTGTACCTGCCACATCAGAAAGTAACGGTTAGAGGATATTCTCTGAAGATAGGATATGCTATTCAGAACCAAATCGAATCCAATTTCCGGATTAAAGAAAATCACAAGATTGGAATGTCATTTAATTGGGTCATTACTACAATCGGTTAAAAAGAGGAAAGTTTTCAAACATGATTGGTACCCAATTTGGAAAATCCCAATCAGTAATCAAATCAGTATTCAAGACTTTTAATCAGATTTTGAAGCGAAAATCTCAAACGTAGAGCCTATATAAGAAGATCGAGGCTACAAGAAACGAGAGGACCATAGCATTCAGCATACGCAAAAAACACCATTTCACAAATTCAAAACCCCAGTTCGCAGAAACCACACAAAAAAAATTCCAAACTGAAACCCTATAGACCGAAGAGAGCGGAAAACTTATCTTTTCCACCGCCAAAACATTCAAAGCCTACGACGCCACCTTCACGAGATCATCTCCGCAAACATCAAACCGCCAACGCCGGAAACCGCCACTACCGTCAACCGCGAGCAGTCCACCTTTCGCAATCCTCACCGCCTTCGGACCTGCGAACAGAAGCACATCAAATCGTGAGGATTTTCTTCTAACATTTTAACTTTATGTTTGTTTGTTTTAGATTCGTGCAGAAAATAGAGAAGAAGAAGAGAGAGCAACAATCGGAGAAGGCGCGAGAAGAAGAGAAAGAGGATTCTCGAAGGAGAATCGCGAAATCGAGAGAGGGAAGAAGAGACGGCGCGGGGAAGGGAACCGATTGGGGAATTAGGGTTTTTTCTCATTTTTGCTTTTGTTTGCTTTTATTAAATGTATAGTTACTGCACACTAATCACACACATACCCTAACTAACCACCCATTTATCCCCCTAATCGCCTTCTTAATCATCCTTAACTAATAATCAAAACCCTAATATAACCTCTTCATCAAAATAATTATAATTTTCAAATCTAATGAACCATTTAAACCTTTATAAACCTAGTGTAATCCTTTTGCTATTAAAATAAATCTTTTATAAAAAACTTAAATAAATGTTTTTTAATCAATCCCTTTATTTAAATAAGCTACTAAATTATCTTCTAAATGAATAATGAACCATCCCTTTTTTAAAAAAAAAATTCATTTCATAGGTCAAAACCCTTTTAAAAAAAAAAATAAACAATAAATCTTTTTTGAATAACTTGTTATTTATTGAACAACCTATTTGATAAGGAACTTTTATTAATAGCCATAATATAAAATAATCACTAAGTTTTCATAATTAAATTAATCATTTAAGATTTAGGATTTTTCCTATAAAATTAACTCGTCTAAAGGCCAATCTCGTCTAAGATTAATTCACTCAAATCAATATCTTTTTAAATTAATAAAATACAATCAACTCAACCTTTTTCTCTAAAATCAATAATCAACTACCTAAAAACAAATTAACAGCGTAAAATGTAATCTAACCGTGCACACTCACATTCACGACACACTCACCCTCACACACTTCAGCGCTTTCATGCGTATGTGTATGGCTTTATCATTTCCGCAATTTATTTTACAGTAATTTACATTATCGTAATTTATTTCATCGCATTCCGTCCAAAGGAAAAAACCTACACATAACTCAACGTTGTGTGTAGTTGCACATCATATGCATCATATCCCCTTCGATCCTTGATTCTTCAAGTCGATCGCTTAAGTTTAGGACCTATCCCATAGGAAGGACCTTAATCTTTACAACTTAGACGAACACAATCAACACAATACAATTTTTTCAAACACATTCAGAGAATAGATGTTAATCATCTTAAGCGAGATATAATCTCCACCCCCACAACAATACAACCAAACATGTAGGGACTTTGCCTTAAGAACGACAAAGGCATACTTGGCGACCATCCGAGTATGTAAGACCTTTTCTTAAGATGATGCAAAGACCATTTCCTACAACCCTCTTCTTTACATTTGTGGTGGTTATCTCTCCCTTAACATGAAGACTCATCTCTTCTCCTAAACCCAATCAATCAACTACCCTAAACCCGTAGGAACTTTGACCACAGTCAAAGAACTCCTCAAACCCTTTAGGGTGAACTACAACATACTCTGATTCCACTCCCGTAAGGATATGTAGGCACAAGGTGCGATGCCTTATCGAGTATACTTAGATATAAACCACTAGGGTCTTTAACCATTAAGCAGATAAACACTTAGCAATAAACAAACATAAAACAAGAGGTTCCTGTAGAGTACTACAGAAACTTAGGATGCTAGTACCTTCCCTAAGTTTAACCAACCCCCGAACCTAAAACTCTCTATCCTTGCATTTGCATTGCATTGTGGGAATTTCGATCTTTATCCCTTCCTTTGGACAAATCAAAGTTCGGTTGCAAATGAATTAAAGATTCAAACTAATCAATAGTTTGGTATCCGATTTTCACCGCGACAGAAATGGCGACTCTGCTGGGGACTTTCAGTGGGTCTCCCTATCTTGTTTTATTATTGCTTTTTATATTTGCTTATATTTGCTTATTTGTTTACTTGTTTATTTGTCTGTATTCTTGGGTTGATACTCCTGAGTGGTGAGACAAAGTCCTACACCCGGACTTGAGAGAACTTAAGATAGGATAGTGATATGTTCAAAGAGGCTTATAGGGGGTAGAATCCCGACCAAGCTGACTTGAAAATCACGCTCAATTGAGGCCCTCTCGAAAATTGTATTGTTGAACGAGTCTTTAATCGTGAAAACATGCACTATATTCGATGTTGGAGCCTATGATATTGAGGACCGTAGTTACCTTAACCCCACTTTGGCCTTTATTAGGATGTAGTGCGGGACTATGAGGGGGTACCCCCGAAATAGTGCTACGCGATGCTACACTCAAAAGAAGTTCTCTTGAGAATATTATTAACCCTCGAGTACTTGAGAAGTTGATAATATCCGAAAGATGGGCTAATGATTTTGGGGACCTTATTAGAACCTTGTTCTACAGGTACAATCAACCTTTAGTCCAAATCCTTTGGAAATGGGTATACCTTTGCTCCATGCTCGTTGCAAACCTAGGGACCCCTTTGTTTGTTTATGCTTATGCTTCTATGTGCCTACTTGTGTTTGTTGCATTCATAAAGCATCATACCGCATTGAACTTCATGGGATTTACCTTTTGTTTATAAACATTGTAGGGTATTATGGACCCCAATAGAAGACACACTCTGAAATACACTTTTAAAAGTCCCAAGTTGGATGACCTAAAGAAGTTGGTGACCCTGATTGAAGACCAAGAGAGATTCAAAAGCAAGTATGGGAAGCTGATATCCTTATTGAGTCGACAAGTGGATGAAGGACTCCTGTCCACTTTATTTCAATTCTATGATCCACTGTACCATTGCTTCACGTTTTCAGATTTCCAACTATTGCCTACGTTGGAAGAATACTCCTTTTTGGTTGGTTTACCCGTCTTAGAAGAGTCTCCTTTCCCTTTCCTGCAAAAGGACCCTGATGAAAGAGAAATTTCTAAGGCCCTTTGCCTAAAGGTATCGGATGTCAAGGGAAATCTGACTAGTAAAGGCAATCTTTTTGGTTTGACTACAAAGTTTTTAATCAGTAAAGCAATGTTTTATGCCGACTATACGAACAAGGCTCCGTTCGAGGCGATCTTTGCCTTGCTTATTTATGGAGTATTTCTGTTCCCAAGTTTTGAAGGGTTCATTGATCTCAACGCAATTAAGATCTTTTTGAAGAACAATCCAGTACCAACCCTACTGGGTAATGCTTACCATTCTGTACACCTCCGAAACTCATACGGTGGAGGAATGATCACCTGCTGTGTACCCCTACTCTACAAGTGGTTTATTTCGCACTTGCCGAGGTCTACTTCCTTTTTAAGTCTCGATAGGGGGCTTTGGTCTCCCCGAGTTATGGCACTGACCCATTCAGATATCATTTGGTACAACCGGGTATATGATGGAACTTTGATCATTGATAGTTGTGGCGACTTTGCTAATGTACCATTACTCAGCTTTAATGGGGGAATCAGTTACAATCCGGTCTTAGCTCGTCGACAATTGGGATTTCCATTGAAGGAGCCACCTAAGAGTGTCCAGGTAGAGAATATCTTCTTTAGGGAAGACCAGGAACTCCTAAACAAGGTTTCAGTTGCATGGAACCACTTACACAAGAAAGGGAAAGAAAGCCTTGGGAAGCTTAATTGTGTATCTTTAGAACCCTACCTTCGATGGGTCAGAGAAAGGGCGATCAAGCTGAAGATGCCCTATTCCCGTCAGGATCCCATAGCTCCACGGAGAGAGCCCACTTACGTCTTTATGTCCGAAGCTGAGAAGTTAGAAGTGTCCTTAAGAAAGTCTTAGCATGAGCTGGAATCGTGGAAGAATAAGTACCATGTGGCAGTGGCAGAAAGCGACGAGTGTCAAAAGCAGAAGGCTGAACTTCAGAAGGAGAGGGATGAATTCCAGAAACAGCTACAATTAAAGGATGAAGAGCTACTCCCCTATAAGAAGAGGAAGGTCATGGAGGATTTATTTTTCTCCGACCCGCAGTGTGCTATTTGGAAGATAATTGTAGACAACCTTATCCGTGAGAAGACGCAACTCGAAGAGCAGCTCAAGCAACAGAATTCGAAACTTCTTTAGCGTCTTTACTAGCTTTTATTTAGCTTTTACTTGGGACTTTTAAAAGCAATAATTTGTATTCCGTTTTGAAATTAATTAAAAAACGTTTTCTTTCGTTATAATGCTTATAAATAGTTGGGGATCCCATGAAGTCTTACTCATATTGCATTACATTTTCCTCTATTCATTTCAAGAAACTCAACTTTATTTCTCAGGTATTGTAACTATGGATTCCCAAAGAAAAGCTTCGGAGTACACTTTTCAGAGCCCTAACATTGAAAGCTTGAGAGAGCTAGCTGATCTCATCGAAAATCGGCGCGCCTTTGCAGCGGAGTATGGAGAAGTTTTCCGCTTCCTCGACCTCCAGATGAAGGGGGGGTTATTGGAGACTCTCGTTCAATTCTATGACCCGTTGTACCACTGTTTCACTTTTCCAGACTACCAATTGATGCCGACCTTGGAAGAATACTCAGAACTCTTGAGGATGCCCGTGACTGTTCGACCGCTATTCACCGGAAGAGAAGACACGCCTAGTCACCAAGAAATCGCAAATGCCACTCATCTTAGCCTTGAAGATGTTCAAGCACACCTGATCACCAAGGAAGGAGTCCTTGGGTTCCCCGCCGACTTTTTGATCGAAAAAGTCCGTTACCATGCTGAAAGAAAGGAGGTTCTCATATCGGAAGCCAATTTCGCTTTGTTGGTCTATGGGACTTTCTGGTTCCCTAAAATTGACGATTTTGTTGATATGGATGCAATCAAGCTGTTCATACTCAAGAATCCAGTACCCACCTTGCTTGCCGATACCTACTTTTCGATTCACTCGAAGAACGCCGGAGGAGGAGGACACATTGTATGTTGTACCGTTTTGCTGTACTCATGGTTCATCGCTCGTTTGACTTGGTATCCGTCCCTTTGGGACAAAATAGCAACACCTCGATGGTCCGAGATACTTATGGCCCTTACCCATTCGGACATTGTCTGGTATGATCCCGCCTATGGAGGCGTGCCTATGATTCCTAGCATTGGAGGATTCCCCAATGTACCACTTATTGGAAGAGAGGGATGTATAAGTTATAATCCCGCCTTAGCCCGTAGACAGTTTGGACACCCTATGATCCAAGTGCCTGACCCAGTTGCGTTGGAAGAGATCTATTTCAAAGGAGAAGAGGATCAAGATCTAAAGACTGTCATCATTTATACATGGAAATACATTGACAGGGAAGGAACAGCTGCTTCAGGATACCCCGATTGCACTGTCTCTGAAGAGTATCTACATTGGGTGCGAGAAAGGGCCCTCGACCTTAAGATGCCTTTTCCTTTCCATGAACCTATGGTACTATCTCCCCATGACCCCGACTGGTTTGATATGGACGAAATTGAACAAGTGAGGATTGCTTTAGACGAAACCCGGAAATTGAGGACCGCTTGGAAAAACAAGTTCCTTACTCTCAAAGTAGAGAAAGAAAGACTCCAAAAAACTCCAGAAATCGAGGTTGCTAGGAAGAGAAAGGCACAAGGAGATTTATCTTCTTCTCACGCCTCTTCGAGCGCCGCCACCAGTGATGATCTTCCCCCAGATACTATGGCTTGGAAGGAGTGTGTCGACCGACTCATCAGAGAAAAAGCCGAGTTGCAAGAACGCGTCAATCAGATGGAAAAGGAGCTTCGCGCACCGGGGGAGCATAAGGAGTAGATTCCCGAGTTTCTCTTTTGCTTTTGATTCAATGTAATAAACTCTTGAAAGAGTACTCCGTTTTTGTAATGCTTCAGTCTTCGAAATAAAATGAGTTTTTTTTCAAGGTTACAATGCCCGAGTTATTGGAGTTTCTTGAAAGTTTCACACTCATTTGCATTTTTACATAAGCATAGCATTCATTTGCATTCCAGGGTCTTACTCTTGCTTCATCTCCGCAGAACAAGCTGAATCGCCGATACAACACTCGAGCCAATCAACGTCAGAAGATGGATCAGCTAGAACAAGAGAACAGAGTGCTACGTGATGAAGTTGCAAGTATGAAAGAAAGTTTGGAGAAGTTGAATGGCCTGGTAGAAGCTTTGTCCAGTCAAATCTCGATCAACAACCAGGAAGTTCCAAGGACTGTTGTACCTGAAGTGACACCAACACCGATCCCAGTGGTGTCTTCTGTTGCCGAAATATCTTACAGCATGCCTCAAGGTTTCCCGTGGGGGATGTCTCCTAATTTCTTCTCGACCAGCTACCGGCCGTCCGTATCTGAGACCCCTGTTGTGACCACTGTTCAAACTGCTCCTGTCGTCTCTGATGTGATGACTACTGCACCTCCGCAGGTGAATACTGTCCCGTATATTCTGGACGAACCAATTCTACATGGGTCACCGACCGAAACCGTGGGTTTAGAAGAGAAAATGGATGGATTCCAAGACCAGTTTTCTGAAATACAAAAGGAATTAAGAGCCCTTCGGGGAAAAGATTTATTTGGTAAAAGTGCTTCTGAGCTATGTTTGGTGCCGAATGTTAAAGTCCCACCAAAGTTCAAAGTTCCTGATTTCGAAAAGTACAAGGGGAACACCTGCCCTCAAAGCCATCTCATTATGTACGCCAGGAAGATGTCTGCCCAAACTGATAACGATCAGCTACTCATTCACTATTTCCAAGACAGTTTGACAGGCGCCGCGCTCAAATGGTATATGGGGTTGGACAGTACAAAGATTCGGACTTTCAATGATCTGGGAGGGGCCTTTATCAAGCAGTATAAGTACAATGTGGACATGGCACCCGACCGAGATCAGTTGAGAGCAATGACACAGAGGGATAAGGAGAACTTCAAATAGTATGCCCAACGTTGGCGCGAGTTGGCCGCACAAGTCACGCCACCGTTAGAAGAAAAAGAGATGACCAAGATCTTTCTGAAAACTCTGGGTCCTTTCTTTTATAAGAAAATGGTAGCCAGCGCCCCCAGTGACTTTACTGAAATGGTCAACATGGGAATGCGTTTAGAAGAAGGTGTTCGCGAGGGAAGGCTGACCAGAGAAGAAATTGCTCCTAAGAGGTATGGGAGCGGTTTCGCAAAGAAGAAGGAACAAAGTGTGAATGCTATTCAAAAAGGACAATTCAGAAGGAGATACATGCCACCACATCAGGTTGCAGCAGTGTCTCCAGTGTTTAATGCTCCGGCTTATCAGCTACAGTCTCCACGATCCTATCAACAGCCTCAGTCTCCCGCTGCTCAACAACCCCAGCTTCAGCAGAGTCCCCAGAATCCTCAGCAGAATCGGCCACCTAGCAATCAGGGTCGTGTGTACCGAAGAATAAATTTTGATCCAATCCCAATGACATATACCGATTTATTCCCCACCTTGATCAAAAAGGGCCACATTCAGACGAAAGCTCCACCTCCAGCTCCCATGAATCCTCCCCCTTCTTATAGAGCTGACAAGTTTTGTCCTTACCATCAGGGTGCTCCAGGGCATGATATTGAGAATTGTTTCGGCCTGAAGATGGATGTCCAGAGGTTAATTCAGAATGGGATCTTGTCTTTTAGGGATTCCGACCCGAATGTACAGAAGAATCCATTACCACCGCATGGTTCACCCTCTGTCAATATGGTTGAAGTTTGTTTAGAAAGCGATGATCAAGAAGTTTCAAGCGAGAAAGCTGGAGAAGTCTGTGTCATAGTACCCCACTTTAAAGAGGTGGAACGTATAGAGATCGTCTACAATAGCAGGAAGCCAACTGTTACTCCGCTGGTAATCAATGTGCCTGGACCTGTCCCTTATACCTCTAGTAAGGCCATCCCTTATAGATATAATGCTACTATGTTGGAGGATGGGAGAGAAGTGCCTTTGCCCACCATACCCTCAATCGTCAACATTGCGGATGTTAGTAGAGTGACAAGAAGCGGGCGAATCTACCCGGCCGTACCACCGAAAGAAAAAGAGGTTTTGTCCGAACCATCAGGCTCAAAGGACCCGAATGCGGGGCAATCTGGTGGGTCCAACCTGTCCAACTCTGATGAATGCCTGAAGATAATCAAACGAAGCGAGTATAAGGTTGCAGATCAGCTTTTGCATACCCCGTCAAAGATTTCTGTGCTACAATTGTTGATGAGCTCCGAGGCCCATAGAGAAGCACTTCAGAAGATTTTGGAACAAGCCTATGTTGAGCAGGATGTGACTATAGAACAATTCGATAACATCATTGGCAGTATTACTTCGAGTGATAATCTGGGTTTCAATGAAGGTGACCTCCCGGAGGAAGGAAGAAAACACAATATGGCTTTGCACATTTCTGTGAACTGCGGAAATGACTCCCTGTCCAGTGTGCTGGTTGACACCGGATCGTCTCTAAATGTAATGCCTAGGACCACCCTATCTAAGCTGTCATATCAGGGATCGCCAATGAGGCCGAGTCACGTTATTGTCAAAGCTTTCGATGGGTCAAGGAAAACAGTAATTGGTGAGGTTGATTTGCCTATGATTATTGGACTACAAACTTTCACGATCCCGTTTCAGGTCATGGACATTCGTGCCGCCTATAGCTGTCTGCTAGGGAGGCCATGGATACATGAAGCCGGAGCAGTTACTTCTACCCTGCATCAGAAGTTAAAGTATGTTTTTGAAGGGAAAATAGTCACGGTTTGTGGAGAAAGAGCTTTGGTAGTAAGTCACTTGTCATCATTCTCGTACGTCGAAGCTGAAGAGGAAATTGGCACACAGTTTCAAGCTCTCTCTGTTGCAGGTGAGAGCGTTCAGAGAGCTCACACATCCATGTCATCGTTCAAAGACGCGCAGCGAGTAGTGAACAGTGGTCACCAGTCAATGTGGGGAAAGGTGTTGTCTTTGCCAGAGAACAAGAACAAGGAGGGCCTCGGTTTCACCAGCAGTTCTGTCCACCAAGGCACCAAGAACCAAGGATTCCCATTGATCAATGAAGTGTTCCGTAGTGGAGGAATTTCCCACCACCCTCAGGTTAATGCTGTGTTAAAAGATGAACTCGAGGGCTACATATCGGACGGTTCTACAAGGTCCTCCATTCCTTATGAAGACTACGAGCCCTATATGGAAGATCCAGGTTACGTGTCAGATGATTTCGACTATACCTTTGGAGTTTATGCCATCACTGAGGAAGAGCCGGCTGAAGAAATCCCGGACTTTGTGACTCCAGGCGTCGTGGTCAGGAATTGGAGTGTGGTTGAAACTCCTACCGCCATTCATATATCTAAGTAAAGCATTTGTTTAAATTTTTTCGCTCTGCCCAAGGCGAAACTGCATTTAGTAGGGCATATTTTCAATAATTCCCTTTGCTCTGCCCAAGGCAAAGGTGACTTTGTTGGGCATGTCTTTTCGGTTTTGCTATCATCAATAAACTATTTTCATTTACATCTTTTTATTTTATTCATGATGATTGGAAAATGATAAGTAGCATCTCGCGTACACACACTGTCCACTTTACAAAGCAAAAAAAAAAACTTATTAAAAATCACGTCACTTGCGCAGATTGCTACACAAATTACAACCTGGGAATAATGATCCGCTACCTCTTCCGAATTTTGAGTTCCCTGTGTATGAAGCCGAGGATGAAGAGGATGGTATTCCAGAAGAAATTATTAGATTGCTTGAGAAAGAAGAAGAAGCTATCCGCCCTCACCAAGAGCCGATAGAGGTAATCAACTTGGGACCTGAAGAAATCCGTAGAGAAGTGAAAATTGGAGCCCTGCTCAAGCCAGATGTGAAGAAACAGTTGGTTGATTTGCTTGGAGATTTTGTTGATGTGTTTGCTTGGTCATATCAGGACATGCCCGGTTTAGACACAACTATAGTTGAGCATCATTTACCTTTAAAGCCAGAGTGCCCGCCAGTAAAGCAGAAGCTTAGAAGGACCCGACCTAACATGGCCCTAAAGATTAAGGAAGAGGTGCAGAAACAGATTGATGCAGGTTTCCTTGTCACTGCCGAGTATCCGCTATGGTTAGCTAACATTGTACCTGTCCCGAAGAAGGATGGTAAGGTTCGCATGTGTGTAGACTACCGGGATTTGAATAAAGCCAGTCCGAAAGATGATTTTCCGTTACCACACATTGACATTTTGGTAGACAGTACTGCAAGATACGAGGTGTTCTCCTTCATGGATGGTTTCTCAGGTTACAACCAGATTAGAATGGCTCCCGAGGACAGAGAGAAGACGTCATTTATCATGCCTTGGGGCACCTTTTGTTACAGAGTTATGCCATTTGGGTTGAAGAATGCAGGGGCAACATATCAAAGAGCTATGACTACTCTGTTCCATGATATGATGCACAAGGAGATTGAGGTGTATGTAGACGATATGATAGCTAAGTCAAAAACCGAAGAGGATCATGTTAAGCACCTGGCTAAGCTATTCGTTCGTCTGAGAGAATACAAACTTCGTCTGAACCCCAACAAGTGTACATTTGGAGTGCGATCCGGGAAATTATTGGGTTTTATCGTCAGCCAAAAAGGGATCGAAGTGGACCCTGACAAAGTAAAAGCTATCCGAGAAATGCCTGCTCCCGCCACTGAGAAACAAGTCAGAGGATTCCTAGGGCGTTTGAACTACATATCCAGGTTTATATCCAACATGACTGCTACATGTAAACCTATTTTTAAGCTTCTGAGGAAGGAACAAGGGTACGTTTGGACTGAAGATTGTCAAAGGGCTTTTGATAGTATCAAAGAGTACTTGCTCAAACCACCTATCCTGATACCACCGGTTGAAGGGCATCCTTTGATTATGTATTTGACCGTTCTAGAGGATTCAATGGGTTTCGTACTCGGTCAGCGGGATGAAGCCGGAAAGCAAGATCATGTCACGTATTACCTGAGCAAGAAATTTACTGATTGTGAAACCAGATACACTATGCTAGAGAAGACTTGTTGCGCTCTAGCGTGGGCCGCTAAGCGTTTACGCCAGTATATGTTGAACCACACTACCTGGCTAGTTTCAAAGATGGATCCCATCAAGTATATTTTTGAGAAGCCCGCCTTGACTGGGAGAATTGCCAGATGGCAGATGTTATTGTCCGAGTACGATATCGAGTACCATACTCAGAAAGCTATTAGAGGAAGTGTTTTGGCTGATCACCTGGCTTACCAACCTATTTTGGATCATCAACCCTCAAATGATGACTTTCCTGATGAAGATGTCATGTTCTTAAAGATGAAAGACTGTGAAGAACCCGTACATGGTGAAGGGCCAGAGCCAGGCTCTCAATGGGGTTTAATCTTTGATGGAGCTGTCAACGCTCATGGAAAAGGGATAGGTGCTGTTATTGTGACTCCTCAAGGGACTCATTTCCCATTCACCTCCAGATTAACATTCCAGTGTACTAATAACGAGGCTGAGTACGAAGCATGTATTATGGGTCTTGAAGAAGCAATCGATTTGAGAATCAAGAATCTAGATGTGTTTGGTGATTCTGCAGTAGTAATCAACCAAATCACCGGAGAATGGATAACTCGACATGATAATTTAGTCCCATACAGGGATTATGCTAGAAGATTGTTACCGTTCTTTGATAGGGTTGAGTTTCATCATATCCCTCGCGATGAGAACAGAATGGCAGACGCATTGGCAACTTTAGCCTCGATGATTGTAGTGAACTTTTGGAACGAGTGTCCTCGAATCAAAGTGAAACGTCTCGACAGACCGGCCTACATCTTCGCTGTCGAAGGAGTTAAGGATGATAAACCTTGGTACTATGACATCGAAGTGTTTCTTAGAACTCAAGAATATCCTCTGGGGGCTTCCAACAAAGACAAGAAAACTTTGAGAAGGTTGGCCGGAAATTTTCTTCTAAGTAACAATGTGTTGTACAAACGGAATTTTGACATGGTCTTATTGAGATGCGTTGACAAGCAAGAAGCGGATATGTTAATGTCGGAAATTCACGAAGGATCTTTTGGCACTCATGCCAACGGACATGCCATGGCTAAGAAACTTTTAAGGGCTGGTTATTATTGGATCACAATGGAATCAGATTGCTACAAGTTTGCCAGAAAGTGTCACAAGTGCCAGGTTTACGCGGACAAAATACACGTCCCTCCAACTTCCTTGAATGTTATCTCTTCCCTGTGGCCGTTCTCTATGTGGGGAATCGATATGATTGGAATGATAGAGCCGAAAGCATCTAATGGACACCGATTCATCTTGGTAGCCATTGACTATTTTACCAAGTGGGTCGAAGCGGTTTCCTATGCCAACGTAACCCGACATGTGGTCGTCAAATTTATCAAGAATCAGCTTATTTGCCGATATGGTGTTCCAAGCAGAATTATTACAGACAATGGTTCCAATCTAAATAACAAAATGATGAAAGAGCTGTGCGAAGAGTTCAAGATCGAGCATCACAATTCCTCCCCTTACAGACCAAAGATGAATGGGGCTGTTGAAGCCGCCAACAAAAACATTAAGAAGATCATTCAGAAAATGGTGGTTACCTACAAAGATTGGCACGAAATGCTCCCCTTTGCCTTACATGGATATCGTACGATGGTACGCACATCAACTGGGGCAACTCCATTTTCGCTCGTCTACGGTATGGAAGCAGTACTCCCAGTAGAAGTTGAGATTCCTTCTATGAGAATTTTAGTAGAGGCAAAATTATCAGAGGCAGAATGGTGTCAGAACAGGTATGATCAGTTGAACTTAATCGAAGAAAAGAGGCTGGCTGCGCTATGCCACGGGCAGCTGTACCAGCAGAAGATGAAAAAAGCGTTTGACAAAAAGGTTCGACCCCGGGTATTCAGGGAGGGTGACCTTGTGCTCAAGAAGATCCAATCTTTCCTCACTGACATCAGAGGAAAATGGACTCCGAATTATGATGGACCGTATGTAGTCAAAAGGGTCCTGAACGGAGGCGCTTTGATGTTGGCAACAATGGATGGAGAGGAAATCACTCGCCCCGTAAATACGGATGCCGTCAAGAAATACTTTGTTTAGGAGGAGCAGAACATTATTCCCTCTATGTAATCAATATCATTTTCCAACACTGTAATATCGGGTCACGCTTTTCCGCTGCCCGCCGTTCAATAAAAAGTTTTCCCTTTACTAAATTTGTGATCTTGATAGCAAAATCCTAGCAGATTTAAAACCTTTTCAAAATTTGCTTTACTTGATATACGAATAGCGAGAGGATGACCGCCAATGCTCACCCTTACTCGCAGAAAGATGACTAGACTATCAACACTTATGCCATCCGAGAATGGAGGTCACTCTCGTTCGAAGGACCTGCGGAGATAGGGCTCGAGCATTTCCCCGTGCATTATGCTGTGTCCCTCTCGACTTGTCAGCGCAAACATGAGCATACGCATATCATATAAGTAGATAGCATAACATTGACATTTTGCGCATCCTTTGTTTGTTTTATTTCTATCTCTTCGAGTGCGGTTCACCCCTGGGTATTTGGGCGCGTCTTACTCTTTCCAAATAGAGTTATCAGCCCTAAGCAAAAAAAACTCAGTATTTCCATTTCCCCACGAAGTTCGATCCTCGTGGAAGATAGCTGCTTCAGTACATTCCCATTGGAGTTTATGCCTCTATGGTTGAGTCTTGCTTGACAGTTTCTTTTCGGTTATTTCCCGAATTGAACCTCGGTCTTTGACAATCACACTGTGAACATCTACAGCTTTTGAGCATGGATCAAAAGTGCATTTATTTTGCGCTTTGACATTATGAGGATCACCATTTGAAGACACAATGGTTTTTTTTTTTAACGACATTACAAGATCCACTCGACAACTTACAGCTAAATGACAGAAGATCTCTTTACTTGAGCAACTCATTTTGGGGAGATCTATTCTCAAAACGACAAACAACTTCCTCAAGATAATCTGTCTGTCCCCAGTGGATTATTCCCAAATTATCAAGTCAAAACAAAGTACATTTCAGATACTGTCCCATTTGGGGATTTCTGCTACTACAATTTCACATTTCTTTTACAATTACAGCAGAGGTACCTCAAAATGATCTTCCTCAGAGAGTTCATTACGAGTACTATCAATGACATATCTCCTTACAAGAGGACCCTCCACGTATCAACCGGTTTACAACTCTTTTGATGATCCCTGGTGCGCATTCTACAAATTGCCGATTCAATACAAATTGCATCTGCAATTACAAGCACAAAATTACATATACAAAATTCTACAATTACAGATTACATCTACAACATTTACATCAACAAATTCTACAGTTCTACAATTTTCAACATACAATCTACAATGACACTATGGCTCACAGCCGAACAATCTACGTCAACATTACAATTTACACCTACAGTTACATCTACAATCAACAAATTTACAACCCCTCTTTGAAGACGCTCTCGCGAGTTTTCATCATTTTGGGTAGAAACCGAGACCAGCTCATGGTTCCCATACCATGGAGCAAGGGGAAGTTTGAAATCTGAAACCGAGACCAGCTCATGGTTCCCATACCATGGAGCAAGGGGAAGTTCGGCATCTGAAACCGAGACCAGCTCATGGTTCCCATACCATGGAGCAAGGGGAAGTTTGACATCAGAAACCGAGACCAGCTCATGGTTCCCATACCATGGAGCAAGGGGAAGTTTGACATCAGAGACTGAGACCGGCGCATGACTCCCATATCATGATGCTCGGGGAAGCTCAACAACTACAACAATATCTACAACTACAATGACATCGAAGGCCGAGACATGCTCATGGTCCCCGTACCATGATGCCAGGAGAGGTTATACATTTTACTGTTTCAGCGGAGTTACAAAATAATAAAATAAAAAAAAGAGATCCATTTTGAGTTACTATTGACCACCACCTCGGTAGCAAAAGTATCCTTCGATCACAAATTGTCAAAATCACTGCATCCCTGATGCATGAGTTACCGTTGCACGTTTGGAGATTTCCCATGAGTGATTGCCCATGTCCTCGTAGGGTCCCGCCTTGTTGGATCTGTTGCTCTTCTGTCTAGCATGTCGTACCCAGTTATACCCCTGTGGCGCTCTTTCTCCACAGGATCTTTGGTCTTGCATTTTCACATCATTGCACATCATTCGCATTCGATGGTTTCTTAAGGCCAAAAATTCGCGCAGTGTTTGTATTTAAGTCCCTCCTATCTCGTCGAGATGGAAATTTCAATCTCCATATCTCCGGATAGAAGTAACTTAAATAGGGGCATCTGTTGCACCCTAATTTTTGACCACAAGATACCACCTCTTTTCGCGCATTTTTTTTCTACTATTATTTGACTTTATTTTAATATTTTATATCTATGTGACTAACCAACTTGTGCAGATGCAGTAAATTCCAAGCGAAAATAACACACATTCCCACAAATTTAAATACTTCAAGGTGTGATTAATTGAGTCTGATTTAGCAAGCTGGATTCAGGCCAAAGAGTCAAAGTAGTAATTTGGACCAAAATATTTCAAGCCTGGTGGTGACGTGGTACCGTCCCGAGAACATTATCCCCTGATAAGGTGCAATAATGTCCGAGTATAGATAACTACACCAAAGTATCACAAGGACGTAACTAGCTCAGTCGATGCTCAACAGTTCTCTATTCAAGAGCCCGAGCCTAATCTAAGGAACATCACAAGTTTAACTCGGCATCAAGAGTGTGCTAGCCACTTCCAAGACTTCTCAAGAAGCTTTTATTTGAGGGCTAATCTTGTTTCAACATCAAGTTTCAAGAAGTACAACATCCTTTAAGAAGAATGCAAAGCTAAGAGATTTTCTTCAAATTAAATGGAGTCTAAGTTATTAAGAACATTCAAGTTATTACGAGAAGCTACTTAGTGCATTAAGGCTCATGAATTGTTCGTGATCAAAGCTAATTTGATTAATACATAGGGAATATCCGTGCTGGATCTCTAAGGAAAAGTCACCTTAAGCACTACGGTAGGACTTCGCGCATGTGGTAGGGTCTGGGCGTTGTTTATTAATGTCCTGGCTGTATTCAAGTGATGTTGATGGATACTATTAAACTAATATGCTACGTTGGAACCCCACTAGTTTGGAAGACATTATATCGAAGTTTGTTCACATTACTTAAATTCAAGCAGCCCATGCCAGAACTCAAACGTGCCATTATATACAAAATCTAATACACTGACAATACAACTCTGGTCATTAAAGTAACAAGTACATAACAAATTGATGTTTAAATTCGAAAGGCTCGCATAACCAAGTCAGTTTATCATATGGAAAGCAGGAGTATGCAAATGCTCGTTGACATCTTCGTGAATTACGACTCCGATCTTGAGGTGCCAAGTTCTTTGGAACAAACGGTTATAACTCTGTCCGAATAGCTCAAGGGACTCAAATACCGATCCAGGTTCGCTTGCCTCTTCTCAAACAGTTTCAGCTAGAGGTTCGTCATTCCAAGGCCTGGTTTTCGCATCTGTGGTAGCCCGTGTCTCTGGTATGGTCTTCCTACTTCCACTCTGCACCGAATATGCCCCACGCGGTTGTACCTGTATAATGAGAAGAAAGCATGAAGTTAACCACCGCATTTGGTTCCAGACAACGACAACAACATTCAATAAATCAGTAAAGCAACCTAACAAATTTACATCAGCGGCAGCCAAGTTCGTTGCGCTGAGATATGCAGAAACTACAAGCATCAGCATCTTTACCCCACCAGCCAAATGCTCTTGATCATTCACGAGGCAGCCATATCAATCCCAAAAGCACCTGCAACATCAGCAACAACAGTTAATACTTTCATGACAGCAGGTAACTTGTCAGGCATGCATCAAGGAAGGCAAGGATTCTATACAGCAGGACATATGTGCATTGCACACTCAACTGTTAACCATGTTCTGCACTAAGAAAGTTAGTGAGCGGGCACAATGTCTTACGCACGAATTGGCAACAGCCAGCATCCAAAGCGCATCAGACAAACGGATCTATTCCCCAATCAGCCCAACACCAATATGGAAATAAACATGAAAACTCCCATCAATGGAATACTACCCAATGCTGGAAATCTGACAGCTCAATTAAAGCTTCTGATGATAATCTGACAGCTCAATTAAAGCTTCTGATGATAATCTGCAGCTTTTGGAGCAGACTTTCCCAATGATCAGTGCGTAAATCGAATGTATGAATGCAGACCCCTGCCAACTGCATAGGCCACAACTACAGCTTACAACCTACATCGGGCATAAATCATAAACAGCCAAGATTAGTCAACAACAATAACAGCATAACAGGCATAACGGGTCAAATTAGCGAAGCAAAACTGTTATACCTTTTCCAAATTCTGCAACGTCCTGCATTTGTATGATACACCAGGCGAGTAAACTTGAGAGATGTGACCAAGTGGCAACTCGCAAAGATGCAGCTCCAACTGCTATCGACACGGCTTGGAGCATATCTTCCCGACTTGCATTTATGATGAAGGATGCAATCATCAGTCAGCAGCAAGTCTTTGTCTCTGCGTGCGTAAAACCGGTAAATCAGGCATTGGCATGATGTTTCGGGGAAATAGAAAATTAAGGCACAACTCAGACCATGCAACAGGAGTAGTTGCTCCCACAGTATACTCACTATCCATGTTGACGACAAAAAAAATACATCTGGCAACTCTATTCGCAATTGCCTTCTTATGGTAGATCTTGCTGGAAGCGAAAAGTGGACAAGTCCGAAGTCACAGGTGATAGACTAAAAGAAATTGATGCCGGATTACCCACTCAACAGGTTGAATTGAGGCCACCATTTATAGCACGTGGGAGAGAGCGCGCTTCGCATATGTACCCATTGATGAATCCGTCTGTCTAAAGGAACAGAGTGTGTATACTCATTCAATTGCTTGCACCGGACATACTTGCTCTCGCAGTCTGTATCGCCCATCATTGTACTAAAGGTAAATAGGCTGAATATTAGACTGGTAATCTGATACACATGCAAGAGCTAACTGAAGTTAGAACCACAGCGGTACCTGCACACTCCAGTCCTACAAAACATAAACTTCAAGAATGTTAATGCAAATACATAGTATCAATTTAACGACGAAAGCCATCACCACTACGATTTCAACAGCAAACAAGTTCTCACCTATTAAATGTTGTTAAACTTGAGGGTCGAAGTCAGGCAACCATTGTCGCCATCTGCAGCTATAGCAAAGGTCAATACCTATGTGTTTCCCACACCTGTTGAAGTCGAAGAAGCAAAACCAGCTGCAAATCATCAAATGCCTAATATATGAACATGAATACACAGGAAAAATAATATCACATAGATGAGGCATACTTGGTGTTACAGACATCCTAACCCTCTCTTCCAATCAGTCCCTGCACGACTAGAAACCAATTACAGAAAGTGAGTTACCATATAATCAAGCAAGCAATGATGAAGCCCAAGACCTTCTCCACCTGTACCTGCCACATCAGAAAGTAACGGTTAGAGGATATTCTCTGAAGATAGGATATGCTATTCAGAACCAAATCGAATCCAATTTCCGGATTAAAGAAAATCACAAGATTGGAATGTCATTTAATTGGGTCATTACTACAATCGGTTAAAAAGAGGAAAGTTTTCAAACATGATTGGTACCCAATTTGGAAAATCCCAATCAGTAATCAAATCAGTATTCAAGACTTTTAATCAGATTTTGAAGCGAAAATCTCAAACGTAGAGCCTATATAAGAAGATCGAGGCTACAAGAAACGAGAGGACCATAGCATTCAGCATACGCAAAAAACACCATTTCACAAATTCAAAACCCCAGTTCGCAGAAACCACACAAAAAAAATTCCAAACTGAAACCCTATAGACCGAAGAGAGCGGAAAACTTATCTTTTCCACCGCCAAAACATTCAAAGCCTACGACGCCACCTTCACGAGATCATCTCTGCAAACATCAAACCGCCAACGCCGGAAACCGCCACTACCGTCAACCGCGAGCAGTCCACCTTTCGCAATCCTCACCGCCTTCGGACCTGCAAAAAGAAGCACATCAGATCGTGAGGATTTTCTTCTAACATTTTAACTTTATGTTTGTTTGTTTTAGATTCGTGCAGAAAATAGAGAAGAAGAAGAGAGAGCAACAATCGGAGAAGGCGCGAGAAGAAGAGAAAGAGGATTCTCGAAGGAGAATCGCGAAATCGAGAGAGGGAAGAAGAGACGGCGCGGGGAAGGGAACCGATTGGGGAATTAGGGTTTTTTCTCATTTTTGCTTTTGTTTGCTTTTATTAAATGTATAGTTACTGCACACTAATCACACACATACCCTAACTAACCACCCATTTATCCCCCTAATCGCCTTCTTAATCATCCTTAACTAATAATCAAAACCCTAATATAACCTCTTCATCAAAATAATTATAATTTTCAAATCTAATGAACCATTTAAACCTTTATAAACCTAGTGTAATCCTTTTGCTATTAAAATAAATCTTTTATAAAAAACTTAAATAAATGTTTTTTAATCAATCCCTTTATTTAAATAAGCTACTAAACTATCTTCTAAATGAATAATGAACCATCCCTTTTTTAAAAAAAAATTCATTTCATAGGTCAAAACCCTTTTAAAAAAAAAAATAAACAATAAATCTTTTTTGAATAACTTGTTATTTATTGAACAACCTATTTGATAAGGAACTTTTATTAATAGCCATAATATAAAATAATCACTAAGTTTTCATAATTAAATTAATCATTTAAGATTTAGGATTTTTCCTATAAAATTAACTCGTCTAAAGGCCAATCTCGTCTAAGATTAATTCACTCAAATCAATATCTTTTTAAATTAATAAAATACAATCAACTCAACCTTTTTCTCTAAAATCAATAATCAACTACCTAAAAACAAATTAACAGCGTAAAATGTAATCTAACCGTGCACACTCACATTCACGACACACTCACCCTCACACACTTCAGCGCTTTCATGCGTATGTGTATGGCTTTATCATTTCCGCAATTTATTTTACAGTAATTTACATTATCGTAATTTATTTCATCGCATTCCGTCCAAAGGAAAAAACCTACACATAACTCAACGTTGTGTGTAGTTGCACATCATATGCATCATATCCCCTTCGATCCTTGATTCTTCAAGTCGATCGCTTAAGTTTAGGACCTATCCCATAGGAAGGACCTTAATCTTTACAACTTAGACGAACACAATCAACACAATACAATTTTTTCAAACACATTCAGAGAATAGATGTTAATCATCTTAAGCGAGATATAATCTCCACCCCCACAACAATACAACCAAACATGTAGGGACTTTGCCTTAAGAACGACAAAGGCATACTTGGCGACCATCCGAGTATGTAAGACCTTTTCTTAAGATGATGCAAAGACCATTTCCTACAACCCTCTTCTTTACATTTGTGGTGGTTATCTCTCCCTTAACATGAAGACTCATCTCTTCTCCTAAACCCAATCAATCAACTACCCTAAACCCGTAGGAACTTTGACCACAGTCAAAGAACTCCTCAAACCCTTTAGGGTGAACTACAACATACTCTGATTCCACTCCCGTAAGGATATGTAGGCACAAGGTGCGATGCCTTATCGAGTATACTTAGATATAAACCACTAGGGTCTTTAACCATTAAGCAGATAAACACTTAGCAATAAACAAACATAAAACAAGAGGTTCCTGTAGAGTACTACAGAAACTTAGGATGCTAGTACCTTCCCTAAGTTTAACCAACCCCCGAACCTAAAACTCTCTATCCTTGCATTTGCATTGCATTGTGGGAATTTCGATCTTTATCCCTTCCTTTGGACAAATCAAAGTTCGGTTGCAAATGAATTAAAGATTCAAACTAATCAATAGTTTGGTATCCGATTTTCACCGCGACAGAAAGGAATCTCTAAAATCGAATAAATTTTTATACACCTAATTCACCCTCTCTTAGGAGCACTCTATAAACTTACAGTTTGCACACACAACTAACTCACTTGTGTTTTAATTATTGATGGGGTTATGTCACCACTTAGGTAATGACACTTCATTACTCATCACACATGGGGTTGTGTTGCCACTTAGTTATATTTTGTAAATGGTGGGAGATTGTAAGAGGTTTCCAAAATATTATTTGGAAGCTTAAACTCATGAGATAATTTATATTAATTGGAATCTCAAATGAACAAACTGAATTGATTGACTTTATGGTAAGGTGTGTCCCATTTACTTAAAGTTGCTAAGTTTGAATCTTACTTGTGCCACATTTTGGAAAATTTTAATGTTACAAACGGTAATAAAAATTAAAATTCAAAATCTACCATTGCCTAGTTTTGAACCATGATCTGTAGATTGCAAAACACACCCCTTCCACTGAACCAACACAATGCTTATTAATGTATTTGAATGCTGAAAGAATATATTCGTTCATTATGTAAATGCAGAATTAAATCTAAAAGGTGTTTCTCTTCACCAAGTGACATAAGCTTTTCTATAAATAGAGACACTTGGAAATTAGAATGAACACGAAAATAGAAATATTCACATCCATTTTCCACCATTTCAATTATTCTAAAAACATCTTTTACTTCATTAATGCATGAATAAAATGTAGAGAACAATTTTCTATAACCTATTATCAAAAGATAAGCTTAGTGTGTTTATATAATTGACATTAAGATATTCAAAGTATCCTGAAGGAAATTCCTCGTTAATCCTTATTGCATCCAATATATAATAATTAGTTGGGGCGAATTGAATCTACAGGTTAGTGTAAAATTCACACGCTTTGAATTTTCAAGTGCAATCTTCAGCAAAACCTTCTTTGTTCAAGTGCTGCTACATATCTCCAACAACCACAATATCCAATAATCTTTAGGTTCAATTTTTACTTAATCAATGGCAGCGTCACTCAAAGAAATGACATCTAATTTTGTGAATTTGAATAAGTTTAATGGAGGAAACTTTATCTGTTGGCAGAAAAATATGAAATTTTTGCTTACAACTTTGAAAGCGGGATATGTTTTGAATACAATAAGACCAGTAGAAAGGGAAGAAGAAACAATCGTTGAAACAACGAAGAGACAAAAATGGGACAATGATGATTAAATATGCATGAGCCATATTCTCAACGGTATGTCAGACTCCTTGTTCGATATTTATCAAAGCAGTGAATTCGCAAAAGATCTGTGGGATAAACTAGAGTCAAGATACATGCAAGAAGATGCTACAAGTAAGAAATTTCTTGTTTCCCATTTCAATAATTATAAATTGTTAAATGATAGATTTGTTATAGAAAAATTACATAAAATTGAACGTATTTTTAATAATTACAAACAATACAATATGCACATAGACGAAACTATCATTGTGTCTTCCATGATAGACAAACTTACACCATCGTAGAAGGATATAATAAGGATCTTGGAACATAAAAAGGAGGATATATCTCTTGAACAATTGGGCAATCACCTACGTTTAGAAGAAGAGTATCGCAAATAAGAAGATACTAAGGATCAATTTACTCATGAGAAAATACATATTGTGGAAGATGGAAAATCTAAGAAGACCAATGATAATATGGACAAAGATGATGAAAAGGTTCATGACAACAATGGAAATGGACCAAAAAAATGAAGTTTCTTCCGTTGTGGCAAACCGGAACATTTTAAAAGTGAATGTAGGTTCTTGAAAAAGAAGAATGAAGAGAAGAACTCAAATGCACGAAATTATCGTCTTTTTGCATAAAAGTAACTTTTAGAAATTACTCACTTTTAAGAATGTTTATTCGATATTGAAAAATTTATAATTAAGTGAGTGATATGTTTTAAAGTGTGGATTTATTTGGTTTGTGTAATTTATTGTATGGTATATTTATATAAGAGTGGATTTATATTTATTTACAAAGAAATTGAATATAAAATTTGGTTGTTAATAGTCTCATAAATATTGATCATAAAATATTGAATTTATCTTTAATAAAAGTTATGGCATAAATAAATATACTTATAATGAGTTTAATATATTTTGGACTAATGCCATTTGATTTATCTTTAAAATGGAAAATATTGTTTTTTTTATTTTATTAAATCCATTTGAGTGTTATGACTTAAAATTCAAACTTATTTAAATTATAATTATTGATAGTTGTAAATTTCAAGTGTATGCATATATGTTTTGTATGTCATGTAGATGATAAAATTCTATTCAAGAAAATTAAATTAATCTAACTATTTAGACTTAATTTTGATATGTGTTTATGCTTAACATGACTGAACTGTCTCTATAAGAAATATTTAATATGATAATCTAAGATCATGATTGTTTCGGATACAAAAATTTGGTAATCATGTTTACTGTTGTTTAACATGCTTCTTGTATTAAGTAAATTATGTTGCATGCTTGTTGAAAGAAAAATAAAACTTTAAATCGTATTGCTTGTTATTAAATGGTTTGATAACAAATGTTGAATAGTTTTAGTATGAGATACTAAGTAATTCAATTACTACATTGTCATGGTTGTGTGATAGCTGGTTAAGTTATCAAAAATAAATAAAAGATATATCTATGTGTGTGTTTGAATATTTAAAATTAATAAAATGGGAACATCTTGCAATAATTTGACAAAATAATTGAGAAGGATATGATGCTGAAGACATTATGTATGGATGTGATATAAGCTCATATCTAACTAATCGCCAATGATGGAAACTCAACTCACACTTGATTAATGTTAAAGTCTTGAGTTTAATGGTTAAAGTGCATTATTATAGTGATTGAGGTACTTGACAAAAGATACATCCCTTGGGGTAAAAGTACTTGGACCATAAAAAAAAATGTGGTAGGATGGAGTTTTTCTCTTAATAGACATATAGCATATATTTGCTGGAATGCATAATTATGGGTGCATTTCTGATATAGTCTACCTATATGAGAATGAAGTGGGTGCCGCTTCATAGAGTTAAAGATATTTACTCTTAAATCCTCTTGAAAAAGATACGTGACATAAGGCCGTATTAAATGTGTCAATTTTTATAATTCTTTTGATAGTACCGAGATGTCATGTGTGAGTTATGCACACTTTTTCTAATGAATAATGAGTTCAAAGCTTATCTACCAATCTATTCGGGGATGAGTGAAAACTTAGCTTACTAAGTAGTAGTTCAAATCTTAAGATACCATTATTTAAAACCATGATATTTCCAAAAATATGAGATTTAGTTATATTTTGCAAATGGTGAGGGATGTAAGAGATTTCCAAAATATTATTTGGAAGCTTAAATTCATGAGATAATTTATATTAATTGGAATCACAAATGAACAAATTGAATTGATTGGCTTAATGGTAAGGTGTGTCCTATTTACCTAAAGGTGCTAAGTTTGAATCTTACTTGTGCCACATTTTGGAAAATATTAATGTTACAAACGGTAATAAAAATTAAAATTCAAAATGTTCGGTAACCTATTATCAAAAGATAAGCTTAGTGTGTTTATGCAATTGACATTAAGGTATTCAAAATATAAGATAAGCTTAGTGTGTTTATGCAATTGACATTAAGGTATTCTCCTAAAGGGAATTCATCGTTAATACTTATTGCATCCAATATATAATAATTGATAGGGGCGAACTAAAACTAAAGGTTAGTGTGATATATAATAATTGATAGGGGCGAACTAAAACTAAAGGTTAGTGTGATATATAATAATTGATAGGGGCGAACTAAAACTAATGGTTAGTGTGAAAATCACACGCTTTAAATTTTCAAGTGCAATCTTCATCAAAACCTTATTTGTTCAAAGTGCTGCTACATATCTCCAAAACCATAATATCCAACAATTGGTTAATTATACGACACATTATGGAAAATCAATAGGAAAAGTCTCTAAATTTGACAACATGAAAATTTTTGGTTGCAGATGTTGCCCTCGTAATCAACGATGTGGTGGAGATAAGTTTGTAAGTAATTTTGTGCATAAGAGGAAGAAGATGAAGATGGAAGAGAGAGAAAAGAAAAAATTATAACTAACTTTCTGTTACTGAAATTCAGTTACACTATTACATTAACTAAACAGAAGCTCAGTATTTATACACACTCTACAACTTAGCTGTCAAAGTAAATGCATCTTGAATTAAACTTAAATGAAATGCTAATTGAATATTGAATTACACTCCTATATATAATAATTGATAGGGGCGAACTAAAACTAAAGGTTAGTGTGAAAATCACACGCTTTGAATTTTCAAGTGCAATCTTCATCAAAACCTTATTAATTCAAAGTAAATGCATCTTGAATTAAACTTAAATGAAATGCTAATTGAATATTGAATTACACTCCTATATATAATAATTGATAGGGGCGAACTAAAACTAAAGGTTAGTGTGAAAATCACACGCTTTAAATTTTCAAGTGCAATCTTCATCAAAACCTTATTTGTTCAAAGTGCTGCTACATATCTCCAAAACCATAATATCCAACAATTGGTTAATTATACGACACATTATGGAAAATCAATAGGAAAAGTCTCTAAATTTGACAACATGAAAATTTTTGGTTGCAGATGTTGCCCTCGTAATCAACGATGTGGTGGAGATAAGTTTGTAAGTAATTTTGTGCATAAGAGGAAGAAGATGAAGATGGAAGAGAGAGAAAAGAAAAAATTATAACTAACTTTCTGTTACTGAAATTCAGTTACACTATTACATTAACTAAACAGAAGCTCAGTATTTATACACACTCTACAACTTAGCTGTCAAAGTAAATGCATCTTGAATTAAACTTAAATGAAATGCTAATTGAATATTGAATTACACTCCTATATATAATAATTGATAGGGGCGAACTAAAACTAAAGGTTAGTGTGAAAATCACACGCTTTGAATTTTCAAGTGCAATCTTCATCAAAACCTTATTTGTTCAAAGTGCTGCTACATATCTCCAAAAACCATAATATCCAACAATTGGTTAATTATACGACACATTATGGAAAATCAATAGGAAAAGTCTCTAAATTTGACAACATGAAAATTTTTGGTTGCAGATGTTGCCCTCGTAATCAACGATGTGGTGGAGATAAGTTTGTAAGTAATTTTGTGCATAAGAGGAAGAAGATGAAGATGGAAGAGAGAGAAAAGAAAAAATTATAACTAACTTTTTGTTACTGAAATTCAGTTACACTATTACATTAACTAAACAGAAGCTCAGTATTTATACACACTCTACAACTTAGCTGTCAAAGTAAATGCATCTTGAATTAAACTTAAATGAAATGCTAATTGAATATTGAATTACACTCCTATACCATCCCTCAATTCATATTCAGAACTATAATCAATAACACCATTTCTATCTCGCAAGTGAATAAAGTGTTCAGTCTTGATTTCTTTGGTCAGCACATCTACCGACTACTTCTGGATGCTACATTGCACAACTTCAAGCAATCCATTATGAACATGTTTTCTTAGAAAATGAAACTTTATGTCAATGTGCTGCTTCTTCCATGCAACACTGGATTCTTGATAAGGCTTATAGCTGATTTATCGCCAATCATCACCTTCACAGGCTTGCTCACATTGGTCTACAGATCCTGCAATAGGTTCATAATTCATAAAGCTTGACAAGCAGACAAAGCACATATTATGTACTCAACTTCACTTGTTGATAATGCAACCACTGGTTTCTTTTTGGAGAGCCAAGAAATAAGACCTCCCATATACTTAATGAAATATCCAGAAGTATTTCTTCTGTCAACTTTGTCTTCACACCAATCAGAGTTTGAATAACACATCAGTTATGAATCGGATTCCACATAAAGGGGAACAAAACTCCATACTTCAGAGTCCCTTTAATGCATCTCAATATCCTGACAACTGCTTGGTAATCTGACTGATGCGTGATTTTTGCAAGTATACAAAAGTATTGAAGTAATATAAAAGATTGCTGAACCCACATAGACCAATAGTCAAAGATCTATTATTTTCAGTTGTTACAGTGTTTATCTAAGGCGAATGGAATAGTTAAAAGGAAGGAAACGAAATAAAAGGACTTAATTAAAACAGACGAATAATAATACTGAAATGTAATTCACGTTAATCGACAATGCACTAATTATCTCTATTTAGAAAATAATTAATTTAACAGGAACTGTCGCTTTCGCGTATTCAGAACTGAATTTCACTCTCTAATTTATACCCTCCATTTTTCACATATGGAAGGCGCTTACCGCATTAAAGTAGTATGCTCATTTTTAAGAAATTAGACTCTTAACTTAATAGAAAAGTGATTTTGATTGAAAAGTTTAACTAAAAAGGGTTCCTGGCTCTCGCTTAGGAAACCAGATCCTAAACCTATAAACAGGTCTGCAAATAGTTTTAAAACCTCCTTCTAGAAAGGTTGAAGCTTCATAATTAGATAACAAAGTTCTTTCGCGGTATTTGTTAACCAAAGACAAAACAATTTTAGTCTTTAATGTCAGACAACTTTCAATCTTACCCAACATTTTCACTACATCACTTTCGTGAAGGCAAATTAAAATAAGTTCAGAAAAATTACGTTTAAATCAAAACATCCCAACAAAGGTAATCTTAAGGAAACAACATGTAGAGCATCATCTATTGACGATCCTCACATGCCAACATTTAATAATTTAGCGAGACATGTTTAGGGAAAACAAAACATAAATGGTTTTAAGTGCAAAGTGTCGCTTGCGCGAAAATAAGGTGCCGGCATGACAGAAGAGTCGCCACCTTTCGTTATTTATCCCTCAGAGCGGGAAAGGAAACGATCGGAAAAACCTGACGAAAAGAGGGTAAGACAAGGTCATCGCAACCATTGTCTGGGTTCGGGAGTCGGTTACGCAAGGGGAAGGTATTAGCACCCCTCACGTCCGTCGTACTCGACGGGATCCTCGCTTATTTGTTTACTTGGACGGGTTGGTTATAATCTATCTACCTATCAAGGCTGGCTGAAAAAGAAAAGAAAAATGACTCGGCAAAGCGTCGCGCTTTATGCCTACGTATTCCCGTCTGGAACGAGAAATCAGAGTCAACGTAGTTCGGCTAACTACGGGTGAAGGTGGGGAAGGTTGCTCGCTAGGACATCGCGTCCTATGCCTATGTACTTTCATCTGGTATGAAAGATCAGAGCAAACGTAGTTCGGGAAACTACGGGTTATCTCCTGAAAGAAGTGTTTTTTATTATGCGATCTCGACCGCACTAGAGACTATGACCTGAGAGTGAATGCGTCGCATGTCACCCAAAGGGTACTATACTAAACATCCATCCTCAGATGGCTTAAGGCTCGTAACGTACGAAAGAAATCATTCATGATTACTGTATCTTAAACTGCTTCGAGATGAGAAGAGAACAGGCCCAACTAGGAGGGAGACTATCAAGTCCTACTGTTGTCATGCCATGGATTCATCCTATGGTTGAGGTTTGAACAGGGAACTCCTAGATGTTGTCATGCATAGGTTTCGACCTAAAAGTCTATCATCAAATCCTCATCAGAGGAAATGAGAGTCCTAAGGGATCATGTCAATGATACACCAAGACAGACAAAAGCATCAGCTTTAACAATAAAATGCATGTAATGCAAGTGAGGGAGGAAATGTGTGTGGGGCTTCAGCCTCCACAAGCTCGTCTCAACCTCAAGCCAGTCATGAAATAACAGTAATCATACTGAAAATAAACAACATGCTATCAAGCAATGAACAAATAAAGGAAATGAAGTGCCATCAGGCAAACAAAACACATGCTTGAGAAAGAATCATCTATTCTCTAATCCTAACCCTAACACAGAATCTAAATCAAAATGAAAGCAAAGCCCTAAAGCAAAACCTAACCAAAAGAGAAAACAATCCCGATCTTCAAGCTTCAAAACAAGCTTACCAAAGAAAGGGAGCTAAGTAAGCATACTCATAGTGTCTTCCTCAGGAAAGCACTAGGAGGTGTATACTCAGGGATCATATCCTATGTGGCTCAACCACTGTGATCAGTTTACATTCCTCCTCAGGAGAAACTAAACTCACAAGCAGGCTCCAACATCACTGGATACTTAGGAAATCCTATCTGAACTAGTGGAACTAAATGAACAAACTCATAGGACCTTCCTCGGGAAAGTACTAGGAGGCTTCCACTTAGGAATTGTATCCTATGTGGTTCAACAACTGTGATCAGTTTACATTCCTCCTCAGGAGAAATTAAACTCACAAGTTGGCTCCAACATCATTGGATACTTGAGAAATCCTAGATAGACTAAGGGAACTAAGTGAATAGACCCATAGGACCTTCCTTTGGAAAGTACTAGGAGGCTTCCACTTAGGAGTTGTATCCCATGTGGCTCAACAACATGTGATCAGTTTACATTCCTCCTCAGGAGAAATTAAACTCACAAGTTGGCTCCAACATCATTGGATACTTGAGAAAGAGGTGAGAAGAAAGGATGAAAGTCATTCATAGTGCCTTCCTCAGGAAAGTACCATGAACTTCCTTCAAACTTCAGGATCTCAAACCTCACAGACAGGGGATAAGCCAAGCTCTGGGTCTCTGAATCTTGATCTACAATCTTCTCTTCATGATGCTCTCCAACAAGCTCTTCAAGACAACACAAGCCCCACAACCAATTCCCCAAAACAAACCCCAGAGATGAACAGATAACCACAGAACAGACAAAATCATCAGGCAACTTCAGAAAATACCTAAAAATACTAAACCAAGGGGGAAAAATCTAACAATTATTCACAAGGGTCTACAATATCTATCCATAACATCCACATATGCCTCTACCCAAAAATCAAGACAAAACTATTTAAAGAAAATGAATTTCCTCACCTATGCACAACCTAAACCCTAATTAGGATACCCTAAAGCTACCCTAATTAAACTAATCAAATTTTAATCTAAAAATCTAGTAATAAATCCAGGGAATACTATGATTCATCATCTAACTATGCCAAAAAGAATGGCTCAAAAAACCTAAGGGAACTATCCTAATTAAATTCTACAAGTCAGCATACCAACTAAAAGAATTTTAAAAAAAGCAATTAAAAGTAAAAATGCACAAAAAATATAAAACTGAAATAAAATGTCTATTTTATATTTTTATATTTTTCTAGACCGAAAATGAAAAATGGGAAAAAAAGTCTCATTAAAAAATATGCATTTTTTATTTTGTTATGATTTTTTGAAGTTTAATAAAATCTAGGCCGCAAGATCAAAGTCAAGTCAACAATTGAGATGCAATCTAAGGGTTGTGGTTCATCTTCTTCAAAGAAACCCTAACCTTCATGAAAACTCCATTTCATGCATGAAACTTCCAACGATCCGTTCTCCATCCTCAAGCCATGAAACAGCACGAAATTAAAACCAAAAATGATCCTCTTCTCGCCCTCTACACAGCCATGGCTTTATCTCATCTTGAAACTCTCTCTAACATTCAAACCGTCAACAACAAGGCACGGGTACCACCATGAATGCTCACTTTTCATCTCTAACAAACCTTGAAAATAATGATGCCAATGTGTTCCTCTTGCTTCCATGAGTATACTAAACTATAACACATGCATTAAAACCTCATATTTCAAGCTTTCTTGATCAACCAAGAATCGATGTCACATTTCGAAACTCCATGGATTGACCTTAAACTCACCATAAATGATCCTTAAGTTGTCTCTATCATGAATATCACAATAACTAGCCCTAACCATGCATAATTATGGTGATTCGAATCGAAACGCATACCTACCAAGTGGATATGGTGATGGTTGCTATCCCTTGTTTCAGCCCTTGCCACTTGTGCCACTTGATCCTTGGATGATGGTGATGATGCTGGTGAAGAGAACTCGTGTTTACACCTCTTGAAAATGCCAATTTGAAGCTTCACGCCTCTTGGAGTGATGGAGAAGAACTCATGATCCAGCCACGATTTGAGGTGCCTTTTTCTTGCTTTTCAATCCACAACAATGGAGAATGATGATGATGATGATAGCTAGCACAAACAATGGAGTTTGGGAGAGATGGGAATCAAAATGCAATTTTGGAGTTATGAGATGAAAGTATGGTTTGCAAGCAACTAGAATCACCAACCATGGCATGATCTCACCCTTGGGTATTTATGGAAGTGAAAGGAAAGATCTAGAACATATGAGAAGCTTCCAAGGAAGTTCTAGAACTTCTCACGTAATGAGAAATTCAAAAATACTATTTTTAGTAAATCTCATAAAACTCATGATAAGTCTTCAAAATACCCTTATATGAGGTATACATGTGAGAACAAGGCATTTTATGCAAAATTAAGGCTTTGGCAAACAATTTCTCATGGTACCTTAAAGTGCAAGAAACAAATTTACAAAGGAAGTCCAATTTTTAAGCCTAAACTCAAAAATGTGGATAAACCATTGTTTCCAAAATGCTGTTTCCAATCAAAATCATCTATCATATGCCCCATTTTGGATTTGTATATCTCTCAAACCAAAATTCAATTTCAACTTTTTTAACTTATAAGCCTTTTTCAAGTCATTTTGACCATTTTAAAATATCCATGCTCCAAGGTTTTTCAACAATTCATGACCTTCTTTCTAGACTTAAAATCAAATTTTGAACAACTTTCATGTTTTGAGTTTTTCCATTTGAGGCTTGGAAATAGGAGATATGGCATTTGCTTAAAAATGACCTATAACTGACAAATTACCAAAATACCCCTGTCTTGTTCAAACCATAAGTTGAGTTCCACAAATCCTATCAAGGACTTCTACCACTCAAATTAAAGCTAAGAAGATGCCCTCCAACATTCATGTTTACCAAGAAATCATAGGAATCATCTTACTAGGGCAAAAGTTGTCTGCAAGTTGGGTGACTTTTAAGGACCCAGATTCACATACCTCTGCTGACCTGTAATTTGTCAAAACCATAACTTGAGCTCTGCAACTCCTATCAAGGACTTCCACCACTCAAATTAAAGCTAAGAACAAGCTCCACAACATTCATGTTGTGGGGAAGATGCGATATCAATCACATCTAGAGCTAAAACTGCCTGGAAGATAGGGATCAAATTAGGGTTTTTTCACTGACAATCCTCAGAAACCCTAACTCAAAACTTCTCAAACTCTTCAATTATGATGAGTTGGTCTAGGAATCATCTTTACAACATCTCTATGCATCATTCCATGATCTCATGGCCCTTGGATTAGGTCTCAACCCTCTCCAAATCTTCAGTTATCCTAGGGTTGACCCAGTCAAAACCCTAATTCTACCATTCATGGTTGAATCCTCTGAACTCTTGCATAATGACTTCTCTGGGCTTCATGATGGCTATCAAGACATCTCATACACTTTCTCAAAACATCAAGTTCATTCTCAAAGTCTCAGAATCATCTGAGGAGCACCCACAACTCTCAAGCTATGAAGCACACAACCCTGGTTTCAACCCACTCCTCTGAGGATCTCTTGAACTTTTTGATGAAGATATCAACTTTCAAACACTTAATGGATAAATAATTGTTGGTCAAATTTTGGGGTGCAACAGCTGCCCCTATTCAAATGGCTTGAACCTGACTGGGTGAGAAGCGAACGACTCTCAGTCAATCAAGGTACGAGACGGTTGAATACCGGTAAACCCGAAAATTTGCCAACTGCACGAGCACACGGTACTCTGCGGGGAACAAATCTTCGAATACTGCAACACTAGCTGTTCAACAACTAGCTGGAGAAATATCGACCTGACACCGCCGTCAGTTATCCACATTAAATTCTTCTGATATTGCCCTTAGACAACCACAACACCCAACATCGCCGCTGGAGGACTGAATCTAACATCGTCGTCGGAAACACACATCACTTGGAGACACTGGACGTCGCCGTCGTACAAACATCATCTCTACTGGGGATTTAAGGAGTCTGACCTCGCCGTCACACGAATATCCACCCTCGCCGTCGAACAACCATAATCTTGCCGTCGAATACAAACCCGGTCCGGGAATCCGAAGTATACATCTCAAAGGTACAAAACCTGAGCTTGGGATGGAAACAAACACTTCCAACGGTACACATCCTAATATTGGAGGCAAACATATCCAAAGGTACGAAACCTGAGCTTGGAGGCGAACATATCCAAAGGTACGAAACCTGAGCTTGGAGGCGAACATATCCAAAGGTACGAAACCTGAGCTTGGAATCAAACATATCCAAAGGTACGAAACCTGAGCTTGGAATCAAACATATCCAAAGGTACAAAACCTGAGCTTGGAATCAAACATATCCAAAGGTACGAAACCTGAGCTTGGAATTCAAACATATCCAAAGGTACGAAACTTGAGCTTGGAATCAAACGCATCCAAAGGTACTAAACCTGAGCTTGGAAGCAAACATATCCAAAGGTACTAAACCTGAGCTTGGAATCAAACGCATCCAAAGGTACTAAACCTGAGCTTGGAAGCAAACACATCCAAAGGTACTAAACCTGAGCTTGGAAGCAAACACATCCAAAGGTACTAAACCTGAGCTTGGAAGCAAACACATCCAAAGGTACTAAACCTGAGCTTGGAAGCAAACACATCCAAAGGTACTAAACCTGAGCTTGGAATCAAACGCATCCAAAGGTACGAAACCTGAGCTTGGAAGCAAACATATCCAAAGGTACGAAACCTGAGCTTGGAATCAAACGCATCCAAAGGTACTAAACCTGAGCTTGGAAGCAAACATATCCAAAGGTACTAAACCTGAGCTTGGAGGCGAACATATCCAAAGGTACGAAACCTGAGCTTGGAATCAAACGCATCCAAAGGTACTAAACCTGAGCTTGGAAGCAAACACATCCAAAGGTACTAAACCTGAGCTTGGAATCAAACGCATCCAAAGGTACTAAACCTGAGCTTGGAATCAAACGCATCCAAAGGTACTAAACCTGAGCTTGGAAGCAAACATATCCAAAGGTACGAAACCTGAGCTTGGAAGCAAACTTATACGCTGCTATTCTCTTGACATCTGGTCAGGTCGTTGCTAAATAAAAGCAAACACGCCGGGTCACCGGACATAATCATCAAGTTAACAACTCTGCTGAGGAGAGAGGAATGAGGGTTCACCCAAACAATCCTGACGACTCACTGGGGAAAAGGAAGAAGGGTTCACCCAAACAACCTTGTAGACTTTGCTGCAGAAAGACGAGAGCGTTCACCCAACCGACTTCAACAACTGCTGGGGAATAACGACAGAGTTCACTCAGCCGATTCCTACCATCTTTACTAGGGAGCAAGTACTTCTGTACGATAATCACCTGGTTTATACTTCATATGCAAATGCTGGAAGAATGAGCGTAATGCTCCGCGCGAAACGGAATACTACGCTTTTGGGTAAATGCTATGCAATCATGCAAGGAAATGCCCCAGCAAAATAAATGCTGGGACGAGGAACCATCCACTCGGGGAGAGTAACCCTTATGCTGAGGAAGAGGTACCCTTCAAGGGAACTGCGTTTTCTGCTTGTCTCAACTGGACTCGCACTTGAGGACGACGGGCTCCTTCGGAGAACACAGCACATCAGGCTGATCAACACATTATCCTCTGCTATACTCTGCACGGGGAAATGCGATAAATGCCCTGAACGGCTCTCTGAGGAACGACCCTCCTGGGGAACATAGCCTTCAGGCTCCAGGATCCGCTTGGGGAAACATTTCATCTGCCAATCATGACTGTGCTCGGCTGGGGATATCAATCTACCTGCCTGCTGCTGGGGAAACGCCAGCCACCTGCTGGGGAGAAGATCCTTACTCCGTTGGGGATTCCAAGAATTATTCTGGGTAACTCTTGCTGGGGATGCTACTGGGGAGCACATAATCTCGGGAAGCTGTACTGAGGTCTTAAGAATCATCTTAAGCAAATGACTCTGCTGAGGAGTTCGAGGGTCGTCTTGAACTGACTTCGCTGGGGATCTCGAAAATCATCTTGAACGAGCGACTGTGGGGATTACACCGGGGTCTTACGAATCATCTTAAGAAAGCGACCTTGTTGGAGAGAATATCAGGAATCATCCTGAGCAACCGATCCTTCGGCCGAACACCTGTAAGGCAAGAATAATAATGACCTAGATCATGTTTATGATGCATATGCTTCTGCGCTATGCCCCACACGGTGGGAATGATATGCGTTTATGCTAAATGCCATGCAATTATGCACAATGCTATGCAACGTTAAATGCTATGCCGTGTTAAATGCTATGCAGTCATGCACAATGATGCGATCCCGTCCGCAAAATAAATGCTGGGGGGTGGAAACCCTTTTGTCAAGGAGACAAGAACTACTCAGATAGAGGAATCATCCTGCTGAGGAGAACATGGACACGTCAATATCAACCGGTCTCTGTCTGGGGAACTGATCTTTCGGTCGATTGCTGCAGGGAAAGCAACTTCAGTTGATCTGCTACGAGGGAACGAAGCTCTACGAGAACTTGGACCTGCCGATATCTATCGCGAGCATGAACTGCGTGGCCGTCATGGCTACTCTTCTGGGGATAACCACTCTGTTGGGAAACAACTTCAGCTGCTCCACACACCACTGGGGAAAAACCAATCATGATCTGATCAACTCAAGGACTCGGCCCTCCTGGACATCTGCAAGCTCGGTTGGGGAAGGAGAAATCATTCTGCTTCGCTGGAGAGAGCGCGACTCGGGGGAAACACAGCATCAGCTGCCCCCACGCTCTGCTAGGGAACATCCATTCAAGGTCTCAACTGCTTCCCAGGATTCTGCTTTTCTGCGGACTCAGCCGGGGAGAGAAATCATTCTACTTCACTGGAGAGCACGACTCTGATGAGGAATTTCAATTCCGCTGGGGAAGAAAGAATCATCTGACTTCGGGGGAGAGAGTACGACTCTGCAGGGGAATACAACATCAGCTGTTCCAACACTCTACTGGGGGAAGAGGGAATCATCCAACTTCAGGAGAGAATACGGCTCTGGTGGGGAATCTCAATTCCGCTGGAAGACTTCAGTCTGGCACCATCGGTTGCTGCACACTTCGGTGTAAGAACAGCTTCCTGCGAATCCTGCACTTGTGACCCGGTGCTGGGGGAAGAATCCTGCTTCGGCGGCTGTACTGGGGAAAACACGAGCTTCGGCACCCAAACATTTCTATGAAACCTGCACTTGTGACCCGGTGCTGGGGGAGACATCATTCTTCGGTGCTTGACTCGGCTGATGAGGTGACGTTCCTTCAGGATGCGTCTGCTTGGGGAAGAAAATCATCTCTGCGTGAGGAGACATATCAATGCTCACTATTTGCATTCAGATTCTGCGGTGGAGAGACCACTGAACACTGCTGGAGAAGGAGGACCCGTCCTGCTTCGGGGATATCAATCCTGGTCTGCTGAGGGTAGTCTTGACCCTAATCTGATAAGGGATAAACGCCATCTCAATCTGCTGCAGTCTCAAACTGTACAGGGGGAACAACCTCAAACCGTACATCTCTGCTGAGAAACAATCCTGATTCAACAACGTCAACACAGGGAATACAGGCTACCAATCATGGAGTCAAGTAACAGGTTATGCTGTAGGATAGCAATCCAATGACCGCCAGGCTTCTTCAGAAGGTTCAGGTTTCGGCAGGGTAATGACACGATTCCCCGATACTCAATTCTTGCCAGGGTGAACAAACTCATTTGAACAACTTGCCCCAGCGCAATTCAACTCGCCTCAATCCGGCTTTTGGGAATAGTTCATTCTGAACAAAAACAGCTGGCAACAAGACAATTTTCAGAGGGCTTGCCCCAACATTTGCACAACAGAAGGATTCATCCTCCACTAATCAACTCTCAGCATGGTCGGCTTCAATACCTCTGAAGTAGTTTGCCCCTGAACGAGCGATGAGCGACTCAACATGCTCTGATCGAACACTGGAGGGATCTGCCCTTAAATCGCAAGAATTCTGGATAACTGCCCCTGATTGGGTCTCGAGAAGAATTCACTTCCGATCAACTGCTTCTTGCATAAACTGCCCCATAATCAACTGATGCTCCGGGACTTGTCCTCAGACAAACTGATTCCAAACTCACAGGAAGTCAATGCCCCAGATTCACAGGGCTTCCCAGCACGCCATTCTGACTCAGACCTCTGACGATTCAGTCCTGATTGACTATTCCCTGTTGAAGTTCCTTCATATCAGCTACTAACCTGCAACCAAAATTGTTTATTCACGAATAGTAATTTTAATGTAGTGTTCATGCAAATTTCGAAAAAATGTTGTACTGTCACTCATTTGCGTATCATGCTAGTGAGTGACGAACGAACCAAAGGGTTCAAACGTAGTGCTGATGTAATTAGTGAAAAATGCAATAAGGATATGATTAGCAAATCATGAAGGAGTCAGGTTACTCAACCTTATCGTAATGCGCTCTCAAAATAAACCCTGCCTCAATTAGGTCTTTTAAGGGTTGTATCGTGGTCGGGTTCACGGTTCGTGAAGCAAAGGATATTTGGCTCAAATTATGATTTGTACCCACCCCTTCTACGTGATGATCTCCGATCCTAAAGTCCGGTTAACTTAGCTCGAGCGCTCGCCTCTTCGAGAGGTATGTTGAACATTGGGAACAACTGGTTAAAGAATTCACAAGGTGTTTCGGAGTGACAGTTACTCCTCTTTCGTTTTTGGCGTCTGTGTCTACACGACTTCGTCCTTGTTCGAGGATTTTTCCTTTTTTATAATCCTTTCTTTTTCATTCTTTTGTTTTGATTCCCTAATTTTTGCCTGGACTGACTCCTTTTGAGTTCTTTTCGATTTTTTTCTTTTGAAGTCCAGCGGGATGCCCTAATTTTTTCCTAAGTATTTGCTTTCTAGCTTCTCTTTTTTACTTAGCGGGCTTTCTTATTTCTTTTCTTTTTCTTGGAACAAGGTCGTGCGACACTGGTTGTCTTGATTGCTCCGAAAGGATTGTAACTGTCTCACTCCTGATTGGTGAGGTTTAACCATTGTGGTTGATGAGGTACGACCTCTGGAGAGGAATATGATGTGATTGGTCCTCGAAGGACAACACTCCTCTATAAGACTTGAACGCTCGATCAAGCTAACTAACAACTACCCTACCCCGGGTTAAGATGTGAGGGTTAAAAAGTCCGAAGAAAACTCCTACTTCTCGGCTCGAAGTGGTTAACAAAGGATTCTCTTCCTTATCTCTCCGGTGTTTAGGGGATTTGAAATAATGCCTTATACGTCATCGGCGAGGTTTTATCTGAAAGCAATACGATCATTGGCTATGAGTATTCAGTTTCATCATCCTCCCTCCGCTCATTGCTAATCATAGTAATAAAGTGGAGTGAATAAAATGCAAGTGTCAGTGCAATGCAGTAAATGAGTGACAACGACACAACTAGTTCAGAAAAAATGCATATTCACTTTATTAATATTCCCATTCGAAACATACAATGTTTAACAGCAAGTAGTAACTAACAGAAAAGAAACTAGAAATGCAAATGATAAAAAGTCCGAGGACTGCCAATGCTGAGGACGTTTGCCTGTCTGGACCACTGGCTTCTGGAAATAACCCTCTGAATCTGCGAGCTCAGACAGCTGAGAGGTTGTCACGCACAACCAAAACTCCATCTGGAAAGGAAATACACCCTTGGTCGATCAATTATGCACTTTCGCCTGGAAAGCCTTGCAATCTTCAGTTGAATGCCCCGGAGATCCACCATGGTAGCCACACTGAGCATGAGGATCGTGCCCTGGAGGGTAAGGCTCTGGCACGGGCTTGAGAGCTTTCGGTTCCACCAAGGAATTCTGAATCAACAGTGGAAGAATCTGGCTATACGGCACAGGCACTGGATGGAAAGAAACATTCCTTTGTTCTAAGTGGTTGCGAGGTCTCTTGTGATCCTGGTGCTGGTATTCCTTCCGCCGAAGAGTAAGAGGTCGTCGTTTCTGCATGGCAACGATCTCTTGTTTAGGCGCTTGCATCCTCGAACTTGATCCAGGTAGAAACTGCGAGCGAGGCGATTCAGTCACCAAAGGTTGAGGGACATATTCGAGATCTTTCTCCGCTTCAGGCAAAGGAGTGGAATCATTCACTTCTTTTGCAGGGTACGGGATGAACTTTCCCGATGCCCTCATGCCGCCCGGCACAAGCCTAATTGTCCTTGAGTCAATGAGGTCTTGAATCTTATTCTTGAGAGCCTTACATGTTTCAACATGGTGCCCCGGTGCTCTTGAGTGGAAATCACAACGTATGTTGAGATCAACGTCTAGTGACACGTCATCTGGCGGATCTGAGGTCCGAAGCTTGAGAACACGGTTCTGAACCAACAGTGGCAACAGCTGGGCATAACTCACGGGTATGGGATCCACAGCTCTATCCAGTAGCTTCTTCTTTTGATTATGACCTTCCGGGTTATTCTGAGATGCCCGACGCGGCTGCTGACGAGACAGGTCTCGAGCTTCATGTTGTGTAGAGGATCCACGAGGTCCATTTGGCTTCAGCACGGGTGGCAATGACGGCAATGGGGGAAGCACTTTGGTCTCCTCCTTGGGTGCTTGACCACTCTCCTTATTTAGCATACTTCTCACCACTCCCATGAGAAAGCTCAACTGATTCTGCAGCTGCTGATTCTCCTCTCTGAGTACTTGCTGGTCCAGACGCACTGCCTGTATGTCATTCATGACCTGCCCCAGCTGGCTTTGGATTTTCCCCAGTTCAGCTTGTACCTGCTCCATTAGTCTGAGTTGCTCGATTCTGAGTCAAACCTGCAAACACAAGGGTTAGAAGACAAGCCCCGGCTTCTGCCATGCAAGATGAATTATGCTAATGCCATGGGTGTCTGTGCGTTTAGGAGATCACCCCTAATTCTGGTATCAACGTGCCAACATAGTGTCAATGCAATGATAAGACTGGATCCATTCATGGAAGAAAATATCTCATATTGCTCGGGACACTAGGATCAGGGTACGAAACGCGCCCGCAGCACAGACACATGCTAATGGAATGCAAACATGAATATGCGAGCTAATGCAAAATGCAGGCATGCAATAATATATCCAGGTGGCTGCTGTGGAGATTCGGTATCAACAGTCACTGATGAGAAGGAAACCCCGGTGTAAAACCACTGATCTGATCTGCTGAAAATAACCATCTGATAGGATCGAGATCCAAATTCTGCTCTGTCAAGAGTAAGTGCCTGATAATAAGGACCCGGGATGTATGATCAGAAAACGTCTGCTGATGAAGTCTTCAGACCCCAAATCAAAAATCTGCCCTCTCAAGAACAAATGCACAGCTGCTGATGAGATCTTCAGACCCCACTCAAAATCTGCTCCGTCCAGGACAAACCTCTGATAACAATACTCTGACCAAAGCCTGCTCTATCAAGAACAGACAAACACCCGATGATGAAAATCCTCTGATCAAAAACTCGCTCTGTCAAGAACAGTCAAATCTGCCACCGAGAACCGTGATACCAACATAACTGATCCACTGTCAAGAAAACCAGGTGGTCTGAAGGTATAAGCCTCCTGCAATATCCCGATCCCACTCACAGGTATGGACCTAATCCACGGACAAAGGTACGGCATCCTATGCGGTCATCAGCGTCACAGACTTTCATGAGTGACGATACGATTCCCAGAAGGAGTGGCATCATCAAGCCATGAAGAGGCCTCACTTAGCTGACTTCCAAATGATCGGTCCCCAGAGTCGACAATCCTCACGTCTGGACTCCCCTCAGATCCTCAGGACCGGAAAGGAGCACCTCTGCAAGAATCTCGTCTGAGCGCAGATTTTCGTAGGGAACTGTGCCTGCTCAGCAGACAGGTTCGTCTACTACTTCTCCGCAACTATATCTAGGTGTGTACTCAAGCCCAGGTCCGGCTTTTCACTAACAGTAACATCCCTCTCCCACAGCAGCACAGATAATCATATCAAACTGGAAATAAAATGCGGGAAATAAAATGCGGGAAGTAAAAATGCGATAAATAAACGCAACCCAACAAGCAAACACACAAACGATATGATTGACTCTCATAGGGAACCGGAGAACCAGAGATTCTGGGTTCAGTCCCCAGCAGAGTCGCCAGCTGTCGCTTGCGCGAAAATAAGGTGCCGGCATGACAGAAGAGTCGCCACCTTTCGTTATTTATCCCTCAGAGCGGGAAAGGAAACGATCGGAAAAACCTGACGAAAAGAGGGTAAGACAAGGTCATCGCAACCATTGTCTGGGTTTGGGAGTCGGTTACGCAAGGGGAAGGTATTAGCACCCCTCACGTCCGTCGTACTCGATGGGATCCTCGCTTGTTTGTTTACTTGGACGGGTTGGTTATAATCTATCTACCTATCAAGGCTGGCTGAAAAAGAAAAGAAAAATGACTCGGCAAAGCGTCGCGCTTTATGCCTACGTATTTCCGTCTGGAACGAGAAATCAGAGTCAACGTAGTTCGGCTAACTACGGGTGAAGGTGGGGAAGGTTGCTCGCTAGGACATCGCGTCCTATGCCTACGTACTTTCATCTGGTATGAAAGATCAGAGCAAACGTAGTTCGGGAAACTACGGGTTATCTCCTGAAAGAAGTGTTTTTTATTATGCGATCTCGACCGCACTAGAGACTATGACCTGAGAGTGAATGCGTCGCATGTCACCCAAAGGGTACTATACTAAACATCCATCCTCAGATGGCTTAAGGCTCGTAACGTACGAAAGAAATCATTCATGATTACTGTATCTTAAACTGCTTCGAGATGAGAAGAGAACAGGCCCAACTAGGAGGGAGACTATCAAGTCCTACTGTTGTCATGCCATGGATTCATCCTATGGTTAAGGTTTGAACAGGGAACTCCTAGATGTTGTCATGCATAGGTTTCGACCTAAAAGTCTATCATCAAATCCTCATCAGAGGAAATGAGAGTCCTAAGGGATCATGTCAATGATACACCAAGACAGACAAAAGCATCAGCTTTAACAGTAAAATGCATGCAATGCAAGTGGGGGAGGAAATGTGTGTGGGGCTTCAGCCTCCACAAGCTCGTCTCGACCTCAAGCCAGTCATGAAATAACAGTAATCATACTGAAAATAAACAACATGCTATCAAGCAATGAACAAATAAAGGAAATGAAGTGCCATCAGGCAAACAAAACACATGCTTGAGAAAGAATCATCTATTCTCTAATCCTAACCCTAACACAGAATCTAAATCAAAATGAAAGCAAAGCCCTAAAGCAAAACCTAACCAAAAGAGAAAACAATCCCGATCTTCAAGCTTCAAAACAAGCTTACCAAAGAAAGGGAGCTAAGTAAGCAGACTCATAGTGTCTTCCTCAGGAAAGCACTAGGAGGTGTATACTCAGGGATCATATCCTATGTGGCTCAACCACTGTGATCAGTTTACATTCCTCCTCAGGAGAAACTAAACTCACAAGCAGGCTCCAACATCACTGGATACTTAGGAAATCCTATCTGAACTAGTGGAACTAAATGAACAGACTCATAGGACCTTCCTCAGGAAAGTACTAGGAGGCTTCCACTTAGGAATTGTATCCTATGTGGTTCAACAACTGTGATCAGTTTACATTCCTCCTCAGGAGAAATTAAACTCACAAGTTGGCTCCAACATCATTGGATACTTGAGAAATCCTAGATAGACTAAGGGAACTAAGTGAATAGACCCATAGGACCTTCCTCTGGAAAGTACTAGGAGGCTTCCACTTAGGAGTTGTATCCCATGTGGCTCAACAACATGTGATCAGTTTACATTCCTCCTCAGGAGAAATTAAACTCACAAGTTGGCTCCAACATCATTGGATACTTGAGAAAGAGGTGAGAAGAAAGGATGAAAGTCATTCATAGTGCCCTCCTCAGGAAAGTACCATGAACTTCCTTCAAACTTCAGGATCTCAAACCTCACAGACAGGGGATAAGCCAAGCTCCAGGTCTCTGAATCTTGATCTACAATCTTCTCTTCATGATGCTCTCCAACAAGCTCTTCAAGACAACACAAGCCCCACAACCAATTCCCCAAAACAAACCCCAGAGATGAACAGATAACCACAAAACAGACAAAATCATCAGGCAACTTCAGAAAATACCTAAAAATACTAAACCAAGGGGGAAAAATCTAAAAATTATTCACAAGGGTCTACAATATCTATCCATAACATCCACATATGCCTCTACCCAAAAATCAAGACAAAACTATTTAAAGAAAATGAATTTCCTCACCTATGCACAACCTAAACCCTAATTAGGATACCCTAAAGCTACCCTAATTAAACTAATCAAATTTTAATCTAAAAATCTAGTAATAAATCCAGGGAATACTATGATTCATCATATAACTATGCCAAAAAGAATGGCTCAAAAAACCTAAGGGAACTATCCTAATTAAATTCTACAAGTCAGCATACCAACTAAAGGAATTTATAAAAAAGCAATTAAAAGTAAAAATGCACAAAAAATATAAAACTGAAATAAAATGGCTATTTTATATTTTTATATTTTTCTAGACCGAAAATGAAAAATGGGAAAAAAAGTCTCATTAAAAAATATGCATTTTTTATTTTGTTATGATTTTTTGAAGTTTAATAAAATCTAGGCCGCAAGATCAAAGTCAAGTCAACAATTGAGATGCAATCCAAGGGTTGTGGTTCATCTTCTTCAAAGAAACCCTAACCTTCATGAAAACTCCATTTCATGCATGAAACTTCCAACGATCCGTTCTCCCTCCTCAAGCCATGAAACAGCACGAAATTAAAACCAAAAATGATCCTCTTCTCGCCCTCTACACAGCCATGGCTTTATCTCATCTTGAAACTCTCTCTAACATTCAAACCGTCAACAACAAGGCACGGGTACCACCATGAATGCTCACTTTTCATCTCTAACAAACCTTGAAAATAATGATGCCAATGTGTTCCTCTTGCTTCCATGAGTATACTAAACTATAACACATGCATTAAAACCTCATATTTCAAGCTTTCTTGATCAACCAAGAATCGATGTCACATTTCGAAACTCCATGGATTGACCTTAAACTCACCATAAATGATCCTTAAGTTGTCTCTATCATGAATATCACAATAACTAGCCCTAACCATGCATAATTATGGTGATTCGAATCGAAACGCATACCTACCAAGTGGATATGGTGATGGTTGTTATCCCTTGTTTCAGCCCTTGCCACTTGTGCCACTTGATCCTTGGATGATGGTGATGATGCTGGTGAAGAGAACTCGTGTTTACACCTCTTGAAAATGCCAATTTGAAGCTTCACGCCTCTTGGAGTGATGGAGAAGAACTCATGATCCAGCCACGATTTGAGGTGCCTTTTTCTTGCTTTTCAATCCACAACAATGGAGAATGATGATGATGATGATAGCTAGCACAAACAATGGAGTTTGGGAGAGATGGGAATCAAAATGCAATTTTGGAGTTATGAGATGAAAGTATGGTTTGCAAGCAACTAGAATCACCAACCATGGCATGATCTCACCCTTGGGTATTTATGGAAGTGAAAGGAAAGATCTAGAACATATGAGAAGCTTCCAAGGAAGTTCTAGAACTTCTCACGTAATGAGAAATTCAAAAATACTATTTTTAGTAAATCTCATAAAACTCATGATAAGTCTTCAAAATACCCTTATATGAGGTATACATGTGAGAACAAGGCATTTTATGCAAAATTAAGGCTTTGGCAAACAATTTCTCATGGTACCTTAAAGTGCAAGAAACAAATTTACAAAGGAAGTCCAATTTTTAAGCCTAAACTCAAAAATGTGGATAAACCATTGTTTCCAAAATGCTGTTTCCAATCAAAATCATCTATCATATGCCCCATTTTGGATTTGTAGATCTCTCAAACCAAAATTCAATTTCAACTTTTTTAACTTATAAGCCTTTTTCAAGTCATTTTGACCATTTTAAAATATCCATTCTCCAAGCTTTTTCAATAATTCATGACCTTCTTTCTAGACTTAAAATCACATTTTGAACAACTTTCATGTTTTGAGTTTTTCCATTTGAGGCTTGGAAATAGGAGATATGGCATTTTCTTAAAAATGACCTATAACTGACAAATTACCAAAATACCCCTGTCTTGTTCAAACCATAAGTTGAGTTCCACAAATCCTATCAAGGACTTCTACCACTCAAATTAAATCTAAGAAGATGCCCTCCAACATTCATGTTGACCAAGAAATCATAGGAATCATCCTACTAGGGCAAAAGTTGTCTGCAAGTTGGGTGACTTTTAAGGACCCAGATTCACATACCTCTGCTGACCTGTAATTTGTCAAAACCATAACTTGAGCTCTGCAACTCCTATCAAGGACTTCCACCACTCAAATTAAAGCTAAGAACAAGCTCCACAACATTCATGTTGTGGGGAAGATGAGATATCAATCACATCTAGAGCTAAAACTGCCTGGAAGATAGGGATCAAATTAGGGTTTTTTCACTGACAATCCTCAGAAACCCTAACTCAAAACTTCTCAAACTCTTCAATTATGATGAGTTGGTCTAGGAATCATCTTTACAACATCTCTATGCATCATTCCATGATCTCATGGCCCTTGGATTAGGTCTCAACCCTCTCCAAATCTTCAGTTATCCTAGGGTTGACCCAGTCAAAACCCTAATTCTACCATTCATGGTTGAATCCTCTGAACTCTTGCATAATGACTTCTCTGGGCTTCATGATGGCTATAAAGACATCTCATACACTTTCTCAAAACATCAAGTTCATTCTCAAAGTCTCAGAATCATCTGAGGAGCACCCACAACTCTCAAGCTATGAAGCACACAACCCTGGTTTCAACCCACTCCTCTGAGGATCTCTTGAACTTTCTGATGAAGATATCAACTTTCAAACACTTAATGGATAAATAATTGTTGGTCAAATTTTGGGGTGCAACACAAAGGTAAACATAATAACGGGTAAAAAAAGTTATGAAATTAATTAAGACGAGAAGGACAAATGTGATTAAATAATACAAGGAAAATAAAGGCAAGACAAAGTAAATGTAAATGCTGAATAAATCAAAAACCTGTTCCAAACGGAGTGTTGAATATGATACAAATTGTGATAACTTGAAATAAATCTTGATGGAATGTAAATGACGAAAATAAAGTGCTTCAGAAATAAACTTGTACAAGGTGCTCCAAACTTGATACATACTCAATCGACGGTGCAATAATCCTCTGGTGTGAAGATATTATTGCTTTACAATTCGACAGTATATTGGCTTAAGTTTGCATAAGCTTGGATACCCTAGAAAATGGAATGAAAGGGGTATTTATAGGAGTATAAAACTCTAAAAATTACCAAGGAACCAATTTCAGGTCGTGGAGAAAATGTAGGGATGGTTAATGGAGACTTGGAGACTAAGCATGGTCTGTTCCCAATAGTTTGGAATTTTTCAAGGGTGACGACCGCCATGCTTACAAAGTGGGCATGACTTGGTCATTCCACTAGTTGGTACGTGGACCACCCATATAGAATGAACGCCATAATGGTCGCCATATATGCAAGTTTGCTCCAATTCTTTGCTTTTCGTCCATTTCACTTCGTTTCTTCGTGAACGGCTCTCATTTGGCTACTTACCTGAAAACAAACATAATACATCATAATACTACAAGAACATAATAAAAAGACACTAAATAGCATGTGAATCGGGTCGGAACATACGATATACTTTCGTGTTATCAAACTCCCCCACACTTAGACTATAGCTTGTCCTCAAGCAATCAACCAACACGGTAATAAATCAGTATGGTTCGAAATAAAGGCACAATGAGACTCTAGTCATGTGTGGCTTCTAGGCTAGTGTTAGATTGATAGGTACTAAATATCAATACCAAGGATACCGTAACGACATAATTTCAAAAACTCCCTCCCTATGCAAACATTCTTAATCATGCCATTATAACTCAACCTAAGTATCTTGTTCTTTCTCACCCTATTTCATTTAAGTGAAATCAAATTAAGCCTATTATCCTCGCACATACATGGTAAGTAAACCTGTTTATGACTATGATCTCATCATATTCCACTTTTCTCTTTTTCTTGGAAAATATGCTTAATCATCAATTTAACTTAAATAGTCTATACCGCTAGGCTAAGTGATATTGTGAGGACCACCTAACTTATAGGGAACATATCTTATCATTCATTTTTTTCTTTTAACTTATCATTTTAAACAAGAGATCGTACACTTATTTGTATCAGCTTCTTACTTAGTGTGTGCTTAGGATGGTGCTGACTGCTATCATAAACTACTCAGGGGTTACTTTAAAAACTGAACTTAAGGCTTTGGCATAATGATTACTAAAATTGCTTTTTCATATTTAGGGGGTTTAGGGTGTCAATGAGGTATCGATATTATCGAAACTTTCCCAAGTCTCTCTAACACAACCTAAATTAAAAACAACCTATGTACATTCAGAGTGTCGTGCCATGAATCAAAGAAAATTTTTGTTGGGGGTCCAAATTTTTAGAAATTCAATAAACAACTAAAAACCACGCATAAAGACTCGACAACACATGCAATGACTCGACAAAATACGGAAAACAGGAAAAATCCTAAAACATGAAATAAACTATAAGACAATAAATCTACCTAGAAAGCGATAAATGAAAGCGGTAAAGTTCCTCCCCCATATTTAAACCAAACATTGTCATTAATGTTTTGATAAAAGGTGGAAAAAGGAAAGAAGGAACCTGTATGAATTCTACCGCATACCACCACAGCCAAATCTAGTTTGATCCTTCCCTTGTTGTTCCTGTCTTCACTGACCACTTCTACTTTGGCGGCGAGCATTTTAAGATACTTTCATTTGTTGGAAATGCTCTTGCATGGTGCACATGTTTGCATGGGTTTCTCGCATCACTTGCATATGAATGTTAGTTTTGAGCTTTTGACACTTGCATCTCTTGTTGTTACTGATACATGGTGTAAAATAGGCTATCACGTTAATCATCACAAGATCTTCGATTGTGCAATTCTTGAAGCAGCTCATCATATTTCCCCCTTTAGGAGGAAATACTTGCAAAAGTCTTAGAAAAATACGGTGCGGTGTGTGCAGGTGAATCATAACCTTGTGAAGAACGGGGAGGAGGTGAGTTACGGACGGGAGAGACATGTTCTCTCCTATCATACTCATCATCCGTCACCACCAGCAACGACATTCACATGAATGTCTGTGGGCACCTGGTCATCCCCAGGATCGTCATCTAGAGAATTTTCGCTTAGATGTAGCTGAGACGTGACAAGCGATACATTTCTTTATTTGCTAAAAATTCAAAAAATAAAAGGAAAACATTAAATTAAAAACTCGTGGGTTTCCTCCCACGTAGCGCTTCTTTTTATGTCGTTTGCTCGACGGCCCAGGAGTGTAAGTACTCGTGGTGGTTCTTTTGAGAATGACTCCTCGATCAAACTTTTAATATTCTTCGGTTTCCAGGGCCACTTATCAAGCTATCTCACATATCCCTCACCTTTTCTTTTCTTCCTTCTGTGGGGTGGTTCATTCTTTTGAACTTGTGATGGTGGTTCTGGCACTATCCTGAGTATTAACTTTTCAATTTTTGGTGTACTTTTTTCATCCACCACTTCGGAGGCTAACCTTCCCCTCTTAACACTAGTAATTTCCCTAATTTCATGGTCATCTAATTTTATCTTTTTATGCAGGACCTCAAACAAGGGTACATTGGTGTGAATATTTTTCCAATACCTCCACACACGTTTCAGAAATGGGGTCTACCTTAGCTTCCATAAACCTTTGCGGAAAAGGAATCGGTGGGGTATAGGGAGGAGGAATAACATAAGAAGCTTCCTTCTCTACCTCTTCGACAACCTCCCTTTCGGGTGATGTAGGTGGGGTTTTCTCAATCTCTACGCCTTTCTCACTAGAACTCTCCTCAACCTCATTACCACTCTCCTTAGGATTTTCGATTTGTTTTTCACTACTGGTTGTTACAACATCCACATGCTCCTTAGGGGAGGGTCCTAAAGGTGTTTATGCAACCAGAGAGATTTGAGTCTCCAATGCCTCGTTGTGAATCGCAAGGGACTCGACCACAGTGTTAAGCTGCCTAAGGTTTTCATTAATATGGAGACTTTGTGTCTCTACAAAGCGCTTCATCATAGATTCAAGCCTAAAGTGAGTTTGTGTCCCAAGGAAACTCTCCATTAATACTTCGAGGTTGGATTTATGGGAATCTTGCACTTCCTTAAAATACTTAGAGTGGTAATTGTAGAGAGAATTTGGGTGATACATAATGATAGAGACCAGAGTGCCTTATTTTATATGGTGTAACAATAGGGTTACAATATTTGACGTAATTGGTCCCCGCCAACGGCGCCAAAAACTTGATGTGTGATTTTCGCAAGTATACAGACGTATCGAAGTAATATAAAAGATTGTCGAATCCACAGAGACCAATAGTCAAAGATCTATTATTTTCAGTTGTTACGGTGTTTATCTAATGCGAATGAAATAGTTAAAAGGAAAGAAATAAAATAAAAGGATTTAGAAAAAACAAATGAATAACAATGCTAAAATGTAATTCACATCAATCGACAATGCTCTGATTGTCTCTACTAAGATAACTTACTAGGCAATGTTTTCTATTTAGAAAAGAATTAATTTAACAGGAACGGTCGCTTTCACATATTCAGAACCGAGTTTCACTCTCTAATTTATACCCTCAATTTGTCACATATGGAAGGCACTTACCGCATTAAAGTAGTAAACTCATTTTTAAGAAATTAGACTCTTAACTTAACAGAAAAGTGACTTTTATTGGAAAGTTTAACTAAAAAGGGTTCCTGGCTCTCGCTCAGATAACCAGATCCTAAAGCTATAAACGTGTCTGCAAATAGTTTTAAAACCTCATTCTAGAAAGTTTAAAGCTTCTTAATTAATTAACAAAGTGCTTTCGTGGTATTTGTTAACCAAAGACAAACCAATTTTAGTCTTTAATATCAGGAGGATTTCGACCTTACTCGACGTTTTCACTGCATCACTTACGTGAAGGCAGATTAAAATAAGTTCAGAAAAATTGCGTTTAAATCAAAACAGCCCCCACGAAGGTAATATTAAGGAGACAACATGTAGAGCATCGTCTATTTACGATCCTCACATGCCAGCATTCAATAATTTTGCCAGACATGTTTAGAGAAAACAAAACATAAATGGTTTTGAGTGCAAAGGTAAACATAATGACGGGTAAAAATCGTTATGAAATTAATAAAGACGAAGAGGAAAAATGCAATTAAATAAGATAAGAAAAATAAAGGCAAGACAAAATAAATGTAAATGCTGCTCCAAACGGAGTCTTGAATCAGATAAAAATTGCGATAAATTGCTTAGGAAATAAACTTGTACAAGGTAATAAATTGCTTCAGAAATAAACTTGTACAAGGTGCTCCAAACTTGATACAGACTCAATCGACGGTGCAATAATCCTCCGGTGTGAAGAGATTATTGCTTTACAACTCGAAAATATATTGGCTTAAGTTTGCATAAGTTTGGGGAAAATGGAATGAAAGGGGTATTTATAGGAATCTAAAACCCTAGAAATCACCAAGGAACCACTTCTAGGTCGTGGAGAAATGTAGGGACGGTTTATGGAGACTTGGAGACTAAGCATGGTTTATTCCCAATCGTTTGGAATTTTTCAAGGGTGGTGACCACCACAGCCTCATGGCAACCGCCATACTTACAAAGTGGGAATGACTTGGTCATCCCACTAGTTGGTACGTGGACCACCCATGACACCTCTAGAATGAACACCAGGGTGGTCGCCATAGATGCAAGTCTGCTCCAATTCTTCGCTTTTCGTCCATTTCGCTTCGTTTCTTCGTGAACGACTCTCATTTGGCTACTTGCCTAAAAACAAACATAATACATCATAATACTACAAAAACATAATAAAAAGACACTAAGTAGCATGTGAATTGGGTCGGAACATATGATATAGTTTCATGTTATCACTGACCACTTTGATTTTTTCATAAAGCTACTCACCATTCCAACTGCATAGCAAATATCAGGTATGATATTGCAAAGATATCTCAATGAGCCTACCAACTGATTAAAAATCGTAGCATCCATATCATCATCTTCAAAACCAGAATCCAACTTGTATTTTGTTTCAGCAGGTGTGATTGCAGACTTGTAATTTGTTAGCTCAAATCTCTTCAGAATATCAAGTTCATACTTCAGCTGATGCAAGATTATACCCTTATTATACTACAAAATCTCCATCCCTAAAAAAAATGTCATATTTTCTAGATGAGTCATCTCAAACTCATTCATCAACACCTTATTGAACTTAACTATCTCTTATGAACAACTTCATGTTAGCAATATGTGATCAACATAGAGACACATCAGATTCATTTTCTTATCATATGTGTGTTGAATATAAATTCCATACTCCATCTCACATTTTTTGAATTCTTGAAACCTGAAAAATAAATCAATTTTCAGATTCCAAGCTCTAAGAGCCTGCTTTAGTCCGTACAAGGCTTTATGTAACCTGTACACCATTGCTTCCTGATTCTTTTTCACAAATTCAGGAGGTTGTGATACATAAATTTCCTCTTGTAAAAGACCATTCAGAAATGCATATTTCACATTTAAATGCATCAGAGGCCAATTTCTACTAACAACTATATCAATCACCAATCTGATTATTTCATGTCTAGCTACAGGTGCAAACACTTCCAAGTAATTTAAACCATATTTCTGTAGAAATCTTCTAGCTACTAACCTTTCTTTGTGTTTGCCAATTGATCCAGGTGGCTTTAGTTTCACCTTATAAATCCATCTCACATTGATGGATTTCTTGTTGTTTAAAAGCCCAGTTAACTCCCAAGTCTTGTTTCCTTCTATAGCCTCAAGTTCTTCTTTCATATCCTCCAGTCACACTTTCTTCTTAAGAGCTTCTTCAGTATTCACTGGCTCAAAGTCTACTGACATGTAACACCGAATGACTTCCCCCTTTAGAATCTATCTCATTATCTCGCAACATGTCAAACTCTGCCAATCTTCTTGGTATTTCTCTGATTCTTTGTGGTCTCTGAACTTGTTTAGAATCTTCTTCAGATGTTGGAACAATATCAAATGCTGGACTATCTTTAAAACCTAGTCCACCTTCAGAGGCATGGCCACCACTAGATACATTATTATCATTAGAATCTAGATCATAATGAGATTCACCTTCAGACTCTTCTTCAACATCAGAGTCACCTTCAGACTCTGACTTATCCTCAGACTTATAATCTTCTTTAGAGACAGATTCTTCTTCAAAGCCTGAAATATCTTCATAAGTTAACTCAGGTGTTAGTATTGCACCAGAGTTGGATTAAGACTTGTTCTAATCCCACACTTCTGATTCTTTAACAATGACATCTTTTCTAAAAGGTACCACAACATAAGTGTTTATAAGCATACAATGTTTGCAAGGATTCAATATTCTTGAAGGCACCCTCATTGATTGATATCAAAGTTGGATAATCAAAACTAATATGGTGAGTGTTTCTTGACGAATCAATGTATTTATTATCCAAAATCATGCACTCTAGTAGCATAAATTTTTTGCTAGATCATGGAGAAGATCATGCATTTTGATAGCAATGTCTTCAGAATCAACTTGCATCTTGATGTCTTGAAAGAATGACTCTTGGCATAATTCATTCCAAACCATATTTCCAACATCTTCTACCTCCAAATTTGCTCTTGATGAAATAATTCCATTATCCATCCAAAGATGAATCAAATCATCCTTCATCATTTCTGTATCTTTGGGAAATATAGCGCAAAAGCCAAAACACTGCTTCATGGTTGGTGTTAAATATAAGTAGCTCAGTCTCAAGGCAGGACAAATAATTCTCATCAGGTAAAGTCCATATCTCACTTTCTTTAACTTCAATCCATTCGTTTTCTTTACTTATTGAGCGCATTAGTCCTCCCAATGCTTGTGCTGCAAGATGCAATCCCCCACACTTCTTTATGATCTCCTTTCCTATTTCCACAAGCTCTACCCGCTCTTCTTTCTCATTTCTAAATGCATATTGTTTGAACAACAACCAACATTCATCTTTAGAGAGACCAAATAGATAATGAACTTGGCATGTTCCCATGATTGTTGCAACATCCTTGTCACGAGTGGAAACTAAAACGGAAGCATCTTTCGATCCACACGAAAACACAAATTTTCAACTTATTCCAATTGTCCTGGCCTAATATGAATTCCAATTCTTGATTTCTTTTCCATACATCATCCAAAACCAGCAGATATCTCTTACCTTGCAGTAGTTCTTGCACTTTTGTTTGTATTACATCTAAATTGGTGTCATAACACTTGGCTCTTGTGATAGATTCTACAATGGAACAAAGAATGCTCTTAATAGAGAAAATCTCAGAAACTCGCACCCAAACTATTCTATCAAAGTTGATGCTTACCCGATGGTCATTGTAGACGAACTGAGCCAGAGTTGTTTTTCCAACGCCGCCTAAGCCAACGATGGGATACACAGAAACGGAGTGAGAGTCTCTTGCTTGAGTGAGAAAAAACTATACAATCTTCTCTTTATGATCATCTCGTCCATATACTTTGGGTTTGACAATAACTGAATTTCATGTGATTAAGGAATCACATGATGGAAAAACTAATCATATAGCCTAATTATAGATATGATTGTACGACATATTATAATATCAATAATGCAATAAACATGTACCTGTCATGGTTGAATCCATTTGCCTGAGTGTAAACTGAGAATGCTACTGCCCTCCTTCTGATGGAACGGTTACGCTTAATTATCTAACCTAATGGGATAGTCAAATATATAACCACCAGATGAGGGAAGGGACCTCTCAGCGGACTATCCAAAAGAATGACCCAACCCATCACGGGTCATTTAACAATTAAGCCCAATACAATATTCATTTAATTAAGTAAATGTTAATTGATATAATAATTATATATATAATAAAATAATTAATTAAAGTAAATTCATTATAGATGTAACATCACAATCTAATTTATAGACCTTGAACTAGATCTCATGCTAATTGGGTCATTTGTATTTAGTTTTAATTTATAATTTATACTTAGTCGTAATATTGCTGTGTTATTTGAAATAAAGATTGTTAAATTGTTATGTTGTTTTTTTTTATTTTCCAATGCATTTAGATTGTATAATCTAAGTGTTTCAATAGTGCATTTTAACAATTATGTGCACTTGGATTAAGAAATGCAGATGTACGTTAAAAGTAAAATGATATAGTAACATTAGTAGAGATAGCAAAACGAGTCCGGTCTGCTAGACATACCCGATTTACTTAGAAAAATCTCATATAGTATTTGCTCCAATAGCGTAACTTTAAAAAAATCTCATAACATGCCCTATAATAATTGAACAAATAGGTAACTAAATAAGAAAATATAGTATTTAATTATGAAACATTGTAAATTTACGTTGCTTGGTGAAGCAACTATAGTACCACTTGTTACAATTATTTTCCTCCTTCAGTGTTATAATTTTGATCTATGGTTCATGTAGAATTTAGAGAGAGATGAAGATGATAGTGCAAGATTCTCTTGCTGAAGCCAAGCTTCACTGATTTTTTATTATGATTGGTTAACCTTTACATTATGCATGAGAACCTATTTATACAAGTAGCATCTTAGTGATAGAGTGATAGAGTGATAGAGTTTGGTTCATGTAGAAGTTAGTTACACACTATTAACTAACTTTTATAACCATAGTAACTAACTTCATACAAACACTAACTAACACTTTAACTACTTAAACTAACTCATCTTTAACACCTTTCTATTACTCCCCTACAAAATTATTGTGGAGGGAATGAAGACACCTTGAGTTTGGTCTGAAAATAAGAAAAGTATTCCAAAGTGGTTTTGATAACACGTCCACAATTTAAGCAATTGGATGAGTAGTTGCTTCTCCATCACCTTCTCGTGAACAAAATGAATATTAAGCTCGATATGCTTTGTTATTGCATGAAAAATTAGATTATAATCACTGAGATTGTCGCACAATAGGGTGGAAACTAAGTAAGAAATATATAGTTTAGAAAGTAATGATTCTAACTACAATACTTCTAAAGTCATATGAGCTAACGCTCGATATTTTGCTTCGGTGCTTGAGTGTGCAGCTAACGCTTGTTTCTTTGAACTCCATGAAACAAGATTAGAGAAAAAAAATGCACACATGACCCTGGAAATTAAAGCTTGTTTCCCAAGAACTCCATGATGCTTGTTTCTCTGGCCTAAATGTATAGTGAAAAAATAAACAAAATATCTTATATTAGAGACAGTTTAATTAGTTACCATTGTTGAAAGTGTAATTCATAGTAGTTGAGATGAAAGCTTGATCGCAAAATATGCTTGTTGAAAAAATAAACAAAATATGCTTGTTTCACATAGGCATCCACTTGACTAGTTGAGATGAAAGCTTGATCGCAAGTCAAGTCAAATGATCCCTATTGAATATCATTCAATTGATGGCTAGAAGTTGTTTAATCATATGAATAGAAAGGTTGTGATCATCATAAATGTGATCATTGATGAACTAAAATAATGGAACCTGAGTGATAATGTCAAGAAATACTCAGTGAGAATCATGTGTGATGAACCAAGTGGTGAAGCTGACATAGAGATTCAATCAATAGAGATTCAATCAAAAGGCATCGTGGTTCAAACATACACAAGCAGGCCTCAAAGGACTAGAAACATGCCAACAAGGCTGCAAGACCGTGTGATAACATCAAATTATGTGGTCAATGATGAAGGTGACGTCAAATCAAATGGTACATTATGCTTTCTATGCAAACACCGAGTCTGTAAATGCAACTGAAGCACTGAAGAATTCAAGGTGGATGAATGTTGGGTTGGAGGAGTTGATATTCATAAAGGTCAACAAAACTTTGTCACTAGTTGAATTGTCATAGAGAATGAAAGCAATTGATGTGAAGTGCGTGTACATGATGAAGATGAATCCTTAAGGAGAAATGACTAGGCACAAAGCAAAGACTTATGCTCAAAGGATTTCTTCAAAGAGAAGGAGTTGACTTTGATGAGGTTTGCACACTAGTTTCCAAGATTGAAACGATCATGTTGGTTGTTGGCTTAGAAAACATGAACAAGTGGCTAATGTGTAATATGGATGTGAACTGAGCATTTCTGAATGGTCTTTTAGATAAAGAGCTTTATGTGTCACAACTAGCTGGTTTTTGAGAAGGAAGGCCGAGAGTAAGGTGTACAAACTGCATAAAGCGTTGTATGGGCTTAAACAAGCTTCAAGAGTTTGGAATAGGAAGATTGATGGTTTTCTAAGAGAAAAAAGTTTTTGAAGTGTACAATAGAGCATGGTGTGTATATCAGAAGAAGCAAAGGTGAGTTGCTAATGCTTTGTCTCTATGTAGATGACTTGTTAATCATAGGCAGCTATAAGAAGGAGATTTAAGATTTCAAAGTTGTCTTGAGCAAAGACTTGAGATGCTTGAATTTGGAAAATTCTCATATTTTTTAAGAATTGAATTCTACGAGTGTGGCTGAGGCTGAGGACTGATGATGCACCAAAGAAGATAGGCTAGTGAGATACTCAAGAGGTTTGAAATGGAGGATTGCAATTCTACTTCAACATCAATTAAACCAAGATTACAATTGATAAAGGATTCAAATGAAAATGATGTTGATCCAACTCATTATAGAAGATTTATTGGATCATTGAGATATTTATTTCACACAAGATGTACTATAGCATACAGTGTAGGCATGGTGAGTAGATTCATGTAGAAGGTAAAGTTGTAAAATCTTGCAGCTACCAAGAGAATACTAAGGTATCTCAAAGGCACACTAGATTATGGAATATAGTTTTCAGTAACATATGAAGGAAAGAAAAGCAGACGTGTAGGATACACTGACTCAAGTTAGTGTGGTGATGTTGAGGATACAAAATCTACAACTAGTTATGTGTTCATGTTAGGTGGTGCGTCACTTGCTTGAAACTCAAGAAAGGAATCAGTTGTAGCTTTGTCATCATGTGAAGTAGAGTACATAACTTCTTCTCTCTTTGCTTGTCAAGCAACATGGATGGTAAATTTAATTGATGAGATTGAAGGCAATAGTCATGGAGCTTTGATTATGAGAATTGATAACATGCATGCTATCAACTTGGCCAATAACCCAATAGCACATGAAAGGAGCAATCATATTAAAAAGAGATTTCACTATCTTAGAGAACAAGTAAGCAATGGAAGGTTGTACTTGGAGCATTGTAGAAGTGAGAATCAAATAGGTGACATAATGACCAAAGTTGTATAGGTTGAATTGTTCAAAAGGTTTAGAAGAATGACAAATGTAGAGTCTAGACACAATGAATTGGATGGTGTGTTAAAGTGTAATTCATAGTGTCCTTTGTGTTACTTAGAGAACAAGTAACGAGATAGTTAGTTGTTAAAAATTCTGTTACATAACAGAATTTTGGTTTGGAGTTAGTTAGACAATATGATTACTTGACTTGTAAATAATCTCAATATAAATAGCTCCTAAAGATTGAGATCAATAATATACTATCTTTTTCTCCCTTCATACTTTCTTTCATTTCAATCTTTTATTCTTCTTTTCAATTCTTGAAGTGTAAAGAACAAACTTGAACATTGAAACCTTATGTGTATGCATCACTTGAGTGAAAAGTGTCTTTCATTTCAATCTTTTATTCTTCTTTTCAATTCTTGAAGTGTAAAGAACAAACTTGAACATTGAAACCTTATGTGTATGCATCACTTGAGTGAAAAGTGTTGTTGAAGGTAGCTGCACCGCTCGAATGAAGATTGATCTTGTTCAAGCAAGGTTTTGTTCTCGCATTCATGACTAGCAATGACTTTGTCAAATTGATGACTTTCTTTATCTCACTTTCTTTGATTTCACACTTAAGAAATTGGGCAGAATTTAGTTGTTACAGAGAAATTCATTAATCTTTGCCCTATAATTTTCTAACAGAAAGAACACACTTATAAAACTTTCATCAAAGGAATATACATATATATAAAGTAAAATGTGTTTGTAAGAGATACAAAGGAACTTCTAATTTTCTTACTTTCTACATTGTATATATTATAGTGTACATATGTGCAATGTGACTAATAGAATACAATTATGAACATCTATGGAACTATGTACTATCTTCTGAGCATGGAATTTAACTAATGCAGACTTCACTTTCTGCTGCCAAACCAATTTTCAGATGCGCAACTTCAAAGAAACACAGGTCTTAACATTTTCCATGTTGCACCATTTCGCAAATTCTTTGCAAGTTCTCAATGCCACCACTAAAGTTGAAGCATATATTGATCCAGATACAAGACACGATAATGGTACAAACACGTAGGCACCAGTAGTACTTTAAGAAAATAGAAATGAGTGATTGAATGTAACCACATGTGTCGGTGTCAGACACCAGACATATAAAGTGTCTGTGCTAGATAGTTTGTGTTACATCCTCAAACTGAAGTGCTTTCTTAAGGATCATTCATGTGTGCTATATTGCTAACCTTATCAGTTTCTCCAGCTGGTTCAGATGAAACCACGGTTTCATTATTTTCGTCCAATTCTCGGTCATTCGCTTCATTATTGTTCATCATACTAGATTCTCTTAATGTATCATCAGCATTAATAGTTTCTTCAGTGACCATTGGTAGCGAAGAATCGTCAGAGATGTCGTTACCTTTGTCCAACTGTTCCTTATCTATATGATCATTAACCACCTGATTTGACTCACTTTGTAAATAGTTATCCTCGTTCGAGCTATGATTTTCGGCTTCATTTTCTTTCAAGCTATCCTGTTTATCTTCAAAATCTTCAGCAGAATTTGTGTTTACTGTTTCAAAATTGATAAAAGGTTTCATGCTAGCCTCTTCTGTCAATGATGCCTGAGATTTTCCTTCATTCTCTATGTGAATTTCTGAGGATGATTCTACCATTGGAGAAATCAATTGCTCCTATTCAATTCCACAGGAAAAACGTTCTCTGTAAGTGAAATGGCTATCAACTAAAATAGATAAAAAAAAAAAAAAAAATCTACCACAACTAACACCTGAGAATTATCCAAGTCACGGTTATGTGATTCGACATTTGAATCGTCCACAAAAAGCTGAATATTTTGAGACATTGAATCGAGTAAACCTTCGCCATTTACTGTTTCTTGTGTCACATCCTCTATATAAGATGGTTGAATCCCTGTGTGTATCTCTTGATCTGCGACCGTCGTATGTGGTATCTGCAATACAGATGTTAGTGATGATGATGGTGAAGTTGTGATAATTGAGATTTCATCAGGTGCTTCTTGTCGCGTAACCGATGCACCAGGCTCTTCATTGCTCCTTAATTCATTTATGCTGTCTTGCTCAGTGGCTTCTGAGTCATTCACATCATTACTAATTTGTTCCTTGTGTGTTAAGTCATCAGGTGCTTCTTGTCGCGTAACCGATGCACCAGGCTCTTCATTGCTCCTTAATTCATTTATGCTGTCTTGCTCAGTGGCTTCTGAGTCATTCACATCATTGCTAATTTGTTCCTTGTGTGTTAAGTCATTAGGTGCTTCTTGTCGCATAACCGATGCCCCAGGCTTCTCATTGCTCATTAAGTCATTTGTCTTGTCGTGCTCATCGGCTTCGGAGTCATTCTCATCATTGCTAATTTGTTCCTTGTTTATTAAGTCATTAGGTGCTTCTTGTTGCGTAACCGATGCCCCAGGCTTCTCATTGCTCCTTAAGTCATTTGTGTTGTCGTGCTCATCGGCTTCTGAGTCATTCTCATCATTGCTAATTTGTTCCTTGTTTATTAAGTCATTAGGTGCTTCTTGTCGCGTAACCGATGCCCCAGGCTTCTCATTGCTCATTAAGTCATTTGTGTTGTCGTGCTCATTGGCTTCTGAGTCATTCTCATCATTGCTAATTTGTTCCTTATTTATTAAGTCATTAGGTGCTTCTTGTTGCGTAACCGAGGCACCAGGCTCCTCATTGCTCCTTAAGTCATCTGTATTGTCTTGCTCAGTGGCTTCTGAGTCATTCTCATCATTGCTAATTTGTTCCTTGTTTATTATGTCATTAGGTGTTTCTTGTTGCGTAACCGATGCCCCAGGCTTCTCATTGCTCATTACGTCATTTGTGTTGTCGTGCTCGTTGGCTTCTGAGTCATTCTCATCATTACTAATTTGTTCCTTGTTTATTAAGTCATTAGGTGCTTCTTTTTGCGTAACCGAGGCACCAGGCTCCTCATTGCTCCTTAAGTCATTTGTATTGTCTTGCTCAGTGGCTTCTGAGTCATTCACTTCACTGCTAATTTGTTCCTTGTTTGTTAAGTTATCTGTCTGGTTACATACCTATAAGAAATTTTTAACATCATAACCGCAATTTTGAAAAATTCTTATTACGGAGCTCAATTTCTTAACAACTATAGTATCATCAAAATGACTCACCTCTACTTTGTCGGGAAGCATTTTATGTGGTGACTGATTAACACGAGTATCCATCAACCACATCAACCGCTTCCAACGCGCTAACACGTCCGAAGAATATCGCGGCACACTAATTTTTCTCGCATTACCAAAGAGATTATGATCCCTGCGCGATATATAAGTTGGAGTATCATCACGTGTGTCAGATCTCGGAGACATAAAACTCAATTCACCATCATTTTCTTCATCAATATTTTGTAATGAATAGGACGAAGAACCAACGTCCCTCCAATTGTTCGGCTCTAAATTATCATGATCACTACTTTCATTTGCACCCCACATGTCTTCATGACCCTCGTCGACCGTGAGCGTTGGCGAACCAATTTCAGAAAACTCAACTTGTAAATCAGAAGCTAAGGACAATGATTGCTTATGACGAATTAGTCCATTTGTAACTAACATGTTTTCGTCGCTCTTAAAGACAGGAGTTGAAAGAGATTCATACAAAGAATCATTTATATTAGTAACATTAGTAGTAGATAACGGAAAATCAAGAAACTCGTCTTGAGGATTAGGAGCCGAAGCTATAACTCCTTCAATATTTGTTAGTGTTGGATCATTATCATCTACTTCCTCACTTACCATATCAATTTTGCATTTTCCTTTCCCCTCGTGTGTGGTTTCGTCTCCTTCATTTGACAGATTAGGAGCTTGTAATTTACTTTCACTTCCTTCTGAGGAGTTTAACTTTTCAGGACCTTCATGATTCGACAAACCTTCATAAGCAATAGATATTCGAGTTATTTATAAAATTTATTTACTCGGAGAAATAAAAAAAGAAAAGAAAAGAGAAAGTGTTAATCACCTGAAACCCTTCGAACTCTTGAACCCGGTTGTCTATGCTCTCTAACTTGAAGAAGGTCATGTTTAGGTTCTAAATGCATGTCACTTGTGAGTTCATGATCCAAAATGTCCCCTTTGAGATTCGGTTTCTCCTCGAATGGTTCATAAGGGATATCAAACGGACTTCTCAGAGCAGATGGAGCGGAACCTGGCATTTCTATACCCTCGAAATATCTCGGAGAATCAAAAGGGTCCATTCTTGCAATAAGCAATGGTGAAATTTGGCTTGGTGAAATTGATTCCATATCAAGTAAACCATTCTCAATCTCCAAATTCAACTGCTTTCTTGCCCTTCTTCTAGCTATAAGACTCTCCAACCTTTTGTTTCTTTCCATCTCACAAATCCCAAGATCCATTAGCTTTTTTTGATCCTCCTCTTTATGTTCCGCACCTTTATTGTTACCACTACTACTATCCTCTATTGCCTTTTTCTCCTCTTCCGTTTTTTCTGTGTTCATCTCTTGACAATCATAATAACTTGCGTTACAAGTAACAAGGTCATCCATTGAGGGTTTGGTGGCATGTAATGTTTGTTTTAGAGGATCATCGACTTTTCTTGATGTAGACTTAGAATCAAAATAAGGGTCCATCTCTTTGTCAAGAAATCTTACTCCTGATCTAATCTCCGTGTTCTTTTTAGTGAATTCGTTTCGAAACACTGCTGATAAATTCTTAGCTTTTTGCTCTAAATCACCATACACATCCAATTTCTTTCCCGTGAAATTTCTTCTTCTACTCGTTGCATTTTGTGATGGATACTTATAAAGCATTCCGCGTCTATCTTTCATGTAAACATTAGGTGGATTTTTCGCTTCAACTATTTTTTCACTTTCCTTTTTCTCAACACATTTTAGAAGTGGTTGCTCAGAACTCCAAAAAATCGTAATCAAAATTGCGGTAAACACAATAAATGGAGAAAAGAAAACCAACAAATTGTATATACAAGAAAGAAATATATACATGATGAGGAAGACTAACATAGCACCTGAAATTTTTGGATACTTTTTCATAAAAGTATAGCTTTTTTCAATTGAAAGATGAAAAACTTTCAACAAATGAAGTTTAATGTCCCTTGAGTTCAAACCCATCTTTGATTCTATGAATGTATGTACAAAGAATAAACTATAATGCATTCGTAACATGTGATAACTTTATAATAAGGAATATTAAAATGGAGGGTATTTTAATTAGCCATAGCCAGATTCAAAAAAGTAATTATAATAATCAAAAGGGATTAACATTTGTTACAAGTCCCCATTGAAGAAACTTTTAAAAAATGTGGCTATGGATTTGAAGCTAGAATTAAAAGTGTAATATGAAAATGTAATGGAGTGGTGTTCTAGGTGATGAACAACCTAGAAGATCAATAAAGAAAAATTGGAAAAGCATAAGTTATTAGTCAACATTTTCCCTAACAATGGTTAGCCATTGAAGTATAGCAATTTATGTCTTCTTTTTTTTTGGAAGCTTTTTCTGTTGGCTGACAATTTCTTAAGACCTTTTAATTTAGAAATTTTGGTATGTGTTTCTCATCCATTTTGATAACCGCAAAACAAGGGACAAAATATATTTAAGAAGAAAAAAATAGTTTATATATTTTTTTGGATTAAATCATTTTTAATTAGAGGAAGCATATCTTATATAAGGTCATACACCACCGTTTAACCTTGATTGTCTATAATCTATGTACTATTGAAGAAAAACATATACCACCAAAAATACTATACATTACTCCTAATTCCTCCTTCCTCCCATTACTAATGATTAATAAGTGGTTACATAAGGTATGCTTAATATATAGATTAAATATTATAAATTATACATTAGTATAGAAGCTAAATACACATTATAGCATGCTTACACAAACAACTTCAAGGGCTACAATATTAGATATTAGATATAATTTAAGTTGAATTATGTGGTTCAAATTCAAAATTAATTAGAGTTTAAGGTTTGTTACTTAGTTTGTTATATTTATTGCTTAATAGTCAAGTCATTTAGGTCTATATAAATAAGACACTTTGTAATTCAGTTATCAATCATTCATTAAATAATATCAATTCTTATTTCCTTATTCTCTCTCTCTCTAAAAGTGTCCCACGCACTAACAAATTGGTATCAAAGCTTCGGTTAAATTCTTGATCGTGTTTTCAAAAATCACACGTCAGAGATTGTGTTTCCGAGATCGTGGCTTGTTGTTGATCAATCGCTGCAAAGATGAATGGTAACCACTACAAGAAAAAAGGAGATTTACAACACTTGAGTTGCGACAGTTATCACAAAACTGTCCTTATTCTTGAATTGCGACGGTTGTCACGACAGTTAGGGTCAACTGTCGTAGATTTTTTGCGACAGGTATCGAAAAAACCGTCCTTATTCCTAGACTACAACAGTTCTCACGACGGTTTGAGCCAACCGTCGCAAATTTTTTAGGCATGTTGTATAAAATAATACGACAGTTACCAAAGAACCACCCTCTTTTCACACTCGGGACAATTAAGGCGAATCACAATTACTTTAGCCAATCATAATCATTATTTTTTTATTCCTTTAATTTTCCACTTTTTTTCTTCATTTTTATTTTTTAACCTTTTCAATTTTATTAATTAATTTAATAAAAAATTACTATAATTATTATAATTTTCATGACAATGTAGCTTAATATTTGTCTAAAATAATAGTAAAATATTTTCTGTTTTATTATATAAATAGTTAACTTTTATTAAAATTAATTTTTGTAACAATGTTAATATATATATATATATATATATTTATATATATATATATATATATATGTTTTAACATTTCAAACTCATCTGTTTCACGCTCAGGAAACCCAATTTCTTCCTCTCGTATTGGTCCTCAACTGTCCTTCATTTTCCATTCATCGTTCTCACTTCTCCATGCACCATTCACACCCTCTTCTTTATGATAAATAAGGTTAGCTTCTTGCTCGTAATCTCTTCTCTTATAGAAATTTATAGTTTCTCTCAGTGATTCAACTCTTTCTTGCAAAATCTGAAAACTCACTAAAATTTGACCCCTCTTTCTTTCTCCTTATCTATCAATTAATTCTAGCAACATAGAACGGAGGTTTAATTTCTATGAAAAAAGTGATTTAGGGTTTAAGAGTTATCAACAAGAAAAAATGTTGATTTTATACTTTTGTATCTAAAAATGTGATTTGATTAAGTGTTAGAGCTTTAATGAAAATTACTGAGGAAGATTGTCATGAGTCTTTGGATGTGAATGTTTTTGTTTATCGAATATTTGTGTTATTATTCATTCTGGCGACCCTGTTTCAATTTATAGTGTTGTTGTTTAAGATTTGAATATTTAAGATAGGGCTATTGAGGTAGCTATCCAGGAGGAAATAATGAATGCAAGGGAAGCTGGTTCAATTGGAGTGTTTATTTGTTGTCAATATTGGATTGAAGCAGCAGTGTGAAGTGGAGCCTCTGCTTGCCGGACTCATACACCTCTGTTTGAAATTATTGGCTAGGGACATCAACATGGTGATTAACTTTGTATTAGTTATATTTATAAAACTTATCGTACCTTGCAATTGAAGGGATTTGCTTTGTGATTGATATTTTGATAGGTTATGGAAATAGTGAATAAGAAGATAGCTCTTAAACTTCGACCGTGATATTCCTTGTCTGGAATATTTTGTGATTGACATGTTGACATTCATAGGTTGGAACCATACTGGACATTTGTTGTGGTTTTGAAAGCTTTAGAGCACACCTCTTTCACAGTCAACTTTTAACTATGTGCATTGCAAACTATGAGTCTTCAGGGAGTCAATTTCATCTAACACTTGAAAGGGGTCTTCCTGTAACGCCCCGATTCTGAATTTCCATTAATTGTTGAGTCTTTTAATTTATTTAATTGATGTTTGTTTTAATTGAGAAATTATATATTGTTATTATGGGGTGTTTGCTTATTTTATCTATTTTTACCGATTCGGAGAGTTTTCGGGGAATTAGAGTAAAAAGGGCATTTTAGACATTTAGCACTTTAGTGTGAGAATTGATTGGTAAGTGTTGGAAAGAATTTGAGAGGAAAGAAATAGAGATAGAAATAGAATAAGAGAGGAAAAAGGAAGAAAGATAGTAACATAAGAGGAAAAACAAGAGAAAGAAAAGAGGAGAAGAGAAAGAGAAGAGAAAGTGGAGAGGAAAACCTAGAATCATCAAGGGGTCATCACCAAAGCTTGCAATCGATCGGTAAGGGTGTGAAACTCAATCATCTCTTTAATGTATGTGATTGTATGTGTATGTGTGTGGATTTTGTAGAGTTTCTACTCTTCTTCCACTTAGGTTAGAAGTTGGTTTTGTGAGTAGAATGAGGTTTTAATCGGTTAGAAATCGGATTAGATGATGTAGTTTAGTCGGGTGATGGTTGGGTTGTGCTACTGTGACTGGTTTGGATTTAATCGGTCGGTTGTGTGGAGTTTGGGCTTTGAGACAGCCATGGAAGTTCTGTCTTCGCAAGTTCGCCAGGCGAATGGCAGCGAAGCTTCGCCAGGCGAAGCCCAGCGAGCTGTAGCGAAGCAAGTCAGAAGCTAATATTCTGTATTCGCTGGCAAGTTCGCCAGGCGAAGTGAGTTGGCGAAGGTTCGCCAGGCGAGTGGGTAGCGAGCCTCAGCGAGTAATTCCAGAATTACTCCCAGTGGACTTCGCTGGGGAGTTCGCCAGGCGAAGGCCAGCGAGCATTCGCTGCGTGGCTTCGCCAGGCGAAGGTTGGCGAACCTGGCAGTGTTATTTTGTTTTGCTGTTTGTTCATAGCATGATGTTTGGTTGATTCAATTATGATTAATGCCTATATGAATGATTGATGTGTGAACTATTTTGACATGTCGCGCCGTGGGTGGCCGAAAGGCGTGAATCCTAGATTGTAGAGTAAACGATAAATCTTGAATATTTGATAATCTTGTGTATTTGCTCGAATTGAATAGAAACGCATTGATAGGCTGATATGTGTGTAAACCATGTGTGGAATGGTGTATAATGTGAATGCATGATAGATATATGCTATGTATGTGATAAATGCAATGAGTATGTTCGTGAGCATAGTATGCATTTTTGTGTCGATTAATCCCTCGGAGGATTTGCAGAACCTCGTATGATACGATGGTTATATTAGATTCCTTGGAGAATCGGTTGCATTGTGTGATTCCTTGGAGAATCGGTTGCATTGTGTGATTCCTTGGAGAATCGGTTGCATTGTGTGATTCCTCGGAGAATCGGTCAAAACATGTAATCCCGTGGAGGATTGGCTAGAGTATTTGATTCCATGGAGAATCTGCTGAGTACTTGATCCCGTGGAGGATCTGCTGAATATTCGATTCCGTGGAGAATCTGATGAATATTTGATTCCGTGGAGAATCTACTGAGTACTTGATCCCGTGGAGGGTCTGCTGAATACTCGATTCCTTAGGGAATTTGTTTAATGAGTCGGTACCGCATTTGCATCTGCATAGAGTCGTGTGTCGGTCTCTATGAGTTGCATGAGTCATCTGTGTATGATGCATTGGTTGTGTGAATATAACTGTGTATGTTATATGTGATTTGTTTGGAGGAAATATAGTGAATGTTCATGTGTATGTGTAGAGACATGATTATTTGTATATGCTTAATGTGGTGAGAACATAATTTGAGTATAACTTGTATAATTATGGAGTTATGTATATATACAATTTTATGCATTAACTGTTATGATGTTGTTTCTCACCCTTCTGCTGTTTTATAATGCTCTATGAGGCATTGCAGAGTAGGAAGCTGGAGGTTCTTTTTGTGAAGCGATGTCTTCATTCTTTTTGGTCAATGGCTCTGATATGTAACATCTGGGTAGTTAGGAAGCCTTTGACTCTTTTGGAGTTACATTTGCTTTGATTCTTTTGTGATACATATGTGTATGTATCTGCTGTGGATATGTTGTAAAGCATGAATTAACTGATGGTTGTATATACTTTTATGAATGAGATCGATTCAATATTTGGATGTTTCCGCTTTATTCTAAATATTGAGATGTGGGTTACCCATTGTTGCATATCTATTTTGAGCAGGTATCGTATGTGTTTAATTTCATGATAATGTGATGCGCCTCTTATATACCATGTTTTAATTAAACTCTGATGAAATAAATTTTCTAAGTGCCTAATTGATTTATTTGATTAATTTGGGGGTATAGAAAGGGGGTGTTACATTAAGTGGTATCAGAGCCAGTGTTGAGTCAGTCGTGTCTGTCTTGTTGTTGTGTTGGTTGAACGGTTGTTTAACCTTGTTGTTATTTTTGGGAATCCTCAGAATATGGCAGGTCGTAATGACAATGCTATGGCAGCGGCGTTAGAGGCTATGGCCAGAGCTGTGCAGGGTGCACCTAACGTGAATGCGAATGATGAGTTTAGGAAGAACCAACCACCGGTGTTCAAAGGGAGATTTGATCCGGATGGTGCTCAGATATGGTTAAAGGAAATTGAGAGGATCTTTAGGGTGATGGATTGTGCTGAAGGGAACAAGGTGAGACTAGGGACTCACATGCTGAGGGAAGAGGCTGATGACTGGTGGGTCAGCATGAGGCAAGTTCTTGAGGTCGACGATGAGGAGATTACGTGGGATTTATTTCGTAATGAGTTTCTAAGGAAGTATTATCCCGAAAGTGTTAAAGGGAAGAGAGAAATGGAATTTCTGGAGTTGAAACAAGGTAATATGTCGGTGGTGGACTACACCGCTAAGTTTACTGAGTTAGTGAAGTTTCACCCTCACTATGATGCGGTTACGGCGGAATTTTCCAAATGTATCAAGTATGAGAATGGCTTGCGTCCGGAGATAAAGCAAGCGGTGGGTTATCAAAGGATACGAAGATTTTCGGATTTGACCGAGTGTTGTAGAATTTATGAAGAAGATAGTAGAGCTCGTTCTACTCATTATAAGGGTTTGAGCGAGAGGAGAGGGAAGCAGCAAGTACGAAGCGGACCCTATGTGACGCCTGCTGATAAGGGCAAACATAGGGGAAACTTTGATAGGAGACCCGGAGGAGGTTCCAGTGTGATCAAATGTTTTAAGTGTGGCGTGATGGGCCACAAGTCTTATGATTGTGGAAAGTTCAAGGCGAAGGGTTCCAACTGTGGACTCTTTGGTCATGATGCAGCAGAGTGTAGAAAGAATGCTGTGAAGTGTTTTAATTGTGGCGAGGTGGGTCACATTAGCCCAAATTGTACCAAACCGAAGCAAGCTCCGGCGGGCGGAAAAGTATTCGCATTAGCAGGTTCAGACGCTACTAATGCGGCGGATCGTTTGATTAAAGGTACATGTTTTATTAATGATATGCCCTTAGTTGCTATTATTGATACTGGAGCGACTCACTCGTTCATTTCTCTTGCGTGTGCTAAGCGGTTGGATTTGTGTATGGTTTCTTTGAGTAGTGGTATGGTTATTGGGACTCCCGCTTCGGGGTCGGTAACTACTTCTTTGGTGTGTGCAAGTTGTCATTTGACCATGTATGGTAAGGACTTCGTTATGGATTTAGTGTGTTTGCCGTTGGAAGGTTTGGACGTAATCTTGGGTATGAACTGGTTGCAATTTAATAGAGTTCATCTGGATTGCTATCACAAGTTAGTAAGGTTTCCTTCTTTGGAAGATGGTGAAAACGAGAGTTTTCTTTCCACTAAAGAGTTGAAGAAACTTTTAGCGGACGAAGCTCAGTTGTTTGGTTTGTTTGCATCGTTGTCGGTGGAGAGCAAAGTTGAGCTCGACGTGTTTCCTGTGGTTTGTGAATTTCCTGAAGTGTTTCCGGAAGATGTTGCGGATGTGCCGCCAAAGAGAGAGGTTGAATTTTCTATTGATCTAGTTCCGGGTACTAGACCGATTTCGATGGCCCCGTATCGGATGTCGGCATCGGAGTTGGTGGAATTGAAGAAGCAGTTGAATGATTTGTTGGATAAGAGATTTGTAAGACCAAGTGTTTCTCCTTGGGGTGCGCCGGTATTGTTGGTAAAGAAGAAGGATGGTAGTATGCGATTGTGTATTGATTATCGGCAGTTGAATAAGGTAACAATTAAGAACAAGTATCCGCTTCCAAGAATTGATGATTTGATGGATCAATTAGTTGGAACCCGTGTTTTTAGTAAGATTGATTTGAGATCCGGTTATCACCAGATTCGGGTTAAGGAAAAAGATATTTCGAAGACGGCTTTTATAACACGATATGGTCACTATGAGTATACGGTGATGCCATTCGGAGTTTCTAACGCGCCGGGTGTTTTCATGGAATATATGAACCGTATCTTCCACGAGCAGTTGGATCGTTTTGTGGTAGTGTTTATCGATGACATTTTGATTTATTCTAAGTCTCGAGAGGAACACGAAGAACATTTAAGGATTGTGTTGCGGATTTTGAAAGAGAAGAAGTTGTATGCAAAGTTGTCTAAGTGTGAGTTTTGGTTGTCGGAGGTGAGTTTTCTTGGGCATATTATTTCCGGCAATGGTATTAGTGTGGATCCATCCAAGATCGATGCGGTAATGCAATGGGAGACTCCAAGATCGGTTACGGAAATTCGAAGCTTTTTGGGCTTGGCCGGTTATTACCGGAGGTTTATCGAAGGATTTTCAAAGTTAGCACTTCCGTTAACGCAGTTGACTTGTAAAGGAAAGGCTTTTATTTGGGATGTTAATTGTGAAGAGAGTTTCATGGAATTAAAGAGAAGGTTAACAACAGCGCCAGTTTTGATTTTGCCGAATCCTACGGAACCTTTTGTGGTTTATTGCGATGCTTCTTTGTCAGGATTGGGTGGTGTATTGATGCAAGATGGGAAGGTCGTGGCGTATGCTTCTAGGCAGTTGAGAGTGCATGAAAAGAATTATCCTACTCATGATTTGGAGTTAGCAGCCGTAGTGTTCGCTTTGAAAATTTGGAGGCACTATCTTTATGGTGCAAGATTTGAAGTTTTTAGCGATCACAAGAGTTTGAAGTATTTGTTTGATCAAAAAGAATTGAATATGAGGCAAAGGAGATGGCTAGAACTTTTGAAGGACTATGATTTTGGTTTAAATTATCATCCGGGTAAGGCGAATGTGGTAGCCGATGCCTTAAGTCGGAAGTCGTTGCACGTGTCCACTTTGATGGTTAGAGAGTGGGAACTTTTGGAGAACTTTAGAGATTTGAGTTTGGTTTGTGAGTTAACACCGAGTAGTGTGAAGCTGGGTATGTTGCATGTCACGAATGATTTCCTTGCTACGGTGTGTGAAAAGCAAAAGTTGGATTTGAAATTTGTGGATTTGATGACGAATGGAAATGAAGATTTCAAAGTTGATGAATTAGGAGTTTTGAGGTTTCGGGGTCGTATTTGTATTCCCGATGATGCGGATTTGAAAAAGATGATATTGGAAGAGGGACATCGGAGTAACTTGAGTATTCATCCGGGAGCGAATAAGATGTATCAGGATTTGAAGAAGATCTTTTGGTGGTCTGGATTGAAAAGCGATGTTGCTCGTTTTGTGTACTCGTGTTTGACTTGTCAGAAGTCTAAGGTGGAGCATCAGAAGCCTAGTGGATTGATGCAACCGTTGGATATTCCGGAATGGAAATGGGATAGTATATCGATGGATTTTGTTACGGGATTGCCGAATACGCAAAGAGGACATAATGCTATTTGGGTGATTGTTGATAGGCTTACTAAATCGGCTCACTTTATTCCGATTGATATTGCTTATTCTTTGGAAAGGTTAGCCGAGATTTATGTTGGCACTATTGTGAAGCTTCATGGAGTTCCTAAGAGTATTGTGTCGGATAGAGATCCTAGATTTACTTCAAGATTTTGGGAGAGTTTGCAAGGTGCCTTGGGTTCTAAGTTGAGATTGAGTTTGACATATCATCCGCAAACAGATGGTCAAACCGAGAGGACGATTCAATCGTTAGAAGATTTGTTGCGTGCTTGTGTGCTTGAACAAGGTGGTGCGTGGGACAGTTATTTAGCGTTGATTGAGTTCACCTATAATAACAGTTTCCATTCGAGTATTGGTATGGCGCCATTTGAGGCTTTATATGGTCGGAGATGTCGAACACCTCTGTGTTGGCATGAGTCAGGTGAAAAATCGGTAGTTGGTCCGGAAATGGTACAGCAAACGACGGAAAAGGTAAAATTTATTCGGGAAAAGATGAGAGCATCTCAGAGTAGACAGAAAAGTTATCATGATAAAAGGAGAAAGGATCTCGAGTTTCAAGAGGGCGACCATGTGTTTTTGAGAGTTACACCGGTTACGGGTGTGGGTCGTGCTTTGAAGTCGAGAAAGTTGACTTCTCGTTTTATTGGTCCGTATCAGATTGTCGCACGAGTTGGTGCTGTGGCTTATCGTGTGGCGTTGCCTCCGAATCTTTCGAATTTGCATGATGTATTCCATGTCTCGCAACTTCGGAAGTATGTTCCGGATCCGTCACATGTGATCCCAATGGATGAAGTTGAAGTAAGAGATAACCTTACAGTTGAAGTTTTACCGGTTAGTATTTTGGACCGTGAAGTTAAGAAACTGAGAGGCAAGGATATTGCGCTTGTGAAAGTGTCCTGGGGAGGTGCCGCGGAAGGCAACATGACTTGGGAATTGGAGAGCAAGATGCGAGAATCGCATCCGGAGTTGTTTGAATCAGGTGATATTTTCGAGGACGAAAATTTCTAAAGTGGGGGAGAGTTGTAACGCCCCGATTCTGAATTTCCATTAATTGTTGAGTCTTTTAATTTATTTAATTGATGTTTGTTTTAATTGAGAAATTATATATTGTTATTATGGGGTGTTTGCTTATTTTATCTATTTTTACCGATTCGGAGAGTTTTCGGGGAATTAGAGTAAAAAGGGCATTTTAGACATTTAGCACTTTAGTGTGAGAATTGATTGGTAAGTGTTGGAAAGAATTTGAGAGGAAAGAAATAGAGATAGAAATAGAATAAGAGAGGAAAAAGGAAGAAAGATAGTAACATAAGAGGAAAAACAAGAGAAAGAAAAGAGGAGAAGAGAAAGAGAAGAGAAAGTGGAGAGGAAAACCTAGAATCATCAAGGGGTCATCACCAAAGCTTGCAATCGATCGGTAAGGGTGTGAAACTCCATCATCTCTTTAATGTATGTGATTGTATGTGTATGTGTGTGGATTTTGTAGAGTTTCTACTCTTCTTCCACTTAGGTTAGAAGTTGGTTTTGTGAGTAGAATGAGGTTTTAATCGGTTAGAAATCGGATTAGATGATGTAGTTTAGTCGGGTGATGGTTGGGTTGTGCTACTGTGACTGGTTTGGATTTAATCGGTCGGTTGTGTGGAGTTTGGGCTTTGAGACAGCCATGGAAGTTCTGTCTTCGCAAGTTCGCCAGGCGAATGGCAGCGAAGCTTCGCCAGGCGAAGCCCAGCGAGCTGTAGCGAAGCAAGTCAGAAGCTAATATTCTGTATTCGCTGGCAAGTTCGCCAGGCGAAGTGAGTTGGCGAAGGTTCGCCAGGCGAGTGGGTAGCGAGCCTCAGCGAGTAATTCCAGAATTACTCCCAGTGGACTTCGCTGGGGAGTTCGCCAGGCGAAGGCCAGCGAGCATTCGCTGCGTGGCTTCGCCAGGCGAAGGTTGGCGAACCTGGCAGTGTTATTTTGTTTTGCTGTTTGTTCATAGCATGATGTTTGGTTGATTCAATTATGATTAATGCCTATATGAATGATTGATGTGTGAACTATTTTGACATGTCGCGCCGTGGGTGGCCGAAAGGCGTGAATCCTAGATTGTAGAGTAAACGATAAATCTTGAATATTTGATAATCTTGTGTATTTGCTCGAATTGAATAGAAACGCATTGATAGGCTGATATGTGTGTAAACCATGTGTGGAATGGTGTATAATGTGAATTCATGATAGATATATGTTATGTATGTGATAAATGCAATGAGTATGTTCGTGAGCATAGTATGCATTTTTGTGTCGATTGATCCCTCGGAGGATTTGCAGAACCTCGTATGATACGATGGTTATATTAGATTCCTTGGAGAATCGGTTGCATTGTGTGATTCCTTGGAGAATCGGTTGCATTGTGTGATTCCTTGGAGAATCGGTTGCATTGTGTGATTCCTCGGAGAACCGGTCAAAACATGTAATCCCGTGGAGGATTGGCTAGAGTATTTGATTCCGTGGAGAATCTGCTGAGTACTTGATCCCGTGGAGGATCTGCTGAATATTCGATTCCGTGGAGAATCTGATGAATATTTGATTCCGTGGAGAATCTGCTGAGTACTTGATCCCGTGGAGGGTCTGCTGAATACTCGATTCCTTAGGGAATTTGTTTAATGAGTCGGTACCGCATTTGCATCTGCATAGAGTCGTGTGTCGGTCTCTATGAGTTGCATGAGTCATCTGTGTATGATGCATTGGTTGTGTGAATATAACTGTGTATGTTATATGTGATTTGTTTGGAGGAAATATAGTGAATGTTCATGTGTATGTGTAGAGACATGATTATTTGTATATGCTTAATGTGGTGAGAACATAATTTGAGTATAACTTGTATAATTATGGAGTTATGTATATATACAATTTTATGCATTAACTGTTATGATGTTGTTTCTCACCCTTCTGCTGTTTTATAATGCTCTATGAGGCATTGCAAAGTAGGAAGCTGGAGGTTCTTTTTGTGAAGCGATGTCTTCATTCTTTTTGGTCAATGGCTCTGATATGTAACATCTGGGTAGTTAGGAAGCCTTTGACTCTTTTGGAGTTACATTTGCTTTGATTCTTTTGTGATACATATGTGTATGTATCTGCTGTGGATATGTTGTAAAGCATGAATTAACTGATGGTTGTATATACTTTTATGAATGAGATCGATTCAATATTTGGATGTTTCCGCTTTATTCTAAATATTGAGATGTGGGTTACCCATTGTTGCATATCTATTTTGAGCAGGTATCGTATGTGTTTAATTTCATGATAATGTGATGCGCCTCTTATATACCATGTTTTAATTAAACTTTGATGAAATAAATTTTCTAAGTGCCTAATTGATTTATTTGATTAATTTGGGGGTATAGAAAGGGGGTGTTACACTTCCTGCTATGGCTTAAATGGCTTAAATGAAAATAGGAGAGAATTAGTTAAAAAAACTTAAATCTAAATTATCTAAAAAAAAGATTAATTAGATAAAATATTTTGAAATTTTGTTAGATTTGAAGGAAATATTTTTTTGAGTTTTTTTTTTGTTAAGAAGAAAAAGGAATTAAAAAAAAGAACATATCTAAACTTTTTTTTTTGTATTTTTGTTTGATAAAAAAAAGTTAAATTAAGACTAAACATATTTTTTCGTTATTTTATTTTTATTATAAAAACCTAAATTAACAATTAAATTATTATTTTTAATATTTTAAAATTAAAATTAGTTTTTCTTAATTAATTATTAATATTTTTCAGATTTTTATTTAGGTTAGTTTGTTAGTTGTTAGTATTATTAATTATTAAATATTACAAAGATGAAATAAAACAAAAAATTAAAAAATTAAAAACTAAAAACTAAAAAAATGGGTTGGGCCTGGGTCATAACCTCCCAGGACCCGACCCGGGTCAAATAAAAAGGGGAGGGACTGAGAAACCCTAGTCCTTGTGCACCAAAACTGCGCCCTGATCTCCTCTTCCTCCTCTCTGATTTTTTTTCTTCTTTTTTCTGAGCGATTTCTCTTCTTCTCTCGCTGATGCTTACGCGTTGATCTCTTCTCTCTTCTTCTTAACCTGAAAAAACCAGTCCACACAATGATGTTAAGAGAAATGGGCTTACGGTAGATTTTTGGGATTTTCGGCGATGATGAACAGAGTTCTAAGATGGTTTTGTGATTTCTGCGATGCTTTTCGGTTATGGTTTGTTATTGATTCGTTGACTGTTTATGGGTTTGATGATTTCGTGATGGTTTTTGTTTGGAGGTTTGTGCGAACGATTTTACGAACTGGGTTTGTGTTTTTCGTGATAAGTTTTCGTTTGTGGTTTACGCGAACCGTTTTACGGATTTGTGAAAAAAAATAGGTTTTTAGACTATGATGAGATTTGTCTCTAAGTCTTGGGTTTTTTCGATTTCTCTTATTTTCATTGGTGTTCCTGTATTTTTTTTTGTCTTCATCTATACTTTGTATTTGTAGCTGGATTCTGAATTTGTATGCTCTTTGATTGTAGTTGCTTTCAGGGTGCTCGAGCTAGTGCTAGGCAGCTGGAAGTCGCCATTAATGGGATTGGTGAAAGGGCTGGAAATGCCTCCTTGGAAGAGGTGAGAGTTAATCTTCTGTTTATTTTGTTGACATAATAAGATTATTGTTTGTTTGTATGTGGAAACTCATTTTTTATTTTGCTTTCTTTCATGGTTGTGATGGCCCTGAAATGCGGAGGACATATCTTCAACAATCTCCACATTGGAATCAATACAAGGCACATTTACATGACAAGCAAAATGGTTTTGTATCTACAGTTAACATTTTTTTATTTCTTCCCCCCCCCCCCCTTTAAAGACACTTGTTGATTGTTTGTTTCGTATTTATCGTTTCCTATAGGTTGAAGAGTACTCTGGTTTGCAGTTACAACCACACAAGGCTCTTGCGGGAGCTAATGCTTTTGCTCATGAAAGTGGCATACATCAGATTGGTTATCATGATAACTACATATGTTTAAGTATACCTTAGATTATAGGACAAATATTGCAACTTAGATTTGTATGATTTTGAAGTTTATAGAAACCATATTACACCTGAAATTTGTTTTTTCTAGCAACTGTCTGCAGTTTTTCCTTCAACAAATATATATGTGAACTAGTGATCACCGTCACTGATTGTATATGTGAAAACATCCTATCTGATTTCATGTGTAATGTTTGATGATACTGATAGAAACTTGTACCAAGAATATATTTACTGAATAAGAATAGAGATTTATTAAACATTCTCTAGAGAAAATATCTCAAACAGAGACAGAATACAAATACACACAAGATTACATAATTTATTTTTTTTTATTTTGTTCTTTTATTATCTTTTTATAATAATGCTAAAAAATTGAGGGTAAATTTTTTTATAATAAATATTCACACGGTTCAAACTGCCACAATTTACCGTCACAATTAATAATAATAATGAAAATAAAAATGAAATTCCACGGGAAACCGTCACGCAAATTGCGGCGCTTCAAACCGTCGTAACTTGCCAAAATAAACAGTCGCAATTTGTCAATTTTCTTGTAGTGTTTATGTCAGTTCCAACCAGTCGTGAAATAGAATTCACGACAGTTTTAAATCGTCACAATCAACAATGAAAACAAAAATCAAAAGGCTAGTAACAATGGTCTTTAACCGTCGCCATCTCCAATTTAGGTCAGTTCCAGCCCGTCATGAAATATAACGACGGTTGGTGTGGCGGTTTTGGCAACCGTCGCTAAACAGCCTGGGGACACACGTTTCTGTGACGGTACTACAACCGTCGTAGAATGTAATTGATGGTGGTTTTAACTGTCGTAACTTGCCAAAATAACCGTCGCAATCCATCGTTTTTCTTATAGTGAACGGAGATTACCAAACTCCCTTCCAACTCTTGACAACAAGAATTGGCTTCGATGGAGAAAACAAATGCAATCTATATTTGGCTTTCATGAAACCCTAGAAGTGGTTACTAATGGTGTTTCTGCGCTTGTTGAATATGCAATTGACGCACAAAGAACAACTCACAAGGATGCCAAAAAGAAGGATTGCAAGGCGGAGTTTTACATCCAGTCAGCGTTTAATGCGGCTAATTTCGACATAATCGTTCATGCTGAATTAGTGAAGGAGACATGGGATATTCTTGTCAAGTACTATGAAGGAGGAGAGAAAGTAAAGGTTGTCAAGTTGCAAACTTTGCAACTATATTATGAATTGTTGTCGATGGGAGAAGACGGAAAGATTTTAGGCTATGTGTCGAAAGTGCAGAAACTCGTCCATATCATGAAGGGCTATGGCGAAACCCTAACTTGTTGATCACGTTATCGTACCTATTCAAGAATCCAACAATCTTGAAACCCTAAAATTGGAAGATTTGGTTGGTTCGTTGGAGGCGCATGAGATTAGGATTTTCGAAAGGAAAGGAGTTCAAGACTTGATACAAGCACTACATGCTCATTCATGGAAGAAGAATGGTGGTTCCAACAAGTTCAAAGGCAAAATCAACAAAACTCAAGGTAAGAAGTCTTGGTCGAATCCTCACAAGAATAAGATTGATGATAGAACTTCTGAATCCTCGAAAAGAGGAGAAGGAAATTCCTATCAGAAAGACAAAGTAGAGAAAAAAGGTATGTAGTGCTATAAATGTGAAAAGTGGGGTCACTTGGCCAAGTATTGTTGGTACAGGAAAGACAGAGGATTGACAAAAGGCAAGGATGAAGGAGCGAACCTTGCATGTCAAGATTCAAATGATTCTGATGATATGGTAGTTATGGCTGCAGTTGCAAATGACTGTGTCAAATCCAAGATCAGGTTCCTCGAATTAGGCTGCTCGAACCACGTGACTGGTCGAAAAGTATGGTTAGTAGATTTTGACGATTCGAAGAAGAGCAAGGTTAAACTTTCTCATAATAGCTCATTGCAAGCAAAAGGTACTGGAAACATAATTATTCAAAGGAGTAATGGAGCAAAAGCCTTGATCAAAGATGTACTCTATGTCCCCAGAATGAAGTGCAATCTGCTAAGTGTTGGACAACTGGTCAAAAAGGGGTTCTCAGTGGTTATGAAAATGGAGCCTTAAAACTTTCTAAAATCCAGAATAACTTGGTCTTGAAATCTCCTCAGTCGAAGAATAGGACATTTAAGACCATGATTAGTTCGACTAAGGTGCAATGTTTGAAAATAGTTGTCAACCACAAGAATAGTTGGTTGTGGCATCTGAGGTTTGGTCATCTAAACTTAAGGTCGCTCAATCAACTTATCACTCAAGATATAGTAACTGGTATACCAAGTCTTGAGATGCTTGACAAACTTTGTGAAGGTTGTCTAGTCGAAAAGCAACCCATGAAGTCTTTTGTTTCAACTATGCAAATGAGATCATCTTGCATACTCAAAGTTGTACATTCAAATGTATGTGGTCCTTTTGAAGAGCATACCATTGGTGGAAACATGTATTTCCTCTCATTTTTCAATGAGTACAGTCGAAAGCTCTGGATCTATGTGATCAAACGAAAGTATAAGGTATTTAAAATCTTTAAGAGATTCAAGATACTTATCAAAAATCAGGATGAAAAGAAGATCAAAGTTCTACGAACAGATGGAGGTGGTGAATACACATCCAAGATATTTGAAGAAATATGTGCATAACATGGTATTGATCATGAGATAACTGCTTCTTATACTCCTCAACATAATGGAATAGTAGAAAGAAGAAACAGGACCATATTGGACATGGCGAGATGCATGCTGAAGCAGAAGAATTTGCCAAAATCCTTATGGGGTGAAGTTGTTTCGAGTGCTATTTATATTCTAAACATGTACCTTACCAAGAAGCTGAAGAACAAGGTTTTTGAAGAAGTGTGGAGTGGAAAATAACCATTATTGAGTCATCTGAAGGTGTTTGGCTCTATTTGCTACAAGAATATTCCTGATGCTAGGAAAAGGAAGCTTGATGATAAGATTGAACCTATGATTCTGGTAGGATATCATAAGACTGGACCATACTGACTATTTAATCCAATTAATCAAAAGATTATGATGAGTCGAGATATTTTGATTGATGAAAATTATGCCTAGGATTGGAATTCTAGTAATGCAATTGACAAGCCATTGATGAGATATGATTTCTACGAAGCAAGTAATGATGTCGAAGTCAAAGATATTACTGATATTCCAGTTGAAGTTGAAGCAGTTACTGACATTTTCGTCATAGTCAAAGTCGAAGAGGTTATGGCTGGAAAAAGCCAGAGACCTCAATGACCTAGAGCTTGTCCAGCAAGACTTCAAGATGATGAAGTGGTTAGTGATGATGAAGTCATAATAGATGGAGACCGAGTTCCGTTTGCTTTACTTGTAGGTGATGAACTAATTAACTATAGTAAATCCTTCAAAGATAAATAATGGAAGTCTGTTATGGTCGAAGAGTTACAAGCAATTGAAAGCAAAAACACATGGGAGTTGGTCTAATTGCCAACACATACAAAAGTTATCAAAGTGAAGTGGGTGTTCAAGTTGAAGCACAATGCTGATAGGTTGATAGGAAGACATAAGGTGAGATTGGTAGCTCGAGGATTTATTCAAAGAGTAAGACTCGACTACTCTGAAGTATTTTCTCCTATCATAAGATTTGAAACTGTTCGACTAGTGGTAGCCTTGGCATGCAATCAAGGTTGGTCGACATTTCACTTAGATAAGAAATCAAAATTTTTTAATGTACCTTTAGATGAAGAGGTGTATGTCACACAACCTCCTGGATTTGTGATTTAGGAGGAAGTAAGGAAAGTATACAAGTTTCACAAAGCGCTCTATGGCCTCAAGCAGGAACCTATGGCATGGAACAAGAAGATCGACTCATACTTGGTTGAATTGGGATTCATCAAATGCAAATCTGAGTATGGTGTCTATGTTCAGGTTGTGGAACAAGATTTAAAAATCATCTGCTTATATGTCGATGACTTGTTAGTAACTGGAAGTAGCTTGGAGAACTTGTCGAATTTCAAAGAAATGATGAAAAAAGAATTTGAAATATCGGATCTGGGAAAGTTATCGTACTTCCTAGGCATGGAGTTTTAAATATCGAAGCAAGGTATGGTGTTACATCAAATAAAGTATGTCAAGGAGATACTCAAGAGATTCAAGATAGATGATTCTACTTCTGCATCTTCGCCTATCGAACCAAATTTGAAGTTGGAGAAACATGGAAAGGAAGACAGAGTCTATGAAACCTTGTTCAATCAAATTGTTAGATCTCTTAGATATGTGTGCAACAGTCGACCTGATATATGTTTCTCAGTCGAATTAGTGAGAAGATACATGAGTGAACCAAAGGTGTCATACATGAAGGTTGCAAGAAGAATCCTGAGATACTTAAAAGGATCGACAAACTATGGAATTCAATTTCAACGAGACTTTGAAAGAAAAGAAGTTATGGTTATTTGCTACTCAGATGCTAATTAGTGTAGAGATAAGGAAGATCGAAGAAGCACTAGTGGATATTTCTTTCAAGTATTTGGTGCCTCAATCTCGTGGTGCTCGAGAAAGCAACATGTGGTGGCATTGTCATCGTGTAAGGCTGAATATATAGCAGGATCATATGCTGCGTATCAAGAAATTTAGATCAGATTTATGCTTGAAGAAATGAAGGTCGAAGTGAAAAAACCTCTGGTACTGCATATCGATAACAAGTCAGCCGTAAATCTGGCGAAGAATCTAGTTTTGCATGGAAAAAGTAAGCACATTGAAGCTAGCTTTCACTACTTAAGGGAGAAGGTGAATCGAGGTGAACTTGAAGTAAACATTGCTCAAATGAAGCTCAATTGGAAAACATTTTCACCAAAGGATTGAAGATCGACATGTTCCTAACTTTGAGAAAGAAATTAGGAATAGTTCAGATTGACAATGATTATTGTGTTTTGGCAACTTGGATTATATGGGGGTATGTTAAGATATTAGATATAATCCAAGTTGAATTACGTGGTCCAAACCCAAAGTTAATCAGGGTTTAGTGTTTGTTACTTAGTTTGTTATATTTATTGCTTAGTAGTCAAGTCACTTAGGTTTATATAAATAATACACTTTGTAATTCAGTTATCAATCATTAATTCAATAATATCAATCCTTATTTTCTTATTCTCTCTCTCTCTCTCTCTACTAAAAGTGCCTCACACACTAACATACAATACATTGATCTATCAAGTATTATCTGAACACCTTAATGAATCTAACACAAAAGTATCTTAATAGTTACAAAAGTAATCTTAAAACACATGAAAAGAGAGAAAGATGACAAACACTTGTTTACTTGTAATTCTACCTTAACTTGGATTTCTTATGCCTTATACACTACTCAATATGAAGAAGACACAACTCGCAACATCTGGTATTGACTCAACATCATGACCTATATATAATGTGATGACCAATTAGACTTCTCATTATTACGAAATACGTCATCCTGACATCTACTAATATTGAGTCCATATCAATTAATTAAATATATAATAGTACTTGCAAAAATACATTATCCATGACCTTACTTGCAGTGGATAAACAAAGCCTCAATATGATTTATATGTGAATAGGTGATATCATCTATATTTTTCTCTTTCTCAATTTTTAACTATAATGGTCTTCCTCATGTTTAATTGATTGATTGTTATATTGTTATTTCCTTTCACTTCCTTGTCCCTCATTTCATGGAATTTACCATTATGGTTGTTGCATCATTACAATCATTTATTGTCTTGTTCTTCTGTCTAGATCTCACCTGCATAACTCATATTCTAAACTTGTTATATGAATCAAAGCTTAGCTAGGCTCTTGCCTCAAAACCGAGTCAAAACCTTCTAGTTGGATTATTTCGCCCACACAACATACCATGATGAGTAGTCAATATGACTTTGGCTTGGTTTCGTTTATCCTATACTTATTTAAAAACTGATAGAACCTACTATATTACCAAGATCAGAATTGCATTAGAAGAAAAATAGAAAAATAACAACTTCATTCATGTCCTAAAAAATATCTCATACAAGATATTTATAGTAGGGTTACAAAAAAGTAGATGGGCCTAATTTACTGACCCATTCAAATACACTTGAAAAATACTAAACACACCTCTAATTAATAATAAAATCCTTAAGTAAAACAGAAGTTTTTTTTATTCTTTTGGATTTGGTTACTTTCCTAACAATACTCTCAGGGTCCAAGAGAACCTTGCCCTCAAGGTTCAGAATAGGGTTAATGGGCTGGGAAGAGAGTGTGTGTTTGTTGGGATGAAGTGAATGAGAATTAGGCTTAGTGGGTACAGGAGCCGTTGGGAGTGGTGGGCCCGTGGGAAGGGAAAATTCAGGATTTGATGAGGGGGGCATACGTGGGGAAATGGAAAAGTCAGCAGAAGTGGGAAAAGAAACATGAGAAGGCGTGGGGCAGTCTTTGGAAAGAGTGGCATGTGGGTTAAGGCATTGGGAAGATGGACAGCTAGGGGAAAAGGTGGGGACACGTGGCCTTGGGAAGAGGGGAGTAGGTGGGGACGTGTGAAGGTTTAAGGGGATAGTTGTTAAGAGGTGCATGCATATTTGGTTTAAAATTTAATGGTTCACCTAAACTATCAGAATTTTGCAAGTGAGGTTTTTCTTGCGTTTCTCTCTGCAACTGTACTTTACCACCATGAAACTTCTTTGAATTCTTCTTTTCTTTCTGTATGTTAACGACGCTACCTTAAGCAGTTACAATGGTGTTGTTTACCTCCACCTTTGTGTGTGTGTCATCATGCTCATCGCGGCGAGGTTCACGTTGCATGGTGGAGTCAGAACTGAAACGCAAAACGTCCGTTGGAGGAAGAAGAATGGGATCCGGTGAAGGTGTTGCGTGATAGGGTCGTAATAGGGAGACATGCACGATCGGGTGTATACGCGATGATGAAGGAAGATCAAGCAAATACGCGACACTACCGACACGTTTTATGACTTTGAACGGTCCAAAAAACCCTTTGGAGAGTTTCTAGGATGACCGCTGGTCCACTGTTGCTTGCCGATATGGCTGTAGTTTTAGTAAAACGAGATCACCCACTTGAAAGGTATGGTCCATTCTTGATCTGTTTGCTTACTTTTCCATTTGAACTATACTTTTCTTTAAATGATCTTTTAACTGATTGAGAACATCTTGTCTTTCTTGCATGGATACATCCAAGGAGGAAACTGTAGCGGTGCCGTCGAGATAGTCAGGGATAGTCTGAGGGTCGCGACCATACAAGGCTTTGAACGGCGTCATCTGGATAGCGGTGTGGAAAGACGTATTGAACCAGAACTTAGCAAGATGCAGATATTTGAACCACTGACGTGGGTGTTCACCCGTTAAGCAGCGAAGGTATGTTTCGATAGACCGATTTACAACTTTCGTTTGACCATCTGTTTCTGGATGATAAGAGGTGTTGTATTTTAGGGTAGTGCCTTGAAGCTTGAAGAATTCCTTCCAAAAGGTGCTCAAGAAAAATGGGTCACGGTCCGAGACTATGGACTTAGGAGTTCCATGCAGGCGGAAAATTTCGACAGCAAAACGTGAAGCAAGATCTTTCGCAGTAAATTTGGAAGGCAAAGCAAGGAAATGCACATATTTTGTCAGTCGGTCGCAGATGACTCCGATGGTTGTGTAACCGAAAGAGTTTGGCAGATGCGTGATGAAGTCCATAGTAAGTTCTTACCAAACATTGTGAGGTACAGGTAGAGGTTGTAACAGACCTTTCTTTTTTTGAGTTTGGTATTTGTTGTGTTGACAAATGTCACAATGTTTGACCATTGTTTTTACTGCGAGGGAAAGACCAGGATAGCAGAAGGAAAATCGAATCCGAGATAATGTCGCCTTGACACCCGAGTGGCCTGCAGATGGGGTTGCATGATACTCATTGAAAATGTTTTGGCGAAGCTGGGAAACATCAGGTATGAAGATCTTGTCTTTGTAGTAAAGGAGTCCATTTGTGAATTTATACCATGTTCTGTTAACATCCTGTTCGTTGAACTGGTGAACTAACTGTTGTCCTGCACTATCTTTTTCATAGAATTGGCGAAGAGTTGTGATGAGGCTTGGAACAGGGGAAGACAAAGCTAGCAAGTGAGGTGAATCAGTGCAGTACTTGCGACTTAAGGCATCAACAACAAGATTTGAGCGTCCGGGCTTGTAAGTGATATCAAAATTAAACCCTTGTAGTTTAGAGGCCCATTTCTGTTGTTCTGGGGTTTGAATTTTTTGTATAAGTAGATTTCTTAGGCTTTTCTGGTCTGTATAAATGTGAAATGTTTGGCTTATTAGATACTGACGCCATTTCTTAACAGCTTCAGTGACGACAAACATTTCTCGGATGTAAACGGATGCAACCTGCATTCTGGGGCACATTTTCTTGCTGAAGAATGCAATAGGATGGTCATCCTGTGACAAAACATCACCAATTGCTACACCGAAGCGTCGGTTTCGATGATAAAAGTCTTTGTAAAATCTGGTAGAAACAGGACCGGCATGTCGGTCATATGTTTTTTTAATTCTGTAAAGGCCACTGCAGCCTCTGGACTCCATGTAAACTTAGTGGATTTAAGAAGATCGGTGAGAGGAGCGGCGAGTGAGGCGTAGTTACGTACAAATCGATGGTAGAAACCGGTGAGGCCCAAAAATCCGCGGAGTGTCGTGAGAGAACGAGGTGGAGGCCAATCCAAAATGGCTTTGACTTTGTCTGGGTCAGGTGCAACACCACCCACAGAGATGACATGACCCAAATAATCAATTTCTTTGACTGTAAAAGCACACTTAGTCAATTTCACAAAAAATGAGTTAGACTTCAACAAGTCGAACACCACCTGCAAATGAAGTAAATGGTCTTTGAAATTAGAACTATAAATCAAAATGTCGTCAAAAAAAACTAAAACAAAACGCCTTAGGTAAGGACGTAGTAAATCGTTCATTGCGGATTGGAAGGTTGAGAGGGCGTTGGTAAGTCCAAAGGGAATAACCAGAAATTCGTAATGCCCATCAAAAGTGCAAAAAGTTGTTTTTTGCGTATCTTCTGATGCCACCTGGATCTGATGGTAGCCTGAGCGTAGGTCTATCTTGGAGAAAATTGTTGTTGAGCCAAGCTCATCTAACAATTCATTAATAATGGGGATTGGGAATCGATCTTTGATAGTTATCGCGTTTAGTGCTCTGTAATCGACACAAAAATGCCATGTACCGTCCTTTTTTTTTACAAGGAGGACAGATGTTGCACCCCAAAATTTGCCCAACCTTTTCTTACCTGGTTTATGTTTCATTGCATTATCATTTGCATAGTTATATCATTTGCATATCATAACATCATTCATCCAACAGGGGATCAAGTGTGTTTTTCTCAAGAGAAGCCTAGCAAGAGGTCTCATTCAAGATTAAGAAGTTATCAAAGTCATCAGAAGGTGGTTTAAATGCCTAAGGGTTTAGATGTTTGAATGTGAATCTTCTCCTAACTTGAGGATTAACTGAAGACCTTCAGGGGGTTGTGAAATGTTGAATTTGATAAGAGGATGTGTATGGATCTCATAGAATGCCTAGAGGGCCATGAGAAAGCTCAATCAAGTCATTGTATCAAATGCAAGAGCCATAGTTGAGGTGCAAGCAATTAGGGTTTCATCTGGATCAATTCTAGGTCAACTGAACAATTGAAGAGTATCAAAGCCTACTTTTAGGTCATGGAGTTCATGAAATGATGTGATAAGACATTTGTGGTTTTGTGCCAAGATCAAATCAAGAAGAATCAAAAGTGTGGGAAGTTGCTAAGTTAGGGTTTCAGTGCGAAGTTCCCTGTTTAGTGCCTAACTTCAAGGCCACATAAGTCAAGATACAAGTTTCAAATGGATCTTTGGCCAACATGAAACTTGTAGAGCATCTCAATACCTTTAATTTGAGTACTAGAAGTCCTCCATTGGATTTATAGAACTCAAGTTATGGTCCAGACAAGTTACAAGTCCTCAAATGCCACTGAAATTTGTCTATGAAAATCATCTGACTTCAAAGCTATTTTTGACCTATAAGGAGGTTTCACATGAACTTTTGGCCAACATGAAAGTTGTTCCTCATGATCTTAGATTTCTAAATTGTACTAGAAGTCTTCCATCTGATTTGTAGAACTCAAGTTATGAGGTTTACAAGTCAGGGGTATTTTGGGAAAGTGAGATTATAGGTCATTTTCAATCATTGGTCAAAGTCTCCAACTTGCACTTGTCAAATGGATTTTTGTTCAACATGAAAGTTGCTTAAAATGGGATTTTAAGTGCAACCAAGTGGTCATTTGGGATTGGTTTGGCTTGTAGCAAAAAGTCACTTAAAATGGCCTAAAAAAGGGAATTTTTTAAATGGATTAAGGAGGGAAAATTGACTTTTTGAGTTAGAGGACCAAAACATGGCATATGAGTACATTTTTTTGAATGGAAATCACATTCTAAGAACATTGGCATTGGCAGAATTTTGAGCATAGGCCAAGTTTTGGGAGTTGTCATTTAGATTACTTCACCATGAAGTTACATAATCAAAAATAGCCATTGGATCAAATACAAGGAGCAAATCTCAGCCATTCACACTCCACATGTTGTTATTAGTTGAGTTGGATCATCTTGGAGCCAAAACAATGCCATTTTTGTGTACCTTCAAGAGCAAAAAGTGTTGAAATTTTGAAAATTCATTTTGGGCCTAGGAGCAAGGATTGGGCTTTCTCTTGATCCATATTCGTTGTATATAAGATTTCTAACCTCCACAAATCATTAGTTCTGGAAATTGGAGCAGAATTGATCAAGAACAAGCTTGAAAAAGTGAAGAACACTCAAAAAGTGAATTTCAAGATCTAGATCATTTCAGGCCAAATTGTGAATTGAGAAAGCTTTATTGAAGATCATTGAACGATTCTGGAGAGTTTTGCGAAGCTTCATCAAGGATTAAAGGCTCAGTGGAAGTTCTCCATTAGGTACTTGAATTTCACCATATCTCTCTTAATACTTGATGATTCTTTGCCATTTTCGTTTCTTTGCACTCCTTGAAGTATGTAGATCGTTTCTGGATTATAATTGTTGATGTTTATGACGTTCGAAATTTGGAGCTCCAAACTTGTGAGATTTTATATGAACTGTTTTGACATGATTTGGTTTAGTTTTTGTTTGATCTATAACCTCCATGACATAAGGATGAGTTTAGAATTAATTTGGAGAAGTTTTAATGAACTTGAGGTTTTGGTGTCAAACTTTGTTTGATTCGTTTTTCTTTGATCTTGCATTATTATTGATTTTTGATGAGATATTTGAAATCCTTGCGAAAAATCCTTCAATTTCATTCCAAAAAACGTGCAAAACGGATAAGAATTGAATGAGTTATGGTTGTTTATGCAATTCCGGCGAGCTAGACGGTGGAGAGGCCGGCCGGAACAGTTCCGGCGAGTCCAAGGAAGAAGATGATCAGCTGTCGTTGGATCGTGAGGGGAGGAAGACTTTGTCACTCGATCGGAGGCTCAAGAACGCGCCACGTGGCCTCACGCCTAAACGGCGTCGTTTTGGCCAGCGCATGGGACCTGAAGCGCGCGTGTACGATTCCTCACCCATGCGTTTTCTTTATACTGCTTTGATTTCCATTAATTCACCAATTTCCATTTCCATTTAATTCTTTTATTTTCTTTTTATTTTTCTGTTTTGATGTCTGTTTGACTTAATTACGTTAAAAATAGTAAAAATCATCAAAAAAATTATGAAATTTTTTTCTGTAGTTCCTGAATGTCTTAAGAATTTTTAGGCGCTGAGTTTATATTTTTAGGATTTTATTTGAATTAGTTATGATTTTTCTTTTGTGTTGATGTCCATTATGTTGCATATTTGACCATCTGTTTTGTAGAAATTTGTTCTTCCAATTGGTGATGAATTTGGCTTTGATATTTTAGTATGTTTTAGGGTAGATATTCATGTTCCCTCAGGATTTTTATTAGAATTTTACATCTTTAGGTTCTGTTTTAGGTGTTGAGATTAGAGCCTTCCCAAACTTATGGATTACCTTGATACATTTCAATCTAGAAATTATTTAGGTGACTTAGAAGTTGAATTAGGCTTTAGTATTTTAACCCTAGTCTGTTCAGACATGCATGTTCCCCTAGGAATTTTATTAGAATTTTACAACTTTGTTTCCTATTTTTGTTGAATTTTGCAAATTGCTTATGTTTGTGTTGTTCTCTCTTGAGTACCTTTGGTTGTTTGGCTTGGTTGATGACTTTGGAGCTTGCTTGGCTTGGAATCCTTTTTGGGAGGTCTTCTGGACTTGATATAGATGCTATGGCTTGAAGATTGGAGCTTGGAGTTGGAGTTTCCTTTTCTTTTAGGAGTTGTTTTAGGAGCTTAGGAATTAGGGTTTTAGGAAGAGCTATTAGAGCTAGTTTTGGTTTTGTTTCATCAAACATAGAATGCATTACTTGCTTCTATTCCATCCAATGACATGAATTCCTCCTAGGGAAACTCCATCTCTCCTTTGGAGGGATGTGTGGTATGCCCATAGTTGAGTAGAACTTTGAGGATACCTTTCCATTTCAATGTTGGTACTTGATGATTTCCTTTGGTTTTCATTAAGTTTTCAACATTACAACCTTGATCTTGGTGATTATTCCTCTGCTTGGAGTGTGCTTGCTAGAGCTTGAAGATGAAGTTGAAGAATCTTGAGATAGATGCTAGCTTGAAGATGAAGTCTTGCTGTCAACTTTGTTGTCTTTTCAACTGTGCTGTTTAGAGCTTGTTGTTGTTGTCTGCTGTAGGAGTTTGTTGCTGCTGCTTGGTTGCCTCCTCTGTATCTTTTATCTTTCTCTGTATTGTCTTTCTGCTTGTGTTGATTGTTTTCTTCCTTGCCTCAATGGTATTGTTGCATAGCATGCATGTTTACTGTTTACTGTTTACTGTTTACCGCTTGCTTTCTTTTGCTGTTTCCCCTAGGATCTCTGATTTCCTCTGTGCAAGAGGGAATTATGACAGACATTAGGTTTTGACCCATGCATGATAACTGTAGGTAGATTCCCCTTTCAACCATAGTTTAGGGTGTCTCTATTTTCTCATCTCAAATCAAATTCAAAAACACAGTAATAAGGTTAATTGAAGTCGTGCGTTACGAGCCTTAAGCTATCTAGGAAAAGGTTGGTGGAAGGTCTCTCTCCAGTAATCTGGATGTTAGTGTGGTACCCTTTGGGTGACATACGAAGCGTTCACTCCTGGGTCATAGTCTCTAGTGCGACTGAGATTGCAAACGTCCTAAAAAATAGTTCTTTTGTAAAAAACTCAAACAAATATTCAAACTCTGTTTTTGTCCTCTTGGACCTTTAATCAGGAAAACCCTTTTCAGAAGGAGATAAAAACTGTCAGACAAGCTTGTGTCTTCCGTAGCCCGAACTACGTTTTCTCTGATCTTTCATGCCGTATGAAAGTACGTAGGCAAGAGATGTGACATCTCGGCGAGCAACCTTCCCCCATAACCCGTAGTTAGGCAAACTACGTTGACTCTGATTTCTCGTTCCAGACGGGAATACGTAGGCATAAAGTGTGATACTTTGCCGAGTCATTTTCTTTTCTTTTCAAACCAGACCTTTAGAGTAGATAGATAAACACACCCTTAGATAGAAAACAAGCGTGGATCCCGTCGAGTACGACGGACGTGAGGGGTGCTAATACCTTCCCCTTGCGTAACCGACTCCCGAATCCAGGATTTGGTTGCGATGACCATTCCTTTCCCTCTTTGCGTTAGGTTTTCTCTGAGTGTTTCCTTTCCCTCTTTTGGGATAAATAACACACGGTGGCGACTCTTCTGTCATAGCCGGCGCCGATTTTCGCAGTAGCGACAACAGGTGATGAAAATGGACTATGACTAGGGATAATAGTACCCTCCTTCAACATTTCCTAGATGATAGATGTCATGGCATCCTTCTGGGAATGTGGGTAGCGATAAGGTTTGACATTAATAGGTGGGGTGTTTGGCAAAAAGGGTATGTGATGGTCGTGAAGTCTAGGGGGTGGGAGGCCACAAGGATTTTGGAAGATAGACTGGTAAGAGATTAGAAGTGATGCAAGGTCATGGTGTAGGGAAGGTGGTGTTATGTCTAGTGGGGGTATGTCAAGGTTGTCTGAAAAAGGAGGTTATTCTAAAGAATGCATGAGGAGGTTATTCTAAAGAATGCATGATCATGAGATGAAAGCATGAGACAAAATCCGTATGAATGAGGTGGCACAATTGGTGAAGGGTTGTATGAATGGGGTGAGGTGAGGTCCCAAGGTCCTCGGCCAGGACATTCCCAAAACTACATTTGCGCCTTCAATGGGAAGCAAATAAAATGGTATGTTTAATGGTCTACTCTGTAGGACAAGTGGAACATTATTATAAATACCTTCACATTGTAGGTGGGATCTGTTGCCTACCATAACGAAGAATTGGTTGATTGGGGATGTCACGAGATTTAGGTGACGGGCAATACGGGGTTGCATGATATTATGTGTGTTGTCGGTATCTACCAGAACCATAACGGACAAACCGTCAATTAAGCCCTTGAATTTTAGTGTCTGGGGGGAGAATTGCCTTGTTAGAGCTTGGGTTGAGAGCTGAAATTAGGTGTCGGGGAGTTCTAGTGGCGGAGATTCGATTTCACTTATGTTGGTGGCTTGCTCCTCCACAGTAGGGTCTTCATCGGCCAGGAGAATTAAAAATCTGTTGGTAGCACATTTATGGCCCGGAATGAATTTTTCATCATAATTAAAGCACAAGCCAAGGGCCCATCTCTCTTGTAATTGGGTTTGGGATAGACGTTTGATGAGCAGTTTAGATGGTATGGTAGTGGCTGGGGTATAAGTGGCTTGGGGTTTTAGGGAAATAGAGATTTGTGATTGGGATTGGTTGGTGGGTCTCGAAGAGTAGGTTGAAGGGTTTTTAAGGGTTTGGGTTTGGAATCTTTGAGCTTAGATTCAATGAGTTTGGCAAGTCCAATAACTTGTGAAATTGAGGTTGGACGATGAATAGCCATTTCACTTTGAATCTTAAGCGATAATCCTGAAATAAAACAATTTAAAATTGCCTCGGGTGGTAACCCAACCACTTGGTTACCCAGTTTTTCGAATTTAGTTTGATATTCCACGGTAGTTCCATCTTGTTTCAATTTAAACAACTCAGTTTGATGGTTGTCATACGTAGAAGGGCCAAAGCGTAACTCCAGCGCTCTAGTAAATGAAATCCAATCTGTTAATTAATGGCTATGATGCATCGACTTGAACCAACCCAAAGCATCACCCTTCATGTAGAAAGAAACTAAAGTTAATCTGTTTTCGGGTGGGAGGTTATAAAATGGAAAAAAATTGGTTAGCTTGAAAAAGCCATTCTAAAGGGTTAGAGCCATCAAACATGGCAAGTTCCAGCTTAGGAGTGCGGTACTGTGGTAAGGGGGAATTTGGGAATATGGGTTTTGGGAAAAGGTAGGGAGATTGTAGAGTTGATTAGAATGGAATGTATGTGGGGAGGAAAGGTACGGTGGAAAAGATGGTAAGGGTATGGTAGATGAGGTTTTGGGTGGTATATTGAAGACGAACGACTGCTGTAGGTTAGAGAAGACAGCTGACATTCGTAGTGGCGTGTTGGTAGGGGTGATGTTGTGAAAAGGGGTGTTTTGTGTAAGGGTTATTTGTGGGGGGGTTTGTGTAAGACCAGATGAGCTAGTTAGGGAATTAGTAGTAATGAGGGGAGGATCTTTTTGAATGACAAGCTTGTTAATGGAGGACATGAGTGCTTCAAATCTAGAATCTGCAATATTTTTTTCATTATCGAACCGAGTATGAATCTGAGCGATCTGATGTTCTAACTCAGCGGAAGCTCGATCAAATCGTTCATCCATTTGTTGTTGGGTTTGAGCCATTGCATTGTCTAAATGAATGTGAGTTGTTTGAACAGCTTCTTCAACAATATCTTTAGGGTTTTGGGGGTTTTGTGGGATCCATGAGAGCAAGGAATGAAAGCACCAATGATAGAACCTACTATACTACCAAGATCAGAATTGCATTAGAAGAAAAATAGCAAAATAACAACTTCATTCATGTCCTTAAAAATATCGCATACAAGATATTTATAGTAGGATTACATAAAAGTAGATGGGCCTGATTTACTGACTCATTCAAATACACTTGAAAAATACTAAACACACCTCTAATTAATAATAAAATCCTTAAGTAAAACAGAAGTTTTTTTTATTCTTTTGGATCTGGTTACTTTCCTAACAAAAACCCTATAAGATTTTAGTGTGCTATAGAGAAAATAAATATTTAACAATTCATAGTCCCTCAAGTATGAGGCATGTAGGGGCAAGATGATTAAGAAACATATTTGAAACTTCACAGTCCGTAAAGCTTGAGGCTTGTAAGGGAGAAGTATATAAGAAATATATTTGACAGTTTGAAAGTCTCTCAAGCATGAGACCTATAAGGATGAAGTGATTATGGTAGGAAAGTTTTCAAGATTTTTGGTCGTATAAGATTAAGGACATAGTCAATCTAAACCATTTTATTCAAGAAATATTGTTTGATTTACTAAGTGAAAATATTTGGAAAGCCTTTCAAAATTCATTTTCAATGTTGTGATGATTAATTTTATCTTATGAATGATATTTCAATTTTGATTTTCCTTTAATTTACATGTCTCCAAGTAGAGTTCTTGATGCTCTTGTCATACTAATTATGGTTATTATCCTATAGGAACGTGCTTTGTGATTTATAAATATCAGAACATTTTTCTCTCCTTTTCATCATTAACTTGTATAACATCTGCTTTGTGATTTTGGTAAGTGCCTTTTTATGTAGGGGTCTTCTGACTCTTTACTGTTATAATTACAAAATCTTAAAGGATAAATTTATTCGAGTTTGAGGAAATACTAACTCCCCCGACACATTTTTAAGGAGGATGGAAAACATTGATTTTCGCTTTATTGGACGAGCAAACCTGTGACTATTACGGGTTATGATTTTGACAAACTTAGGGAGGCAAAGATAAATGATGTCCAATTTATTGAGCAACTATGCGTCTTTGTGTAAGTGTTTTTTGTTTACATGATTTCTCACTATTTATTTATTCTCTTCTAACTCTTTTGATGTTACTCTTTATAGAAAAAATTGCTCCATTAACAGTGTCTCAAAGGAAGACGATGTTAGAGAAGGAGAAACTCAAGAGAGGCAACGTGAGAGCATTTAACCTAAAGAGTGACATTTTTTGTTTTCTAGGCTTCCAAGAAAAGGAAAACAACGGAGGAGATTTGGGTGATCCATACCACATCCCTTTTTGTTGTGAAGACACCATTTCCTAAATTTAAAAAAACACAATGTTGATTTAGGGAAGATTACAATTGATTTGAAGGTGACTTGATCTATAGGTTTATAGGTAGGAGCTTTTCCTGAATGCGGTATGCTCCTCCAATGGTATTTCTCTCTAATGCCTTCTAAATATCTAAATGAGCTCTCTTGTTCAGATAAATTTTTTTGATGCAGTGAGATTTTTTTATGAGAACCTGGATGCACCCAAGGTTCACTGTAACACCCTGATTCTTCTAGTAGATGTTCTGATGTTTTATTTGTTGAATATGTCTTTTCATGATGTTTTTTATTATCGTATGGTAGTGGGTTATATGTCTTTAAGTTAGGAGTGAAGAGAAATATTAGAGGAGAATAGTTTCATTGTATAATATGTGAAAATTGATAGTAGGGGGAATATGATGTTACTAATAGTTTATACTATTATTAAATTAAAATAATAAGGAAAATAAATAATTAGAAGTGTAGATATTTAAAGGGCAATGAAGTAATTGTATGAGGATAAGTGAGGGCATATGAGGGAAAATATAGAAAGGGTCTAGTGTTACTAGATAAAAAGGGAAGATAGAGAGAAGTGAGATATTAGTCTGTTAGTACGTGAAAAGTTGAGAGAAAGGAGCAGAGAACCTAGGGCAAGGAGAAAGCAAGAGAGCATTCATCCGTAGACTTGGAAGGAAATAAATTTCTAGAAGAATTCTAAGGTAATAGTGAGTAATTGTTTTCAATTGTGATTGGCATGAATGGTAGTGGTAAGTGATTGAATTGTTATTGTGTTCGGGAGTTGGGTTGAATATAGATGATTTTAGGGCATGAGTTGAATGAATGAATCATGATGGATGTGATGAAAAATTATGTTAATTGAGTTGTTGGTTACGTATATCTTGATGTTGTAATTTGTTTCTTTCACTTGATTAATGTACTATATGATATGACATGTTTTAGGGTTGTTGGAGGTCAAAATATGGAGTTTAGGATCTGTTTCAAGGCTGAAAAATAAGAGAGATCGCACAAAATCGCGAAAAAGGGGGGTGGTTTCTGGGCTCTGCTACGGGTGGCCATAGCAGCCCCCTGGATTTTGGCACCAAGGACGTGCCTTAAGTGATTTTTTGGCATAGGAGTGCTACGGGCCATAGCCACTGCTATAGGCGGCGGTAGTAAATCCTTAGAACTGGTATCGCAAAATTGTTTTGGTCATAACTTTTTGATCGTAAGTCCAAATCGAGTGTCGTTCGAAGTATTGGAAAGCTAACGCGAATTACTATAAAATGAATTTACTTCCAGAGGCTGATCATGATATTTATTTTATGCTTTTGATATTTAAAAGAAATTTTGAACTTGAAACTTGTTTATGTTTCGACGATTTTTGTTATATCTTTTTAATCGTTGATCCAAGTGACGCCCCGTTTGAAGTGTTAGAAAGTTAATGCTCAGAGCTATAATATGGTAGTAATAGGTGAAATGTTTAAATATTATTTCTATGCCTAATGTACTGATGAAGTTTTATTTTACGTGTTTGAAAATGAATCGTTGTATTGTTGTGCTAATGTTATGTGATAATGATGTTGCTATGTTGACACTATTATGATGATGTTGTTGAGATGTTGAGTTAATGAAGCTTGATGTTATTGTTATGATGTGATGTTGATGATGTTGATATGATGTGATGTAAATGATATTGATGTGATGTGATGTTGATGATGTTGTTATCATGTGATGTTGATGTTGTTGTTGTGATAATGTTATTAATGATGTGCATGTCCGAATATATGCATGATATGTTTATGATGATCATGTTAATGGTGGCATACATGGTCACAAAAGGGGCCAATGTATATGTGTTTTTATTTCATGTTGTGAATCATGCATCCATATTGTCGGAACTTCGTTTCTATTTATGTTGTGGCCTCGATCCTATGGTGGGGTTCGGGTGTGAGTAGCTAATTCCTATTATGTGGGATTAGTGAAGAGTTACCTATGGTGATAGTAACGAGTTTTGGTGAGCATTGATCCTATTATGATGGATCGGGTGCGAGTAGCTAATTTCTATTATGGAGAATTAGTGAAGCGTTACCTATGGTGATCATAGACATTTTGGTGTGCTTGGGTTACAAGAGGGAATCAATCCTATGGTGAGGATCATGGAGTGAAATGAACCTAAGTGTTCATAATTTGGTACCACGTGTATTGAGTCAATGATGTTGCATTAGCATTCTATGTGGCATTGCATAATTTTGTTGGTGTTATATATGTGGTGATACGTGTGAATGTCGTGTTATTATATGTGAGCCTTGTGATGGAAGTTGTATATGAGTTACTTATGATGTTTAGGGTGTGAGTTTATGATGTGTTGATATTATTAACTTGTTGCATATAATTGTTGCAATCTATTCTTTCTTATGTCTATTATAATTGATTATGGTTACTCACCTCTTCTGTTTGAATGTTGCCTCCACATGGATAACGTGCAGATAATTAGGAGTAGACTCCAAGGAAGTAATGGAAGCTAGCCATTGGAGTTTGTTTCAGCTTATCATTTTAAGTAGTAGAGATTATGCTCTGATTCATGTAACAAAGGATTGTGGTTGACGCTTGTCTCCTTAATTTCTTATGTTGTTTATTTCGAAGTATTTACTAATAATTTCATGGTGATATTCTAAGATGTTGAGTTGAGTGTTGACGAAACTTATCTTTTGTTGATTTTATGGATGTTGAAGTTTAAGACTCAATTTTAGTTATGTAATCATAATTGAATTTCTTTAAGATGAATCCGCTGCGTTGTTTTTAAAAGAACTTGATGTCGTAAAAGCCTCATAAATAAGTATGTTCGATTTAATATATTTTTTGTGTAACTCGTGTTATGGAGCAGGATAATTATGATGTTTTATGAAGTGTGACACCCTTATGGTTTTCAGAAGGATGTTACAGTAGTGGTATCAGAGCAGGTAAGTGGGAGAGATTTGTAACACCCCGATTCTTCTAGTAGATGTTTCAATGTTTTATTTGTTGAATATGCATTTTCATGATGTTTTTATTAATGTATGATAGTGGTTATGTGTCGTTATGTTGGGAGTGAATAAAAATATTAGAGGATAATGGATTAAATGGTTAATATGTGAAAATTGATAGTACATGGAATATGATGTTAATAATTGTTCTATACTATTATTCAATTAAAATAATAAGGAAAATAAAATAATTAGAAGTGTAGAGATTTAAGGGATAATGAGGTAATTGTATGAGGATAAGTGATGGCATATGAGGGAAAACATATAAAGGGTCTAGTGTTACTAGATAAAAAGGGAAGATAAAGATAAGTGATATATTATTCTGTTAGTACGTGAAAAGTTGAGAGAAAGGAGCACAGAACCTAGGGTAAGGAGAAAGCAAGAGAGCATTCATCCATAGACTTGGAAGAAAACAAATTTCTAGAAGAATTCTAAGGTAAGGGTGAGTAATGGTTTTCAATTGTGATTGGCATGAATGATAGTGGTAAGTGATTGAATTGTTATTGTGGTTTTGAGTTGGGTTGAATATAGATGATTTTAGGGCACAAGTTGAATAAATGAATCATGACGGATGTGATGAAAAATTATGTTAATTGAGTTGTTGGTTATGTATATCTTGATGTTGTAATGTGTTTTTTTCACTTGATTCATGTACTATATGATATGACATGTTTTGGGGTTGTTGGAGGTCAAAATATGGGGTTTGGGATCTGTTGTAAGGCTGAAAAATAAGAGAGATCGCACAAAATCGTGAGAAATTGGGGGTTTTCTGGGCGCTGCTACGGGTGGCCATAACAGTCCGTTGGATTTTGGCACTAAGGACGTGTCCAAAGTGAGTTTTTTGAATAGGAGTGCTATGGGCAGTGGCCACTACTACGGGTGGGCGTAGTAAATCCTTGGAATTGGTATTGCAAAATTGTTTCAGCCATAACTTTGTGACCGTAAGTCCAAATCGAGTGTCATTCGAAGCGTTGGAAAGCTAACGCGAATTACTATCAAATGAAATTACTTCCAGAGGTTGATATTGATAATTAGTCGAAGCTTTTGATATTTAAAAGAAATGTTTATTCTAGCAAAAAATGGTTAGATACACCAAAAGTGTTAATTCCTCTTGCTCTGGAAAAGAAGAATTACGTTGTCTATATCATGAAGGATATTTGGGGATTTGAGAGCTATATATGTGTTGTGTATTGTCTCAAGATGATTGTGTCTTGCTTAACCCTCATGTGGGAGCCCCTTTTATAGTCTCTCATTAAGATATGCCATGAAAAGGAGTCTCTTATCCTTTTGACGTTAAATGGCCATCATTATTGTAACTCCCATTCATGAATGTATGTTTAGAAGCTCTAGTAACGTCCGCATTGATGCGCCACCACCGTTACAATTGTTGGTATACCAGTTGAGTTCATGTTCGGAGTAAGTACCGGGTTGATGGAGGTCAGTACCTGGCCTCGTAGGAGTTCGGCTGGTGAGAGTCGGGCTCCTTGACCAGCCCAGGTTATGGATGATACTTGCCTAGCTCTTTGCATTGCTCGACCTTTCTTGCCATCATAGTCTAGTTCATGTTTGACCTTGTATGACTACACAACTCGACTTAAAATATATTTGGCATGTACTTAAGCCCCCTGAGTACTATATCTGTTTACAAGGGTACAATACTCGGCAGTAACATGAGCCCGGATATATTTGACTGATGTCGTACTATAGGTCGGCTTTTCTTCTGAGGTCCTTACATGTCATGAGTTCCTTGGAGGGTCGTGTCCTTTCATTTTCTCCAGTGTCATAATGACTGTTAATGGCTACTCCCTAGCTATCCTTGGGTGTTGAGTCCTTTAAAAACCTTTCTTTCTTCTCTCCCTCTTATCATTTCGGCTTTGCATCATCTTTCTAATGATTAAACTCCTATTTCAATTTCCAGCATCTCGTTACTCACAGGTATTTCCTTACCCTTCTTGATTTATCTTATTCTTCTACTTTCTTTTTAGAAAGAATGATTGTCTTTGGGGAACAAGGCGATGAGGGTAGTGGTAGTGTCATTCGTATGAGTGTTGTGGAGAGAAAGGAGTTGTGGGAGCAATGCGTGCGGGAAATGGAAGACGTTTTAGGACCAGAAGAGTATAGACGGGTTATAAATGAAGTTTATGGTGCTATTCTTACTTCTAAAAGTGATTTTGACCCTGACTCATCTTCCTCAGGTTTTGTAGATACTTCGATGATGACCGCTGCTCCCTTCGATCTCGGAGTCATGAACTATAAGAATGGCGTCTTTGATGATATAGAAATTGCAAAACTTCTATCCAAAAAGCAAAAATATTCAACAGGGTCCGAGGATGATGTTGTCTTGGAATCATGTATTCTCGGAGAACGAGTTTGTATACTTCGTCCTAAAGGTGTCAAGAACTATTTTTTCTATTTTTATGTTGGGGTTTTAGACGACTTCAACATTCAGATCCCCCTTTTCGATTTTGAAGCGGATGTTTTACAAACTGTGAATGTAACCCTTTCTCTACTTCTCCCCAATAGTTGGGGTTTTATAAAGGCCTTTGAAAGAGTTTGTGAGGTTTCAAAGATCACCCCCACCATTGGCCTATTTTTCTCTCTCTTTGAGGTTAACGGTGTTGATAACCGTAGTTGGGTACAAATCAGCGGGATTCCTGGACGGAGTTTTCTCCAGGCATACACCTCCAACTATAAGAATTATAAGAATCGATTCTTAAGGGTAAAGAGTGGGTTGAGGTGTCCACAAGTATTATATGCTTTAGACGACCAACCTCGAATCCCTTTTTATTGGGCTGAAAATCCACTGTTGATTACTGGCTTCAGCTTTGATAAGCTAAGTGATCTGGAAACCTTATCCCTAATAGTTCTCGACTCCTTCCATATGATGAAGGTCAAAGAATTGTTATCTCTAAACGATGAGCAACTACTCGCCTTTCTGGGTAATTATTTATATTTATTTTCATCATTCCCAATTACTACTTTTCTTGACGTTCATATATGTGTTTGTAGATGCGATGACGAGCCTATCCGTAGCTGAACAAAAGAAGTTAATGCAGGAAGCTCGAGCAGCTCAGAAGGGAGCCGGGAACTTTATATTTCTGAAGTCAGACTCGAGCGGGTTAGAAGTTCGTCAAAAAAAGTGGATAAGGAGTAAAAATAGTAAGGCTTCTCCGAGTAAGGGTGACGTTTAACCCAATGCTCCTCAGACTCAAGAAGAGGTTTCACGGGTTACTCCAAAGAAGTTGAAAACCTTAATGGCTGACAAAGTCTGTCAAGCTGATATGTATTTTACTTCTCTTATGAGAGTCCCCAGAGAAACTTCTGCATCCGGGGAGTTTAAATTTTGGTCCAACGGCTTTGATGGACTTAAATTTTTGTATGACCATCCTAACGCCATCGAGGACGTTAACAAAGTGAAATCCATTGGTAGGCAGAAGATCACCCAAAATATAAGCTCTTATCTTATGAGGTGTGGTGTCCTTACTCGCGAGTTGTTTGAATCCTGCGATGATTTTGAGAAGACAGAGCTGAAATTAAAAGAAGATATTACCTGGCTACAAGAAGCTTATAGGGCTCAATCAGATAAACTTTCTAGCTTGGAAAAAGAACTAGCCACCGAGAGGAAAAACAAGGAGGCCTTTGAATACGAGCATAAATTGACTTTATCAAAGGTTACCGAGGAGTTGAAGCAAATCAAGGCTTCTCATCAAGAACTTTTAGCTTCCAATACCAAGCTTACTACGTCCCTTAAGAAGGCTCAGATTGAAGTTCTCTATGTCGGTGATGAGGCTTTTGACAGGGCCAAAGACCAAGTTTTATGCCTCCATCCCAGGCTGGATTTATCTAAGGTGGATTATTTCAAGGTGGTGTAGGATGGCCACCTTGTAAGAATGGATGAGAACTCGGATGACGTTGGTGCGACTGGCACCTCGACCGCTGATTGATTTTGAAGTTCCTCCTTGTTTAGATCAGACATCCTTTTGAATATGCCTTTGATGAATTTTATGTTTTTGTAAGGGAGTGTGGTGTTGTCCCCCCTTTTTCTTGTAACTTTTTAGCCTTCGGGCTTTGTAATGCACAATACTTGGCCCCTTTGATGGTTTTTCTTAATGTCGTTTCTGTTTATCATCATTTTTATTCCTTTGCAAAATAATCTTGTGCGTATATTTAGCCCCTCGGGCACTAAGTTAGAATAACTTAAGGTGTCGGACAGTATTTTGCCTTTTTGCTTTGCTTAGCTTGATTCCTAAGACTTTTTGGATAGCTCGTTTCTCGGAAATCTTTTATTAAAGCCCTAGGCTATATAGCTTTGACACTTTAGAGATTCCAGAACTCTTATAGCCTTAGGTGCCAATTTTGATATTAACTTGGGTTTCCTTTTGTTAGAGACTTGCTCCCAGTTCTTAATAAGCTTTTGGCAGTTGGTCATGAATGACTTTGATACCCATGAGCCTCAAGTTTCCATTGGTGTGCTTAGGCTTAGTTTCATCATTTTCATAATTGATTATCCAGCTTGTGTGCATGGAACGAGTAGACACATTTATAAGTGTTTGTTCAACCCGTGGACGCGAAATAAGTCAACAGACTTATGGGTGACCTATGTACGCGGAGCAAGTCAACACGTTTATAGGAGTTTAACCAACCCTTGTACGCAGAGTGTTTATGGGTGACCTATGTACACGGAGCAAGTCAACACGTTTATTGGAGTTTAATCAACCCTTGTACACTGAGCGTTTATGTGTGACCTATGTACGCGGAGCAAGTCGACACGTTTATAAGAGTTTAATCAACCCTTGTACGCAAAGCGTTTATGAGCGACCTATGTACGTCGAGCAAGTCAACACGTTTATAGGAGTTTAATCAACTCTTATACACAGAACATTTATGGGCGACCTATGTATGCGGAGCAAGTCAACATGTTTATATGATTTTAATCAACCCTTGTACACGGAGCGTTTATGGGAGACCTATGTATGCGGAGCTATTCAACATGTTTATAGGAATTTAATCAACCCTTGTAAGCGAAAAGTTTATGGGCGACCTATGTACGCGGAGCAATTCAACACGTTTATAGGAGTTTAATCAACCCTTGTACGCGGAGCGTTTATAGGCGACCTATGTACGCGGAGCAAGTCAACACGTTTATAGGAGTTTAATCAACCCTTGTACGCGGAGTGTTTATGGGCGACCTATGTACACGGAGAACGTCAACACGTTTATAGGAGTTTTCCGAGTTATAACTCACCATCTTCAGCCGAATACCTATAAATAAGACACAATTTTTTTTAAGTCCAGGTGTCTCATTAAAAACCCTTTCCCTTGCAAGGGAAGAGATTAAAACCTGAATCCTTTATTCGATATTGAATTACATAATATTTAGCTGAAATATAGACTAAGATTGGATACATTCCATGTCCTAGTATTTTTACTCCCTCTAATGTTTCCAGCTTGTAGGCTCTGTTGATTAGCTTTCGAAGCACCCTGAATGGGCCTTCCTAGTTGGGGGCAAGCTTTCCCTTGTTTTTTAGGTATGTTATTTTCTTCAAAACCAGGTCACCATCCTGGAACTCCCTCTGCTGGACTTTCAGGTTATATCTTCTTGTCAACCTCTATTTTGCAGCGAATTCTCTGACTCGTGTTGTCTCTCTAACCTCACCCATAAGATCATCCAAGATATTCAAGTTATCCATGTTGGCGACTTCATCAAAGTGGGAACTATGTTGTCTTTAACTGAATAATCACGTAGGTCTATGTCGACCAGATGAACTTTGAGGGTATTTTTGGATCTGCTTCTCTTGTGGTTTTCTTTCTTTTCAACTTTAGGTTATCCTTATAAAACTTTCTTGCCAGCCCCTGGTCGCCTTTGGCGATACCAACCCGGCCATCTTCGAGTGGGAATTTCATGGTCAAATACAAAGTTGAAAGTGAAGTTTCCATGGCGTAGAATGATGGTCGGCCTATAATGATGTTATAAGGTGAAGCAGCATTGACTATTAGGTACCTCACTCGGACGGTCTTCGCATTAGCCGTGTTGGCAAAGGTGGTCGACAACGTTAGGTGTCCGAGCACCTGCACTTTTTCTCCCAAAAATCCTACTAGACTGCCTTTGAATGGTAATAACTCGAACGTATCAAGCCCTATTCCTCTGAAAGCATCCCAATATAGTATGTCGACTGAGCTTTCGGGGTCTATCAATACCCTTTTTCACGCTCCAATCTCTTATTTGTACTTTAATAACCATGGTATCATTTTCATGAGCTTGGACTCCTAACGTTGCCTTTTGGTTTCTCTAGAGATCTCTGGTCGATATGCATGACTACCCTAGCATATCTCTTTCTGGACGAACTTGTTTCTCTGCCACCAGAAAACCCTCCAGCGATGGTGTTTAGCGTATGTCGAGCTGACTTTGTCTCGTGACCCTCTTCGACATCTGAACTCTTCTTCCTGGATGACTTTTTTGGTCTCGGGTCATCTCGGCGGGAACTTTTCTTGTTATTTTGTGGTTTATAATCCTTCACATATGCCAAGAGATGACCTTTCTAGATTAGAGCTTCAATTTCTTTTTTCAGTTGTTGACAGTCCTCAGTGTGATGTCCCGGTATACAGTGGTAATTACACCAAGCCTCAGGTTGCCTTCCCATGATATTGTTGTCTCTTTTGGGCCAATGAGGCTCCGGTAACAGGTTCATATGACCGACTTCTTTAAGGATATCTCCACTGCTTGCATTCAATGAGGTGAGGTCTCTGTCCGACTCATATGGTTGTCTGTATGGTATAGGAGCATGTCGTTCGCGCATAGCTCCCCGAGGATGCTCCTTTCTCTTGTTCGACGCCTCTTCCTTGCTCTTTGTCTTTTCAGTGCTGTCTCGGGCTCTTTTCTCTTGATTAGTTTCTTCTCTTTTTATGTAACACTCAGCCCAAGTAGTGATCTCGCCCATGCTGATAGCCGGCTTCTGAGTTAACGACTCATTGGAATGTTCGGATCGTAATCCATGCTAAAAAGCTCCCACAAATAGTTCCTGGTTTGGATGAGATACTTTGAGGGTTTCCTCATTGAATCGAGCCTGGTACTCACGTAGTGATTCTGATTGTTTGTGTTGAACACTAAATAGTGTGGTCGTGGACACCTTCTGGCGCTTGCTTGCCAAGAAGTGTTATACTATCTTCTTAGTCAAGTCTTGGCAGCTTACGATAGAGAGTCAAGGAAGGCTCATGTACCATCTTAGAGCCACATCCTTGAAGGTACCGTCCATGAGCTTGCACTTCAATCAATCTGAATGGGAAACAATGGGCATCTGATTGTTAATGGCAATAACATGCTCATGAGGATCCGTCTTCCCATCATAAGAGGTTAGTGATGGTTCTTTAAAGTTTTTCGGGATGTGGTCATCCCATATCTCTTGAGAAATAGGTTGTGGCTCGAGAACCTCTTCCTCATGGTCGTAGTCGGCCTGACTTTGTTGTTGCAGAACTTGTATATTGTCTTGCAGCGTCTCACTATGATGACGCATGACCTCCATCATGGCTAGTAGTTGATCCATGTCTGGAGGATCTCCTTCAAAGGACATGTTGTTAGTGTAAGGTATGGCTTGGGAGAGTTTTACCTAGGCCCCATGTAACACGGTGGGAGAACTGACTTTAAACAATGTTGCGGATAGCAAGAGTCGCCACCGACTTTTATTTTATCCATAAGGAAAGGTTATAAAAGAACAGGAAAGACCTTAGAGAATATTTTGGGTCCGGGGGGTAGGTTATGAAAAGGGAAGGTGTTAGCACCCTTTTCATCCATGGTTATCCATGGGCTCTTAGGTACTTAAGCTCACTTTTGAATTGTTTTGAAAGTGTAGTGTGTGAATAGCAAAAAATTTCAGAATAGTTTAATAATAATCCGTGTATGGATGTGAAAAAAAACTTGTTTGAAAATTTTGTTGGAAATTTGTTTAAGTGTGAAAAAGTTTTGAAGTGAGCAAGCACCTAGGAGTAACCTACCCTAATGTTTAAAGGTCTTTCTTATTCTTTATTCTTTCCTTTAGTAAGACTATCCCTACTATAATGGAGTAGGTAGTCCTTACTTTGGATGTTAAGGGGTACGTGAGGGACAATTTGACTTTGAAGGCCATTGTGGGATGTAATAAGCACATATAAGGGACCATCATCATTTTTCGAAAGGGACTTGATTCGTAAAGGCAACCATAAGGGACTTTGATGATTTTTTTATTTGAGGGACTTGCTTTATACATCCCACTTAACCATTATTCGTAGGCAACTTGAGGGATATCCTTAGGAAGTGAGACGGCGATTAACATCGACTTACGTGTGTGACGTGTTTATTTTAATTATCTTTATTTAAAAGTGATCTAAATTTATTTTAATATTACATACATGTTGTTACACTCCCTAATTACTAACCATAATAATAATTAAATAATTAAACAACTTTACATCCAAGAAACAATTACAAATAATAAGCAAAATAATTAAATAGCAAAGATAAATAAAATATAAATAAGCAATAATAAATAATAAAGGGGGTTAATTCTAAGTTTACTCGGCAAGACATCGCACCTTGTGCCTACGTATCCTTACGGGAGTGGAATCAGAGTAATCGTAGTTCCCCTCAATAGGGAGGTTAGAAACTTCTTGACTGTGGTCAAGGTCTCAAGGGGAATAAACGCATCTTAAGGACACGCTTACGTGGAGTGTAGAAACTCCAAATCTCTACGTTGAAATGTTAAGTTGTAATTAGGGTTAAATTAGGGATTCCACGGCGGGAAACCCTAAAATGAGCGCGGCGGCTCTTTGACCTAATGCTAAGGGTAAAATTGTAATTTTGCCTGCGGCGAGGCATTTGTGAAAATTAGGGTTTGTAGTTTGTAGTTTTGAGGATTTGAAATTGAATGTGTGAAGTTTTACGGACTATTGGCGCGGCGGCCAAACAGTTAGACCTAACCTTCGGATGTGTGCAATGTGACAGAAATAATAGTAAACGCGTGAGATAATTGAATCATGCAAACAGAGAGATAATGTCATAATTTAAACCATGCAAGCAGAAATTTAAAGGCAGAATTTAAAGAGCGATTGTTAAGTTCGCGAGGTTACATGAGAGGAGCAGATACAATATGATAATGAAATTTGAATTGAACAATAATAAAATAAAATAAATAACGGTTCTAGTTATTATTTTAAAAAAAGATTTTAGTTATTATTTTAAATTTATCTAAAAAAAGTTTTTCTTAAAAATAATAGGTTTTCATATTAATTTGGAAAAGATGTTAATGTTATTTATTTTAAAAAACAGATTTTTATATTATAACAAATTTTAATAAATTAATGATAACAATAATAATAATAATGGTAATAATAATGATAATAATGATAATGATAATAATAATAATAATAATAATAATAATAATAATAATAATAATAATAATAATAATAATAATAATAATAAAGTAATAATGAATTTTAAATGTGCCAAATAACCCAACAATGTTGCTAACGCAGAAATGCGCTCATCGCAACCAGATCTAAATCGGATGAAACAAAATTTATCGCAAAGAAAAAGAAATTAAGCAAAAAATAGTATTATTGCTCACACAAAAATGCGATCATCGCAACCAGATCGAACTAACACAAATGTCACGCGTCATGCACACAAATGTGCAAACATCGTATCGACATAATTCGATCAAAAATCTTATATATATAAACTCTAACCATTTAAAAATTATATATATATAAACGTAACAGTAATAGATAAAGAAAAAGAAATAACGGTAATAGATGAAGAAAAAGAAATAACGGTAAAAGATGAAGAAAAAGAAACAACAGTAATAGATGAAGGAAAAGAAATAACGGTAAACGATGAAGAAAAAGAAACAATAGTAATGGATGAAGAAGAAAACTAAATAACGGCAAACGGCACTCACTCCTCTTAGGTTTTTTTCCTTCTCTCCCCTTTTCCAACAAGGCAACACATGTATATATAGGGAACAAATTAGGGTTAACACCAAATTGTCAATAATGTCCCTAAAGCCCATTTTAAAGCCCAAACTAAATAATTAGTTAAGAAAAAATAAAATTTAAATAATTTAAAATAATTAAAATAAACTTAAAATAAAAACTAATAATCCTATTGATTCCTAAAATAAAAAATATTATAAAAAGAACAAAATTTTTTTCAATATTTTTTATTTTATGATTTTTTGGATATTTTTATGAATAATTTAGAAAAAAGTGAAAAAAATAATATTTTAAAAAATGATTTAATTAAAATACGAAAATAATAATTAAATAATAATAAAAAACTATTTTTGTTATTTTTTTAATGAAAGATAGAAAAATTTAGAGTAAAAATAATAAAAAACAAAAAAAAATGACAAAGGTGAGATTCGAACTCTCAACCTCTCACACTCATAACTCCTTACACATGTCCTCCTGCCAATTGTGCCATTTTTACTTTTTAGAAAAAAAATGCATGCCATATGATATTTACCTGCAAAAAGTCAAACGACTCTCTTTGATGTTGGCAAAAAAAATCATGAAGTTTGACTTTGGTTTGACCACAGTTGACCTCAGTTTGACCTTTTAACTGCATTGACTGCTTTTGACTTATCTGATCATCTGACTGAGCAAACTTTTGAGAAAAGTCTTGAAACTTGACATGGGGGTTCTTATACACATATAAGATGTTATGAAGCTCACTTGAAGTCTTGGAAGTCCATTTAGCCTGATTAAAGTCAAAACCCTAGTTTTGGATGCACTGCTTAGGAGGTGCATTGTCTGAGGGAATTGTCAACTCTTCTGACCAATTGTGAATTTTGTGAACCTTGTGAACCTTCTTGGAACACAAAGTGTTGTATTGTGAGGGCAAATTTTGGGGTGCAACAGTTGCCCCTGTTCAATTTTCTGAAACCTGAGGGGTTAGATTGGTATATTTGCCAGTCGTAACCTGGAAGGTTGAAGGGGATTGAACACAAAAGCCCAAAAATTTGCACTCACCAGTGCATGGAGTGATATTGATGGTTGGTTGAACATGATTGAGTGGGCTTAAAGATGCCACTAGGGGAAAGTTCTTCAGTAGTATAATGAGAACTGTCAGGAGTCTGGAGTAATACTGATGTAACAACATGTCTTCATGAGGATAGAGCAATCAATAATGATAACCCTAAAGCAGTCTTGAAGTGATAAATCTGACCTCAGGAGGATAGAGCAATCAATAGCTCTAAAGCAGTCTTGAAGTAATAATGACTTCAGGAGGATAGAGCAATCAATAGCTCTAAAGCAGTCTTGAAGTAATAGAATGGCTTCAGTAGGATAGAGCAATCAACAGCTCTAAAGCAGTCTTGAAATAATAATGTGATATGTCTTCAGGAGGATAGAGCAATCAATAGCTCTAAAGCAGTCTTGAAGTAATGATTTCAGGAGGATAGAGCAATGGATAGCTCTAAAGCAGTCTTGAAGTAATGATTTCAGGAGGATAGAGCAATGGATAGCTCTAAAGCAGTCTTGAAATAATAATGTAATTTCAGGAGGATAGAGCAATGGATAACTCTAAAGCAGTCTTGAAATAATTAGATGGCTTCAGGAGGATAGAGCAATGAATAGCTCTAAAGCAGTCTTGAAGTAGTAATATGACCTCATGAGGATAGAGCAATGAATAGCTCTAAAGCAGTCTTGAAGTAATAGGATGATTTCAGGAGGATAGAGCAATCAGTAGCTCTAAAGCAGTCTTGAAGTCATGAGAGGCTATCAGGAGGATAAAATAACCCTGAGGTTACAATAAAGCAGTCCCAAAGTAATAAGAAGCTCATCAGGAGGATAAAGTAACCCTGAGGTTACAATAAAGCAGTCCCAAAGATCATAAGATTATTTGTTGGATAATTAACCTGAAAACAAGGTAGCATTCTGTATAACAACATTAGTTTATGCTTTATGTATGCATGTATGACATGATGCACTTAGGTAATGTACTATAGACATATATGTTATGGTATGATGTAAGTGATGTATGTATGCTATGACACTGCTGGAAGTGTCTGGATATCCTTGTATAACAACTGCTGGCCAAGGAAAATAAATCCCGATTCGTTGTTGAAGAATATATAACCCTCCGTCTGCTGGGGATAACAAGGTATAGATAACCTCCCGTTGTTGGGGATAACAAGGTATAGATAACCTCCCGTTGTTGGGGATAACAAGGTATAGATAACCTCCCGTTGTTGGGGATAGTAGGGTATAGATAACCTTCGTTTTCGTTGGATAGTAGGATAAGTATAACATCCCGTCTTCGTTCATCGTGCCCTTATTGGAAAGTAATTTCCCGTATATCCGTATGAGGATAAAAGAGATGGATATAAATTCCAGGGGAGATTAGACTTTGTGAAAATGGATTAGTCCTACTGATGGTTTGTAACTGTCTTGTAAAGATGAACCGGCGAAGCTTCGTTGAAATCCTGCCCTCGTTCGTCCTTAGTAAATACTATTACTGCATTTTCATGCATTTCTGGTAAACATCAATCATATTAAAAGCATACATGCATTTCTGGTAAACATCGATCATATTCAAAGGCATACATACATTCAAACACAACCAATGGACGTTTCGCTTATGTAAATAGGGTAAAAGTAAATCTGGATTCAAAAGATGGAGTTTATTTATATCAAAAGTGACCCATACACGGGTAAGTTTGTACAAGGAGACATAAACCCTAGTAAGAGAATTTTGTCATGAAGTTTTACAAAAAGAATCAGCTATGTGGGAAATAATCCTATTGAGTTTCAATTCTACTATTGCCACTCAAGTATCTCATCTCCTTGCTGTTGAGACGGAAACGATTGGATTGAGCTTTATCTGTTTGAGCTTGAGTAAGTAGTACAACTGGTTGCAGTTTCATGAGTGATCCAAACGAGACATAGTCATACGCTTTAATCCCTAACTTTTGCCTGGATTGCCCTTTCAGGTTTTCAATCCACCGGGATACCCTTTTTTGCCCAAGCCGCCTTTTCAGGTTTTCGACTTGCCGGGTGTACATCTTTTTATATATATATCCTTAATTTTTGCCCAAACCCTTTTGGTTTGCCGGGATGCCCTTATTTTTGCCTAGGCCTGTCAACCTAGCGGGTCTCTTTTTATGCGTAGTATTTTTTAACTATGTCTGCGTTTACAGGTTGTGGGAAGTCTTCACCATCCATTGTAGTCAGTATCATGGCACCTCCTGAGAACACTGTCTTGACTACAAATGGTCCCTCATATGTTGGAGTCCACTTGCCCCTAGGATCACCCTGTGGTAATATGATACGCTTGATTACCAAGTCACCAGCCTGATATACCTTTGGCTTAACCTTCTTGTTAAAAGCTTTGATCATCCGTTTCTGGTACATCTGGCCATGACAAACTGCTGCTAACCTTTTCTCATCAATCAAATTTATCTGGTCAAGTCGAGTCTGAATCCACTCATCTTCCTCCAAGCCTGCATCCTTCATAATTCTCAAGGAGGGGATCTGAACTTCAATAGGCAAAACTGCTTCCATACCATAGACTAAGGAGAATGGGGTTGCCCCTGTTGAAGTACGTATTGTAGTACGATAACCATGCAGAGCAAATGGTAACATCTCGTGCCAATCCTTGTAAGTAACAGTCATCTTCTGTACAATCTTCTTAATGTTCTTATTAGCAGCTTCAACTGCCCCATTCATCTTTGGACGATACGGAGAAGAGTTGTGATGCTTAATCTTGAACTGCGTACAGAGATCAGTAATCATAGTGTTGTTCAGATTAGAGCCATTGTCAGTGATAATCCTTTCAGGGGAACTAATCACAACACCAACACCATTACCATGTGCATTGGAGGCACCATCAAAAACCATAGTCCATCGGGATCCTTGTTCAGGTCCGTCATATTGTCCAGGTTCTTTGGTAACAGACATAATGTCTTCATCAGGGAACTCAAAATTCATTGACTGGTAATCATCTACTGCTTGATGAGCCGAATGATCAGCAACAACACTCCCCTTAATGGCCTTCTGAGTGGTATACTGTATATCATATTCCGTCAAGATCATTTGCCATCTTGCAATTCTTCCGGAGAGAGCAGGTTTCTCAAATATGTACTTGATTGGATCCATCTTCGAAATCAACAAGGTAGTATGGGTCAACATATACTGTCTTAGTCGGCGAGCAGCCCATGCCAAAGCGCAGCAAGTTTTCTCGAGCAGTGAGTATCTTGTTTCACAGTCGGTAAACTTTTTGCTAAGGTAGTATATTGCCTGCTCTTTTCGACCAGACTCGTCATGTTGCCCCAATACACACCCCATTGAGTTTTCTAATACTGTTAAATACATAATCAAGGGTCTTCCATCAACTGGTGGCATTAAAATTGGAGGTTCTAGCAAATATCTCTTGATTTCATCAAAGGCAGTCTAGCACTCATCATTCCATTCCATCACCTGATCTTTCCTCAACAACTTGAAGATTGGCTCACAGATGGTAGTTAATTGGGAAATAAATCTTGCAATGTAGTTCAATCGTCCCAAGAAACCTCTAACCTCCTTCTCAGTACGGGGAGCTGGCATCTCTCGTATAGCTTTCACTTTTGCAGGATCCACTTCAATACCTTTTCCACTGACAATGAAACCCAAGAGTTTTCCAGATCTAACTCCAAAAGTACACTTGTTTGGGTTCAATCTCAACTTGTATTTCTTCAACCTTTCAAACAACTTGTGCAGATGATCAAGATGTTGCTCTTCATTCTGAGATCTGGCTATCATATCATCCACATATACCTCTATCTCATGATGAATCATATCATGAAACAAAGCCACCATAGCACGCTGATATGTTGCCCCTGCATTCTTCAAACCAAATGGCATTACCTTATAGCAAAAGGTGCCCCACTGTGTCACAAATGTTGTCTTCTCCATATCTTCAGGTGCCATCTTGATTTGATTGTAACCAGAGAAACCATCCATAAAAGAGAATACCTTATGCTGAGCAGTGTTGTCTACCAGGATATCAATATGAGGAAGTGGAAAGTCATCTTTAGGGCTAGCCTTGTTCAGATCTCTGTAGTCTACACACATACGTACCTTACCATCTTTCTTAGGAACCGGTACCACATTTGCAACCCACTGAGGATAAGAAGTTACGGCCAAGAACCCTGCATTGAACTGTTTCATTACCTCTGCTTTGATCTTTTCTGACATTTCAGGACGCATACGACGAACCTTCTGCTTCTTTGGACGACAATCTTCTTTCACTGGCAAACGGTGAACCACAATGTCTGTATCCAACCCTGGCATATCTTCATAAGACCAAGCAAAGATCTCTACATAGTCACGTAGCATCTGAATCAACCTGCTCTTGACACTGTCCTCTAAATCAGCCCCTATTTTGACCTCTTTTCTGTTTTCTTCAGTTCCCAGATTCACAACTTCGACTGGCTCTTCATGTGGCTGTATAGCTTTCTCTTCTTGTTGTAACAACCTAGCAAGCTCTACAGGTATTTCACAATCGTCCTCGTTTCCGTCTTCAGTTTGATAGATCGGATTCTCGAAATTGTAATTGGCAATAGTAGAACTGTTATCAACTGGATCTAGAGTGGATGAGGATCTGCATTTTAGTGACGTGGGTGTGTGTAAGAACACATAGCTGATAAAGCAAAAATAAAAGAAAAAGAAAGACAAGGAACACAATATTTACGAAAACGAAACGTCCACTGATTTTATTGAATGAAGTATGCAAATGAAATGACAACCCGTAACAAGCACACCATTGTGCCCCGGGTAAGGCACATGGCTTGAAAGTTTTAATTGTTCCAGAAATCACAAATTTAAAAACATAACACAGTAATAGTGTTTACTCCTGACTAAAGGAGATAGGGATAACATCTTCAGCTGTCCAATTATTGAGTCCAGCACCCACAGTAGGAAAAATCCATGCCTCCAGGTTGTAGTCTTCATCTTGATCTCCCACAGCATTGATAACCCCTTGATTGGTGATACGAACAGCACGGGCACGACGGACAGCCTTCTGGGACTCTGCAGTGAAACCCAAACCAAACTTGTCAGACTTGTATGGAATATCAGGAAGCTGACCCCAAATAGTACAACCACCTTCTTCCACCACAGCTTTTGCATCATTGAGGGAGGCCATTGCCATTGTTGGAGGGTTTCTGATGACCACAGGAACCTTCTTCACAGCAGGAGGAGTCACACAATCCTTAACAGCCCAGGGAACCACTTCAAATGACTGACATGGAGTTTCAATGTATTCACCTTCTACTTCCAGATACTTGAAAGTGTTTACATGGCTGACAAAGTATTCTTCCTCTCCAAAGACAGTAACAACTTTTCCATTCACCGGATATCTCAACTTTTGATGTAATGTGGAGGTCACAGCACCTGCCCCATGGATCCAGGGACGACCAAGCAGACATGAGTACGAAGGACGAATATCCATCACATAGAATGTAGCAGTGAACACCTGAGAGCCAACCTTGATTGGAAGATCAATTTCCCCATGCACTACTCTTCTAGAACCATCAAAAGCCTTTACCACAATATTACTGGGCTTCAATACCGTATCTTTAGGACTCAGCTTGTTCAGGACTTCCTTAGGCAACACATTCAGCGAGGAACCATTGTCTATCAGCACATGAGACAGGGTAGTGCCCCTGCATTCAATTGAAATATGCAAGGCCCTGTTATGATCCCTCTTGGCAGGGGTCAAGTCAGCATCAGAAAATCCTAACCCGTTGTCATAGGTCAGGTGAGCAACACAATTCTCAAACTGGTCCACAGAAATTGCAATGGGTACATGAGCCATCTTTAGAAACTTGATCAATGACTTGGCATGAGCCTCCGAACATAATAACAGGGAGAGCATAGAAATCTTTGAGGGAGTATGCCCCAGCTGATCAACAATATCATAATCACTCTTGCGAATGATTTTCAATACTTCTTCCATCTGCTTAGAGAGGTCATCAGTAGCTGGCACATCAGTAGATACAGGCCCAATAACAGGACCCTTGCCCCGAGCATCAGTGGTGGAAGTAATAGCAGGAGTAACTGCACTCTTAGAAGCAACTGGAGGAGAGAAGACTCTTCCACTACGAGTGATCTTGCTAGATCCAGCAATATTATCAATGTCAACAAGCATATCAGGTAAAGGCTCCTGCTTGACACCATGGATGTAAACATCAGACCCATAGTGCCAAGGCACAGCTTTGTCAGATGTATAAGGAATAGGACCAGGAGTGGTAATGATCAGAGGAGCTACTCTGGCTTCAGCAACAACTTTCACAGGACCTTCAGCAATAATCTTGATTGGGCCCTGATGAGTGATTTTAATGGGACCCTTTGAAGTGATTCTTATTGGTACTTTGTCAACCATGTCAACCTCTTCAATCTTCTTACCCTGAGTCAGATGATCCACCATACTTTCTACAGATGCTGGTCTTCTTTCAAACACTATAGTATATTTATCCATGAGACGTTGAATCCCATCTCTCAAAATGAAGCAACTATCCGGCTTATAGGTACAATATAGACAATCTTCATGACAACCTGGAAAGATCCCAGCTTGTACTAACCTCTTTTTGATAACAGACAATGGTGTGCTCAACTCCATAACTGAATAGACATGCAGATCTTCATCAATATCTTCATCAATGGCATTGACAGTCTTCTCGTGATTTGGCATTGGAGCTGTAATCACATTTGGAGTACCTGGTGGATCAAACTCAATTTCTCCAGCATCAATCATATCCTGAATTTTGTTCTTCAAGACCCAGCAGTTATTAGTATCATGTCCTGGACAGTTTGAATGATATGCACATCGTGCATTGGGATTGTACTTGGGAGATGTAACATTGGGATTCTGAGGAGCCTCCCTCAGGGTAATAAGTTCAGCCTTCAACAAATGTTGTAATGCTTGAGCCATTGACATGTTGATCTTCGTGAACTGTCTTCTAGCCCTCTGTTGGTTGCCTTGAGGCTGCTCTGTTGTTGCAGGAGTTGGATTTGAAATATGAACTGCACTAACAGACTGATGCCTTCTGTTACGATCAGGCTGACCATACACAGCATTAGATTCTTTCTTCCCAGTGGGAGGCTTCTTTGCAGCACCTGATGAAGAAGTGCCCACTTGGATCTTTCCACTCTTGATACCATTCTCTACTCGCTCTCCTGTCATGATCAACTCAGTGAAGCCAGATGATGAGCTTCCAATGAGATGACTGTAAAACGGACCATTCAGCGTACACATGAACATATCAACCAACTCCCTATCAGTCAAAGGGGGTTGAACTCTTCCAGCTAAGTCTCTCCACTTCTGAGCATACTCCTTAAAGCTTTCTTTGGCACCCATAGACATGCTTTGAAGCTGCATGCGAGTGGGGGCTAAGTCAGCATTGTATTGATACTGCTTGTAGAAAGCTTCAGCAAGGTCATTCCAATCTCTGATGTTGACACTCTCCAACTGATAATACCACTCTAGCTGAGCTCCAGATAAACTCTCTTGAAAGAAATGGATCCACAACTTTTTATCAGCAGTGTGGGGTTGAATTCTTCTGACATAAGACCTCAGATGCAATTTGGGACAAGAGACCCCATCATAGACAACAAATGTAGGAACTTTGAACCCAATGGGTATGACCACCCCAGATATCAAGCTCAAATCCTCAAAATCCAGCCCAGATGATTTCTGTAATTCCATAGCATCCATTCTATCCACCAGCATCTTGAATTTGTCTTCGTTAGGCTCATGGTAGTAGTTAGCCTCAGAATCAGAGTCCTCCATAGTGTTGTGGAGACTGCCTCTCTCCTGCTTAGATTCTCCAGATTCATAGTCTTCAACCTGTTCCTTGGTCTTGGCAGGACCTTTGAACCTTCTTCCCATGTTGAGCAACCCAGCAGACCTTCTAGCCTTCTTAGTCTTCTTGGCCAGCAGTGTCTTCAATTCATCCTGCCCCTTGGATAGGTTCAGGATCAGCTCTTGGAACTGTGCATTCTGTGCCTGGAGATCCTTAACTGATTGTTCAAGATCCATTGCTGAAATAAACAGCGAGAAGATGAGAAACCTGTGCACAATTATAAACCTGTGATGCAATGATATGGGAATGCATATGCAATGTTTTCAAGGACCGCAGGATTTAAATTTGCTTAAACAAATAAGAAAGTAACTTTTTATTAGTAATAACTTGTTTTGCCTTTTAGGCTTACAAAAAATGAAAACTAAATAAGTACAAAAGATGGGGTTTTAAGTCTCCCATGGACGCTTCCTCTTTGTGTTGAGGTATGAGTTGAGGTTTCGTTCCTCATGAAGTAGCTTTGTTAGCTCTAGGATCCTTGCTTGGCTTGCTTTGTAATGAGCCTCGAAAGTATCCCTTTGCTCTTTCAGTTGGATCCATGATCTCTGCAAGTCTTCCATATCAGTAGGCATGTCTGGGTGAAGGATGGTATAAGCTGTGTCTCCTTCAGCAACAGGTTCCATGGTAACTGGTAGGACGGCAGGATATGGCATCATGAGTGTCTGAGCACGAGATCGTACCCATCTGAGATAAGCCTCCATAGGAATAGTGTACTTAGGCTCCAGTGTCTTGCTGTCAATCCTGTTTACCTTTCCCCAAGCTCGGATGAATCTCTGACGGTAACCCTGAAGATCGTTGTCGTAATCAAACACAATGCCCTGAATCAACATGTCATGTGGACCATCGCTCCGGGCGTAACCAAACTGTCGTAAAGCTAGAGATGGGTTGTAGGTGATGCCTCCTCTTATGCCTAGAAGTGGCACATTAGGAAACTCCCCACAACGGTCAATGATGGTGACATTCTCCACAGATCTGGAGCACCAATGGAGGTCTGAGTGAGAAAGTGACATGATCCTCTTGGACCATCTGAACCCTTGCTCATTCCTCATTACTGAGCGAGGAAGGTGAGAAATAAACCACCTAGAAAGTAAAGGTATGCAGCACATCAAAGTTCCTCTTGCCCTTGTAGTACGGGTGTGAAGAGAATGTAGGATGTCTCCAAGTAAGGTAGGCACTGGATTGTGACTCAGGAATATGTTGATGGCATGAACGTCTATGAACTGATCAGGATTGGGGAACAACACTAAGCCATAAATCAATAAGGCTAAGATCTCCTCAAAAGCATCGTAGCTCATAGCCTTCAAGAACATTTGAGCTTTATCCACTAATACCTTGGCAAGAATACCTTTAACTCCACTTCTCGTCTCTAGAACAATGTCAGACTTCTTCAGATGTAGAGCTGCAGCAATAACTTCTGGTTTAAGCTCCTTCTCTAAGCCTGTGAATGGCTTCTGATCAAGAACAGGTATTCCCAGAAGTTTAGAGAACTCCTCCATGGTTGGAACCAGCTGATAATCAGGAAATGTAAAGCAATGGTGCTTAGGGTCAAAGAACTGAAACAGCACACTCATCATGTCTTCACTGAACCCTGAAGTAACTAGATCCAATAAGTGACCATGTCTCTTGTTAAACTGGGAATGATCAGGCACTAGGGAAACCAACTCCTTGAGCTTAGCAGGTATCCCTACAAAGTTGATCCTGATGGTGTTTCTACGAGCAGAAGCCATGACCTGCAACAAAGAACAAAGATAAATCCTTTGGTCCTTGAAATGGTTAGGGAAAATGATATGCTTATGATGCATGATGATGTCATGATGTCATGCTCAATCACAAACATGTGGCACACACAAACAAGTCACACCATAGCCCTAGGTTTAAAGGCTTGCATGAGGTTCAAAGGCAAGTACCCTCCCCTGAAGTTAGATGGTTCATCCTGTCCTACAAAAGTAACCAGGTTCTAAGGGATCTCAATATCATTGATCCTTCACAAGGGTGGTTGTTCAGAAGGCAACTTACTTGCCAACCAAAACCCTCCAAGTTTAAGATCTCAATGAGCGTAGTATCGAGTGTCAACCAACTTCAGTCTGCACCAAAGCCGGTTACCTCACTACTTTCTAAAGGCCAAGATGAGTTAACTAGGGTTCTAAAAGTCAGTTAGTGCATTGACAACATATGGCAGCCTCAATATTATCCTCAACTTGACTTAAGGAATATAAGCACCAACCAAGAAGTCGCACTAACTATGGCCACCAGATCAACCGTATCGATATACGTCGTACAGTTTCCTTGGTCTATTGCCATTTACTTAAGGTACACTAGATCCGGGTTAGGACCTTTCACACATAAGAGCACCCCAACAATATAATAATAAAGCAAACAAGGCAAACAATTTAAAGTGATCTTTAATTCCTAAGGGTACCCCTCTTAAATAGGTCCCCAGCAGAGTCGCCAGTTCTGTAACACGGTGGGAGAACTGACTTTAAACAATGTTGCGGATAGCAAGAGTCGCCACCGACTTTTATTTTATCCATAAGGAAAGGTTATAAAAGAACAGGAAAGACCTTAGAGAATATTTTGGGTCCGGGGGGTAGGTTATGAAAAGGGAAGGTGTTAGCACCCTTTTCATCCATGGTTATCCATGGGCTCTTAGGTACTTAAGCTCACTTTTGAATTGTTTTGAAAGTGTAGTGTGTGAATAGCAAAAAATTTCAGAATAGTTTAATAATAATCCGTGTATGGATGTGAAAAAAAACTTGTTTGAAAATTTTGTTGGAAATTTGTTTAAGTGTGAAAAAGTTTTGAAGTGAGCAAGCACCTAGGAGTAACCTACCCTAATGTTTAAAGGTCTTTCTTATTCTTTATTCTTTCCTTCAGTAAGACTATCCCTACTATAATGGAGTAGGTAGTCCTTACTTTGGATGTTAAGGGGTACGTGAGGGACAATTTGACTTTGAAGGCCATTGTGGGATGTAATAAGCACATATAAGGGACCATCATCATTTTTCGAAAGGGACTTGATTCGTAAAGGCAACCATAAGGGACTTTGATGATTTTTTTATTTGAGGGACTTTCTTTATACATCCCACTTAACCATTATTCGTAGGCAACTTGAGGGATATCCTTAGGAAGTGAGACGGCGATTAACATCGACTTACGTGTGTGACGTGTTTATTTTAATTATCTTTATTTAAAAGTGATCTAAATTTATTTTAATATTACATACATGTTGTTACACTCCCTAATTACTAACCATAATAATAATTAAATAATTAAACAACTTTACATCCAAGAAACAATTACAAAATAATAAGCAAAATAATTAAATAGCAAAGATAAATAAAATATAAATAAGCAATAATAAATAATAAAGGGGGTTAATTCTAAGTTTACTCGGCAAGACATCGCACCTTGTGCCTACGTATCCTTACGGGAGTGGAATCAGAGTAATCGTAGTTCCCCTCAATAGGGAGGTTAGAAACTTCTTGACTGTGGTCAAGGTCTCAAGGGGAATAAACGCATCTTAAGGATACGCTTACGTGGAGTGTAGAAACTCCAAATCTCTACGTTGAAATGTTAAGTTGTAATTAGGGTTAAATTAGGGATTCCACGGCGGGAAACCCTAAAATGAGCGCGGCGGCTCTTTGACCTAATGCTAAGGGTAAAATTGTAATTTTGCCTGCGGCGAGGCATTTGTGAAAATTAGGGTTTGTAGTTTGTAGTTTTGAGGATTTGAAATTGAATGTGTGAAGTTTTACAGACTATTGGCGCGGCGGCCAAACAGTTAGACCTAACCTTCGGATGTGTGCAATGTGACAGAAATAATAGTAAACGCGTGAGATAATTGAATCATGCAAACAGAGAGATAATGTCATAATTTAAACCATGCAAGCAGAAATTTAAAGGCAGAATTTAAAGAGCGATTGTTAAGTTCGCGAGGTTACATGAGAGGAGCAGATACAATATGATAATGAAATTTGAATTGAACAATAATAAAATAAAATAAATAACGGTTCTAGTTATTATTTTAAAAAAAGATTTTAGTTATTATTTTAAATTTATCTAAAAAAAGTTTTTCTTAAAAATAATAGGTTTTCATATTAATTTGGAAAAGATGTTAATGTTATTTATTTTAAAAAACAGATTTTTATATTATAATAAATTTTAATAAATTAATGATAACAATAATAATAATAATGGTAATAATAATGATAATAATGATAATGATAATAATAATAATAATAATAATAATAATAATAATAATAATAATAATAATAATAATAATAATAATAAAGTAATAATGAATTTTAAATGTGCCAAATAACCCAACAATGTTGCTAACGCAGAAATGCGCTCATCGCAACCAGATCTAAATCGGACGAAACAAAATTTATCGCAAAGAAAAAGAAATTAAGCAAAAAATAGTATTATTGCTCACACAAAAATGCGATCATCGCAACCAGATCGAACTAACACAAATGTCACGCGTCATGCACACAAATGTGCAAACATCGTATCGACATAATTCGATCAAAAATCTTATATATATAAACTCTAACCATTTAAAAATTATATATATATAAACGTAACAGTAATAGATAAAGAAAAAGAAATAACGGTAATAGATGAAGAAAAAGAAATAACGGTAAAAGATGAAGAAAAAGAAACAACAGTAATAGATGAAGGAAAAGAAATAACGGTAAACGATGAAGAAAAAGAAACAATAGTAATGGATGAAGAAGAAAACTAAATAACGGCAAACGGCACTCACTCCTCTTAGGTTTTTTTCCTTCTCTCCCCTTTTCCAACAAGGCAACACATGTATATATAGGGAACAAATTAGGGTTAACACCAAATTGTCAATAATGTCCCTAAAGCCCATTTTAAAGCCCAAACTAAATAATTAGTTAAGAAAAAATAAAATTTAAATAATTTAAAATAATTAAAATAAACTTAAAATAAAAACTAATAATCCTATTGATTCCTAAAATAAAAAATATTATAAAAAGAACAAAATTTTTTTCAATATTTTTTATTTTATGATTTTTTGGATATTTTTATGAATAATTTAGAAAAAAGTGAAAAAAATAATATTTTAAAAAATGATTTAATTAAAATACGAAAATAATAATTAAATAATAATAAAAAACTATTTTTGTTATTTTTTTAATGAAAGATAGAAAAATTTAGAGTAAAAATAATAAAAAACAAAAAAAATGACAAAGGTGAGATTCGAACTCTCAACCTCTCACACTCATAACTCCTTACACATGTCCTCCTGCCAATTGTGCCATTTTTACTTTTTAGAAAAAAAATGCATGTCATATGATATTTACCTGCAAAAAGTCAAACGACTCTCTTTGATGTTGGCAAAAAAAATCATGAAGTTTGACTTTGGTTTGACCACAGTTGACCTCAGTTTGACCTTTTAACTGCATTGACTGCTTTTGACTTATCTGATCATCTGACTGAGCAAACTTTTGAGAAAAGTCTTGAAACTTGACATGGGGGTTCTTATACACATATAAGATGTTATGAAGCTCACTTGAAGTCTTGGAAGTCCATTTAGCCTGATTAAAGTCAAAACCCTAGTTTTGGATGCACTGCTTAGGAGGTGCATTGTCTGAGGGAATTGTCAACTCTTCTGACCAATTGTGAATTTTGTGAACCTTGTGAACCTTCTTGGAACACAAAGTCTTGTATTGTGAGGGCAAATTTTGGGGTGCAACACCCCACAGTGGACGCCAAAATGTTCTAGCAAAAAATGGTTAGATACACCAAAAGCGTTAGTTCCTCTTGTTTTGGATAAGAAGAACTACATTGTCTATATCGTGAGGGATATTTGGAGATTTGAGAGCTACACTTATGTTGTGTATTGTCTCAAGATGATTGTGTCTTGCTTAACCCTCATGTGGGAGCCAATTTTATAGTCTTCCATTAAGATATGCCATGAATGGAGTCTCTTGGCCTTTTGAAGTTACATGGTCGTCATTATTGTAACTTCCATTCATGAATGTAGGCTTTGAAGCTCTGGTAACGTTGATGCACCGCCACTGTTACAACTGTTGGTATACCAGTTGATTTCATGTTCGATGTAAGTACCGTGTTGATGGAGGTCAGTACCCGGCCTCGTAGGAGTTCGGCTGGTGGGAGTCGGGCTCCCTGACCGGCTCGGGTTACGGATGATATTTGCCTAGCTCTCTGCATTGCTCAACCTTTCTTGCTATCATAGTCTATTTCATGCTTGATCTTGTCGGCCTACACAACTCGGCTTAAAATATATTTGGCATGTACAATGTTGAACTTGAAACTTGTTTATCTCCCGACAATTTTTGTTATATCTTTTTAACCGTATATCCAAGTGATGAGTCGTTTGAAGTGTTAGAAAGCTAACACTCAGAGCTATAACATGGTAGTAATAGGTGAAATGTTTAAATATTATTTATATTCCTAATGTATTGATGAATCCTAGTTTACATGTTCAGATAATGAATCATTGTATTGTTGTGCTAATGTCATGTGATAATGATGTTGCTATGTTGACACTATTATGATGATGTTGTTGAGATGTTGAGTTGATAAAGTTTGATGTTGTTGTTATGATGTGATGTTGATAATGTTGATATGATATAATGTTGATGATGTTGATACGATGTGACGTTGATGATGTTGTTATGATGTGATGTTGAAGTTGTTGTTGTAAACATCTTGGATCTTCCCCATGAAGTTGATATCCTCAAGCTAGGAGATCAAGGCGACAACTTCAACTTCAAGGTTTTGGCGTCCTCACTGTTAAAAAACCCATCATCCTTGATATTAAATCCTTTCATTGTAGGGACTAGTAGCCTCGACAATTGTATGATCCATTATGTGACCAATCACATAATTTTTCTAAGAAAAAGTAATTTTGGTCTCATAACTAGGTTTGATGTTTAAGTCGTATGGATAATTGAAAACAAAATCAAGACAAATTCAGAAAATGAAGTAATTTATAACATGATAGGAAGCAAGAGAAAAGGAATGTTCCTACCATATGGTAACCTATTCACAAAAGTCCTAGAACACACCAAATTCAACTTTGGGATGGAAGAGTTTGTAGAAGATGTAACAAAGATAGGTGAATCAGTTCTAGCAAACAATGAGGTATAAATCATTGATGGAAATTTTATTGAAAATCCCTTCAAAGAAAATAAGAGAAATATGGATAACCAAGAAGCATATGTATATTTGGAAGATTTTCACTATGATATCTCTTAATCATCCTTAGTCGAAGACATACTCAAGATCGTAATCAAGAAGTTAGGTAAGACAAATGAAAAAAAATTATTTTTTAACATGACATCTTATCCAAGACCTGGTAAAACTACTTCAAGATTTGTTCATAGATGACGATTTTGAAAAAGGATTGTCTCACTTATGCGTCTTAGCTTCTAAGTGTGCTTGCTTTCCTATTTTCCACATTATTTTCAGTTCCTACAATTTTTCACTTTTTGTACTTCAATTCCAGTATGATTTGAATTAATAAAGTGTGTTGTTTTCCTTTTTAAAATTGCCTATGTGACTATGTTTTCCTATTTAAATTCTCACAATACATCTTTTACCCACCCTCCTTTTTTATTATGACAAATGGGGAGAAATGTACTATCAGAGTAAGTAGAGTATACTCTCTACTTAATTGAATGAGAGTTTAACCACTCCAAATATATATATATATATATATATATATATATATATATATGTGTGTGTGTGTGTGTGTGTGTGTGTGTGTGTGTGTGTGTGTGTGTGTGTGTGTGTGTGTGTGTGTGTGTGTGTGTGTGTGTGTGTGTGTGTGTGTGTGTGTGTGTGTGTGTGTGTGTGTGTGTGTGTGTGTGTGTGTGTGTGTGTGTGTGTGTGTGTGTGTGTGTGTGTGTTGTTTCTTTTACCATTTTTATGAGAGATGTGTTATCATTATCAAAAAGGGGGAAATGTGGAACCGTATTTTTCAGGTCATTTAAAGAAGTGACCAAATCCAAAGACTATCATGGCTTGATGATGTGCTTTTGATAATGACAACTTGAATAAAAACTTGAATGACAACTCGGACATAAAACTTAAAGTTAACCAAGTATAACAAGCGGTCAAAGATGCAAGCAGAAAAATTAGGGCTTGATGAACACTGCAAACATCCTCTGATGATGTAATTCAACTTGAAGATATCTCAAGCCTCATCTTCAAGAAGATTAAAAAAAAGTGTGTATATGATTGATTTACTTAGCCAGTCTTGAAGCTTCAAATTGTGAAAGAGAGAAATTGTGAAATATAGCTCATCATGTATGAGTGGACGTGTTTTGTAAAAACACGAAGGCAATCTTGTAAATTAGTATGACCAAATTACACGCGCGCGCGTGCACCCCCTTCCCCACATAAACACTCACACACACACACACACACACTAACACTAACACACGTTTTAAAACCTATATTTCTCAAAGTTTGGAATTTTCCAATCGATTGAAATATATACCCAATCAATTATCAAAATATTTTGGACAAGGTTTTTGTTCTGGTCTGGGCCCACCCTCGCGGTCCAGCCCAATAACGCACAAGGCTCATTAAGTGGACTAGCCCGACCGGGCACACACACCTCCGTAGGACGGGCAGGGCACGCTTCCCGCCGGGATGGACGACACGTCCTGTAGCGTTTCAACATCCCCTTTGTCGGCCGAACAGGGCACCCCCGGTCCGTCGAGCAAGACCCTTGGTTCTTCCACGTCCTCGCGTGCTCCCCTCCGCAGGGAGAACAACGTGCCTCTGGGGAACCTCCCGAGCTCCCCTCCGCGGGGAGAACAACGTGCCCGGTGCACGTTCTCCACGTGCCCCCCTCCACGGGGACACGTCATCAACCAACTGCCCACCTCCGAAAGAGCAGGTCAAACCCACTTTCCGGAGATCAAGGAGCAGTTGGACTAGGGCGAAGACCACGTCCTGGTCTTCACTACGCCACGTAAACCCTAGCAGTCACCTGGGTTGGGCCTGGCAATCTAGCCCAACGCAAGTGACCGTTGGCCCAGCGTTGGGGTCTCTCTATAAATACCCTCTTCCTCAAGAGGGTCAGGTAATTCACTTCTTACCCCAATTCTGTACTTTGCTCTCACTCTGCCCAATTTCTGACTTTGGCATCAGAGTGTCTTGCAGGTGCACCCCCCTTCTCCTCCTCATCACCGGCGAACAGGTAGCAGTCCAACAGCGTGTGGCCGGCCCGTGATCCCCTTCTGATCAGGTCAGATCAGTGGCGCCGTCTGTGGGAATAGAAACTTCCCCGTTACTCCGAGCAGAAAACCAAAGTTTCACCAACACTCCACGATCATGGCTAGCCCGCACCGCGACGAAACTCTGCACGACCTTGTGCTCAACGTCGCCACCAACGGAAATAAGCAGATGGAAACGACGCGTCCGGCGGAAACTGACGAGAGAGACGGCCAAACTGCCTCGCCGTCATCCGCGGAGCGGCTCCTTCAGGCCGACCACCGGCCCCCAGGCCCGACAACATTCCAACCCGTTCCCATCCCGGCGGGAGCGGATCCAACGGTGGCCGCCCTCTTTACGGCCATCAACCAGACGAACCAGCTGCTGTTCCAGCAAAACGCGAGAATTAGAGCATTGGAACGCGTCAGCCCTCCGAGGTCCCCCCCGCGGGAAGACCAGAATGGAGGCTCGAGAAGTCCCTCACTTCGACCCAGAAATCGCCGACCGCGGCTGGAGAGACACCGCGCACAAGTAGTGCGAGAATGCACCAGGTCCCCAGCAAGACAAGTTCGCGAGAGGCACTAGAACACTGCGGCGATCCCGACCAGGGATCCTCGAGGCAAAAACCCAGGCAGGAGGTCGAGAACCCGAAACCAGGGCCCTATTCTGAACGGCTCTTTTCCCCATCGGTCCCCGACCCCCAGCGACGAGGACGATTATCGCACCCCGCTGTCCCGAGAAATCATGGCTGCCCCCATACCCCAAGGGATGGAGAAGCCCCCGACGCTGTCGACGTACGACGACACATCCAACCCGGACGATCACCTAGAGGACATCGAGGTCATGCTCGATTACCGAAACGTCCGGGAAGCTATCAAGTGCAGGCTCTTCCCGACGACTCTGAGGAAAGGAGCCATGACCTGGTACAAAAGTTTGGAGCCCGAATCAGTTACATTGTGGAGAGTCCTGAAGGGCCTGTTCTCCAAACACTTTACGGCGTCCCGGCGCCACCCGAAGACGGAAGCCGTCCTCGGGGCGATAATCCAGGGCCCCGACGAACCTCTCCGAAAATACATCGAAAGATTCACTCGGGAAGCAGTGTAAGTGACAACGTCAGACGAGATGAAGCGCTACTTAATGGAGCAGGGTCTACGCCACGACTCCAAGTTCTACGAGGCCGTAGGCATACACCGACCAACCTCCCTCCAGGATTTCCTCGACAGAGCCACGCATTATATCCGATTCGAAGAAACACAAGCGGCCAACTCCGCTCGAGACACCCGAGACAGAGAGGCCCCCCGCGGGTACCGAGACGACGGAGCCTCAAGCCATCGACGGGGAGGGGACCGCCATCGCGAAGATCGCCCCCGCGAGCCCTGCGAACAGCGCGAACCACGCGGCCCTGCCGGCCGATTCACAGAATACACGGCCTTAGTCGCTTCCCGCGAGCGCATACTGGCCGAATGCGCCAAAACCGAATTCGTCCAGGGAGGTGTCCGTTTTCCGTGACCGACACCCTCCAAACCCAATATGGACAAATCAAAATATTGTCGATTCCACAGGAGCCACGGGCACGTGACCGAAGACTGCATCCATCTCAAGGGCGCGATCAAAATTCTAATCAAAGACGGTCACCTGAAGAGATACACCCGGGGAGGAGAACCACCGAGGCAAGAGGCCCCAGAGGCCAAGAAAGTCGAGGAACTCCCCTCTCTAGAGGACAGCGGAAGGCTCCAGGTCGCGCTTTGTGTCAGCCGCCCCGAGGATTGGTTCGCGGACAGGGAATTCGGTCTTCCCGAAGGACCCGACCTGATCGACGAACCAATCCGACCAACCAGCCGCTGGGAATACTTCGCCAGAGCCATGGTCATCTCAGATGGAGCCACGAGGAGCCTGTCCATTGGATCAGTGAAGAGAAAGTTCGACGAGCTTATCGCGAACAACTCCGGAAAAATGAGCACGCTCGAAAAATTCCAAGGTCGATCCAATCCGATCACATTCTACCTCGAGGAACTCCCCAGGGGATCCCCCAACTCCAACATTCCCCTCCTCATACGTGTGCGGATGACGAACTTCGACGTCAGGCGCCTCCTCATCGACGGTGGAAGCTCGGTTGACATCATGTACACGCACCTGTTCACAACTCTCCAACTCGACGAATCCAACCTTTCCCCCTACGTAGGCTCCGACCTTCAGGGGTTCAACGGGACGACAACGAGACCTTGGGGGTACGTGGAGCTGAAAGTCACCATCGGAGAAGAGGAAACAGCCAGGGAAATCAGCATCCGCTTCTTAGTCATCGAGTGCCCGTCCCTCTACAACTGCATCCTGGGAAGAACAACGATAGCAGAACTCGCCGCGGTACCCTCCACCGTCCACCTGAAGATGAAATACTACACAAAACGGGGGGCCGTGGTGACCCTTAACGGAGACATCGAGGCCGCCCGAAGGTGTTTTGAGGTCGCGCTGAAAGGTTTAGACTTCATCGCTCCAACGACCAAGAGGACAACTCCAATCGTAGCACTAAAGGGCAAACCAACGAAGCTAGTCGGATCCATGGAACTCGACAGTCGCTTCACCGAGGAGCACGACCCCGAAACAAAGACCAACGAGGTCAACGGGCAGCCCTTCCACTCAGCGTGCCCCATCCCGGACGGAGAATTCGAAATCATCACACTCGGGGAAGACACGAGAAGAACCGTGAAGATTGGCGTCGGACTCCCAGACCTCGCGAAAAGACAGCTCCAAGCCTGCCTCCGCGAGAACGCCGACCTCTTCGCCTGGAGCGCCGCGGAAATGCCCGGACTCGACCCCGAGGTCGCCTGCCACCAGCTATCCATCAGCCCGACCGCGAACGCCGTTGTGCAACGTCGGCGTCGCCAATCCCCCGAAAAATCGGCAGCAGCCGAAAAAGCTGTAAAAGACCTCCTAGAGGCAAATTTTATTGCGGAAGCCCGATATTCAACCTGGCTGTCCAATGTTGTACTCGTTAAAAAGAATAATGGAAAATGGCGCATGTGTGTTGACTATACTGATCTCAATCGGGCATGTCCTAAGGACGCCTACCCCCTCCCCAACATTGACAAGCTCGTCGACAACTCCGCGGGCTTCAGGCTCTTGTCCTTCATGGACGCATACTCGGGGTACAATCAAATCCCGATGGTCGAGCACGATAAACAGAGCACAAACTTCATGACGGCGTCGGGCAACTACTACTACAACGTGATGCCCTTCGGCCTAAAGAACGCCGGGGCCACGTACCAACGGATGATGAACATTGTCTTCCAAGACGAAATCGGCGACATGCTCGAAGTATACATAGACGACATGATTGTCAAATCGTGCACAGAGGACGACCACACGGCCCACCTCAGGAAGGTCTTCGAGACCGCAAGGACATGCCGAATGCGCTTCAACCCGGAGAAATGCACCTTCGGTGTCTGCGCCGGCAAGTTCCTCAGCTACTACTTGACCTAACGGGGGATCGAGGCCAATCCAGACAAATGCCATGCCTTCTCAGATATCACCACGCCCACCACGAAGAGGTCCATCCAATCCCTCAACGGCGTACTCTCCTCCCTTTCCCGGTTCATTGCCAAGTCCGCCCAGCACGCCCTCCCCTTCTTCTAACTGCTCAGGAAGGAGACCAAGTTCGAATGGACGGACGAATGCGAGCAAGCCCTCTGCCACCTCAAACGCGTCTTGTCCGAACCACCAGTGCTGACACGTCACGTGACGGGCGAAACCCTATACCTATATCTGGCCGTGACTAACGAAGCCATCAGCGCCGTCCTCGTCAGTGAAGTCGGGGAGGGCCAAAAGCCCATCTACTTTACTAGCAAAGCCCTCCACGGCCCCGAAATCCGATACCAGCTGATCGAGAAAGTCGCCCTAGCCCTCATCACCGCAGCACGCCGGCTCCGACATTACTTTCTCGCACACGCCATCGTGCTCCGCACCGATCAGCCCATCCGCCAGCTCCTCGGCCGTCCCGACATGGTCGGACGCATGCTGAAATGGTCACTAGAACTCTCTGAGTTCGACATCACCTACGAGGGCCAGCACGCCATCAAAGCTCAAGCCTTGGCAGACTTCGTCACCGAGATGACCCCGTCACCCGATCCCACCCCCAGGAGCCACATCTGGACCATTTTCGTGGACGACTCCTCCAACTCCACGGGAAGCGGCGCCGGCATCATCCTCGACAACGAAGAAGGCACCCTCATCGAAGTCTCCCTCACGCTGGCCTTCCCAACGACTAACAACCAAGCCGAATACGAAGCATTTCTAGCCGGCCTTCGCTTGGCATCTGACCTCGGGGCCAGAGACATCCGAATCTACACAGATTCCCAGCTAGTCGCTTCACAAGTACGAGGGGAATATCAAGCAAAGAACGACAACCTCGCCGAGTACTTAGCACTCATCACCGAAAAACTGCGAGGTTTTGACACAGCAGAGATTCAGCACATCCCGCGCGAGCAGAACACCCGCGCCGACGTCCTCTCCAAGTTGGCAAGCACCAAAAAGCGAAGCGGCCACAAGTCGGTCATCCAAGAAGTCTTGTCGCAACCGAGTACCAGCGCGACCACTACCCTTCTCGACATCAACGCCGTCGGGGATACTGACTGCTGGATGACCCCACTCCATGCCTACCTCAACACCGGCCACCTTCCGGCCAACCCCAAAGAAGCTAGCGCAACCAGACGATGAGCCTGCTCATACGTTCTCCTCGAAGGAAGGTTGTATCGCCGAGGCTTCGCGATCCCACTCCTCAAATGCATAGATAAGTCCCAGAGCGCAGCCGTCCTAGAGGAAATCCACGAAGGCATCAACACGCAGCACCTCGGAGGAAGATCCCTAGCATGAAAGGCTCTACGAGCAGGCTACTACTGGCCCTCGATGCAATCGAACGCGAAGGAACACGTCAAACGATGTGACAAATGCCAACGACACGGTGACATGCACCTCGCCCCCCAGCCGAACTCACATCCCTCTCCTCCCCGTGGCCGTTCGCCTGGTGGGGGCTGGACATCCTCGGGCCCTTCACCCTAGGATCCTGCCAAAACAAGTACCTCATCGTGGGCGTCGACTACTTCACCAAATGGATCGAAGCCGAAGCTCTGGCCAAAATCACGACCCAAAACATACTCCGATTCTACAAATGAAACATCCTCGCCAGATTCGGGGTCCCACTCGCCATCGTCCCGACAACGGCACACAATTCACAGACAAAAACTTCCGCGACTTCGTCACCAAGCTCGGAACCAAACACCAATTCACCTCGGTCGAGCACCCTCAGACAAACGGCCAGGCAGAATCCGCGAACAGGGTCATACTCAGGGGACTCAAACGACGACTCGGTGACGCAAAACGAGAATGGTTCGAAGAGCTCCACAGCGTCCTCTGGGCGTACCGCACCACCCCCACTCAACCACGGGGGAAACCCCATTTGCCTCACGTATGGAACCGAGGTGGTGATACCTGTTGAAATGCGCGAACCATCCAGATGAACGGAAGCTCCCCTGGACACCGACGACAACGACGACGCCCTACGAGAAGAGCTCGACCTCGTCGAGGAAATCCGCTCAAGAGCAGCCCTCCGAGAAGCCCGACTGAAACAACAAGTAGCACTTCGCTACAACAACAAAGTCCTAAAACGCGATTTTCAAAATGGCAACTTAGTTCTGTGTCGAAACCAGAAAGACTCCCACGAGGGCAAATTGGCTGCGAATTGGGAAGGCCTCTACCGTGTCCGCGACAAGACCGAGCACGGGGCCTATTACCTCGAAAACCTGCACGGTGAACAACTAGCTCGACCATGGAACGCCGCGAAACTTAAGCGGTACTACAGTTAAAACACTGCCCGAGACGACCCCTCGTCCCGGCCACTGGGGGGCGACATGGTACCACCGCACTCCCACGCGTCCACTAGCGGCCAGAGAAAAGCAAGCCCTGCCTCTTGTGTGCGCGGGCAGACGGCCTCGCTCGGTGGGGAACACCTCGACCGAGACTTCTCACCGCCGTACCAAAACCGGCAAGACGCCCAGCTCGCGATGGGACGTCCACGCCACGGGGAGAACTACCCCTGAAACGGTCCGGCCACACCGCCGGCCAAACCGGCCAGTTCCCTTCACCGACGGTAACAAGTTTTTCGAGCTAACACCCGGACAGGCCTGAAAAGCATACCAACACATGCACATCGAACATCATTCAAGCGAACAAATAAATACGAAAATAAGACGAGCATAAACATCATGCGAATACCGAGCGCACACTTAGAAAATTCTCAAAAAATATATTAAACAAAGCGGGCACCAACCCAGTAGTTAATATTACACGAACAGGGGTGCGCAGGCCCAACAAAGAAAAACAAGTTACAAAATGTCGGCACGCAGGCCAGAAAACTACGAGTACGCAGGCCCGGGAACCTATACCACCTTGCCCTCCTGATCAGCAACCACGGGGACCTCCTCGGGAACGACAAGCTCGGGGTCGACCACCTTCCCGCCGACGATCTCATGATACGGCCTAATCCCATCCACGACCAGCGCGACGCCGGGGTTGACAACTTAGATCTGCGCAACAACACTCTTGAACCCGACCTCGACAGCCTCCAAACAATCGCCTTCCAACACCCAAATTCGGGCGACCAGATCAGCACGCGTGATCAACCGCTGGTCCTCCTCAGTCTCGTCCTCGGCCGGACGAAGTGCGCTGTCCACGACTTTCATACGAACTTTAAGCGCCTGCACCTCGGTCGTTGCCGCCCCCAGCTTCTCCTCCATCGAGGTCACCTTCCCCTTAGCACCCTCCGCTCGCTTGCGTTGGTCAGCAGTATCTTTCTGACTCTTCTCCAGCTCCTCGGTAAGCTTGGCCAGGCGCGACTGCATGAAGGTAAGGTCCCCCTGCAATTTGGACAGCTCAGCGGCGGAACAGCCGTCCTCGTTCAGGACAAGGGTCGTCGTGAACGTCCGCATCATCGCGGCCAAATCCTCCGCCAGGATACATCGACGAGACTCTCGATCAGCTTCGCGGACAGTCTTCACCTCCCCAGCAGAGACGGTAGGAGACCGGGCACCATGAAAATAGCCCGGATGCTGATGGCACGGCAAAACGACATAACCCTCCTCAGCCGAGCCAGTCGTCAGATCAATCAAGCCGCGGGGCTCCTCGGATCTCGGCCTCTTCGCAGCTCCCTGGGACGTAGGAGACTGACTCCCTTGGGGAGAAGAAGACGAACTCTGGCCTCCCGGTGTCACGGCCTCCTGCCCGACCAGTTGACTCACCCGCGTCTTCGGGACCACGGCGTTCCTTGAAGCGCGCAGCTTCTTCACTCGCTCCTCGACGGAAGACATGTTCGCTGCAAAAACAAACAGAGAGTTAGCAACGGTCAAAACATACAATCACAGGAAAAAAGAAACATCCCTACCTAGATATTCCAGAGCATCCGCCCCCGTGGTGCAACCGAGCAGGGTCTTAGTGTTAATCAGCCTCTTCTTGGTTCGCACGTTCCCCTGCGCATCGAGGATGTACCGACCACCGGGCGTCACCAGTTTCGACGGGGGAAGATCCCGCACAAAGGCAACTATTTTCATATACACGGCCATATCCTTCTCGTCGAGAGTCCCTGCCCGCACGATATACCGATCAGTACCGCGGTTGAAGTGCTCCGAGGTCCACAATAAATGTACCTTGGGGAGCCACGCGAGGAACTGCTGGCCGTCTACCATTCGCTCCCCCTCGGTGAAAAGAGTATCCGAGCCTTCCTAAGTGATCAGTTTCACGAGGAAGAACCGGCCCTTGAAATCTCGAACAGAATCGCTGTACGTCTTGAAGAGCTTGGTCGGCTTCTTAAACGAGACCCATCCCTGATGGTCGTTCACTGACTGGCGCTGCAGGTGGAAGATGCGAAAAAACAAGGGCACCGTGGCCTCCACCTCGAGATAAAAGCATACCACCTCGAAAGCACGGATAAATGCCAAAGCGTTGGGGTGCAGTTGGGACGGGGCCAAGCGTAACCAATCGAAGAGGCCCAGAGGGAAAGCGGAGAACGGCAACCTGAGCCGAGCCTCTTTGAAGTAGAACTCGTGCATGGGATACATCCGCCGCCCATATCGCGAGCAGATGCGATGGTGCTCCTTCGGGCGATACACCTGTCAGTGTTGCGGCTCCCCTTCAGGCGTGTCCTCAACGGTAGTGTAGACATCGGACGCGTCGGCCACGAAGTAGGATGGGGTGGACAGCGGCTCTTCGGCCACCCATTCCTCGACCGGGACGACGCGCTCGTCGAAATCCGGGACCTCGGGTTCATTATCTTCGACCATCGTTCCCGGTACCAAGGCCGACATCTACACCTGAAAAGCAGAGGACAACGGTGAATTCGATAGCCAAGATCAAATCCACCCTTCCACCGCAGGTCAAGTGAAAGGGCGACAAAGGCGGGAGAACGACGAGCGGGCAGGCGCTCCCCGCCGTTCCTCCACGGGGCATTCAAGGGCCAACCTATCATCCCTCCTCGGGATACTCATCGGAAAAGGCGCGCGTCCCCGAGGCGTTCATTGGAGAAAGCCCCCGTCCTCGGGACATTCACCGGAACAACCAATTCTCCCCGGGGCATTCATCAGAACTGACCCAGAAAACCGCCAGATACGGCGGAACTCGCATCTCTCCTCGGGGCACTCATCATGCCCCGACCACAGACCCTAATTAAACGGTAGAAATAAAAGGAGAAAAGAGAGAAACTCACTTGTAACGGCGGAGAACGAGAGGAAGAACTAAACGGCGCGGCGGCAATCTACAGCAATGGCGGACGAGCAGGAATCTCAGAGCTTCGCAGGTAAGACAGCAAGGTGGAAAGTAGAAAAATGAGCGGGGACCCCCATATTTATAACTCGGCGCGGGACTCGAAGCGACGCTAGGCTCTTAAATGACCTAGGGTAGCCGCACCTACTACCACTTAACGCGCGACACGTGGCGGTAACCTGACAGTTGCGTCCTTTCACATGCCTTCTCCCCGCTCTACCGACGATGAAGAGACCCTCGCGCAAGCGCAGGTTCTACCGAGCACAAACCCGACAAACCTCCCGCTTCGCTACCTCTCTCCCCGACGCAGCGACCTTAAGTCCTCGCTCTTTCGCCACAGAGCTTCGACTTGGGGGGCTCCTGTTCTGGTCTGGGCCCAGCCTCGCGGTCCAGCCCAATAACGCACAAGGCCCATTAAGTGGACTAGCCCGACCGGGCACACACACCTCCGTAGGACGGGCAGGGCACGCTTCCCTCCGAGATAGACGGCACGTCCTGTAGCGTTTCAACATCCCCTTTGTCGGCCGAACAGGGCACCCCTGGTCCGTCGAGCAAGACCCTTGGTTCTTCCACGTCCTCGCGTGCTCCCCTCCGCGGGGAGAACAACGTGCCTCTGGGGAACCTCCTGAGCTCCCCTCCGCGGGGAGAACAACGTGCCCGGTGCACGTTCTCCACGTGCCCCCTCCGTGGGGACACGTCATCAACCAACTGCCCACCTCCGAAAGAGCAGGTCAAACCCACTTTCCGGAGATCAAGGAGCAGTTGGACTAGGGCGAAGACCACGTCCTGGTCTTCACTATGCCACATAAACCCTAGCAGTCACCTGGGTTGGGCCTGGCAATCCAGCCCAACGCAAGTGACCGTTGGCCCAGCGCTGGGGTCTCTCTATAAATACCCTCTTCCTCAAGAGGGTCAGGTAATTCACTTCTTACCCCAATTATGTACTTTGCTCTCACTCTGCCCAATTTCTGACTTTGGCATCAGAGTGTCTTGCAGGTGCACCCCCCTTCTCCTCCTCATCACCGGCGAACAGGTAGCAGTCCAACAGCGTGTGGCCGACCCGTGATCCCCTTCTGATCAGGTCAGATCAGTTTTGAATTGTCTAATCGATTGCCATATTTACCCAATTGATTTGGTCAATGCCTTCAATTGTGACAATGTATTAATGAAGTGCAACATGTCTGTATCCATTATTTCTATTTTGAGCCTTTGTAGTCGATATGAACATTTATTTTGGCCCACATATCTTTCCTTTCTTGTGCCAACCTCTAGCATATAAACAGAGACCTATTCCTTCACATATTAACATTTAGAAACGTAAGCTTTCTATCTCACTCCTCACATTCTCTCTCTAACTATATTTTCTATTTTTTTCCTCACTTTAATTTATATGTAGAGCTTCAAGAAAGTCATTGTGTTTAAGTGAGATTTGTATTCTGGAAATAGGGTGTTATTGTAAATTCACAAATGTGTGTTTTTTTCTTGGTTGAATAATTTATTCTTAAGAGAGTGTTTGTTTGGGTTCAAAACTAAACTCGTTAAAAACTTTGTTTAAGGATTTAGTTTTTAAGTCACCGGTTCAGATCGAGATTAGTCCGATTTAAAATCTCAACTTGGTTCATGGTCAGCTTGCTCAAAATTCCGGTTCGATTCGAGATCAACCTGGTTTAAAAGCTCAACTTGGTTCGTGGTCAGCATGTCCAAAACTCCAATTTGGTTTGAGATAAGTTAATATAAAATCTAGATTTAGTTTGAAGGCTAACTACTTCAAGTTCGTTGTTTGAAAGGAAGATTAATCCTTTTAGTTTGTTGTTTGGATGAAAGACTAACCACTTTAGTTCGTTTTTTAAAAGAAAGAGTAGTCACTTCAGTCTGTTGTGTTTTGTTTGATCAAAAGTTAGTCTGAAACTTCATTTTTTCTTGTATAAGCAGTTCGAGAGTTTAACCTATTAAAAGCTCGTAAAAATTACTAGATAATGTCAAGATCATATCTCATGGACATGATTAGGTCTTCTTGGCCAAACATATATAATTCTCTGATGTTATTTTTCTTACCCTTAATTCTTTATTTTTTTAAATATTTACTTTCCGCTGGTATTCATAAAATCATTTTTATCAAAATGGTTTTAAACTCTAAAAATGACAATAATTTATTTTCAAACTATCGTTTTGTTTTTAAACTACACAATTCGCCTCTCCTATTGTGTGAAATCAAATGTGCAACATTTTAGTCTATACTACTAGTGGAGAGACTAATGATCTATTTTAATATAAATTAATTTTTGCAAAAGAGTAAAATTACAAAAACAAAAATGAATTAATGAAAAAAGAATTCAGAATTACCAAGAAAAGAAACTTATAGAAACTAAAATAAAAATTTATTTATTTACATGTACTTTGGATATTTTTTTATGTGTTCTGGTGTAACTGAAATTTGAAAACAAAAAATAGTTTGATAAAAGTTACTATAAAATTTGACTGGAAATTATCAAATTTGCTCTATATCAAATAATCAAATTTCCAGCAACACAGGAAAAAACCTAATCTTCAATGTCAACTCAAAATTCAAATGTCTACCACGAAAGACAAAGATTACAGTTTTGTCTCTTACACACTCTCAATTCACTCTTTCAGGTACTTCTTCTTCTCTTCTAACCCTTTTCAATTCAATAATCGATTCTTCAATTGAACTATTACCCGTCACTTAAACCCTATAAATTACGAATCTTTTTTAATAATTTGTTCGAATTATGTCTGTTTCTGATTCTGGGTCTGTTTTGATTTTGATTTCCATTCAATCAGCAAAAAGATGCTTTTACTCGAGAAAATTTGAATGCAATTTCTGAAAAACTAGCATTTGATGACACCTCCAACAGTGATTCATGGACACCGTTTTCTATCTTGTTCAAACCCCATCATAATGCATTGACTGGAAACTATGATATCAATGTTCTAATAGCTGCTTTGGAAGAGAAAGGGAAGAGTGTAGTTTGGCACGATCGGCGAAATGGAGGTTCCTCGATTGATCTTGATGCGCCGGCAGATGTTTTGATGGGGGTTGTGGTTAATGTTTCGGTGAAAAGATTTGCTGGGATTTGGAAAGGTAGACATTGGATTGCTTTGAGGAAGATTGATGGGGTTTGGTATAACTTGGATAGCGACCTTCCTGGTCCTAAATGTTTTCGAGATAAAGATGAAGTGAGAGAGTTCTTGGATTCTAGCATTGTTAATGGTGGCGAGGTTTTGCTTGTCATGAATCAGAAACAACAGTCTTGAAATTTTTTGGTAAATGTTTGTAAACTTAATTCTCTGATTTTGAATTTTATGCTTGTATCGTGTATAGTACAAGATTGATAGCGTTTCAATGGAGAATGCTGATTACTAATTCTAATGAATTTTCGATGTATGGTTGCTTCTGGAAGATTGTCATTGTAAGTAGTATGTGTTTGTATCGAATGTAATGAACTAATTGAATGCATGATTCATTGTGTGTATTGGATATGTAATGCAACTGTGAACCATTGGCAACTTTGAAAGTCATTTAAACTGCAGAGATTGAATTGAATTCTGAAGATCCTGCTAAAGGTTTTCTGCGATACTATAGTTTTTTTGAGGCCGTGGAAACCATCTGTGGTATTTTTCGGCATGGGGACATACTTCACAGAACAACAAGGTCCTAAGATTTCCGTTTATTATAACCACATATGCACCATCTATGAATATTTGAGGAATACTAACAACACATTCTTTAGAACACACTCTTGAACATGCACTTTATGATTGATACATTTTATAAAAACAAAAAACCAACTGATAGTGTAAAGTCTGTTAAAAAAATGATGTTGCTAGGATTATTTATATAAATGATTGGGTTTATTCTTGGCTCCAAATTTCACATTCTAATTGATACAAAAGTAGTTACTATATAGTGATAATAGTATATTGAAAATATCAAAATTTGTAGAGGGATAGTCTCTTAAGTGGTGTAAACTTGTATTTTGAAGTCTTATCCTGAGGTATGCTTTCATAGTATAAACATTTGCTTAGCGGTGGCCAAACGGCCCCGCCTGTTGGTATGCTTTCATAGTATAAACATTTGCTTAGCGGTGGCCAAACGGCCCCGCCTGTTGGGCGTGTCCGTTTTGCTTGCACTTTTTCGCAGGACGGGTTAGGATTTTAGACTTGCACCCTCTAATATGTTTGCCTCGTTTTTTTCTCGGGTTTTTGCGAGCATGGACATTAAGATCAATTTTTGGGCTGTAGGGGTGCAGTGCCCGCGGGCATGCCCCACCCTCATTTTTTCTAAAGACAGATCAAAGTTTTAGGCCCACACTCTCAACTATGTCTGTCTGGTCTCGTTTTTATGCAAACTTTTGAGGGGCGGACATAAACAGGACCGGCATGCCATACATGATTGTCCTAATTATTAAACATTGTGCTTCTCCATTTCATTGCATGCTTAAGTTAATAATTAAACCACTCCAACATCTTAATGGAGAATATCAAAGCCTTGGCTTTTTCTTTTGGCATGTGGTCCTCACATTTGCTAATTATTTTCTGACAGAAGAATAGTCCTCATAAGCTGCATAGAAATAAAATATTGCAGCGTTTACATGGAATTCCAAGTGGTCTCAAGTTTCACACGAACTACTATTGATTAGGACCTTTTGCAAGTATATCTGTGGACTCAACACTGTTCCACTCAATGAGTGGAAAATTTGATAGAAACTTGAAAGCATCAAATTTTAAAGCATGCTAGATGACGCTCTTTTGCTTTCTTTTATATACACAAAAGTCTTAGAAACTGCATTAACATTCAATGTTTCACATTATACTTTTTCTCAAAGTTTAAAATATGGATTTGGATCATATGCAGTGTGATTGTACGTAGTCCCTTATATGTGCATTGCCTGTTCTTGATCTGATGATTAGATTTCAGTGCTGATTTTGATTTTCTTTAAAATATGATAATAGTGAGCTTGAAAATTAGACTATTATACAACCCGGTCTCTCACCTAAAGCATTTCTCCCTTACAGACCTCATGTTTGAGGGATTATTTACATATCCGATAAATTTGTCCGTATCCAAACCCGTGTTAAACGGAGACTGCCTCGGTTTTAAGTCATTCTGGAGCAAAACTGAGCTAGTTCAAACTTAATGGGCCAAGTCAAGCATGTCGGCTCAGAGCTAACGTATCTTACTTCTGACCAATCACTCGAACATGCAGATAGAGCATTTTAAGACATGAATAGCCATTATTAAGTTAGTCTTAGACAAGGAGCAATGAAATTGATCCCGCAAGAAGGGGACATTAGTCTTAATGGCCATCAATCAGTCTTAAGGACACATAATATTTGATGTTCTATTTATAATGGCAACCATGAACGGAAAATGATATACACGTTCTATACAGTTTCGACTTAGACTTGTGACTTCGATTGGCTCTGCGTTGGAGTTATCAATTCGCGGTTGTGTGTACAACTGTGTGATCTTGATCAAAAGGCTTAGATGTGTCTTGCTGGACTAGGAGCTTAGAGGGAAAAAAAACAAATAACAATGGAACACATCTCAAGTGCTGGTTTTGCAAGCATATAGTAAAATAAGTAACTGATGTGTAGCCCCACCTTCCTCATTTTTTAATGTCTTGTTCCTGATGTAGGAATGGAATGATGACACAATTGCTTTAAACTAAATATTCCTGCTATCTTTGATTTCACTCAAGTTAGATACCTTTTGTCCTCTTCACCATGACACAGAAATCATAAAGTATGTTCTTCAAAGTCACAGGGCGGCAATTTCTCTGAAATAGAAAGCAATAAAGAGCTATCAAGCACGGATACCGGATACGACACCGACAATGACACGTCGACACCAGTAATAATTTGAAAATATGAATAAATTAAATGTATTTACTAATGTCAGTGTCGTCTCGGTGTCGGTGTCAGTGTTCGACACTAACATTGATACACTTTTTTTCGAAGTGCCGGTGCTACAAAGATAAAGAGTGCAAATGTATCAGCTACTTTTTTTTTTTTTACTTAAATATACATGTCTGTTTTCTCACTACCTTAATCCACTTTTCTACTTGTTTTTGATGAATTTTCATTTGTTCTTTCACACAGGTTTTTCATGATAAACATACTCACATGAGAATATCCCTATAAGTACTTGCTTCTTACTCAAACACAAAATACCTTCCTCCTTCCAAAGCTCTCACCTACAATACTTTTAACTTACAACAACAGCTTCACATGTATGGTCTCTTTCTTGGTAGAATATTAATATTACCATCATCATGCAAACAATAGTAGTAAGCAACAAAACGAGTCACAATGAGAAAACAAGCTCGTCATGGAGACAAAATTCTAATCGAAAATCGGCTAGAAATCGGCATGTCAGAAGCTGCACATTCAGGATTCCTTGGCAATCTGAATTCTCTCCCATTGAGGTTTTCAAAGATCTTGCAGAAAGAGTGACGAACTCTTTAAGGTTGGTCTCTCAGAGGAAATCTTTACACAGAGACTCATCGTCCTTAGGAAGATCAGCATCAGCAGGGTCATCTGCTGATTCTCATAGAACAGCTGCTGTTGAGGATTGCATTGAGTTCATCCACTCATCTTTTTCTAGATCAAATTCCTCAACAAAAACATCGCGCGAAGACTCTATAGAACCTTCTTGAGATACTTATGATTAAATTTTCAACCACAAAGGTGTGCTTGCTTACTGTATATAAACAGAATCAGTGTTTATTGTTTAATCTTTTTCATGAATTTCTAATATTGCATTTCATTTCAGCTCAAATTTATTCTGTAAAATTTTATTGACCTTCTGTGTTCAATATAAACCAGAAAAACAAACAAACAACATATTAAAAAGACCTCGTACTCGTAAATAGATTAAAATCTAAATAAACAGAAACATATAATATTAATATGCATGCAACTGGATTAAGCACTTGCATGATATATATTGCTTGAACTAATTCTTGGAAAACAATCCTTCAAAAACACCCTTTTTCTTTTGTGGAACTGCCACAGAATTCTTGCCACCACTTCTAGTTCCACCACTTCTAGTTCCACCACTTCTACTAGAAGTGGTGCCTCTACTATTCTTCTTCTCTTCAACTTTCTTGAGAATAGGATCAGTCTCTAGCAACTGATCTTCTTTCTGCATACCACCGAGAATCCAGTCAAAAAATCCTTTCTCTTCCTTGCTTGCACCTGCTGCACCCTTTGTAGCTGCAAACACTCTTCCTGTTGTTGGAGCAATTGATGACATGGTAATGGAAGCCATTGATTCTTCAAGCTTAGTTCCAAAGTTTATATCAAAATGGTAAGTGTTAGCACTGATGACATATAGTTATATATATTTTGTGGCTATTTTTCTGAAGTAAATATGAGCCGTTAGATTGAGTTAGTATGATGATATTGAAGTTGAAGAGCCAAGTTTAGCACAAGGTCTCCACAAGTGTATTATCTTGAATGTTTGGAATTTTGTTTCTTAGCAAAAATGTTTTTCAAAAATAAATGATTATAGCATGGTTGTGAATTTGACGTGTGGCACAATCAAAACCAGTTTTTATGTTGTTTTTTTGTCCACAAACCAAAAAGAAAAAGACTCTTTTAAAATATGTTTTCTAGTTTTTTTCTTCTTCTTATTTTACAAGTATTATTTTTCTTTGGACTGTTGTTTTAGAATTTTGATGCAAGTCCATTTTCTGAGAGCGGTTAAACAGACTCTAACGACTCTCTGTCTTGCACTCCACGCTGTGTTTGCAAAGCTTACAAAGAAAAGAGATGAAGTTGGCATTGAAACTTCTAACTTTTTGTTGAATTGCATGCAAAGCTATATAGTAATTGAATTAAATGAGTGGAAATTATTGATCTAAGCTTTAATTTTTGTCGGACATTTATATTTATCGTAAATAAATTGTTTATATTTATAAATTAATATATTTTTTTTAAAATACATGTGTACTTATTAAAAAAACTTAATTTAGATTTTCCTCTTATAAATTAGTATAAAACTAGGTAGCTATGTCTAAATATTTATGTATTAATATTTTTTTTCTAGTCTCGAGATTCATTTTGGTCCTTTAACTTTAAAGTTTAAATTAATCTTTTAACTCTTTAAAATATTTTATATTAGTCTTTTTTGTCTTATTAACCATGGAAAAATTTAAAAATTTGTCGTTAAATTTGTCGTTAATTAGACAAAAAAGATTAATATGAAACATTTTGAAGAGTTAAGGAACCTATATGGACTTTTTTAAAGTTAAAGGATCAAAATCAATTTCGAAGTTAATATACGAGACCAAAAAAGATATTACATTTATTTTATAATTATTGTATTGGAACTATATAACCCGGTAATATAATTGAAATCATTAAAATATTTTAGTATATAATATTATTATTTTTAAGTCCACTTTTTAGTTGATGATCAAAATAATAAAAATAAAATTTTTTAAGCTTTGTAATTTCTTCTTACAATGGTAGAATGTGAAGAGTGTTGAATTGTAATTTTTTAGGTTGAAGCAAGTTGTTCAACAGGGGTAAGGAAGTTGTCGAATAGTTTAGTGTTTGTGTCAAAACGTCTAATTGTCGAAGTATTGAAAAGTTAGCCTTGACATGAATTTTGTCTTAAACTTAATTTTATAGTGTTAGCATAATTAGGTATTTTGAATTTTTGTTTTTGGAATTTGCATAGGAAGCAAGCAATTTAAATATATAAATAGGGAGTAACCCTATTATTGTAAAGTGTGATTCACTTGAATAAAATTGCAGTTTTGAGAGAAAAGAGTTACTCTGCAGAATTGTTTTTCTTCCCTATTTTGTGAAAATCCTAAACCTTTTCTTCTTTCTTAATTCAAATTTCTTTTCTTACTTTCATCATCATTGTGCAACAATACAATCTTCCAACAAAGGTTGGTTAATTTCCTCGAGTGAAGAGTGAAGAATGAGAATGAATTCAACCGGCGTGATTGAATCATGTTTCGGCATGATTGAATCATGTTTATCAAGATTGATTCGTAATTACTCAAAGTCTTGAGTTTAATTTTGACATATGGTATCTAGAGCACTGATTGAGCGATTCGTGGGAAGCAAAACACGATGGCGATGAATCATCCGAATGGGTATTTTTTGACGAGTCTCCCAATTCTAAAGGGTCAAAATTATGAGAATTGGTGCAAATAGATGAAAGTGGTTTTCTATTATCAAGATCTTTGGGATCTTGTGAAGGAAGGAGTAACACCACTTGCAGAAAACACGTTGGATCAAGAAAAAACTGCATACAAAGAATTGAAGAAGAAAGATTATAAATCTCTCTTTATAACATTAATGTGTTAATCCAGAAAATTTCGAAAAGGTCAGTGATGTAGAATTATCGAAAGAAGCATGTGAGATCTTGAAGAAATCGTTTGGAGGCGCAGAGAAGGTGTGTCATACCCCAAATTTGTCCTACGCTAAGTTACTTCATCTTTGTTTCAGTTCATTTTCGTTGATCATATATTGCCTCTAGTTACAGGAAACATTCACGTCCAATTATATCCATATGGAACACATGTTTAGTTCTAGAGGCTCCTGTATTGCATGTGGAGTTGAGGTTCGTTGAGTTTATTGGTAAAATTCAAGAATTATTTTCGTCACTGAAGTTATGAGTCTTGATTTTGGATTGTCTGGATGAGAATTAAAATATCACAAGGAGTGCTATTAAATGAACGGGATTGACGGAGGTTTGATGTAAAATTTTGTTTCTTACCCGATTCAAGGAAGGATGTTTTGTTATTATTTGAAGGGAAGCATAATACAAAGTATGGTTGTTTCATTTCTATCGTTTCCAAGCCCCGTGGGATACAACATGAGGAAAGTTACTACCAAATTGGGTTGAGAATTTATTTTTATTTAAAGTCATAATTCATGTTGTAAATTCATATCAATCTTCTCGGACCGAATGGTCAGTTGGTACTCGTAACTTGGAGTTTGGTCTTGTTAGTAGATGCCACTTCCATGAGAATGATGATAAGCTTCTTGAATATTTAAGTGAGCGCCAAAAAGGATGGTTATATAGTCAATAGAGTTGTGACTGAAATAGACAAACAAATGTTCAGAATCATAGAGCTTCCTACACGATTTTAGGCAAAATGGGAACGATGCAATTGTAAGACATGGAAATCAAGATGAAGCCAAAAAATAATTCTTTTGCACATCAAAGTTACATCAACATGACTCTTGGATTTGTACATTATTCTTTGATAATACATCACAGCAAATGAGCTTGTTTCAAATTGAAAAAGACATTAATGGGTAAGTTCAATTCGCACATCATACAATATGATTTGTACAACTCATCAATTATCTCAAAATCCATAATATCCCCACCTGCATCATCGTAAAAAGAAAAAGGGGCTACGAGTAAAAGACGCTAGAGTAGCAAGAAACCCCCTCAGAATTCTCATTTGATATAGCCAAAGTTGCAGTTTCTCAGATCTTCCAATCAGTTGGCTACAAAAGATCCAAATACGATGCTCTTGAGGCCTTAACTAATGTTACCACAAAATATCTCGAAGCCATTGCAAGATCAGATGCCTCTTTTACCAATGCATCCAACCGTACTGAATCTAACTTCTTTGACCTCATTAATGGCATCCATGTTATGTGTTCTGTTCGTGGAGTTCCTGGTGGTTCAAAAATGCATACAAGTAATTTGCTGAGCTCCCTGCTGTAAAACCAACAGCACATGCTTCACAAAACCGTTTCAATATCGAAAGTAGTATGAGTACTAATCCATCGGCATAACAACCCATATCCTGCGATGAAGAGACGAAATCAAGAATGTTACAACTACAAAACAACCCGAAGGCAATAAAAAAGCACTATTTTCGAAACCCAGGTAAATGAAAACTCATTGAAACACCATCATGAGAAAGCTGTGCATGAAGAGATGAGCCAGGTACCTGCTTCCTGGGAGCCTAATTCTGATGCTAATTTATCTGCTGGGTTTGAACATGAGAAATCTACTGATAACATGCAAATTCGTCAGGAGGATTCTGGTATGAATGATATTGCCGCATTACCGAATTCGGTCCCTGCATGGTTCAGCCAGCCAAACAGCAAGAAGTTCCCTAACATTGATGTATGTAGAGATTCAGAGTCAGCAGTTAGCTATAAAAGAAATGAAGGTCCAGGAAAATACAAGTATCATATGGAGAACCCTTTAATTTTAGAATCATCTAAGAAGGAAAAAAGAAGAGACAGTGCGAGATGATACTCTGAAAGAAAGTGATGCTTTTGTTGTTGTGCCAGCTCAGCAAGATATTGTAGTCCTAGCCAACTCTTCAGAGCCTGCACAGGATGATTATAGTGCAACAGACAGTCTGACTGTCAACGTTGACGCTGAAACAAATGAATTGGCGCCGGTATCAACTTCTTCAGAATCGGAACAAATTGGTTAAAATGCAGCAGACATTCTGACTGGCAGTATCGATGCTGATATAAGTGAACTGGAACTAGTATCCACATCTTTAGAGTCTACGCAAGATGAGGAAAACATAACTGAGTTCGTGCCAGTATTAACTTCTTCAAGGTCTGAACAAATTGGTTATGCCACAACAAACACCAACAACGCACAAACCGTATGTTGCTACCACAAGGCAACCCCTGCATAAACAGCAAATTTTTGAGAGTTAGTGGCGAACCGCATCACGCGTATGACTAAAGTGAAATAAGCAGCAATACAGTGCAGTAGATAAAATCTGAAGAAAAAAAGGGAGAAAAGCTCTTCATCATGGAACAAACCGTGAAAAACAACCACATCGTTGCTACCCCCACCACATGGAATCACTTTGTCTTCAAATTTGTTTTACTCCAAGAAGGGCCATGGGAAACCAATTGGGTTCGAAAATTATCAAATCGTTTCTTCTTATTGGTGAAGTGCTTGCAAGCACAGCAGTTGTGGATTTTACACCGCATGTGTTTACCATTCATACAGGAAAGGATATTGTTGGGAATATCTTCTCATTAACGCAGTGCAATCAAAGTTCAACTCACTGCTGCCTCGCGAGACGTCTTGAATAACATACCTCTTAGCTAACAAGGCAATTAACAAATGTTATTGCATTAAGAAAAAACCGACGATAAACTGAGAAGAAGTCATGTATGGTGGTGAGTTCTGTCAAATTGCGGTGTTCCTTCAAAGTAGATGTTGATAGCTCAGTATAGATCACCATGATTTGGTCGAGCAAAATTCTCGCTTTGGGTATGATAAATCAACCAAATTAGATGAGGGCGAGATATGAGTCAGCTGTACTTACGGTTTGCTCATGGAGTTTCAGCAGTTTCGCAAACTAGAGAAACTCTGGATAGTGGCTTCGAGGCTTTGTCTGATTGGCTTTCATGACTAGAAGCAGAAGAACAAGGTCGGTATCCGTGATTGTTGGCCGTGGAATTTTTGCTCCACATTTTGGCTTTTGGAAGACTCAATCTAGAACTTCTGATTTCCGCTTGTGGTTGAGGTTTAAGCTGGACAGAAGAACGACCATATCCCTTCCATCTAATGCAAAGCAACGTTCGCCAATATCGTATACCCACTACAATCAAAAGAGATTCTCGTGTTAATAAGTAAGAAAATAATGCAGTATTACATGGAACGATTGGTCTATTGATAAACCGTACCAGAAAGTTTTGAAACCATGCATTACGCGAAGCCGACCCTTGTCACAGGACTCGCAACAGGTTGTAGCGCAAACACGCGCAAATCAGCTCACATGGAAATTGTCAAAAGGACATGTTGTTTTATTAGAATAAAAAACCATAAAGCACGCCTCCACAATTTCAAGCATTAGCACAAAAAGGCCTAAGCTTGAAATGTTGGCCCGAGAGTCCCACGCATTGCTACAAGAACATGGAGCAGACACACACAAAACCTACAACACGCACAAGGAGACAAGGACATACCACTGTTAAGAAATCATGATCCATAAACACAACCCTAGCTCCTTCAAATTAGTAACAACCACTCTACAAGGCAGGACAACAACACCACCTATACAGCCTGTCCATAACCTGAAAAAAAAGAAAAAAATAGTACACAGATGAGGGCCCACTCAAAGACAATTTTAAGCGTGGTATCAAGCACACCCAAGCAAAAAAAAACCCTCGCGTTATTATGCATTGCAGAAAGCCGTGCTGAAACTTTTCATCCAGTTTTCTTGCACCAGCTTTCACGCAGCACACAACAACTTGCTACCTTTTTCCTTTTCACTTGAACCACATGGTATATGCACCTTCAATCATTAAATTTCTTCACCAACCTCTTGTTTTGGAAACTACCAGCATCAAAACAACCTTTTTCTTCATTGAAACTCCTCCGAGACCTTCTTTCCACTTCGACCTTCAACCCCATTGTTATTAACTTCAACCATAATGACCCTGCGAAAAGTTCAAAACACAGAATAAACCAACACGGCAACAGATGTGTCACACACTTAACTTGTACGGAAAAGTTCACAATACACCACTACTTGTACCATTCTAAAAAATACATTGAAACCTGTACAAAATTCATCCCAGAACCACGTACCCCCTCTGCTTTTCATCCTACAGTGTAGCAAAACCACAACATCGTACCTCCTCCCAAATTCCCAAGATACCCTTTAGAGCTTACATAAATACCATCTTCTTTCAGAGTAAAAGGGGAGAGCCGAAAAACCCTAGCAGCCACAGCTTGGAAACCATCTCCTTCAACATCAGAATCACAAACCTTTCTTCAACCTGTGCATCCTCAAATCCATAACCTATTCTCTTACCTCCTTCATAAAAATAGCAGAACTAAATATACCAGACAATTTTTTCCAACTCTTGATGCCATCTTCGTTCAACCTCCATCTGAATATCTCTTCAAACCTAGCACAAACCCCTTCTTCAAACCCAACCATAATATTCAACCAACAATATTTCAGCCTAAAGTGTCCTTCTTCCTCAAATCGAATTCTCAAACAAGCCAACACCTGCGAGTAACCATTTCACCAACAAATTTGTAACCCTTCAATAATCCTACTTCATTATCCCTCAGCTTCACTTTGAAAACAGAAACCCATTACCGCCTCGGAACAACCTTCAACCACAAAACGTAAAAATCTCTCAAATCCAAACCAAAACCCCAATTGTTCTGCTCCAAACCCCAAATTCCTTTTCAAACCAAACCCAAAATAAAATAGGGATGAAGAGAAAGTTCAATCGAGTTGAGTGTTAAAACAGACCCTGAGCGACCGAGAGACAAAAGATATGAGGATGGAACCTAACGCGGAAGCGCTTTCGCGAGCTTGTTTTTCGATGATGTTTAATCCACACATCCTTGCCGTAACCCCAAACCCTTTTTGAGTAACCTTCACCGCAGAACAAATCAAGCGAGATTGAGAAGAACAGATCTACGAACCTGAGTGAAAACGATTCGCGAGCGGACAGGTAAGAGAAGGAGAAATTTTCCTTTTCCATCGTGACCTCGCTCTACTTCAGTTCTCCATTCATGTTCTTACAGATGATCTACTTTGAAGATGGATGGGATTTTGTTTTTCTTTTAGCGTGTATCGTATAGTCATTTGGACGTCTTTGGTTATGTTACACGGGTCGTGGGCTTAAAGAGCTTTGTCCAAACCGCATCTTTTGGGATTTTTGTTTTGCATCACAGAGATGATGGGCTCCCAAAGCTCATGTGATTCTCTTGCCTTTTTCTTGTTTTTTTTTTTTAAAAAAAACATTTTATTTTATTTATTTAGTTTTTTTTGGTTACATCAAACTTTGTTCATAATTTTATTATCTTGTCAAAGATTTTGTTGCTAATTTTAAATATTTTATTTTTTTTAAAAAGAAAACATTTTGATTAGGTCATTTCACTAATAACTTTTTTTTAGTTTTATTTAAAAATATCTTTTAGTTTTACCTTGAATTAATTTTCGTCTCCGATTTTACTCCATTTATTTAGGGTCGATGACGATACCCCGAGTTATAGTTTGTCACATTATTGACAGATAATAACAAACCCGAGACCATTTTTTTTGTCAAAACTTTCATTTCCCTTTTGTTTATTATTCTGTAGTCATTGATGACTTTAATGATCATTATCGGTCAAATTATTTTAGTCAAAACTATGTCATTTTTGCTTCAAATCATTTAAAACTCCAAAAGAGGGAGATTCTTGAAATCTAGCATTTCTTGGATCTTCGAGTGAATAATTCTCGAGGCAAGCTCTTGAGTTGTTATTCATTCAATCTTTTGATTTTCTCAAACTTATTCTCAACGTCTTTTTGATCAAAACCCCGAAAGAAAGAGGCACTTGGAATCTAGCATTCCTTGTGTCTTCGAGTGAATAATTCTTGAGGCACGCCTTTGAGTTGTTATTCGCTCAACCTTTCGACTCTTTCAAAATTCAATCATTTTCAAACATTCTCCTAAGTCGAATGCTCGTCCGCATTCGCAACCCATTTCTTTCACAACTCCTCGTGGTTTTTGATATCAGGGGCACCCTCAAGGACTAATATCATTTCTCACAACCCTAACACTTGACACGTCGTCAAGTCGGTTCCATTTTCAAACAAATCCTCAACACGTCGTTGAGCTATTCCAAACCAACTTCCTTTTGGCCTCGCATGTCATTCTTTCGATTTGATCTTTTCACAAACATTTACAAAACTTATGAAAGAGGAATATTCTTAGAATCTAGCATTCTTTGGATATTCGAATAAGTAACTCTCGAGGCGCGCCCTCGAGTTGTTATTAATTTATTCTTTTGATTTCAAAACATCCAACTCTTTATCTTCAACTTATTCAGTCAATTTCCGAAAGAACTAAGTTCTTGGAATCTCGCATTCCTTGAATTCTTGAGTGACAAGCTCTTGAGACGCGCTCTTGGGTTGCTGGTCAGTCACCCTTTCGTTTCTTTCTCAAACTTTCAATCTATTCAAACCTCATCTTTTCGTGGTCGTTACCACGAACTACGGACGCTCTGATTCTTTATTCATTCTTGAATATAAGATACGTAGGCACAAGATTGCGATGATCTTGGCGAGCACACTTCTATCCATCTTCCGTTTCCCCCACTTTTCCCGTAGTCGAACTACGACGCTCTGATTTCTCATTCTCGTCTGAATGAGCATACGTAGGCACAAGGGCCCCAATCCTTGGCGAGCACCCTATCCTCTAATCACCCATCTCTCCTTTGCGTCTTTAACCTTTTACCCTACCAATTCTACCTTTAACAACGAGAAAAAAGCAAGTAAACCTAAACAACACTCCCCACAATTACCTTAAGAGGTTCCCGTCGAGTACGACGGACGTGAGGGGTGCTAATACCTTCCCCTCACGTAACCGACTCCCGAACCCGGAACTTGGTTGCGACAGCCCTGTTCCTATCCTTTCGTTTAAGAGGTTTTCTCGATATTTTCCTCTCCCGTTTATTCGGGAAAAAATAAAGTTCGGTGGCGACTCTGTCAAACCGCATTTCCGCGCCTTTCGCGCGAGGATCGTATGTTCGAATGAATTTTCGAGGTGCGACAAGGTGAAAGTTGTGAGGTTATAAACTCACAAAAGAACTTATGAATTGCTTCATATGGAAGACAATGAAAGCATAATTGATTTTTTCACTAGGTTACAAAACTGGTGAATCAAATCAAGGCATGTGAAGAAGAGTTGACATCAAGATCAGTTGTTGCAAAGATCTTGAGGTCATTGACTCCAAAGTTCGACTACGTGGTAGTAGATAGGGGTGGCAAAATAGGTCGGGCCCGCCGGGTCGGCCCATTTGACCCGCCATTTTTGGCGGGCTGGGCTGAGGTTTTTGGCTGGGTACTTTAAGTTGCCCCGCTCCGCCTAACCCACTTGAAAAGCGGGTCGGGCCGGGACGGGACGGGTTTTGCCTGAGAGCTTTTTGTTAAAACTTTTTTATTTTCTAACTTAGAATTAAAAAAAACATTAACTATAAAAACAACACTCTTCTCTTAGGATTATGTTGATTGAATTGTATTATAAATTATTATACAAACAAATTGAATTATAATTGTAACGTTCTGTCTATAACTTTTTAATAATGTGTTGATTGGAAAAACTTGAAATAAAAGAACAATTGTATGACATGTTGAATTATTAATTTGTCAAACATTAACTCACATGTTTTCTTTAGAAATAAATGTTGATTTTAAGAAAAGGAATGATTTGATTAGTGTATACATGTGATAAATTTAGGATTTAACTATTAAGTAATCAGTCAAAATAAAAGTCTATATGATGATGTAAAGAGTGAGAAAGTCAAGTGTTGATATTTTATGCACTACTATTTTCTACATTGTGATGTTTTATGCAGTGTAATTGTTATCATTGTTTGTCTTTTGTAAATTCTTAATTGGATTCTTTTCGTAGTTAGTTTTAAAATAGGATTAGGATGATATGTAATGTTTATTTACTTTGATAAGTTTTTTTATTGTGCTTAAGTTTATTTCATTATTTTTGTTGTAATTGGTCTTTATTTATTTTATTTTTTTGAACTGTTTGCACTTAATACATGTTGAAGTTCTATTATACGTTGTTAAAAAAAATTTGTCGACCTCTTTGCTAATAAATATATATTTTTTAAAATTATGTAGTAAATCAAATTGTAAAATAAAAAACAAAAAATTAGCGGGTCGGCCCGCTAACTCGTTAGTAAACGGGACAAAATTGACTTTTGAGCTCGGACGCTTAAGTCGGCCCATCCTGCCCCTCTCCATTTTCGAACGGGCTTAAATGGGGCGGGCCTAAACGGGGCAGGCCGCCCACTTTTCCATCCCTAGTAGTAGCCATAGAATAGTCGAAAGATTTGTTAAGTTTGACAGAGGAAGAACTTCAAGGGACGCTTGAATCTCATGAAAAAAGGATGGCTGAAAGAGCTGCAAGTAAGTCAAAGCGTGATGTAGTTCTGCAGGCGCAATCAACAAAAGAAAAGAATGGCAAAAGAAGTTGGAAAGGTAGAGAAGGTTACAAAATTTTGACAGGTCGAAATCAGCAAGAAGGAGGCTGGTCGAATCAAAGAAACTCCTCATACCAAAGCAACCAAATAGATGGTGTAGCAGGTAGAGGAAGATGTGGTGGTCGAAAACCTGAAAAAAGTCACATTCAGTGTTTCAATTGTCAGATGTATGGTCACTACTCTAGTGATTGTCCTGAAAAATAAAAGATCCAAGAAAATGATGCAAATTTTGCAAAGCATGAAGAAGAAGAGATGTTGCTCATGGTCACAACAAGAGATGAAGAAAGATTCCAGGACCAATGGTACTTGAACCCAGGATGCTCATCACAAATGGATGGTAGGAAGGATTGGTTTTGTCAATATAAAATCTCAATGAAGAACATGGTGAAATTTACAAATGATAATACTCTAACAACTGAAGATATTGGTGATGTTTTGATTATGAGGAAAAATGGCAAGAGGTCAGTAATTTCTAATGTATTGTACATACCAGGCATGAAGAGTAATTTGTTCAGCATAAGGCAGTTGGTAAAAAAGAACTACAAAGTGTTGATCAAAGACAAGATGATGAGAGTTCTCGACTCAGGTGGAAGGTTAATCCTGAAGGCTCCTATGTCTCAAAAAAGAACATTCAAGATTGAACTTAATGTGATGGAGCACAAGTTCCTTGCAACTACAGCTAGCAAAGGTGAATGGATATGACATTATGGACTAGGCCATCTAAATTTTAAAGACATCAGAGATATGAAGAGAAGAAATATGGTTTCAGGGTTACCAGAAATTGACATTTCCAAATGAAGAGTGTGAAGGATGTGGGCAAGTGAAGCAACATAAGAACAACTTCATCAAGGATGTAGGAAGCAAGTTGAAAGCAATTCTTGAAATTATATACTCTGATGTATGTGGTCCTACCCAAATGGATTTGATTGGAGGTAACAGATAATTTATCACATTCATAGATGATTTCAGTAGAAAATTATGAACTTACCTGATCAAGAAGAAAAGTGAAGTGATCGAGGTATTTATCAAGTTTAAATCTATGGTCGAAAGACAAAGTGGTCAAAAGCTCAAGATTTTGAGGACTGATGGTGGTGGAGAGTATGTGTTGAAAGACTTCGACACATTATGTGAGAAAGAAGGGATTGTGTATGAGGTGGTGCCACCCTACACTCCACAGCAAAATGGAACTGCAGAAAGGAAGAATATAATCATCATAAATATGGTGAGAAGTATGTTGAAAGGCGAGCATCTACCCAAAGAATTAGGGGGAGAAACTCTATTGACTGCAACATACATATTGATTAGATGTCTGACGAAAAGGCTAAAAGGAATTACGCCAGAAGGATGTTGGTTTGGTGTCTAACCTAACTTGATTCATCTGAAGGTATTTGGATCTATAACACATAGACATGTTTCATATCAGTTGAGAAGAAAACTTGATGAAAAGTTGAGTCAAATGATCCTAACAGGATATCATTCGACTAGATGATACAAGTTGTTCGACCCAGTGAACAAGCAAGTAGTGATCAATAAAGAAGTGATCATAAATGATCTTAAGGAATGTGATTGGACTAAAAATGTAAAGAAATATTTGATGAGAATCTTGTATGAAGAACCGGTAAGTGAAGTCAAAAGTGAAGTTCGACAGGAAGAAGTCAGAGGTCAAGCAAGGACATACAAACCTCAAAGAACAAGACACATGCCTGCAAGGTTGCAAAAATGTGTGATTACATCAGATGATGTGGCCTATGATGAAGGTGAGATGGTTCACTATGCTTTCTAGGTAGATGTTGTTCCAGTCAATGCAGATGAAGCATTGAAAGATTCAAAGTGGGTGAAAGCAATGAATGAGAAACTGAAGTCCATTGAAGTCAACAACACTTGGTCACTTGTCGAATTTACTCAAGACAAGAAGGAAATCAATGTGAAGTGGGTATAGAAGGTGGAGTTGAATCCTAAAGAAGAAGAAACTCGACACAAGGCAAGACTTGTGGAAAAAGGATTTCTTTAGAAAGAAGAAATCGAATTCGTTGAAGTTTTTACACCTGTTGCTAGAATCTAAACAATCAAGTTGGTTGTTGGTATAGAAAACATGAGCAATTGGCACATATGTCAAATAGATGTGAAATGTGAATTCCTGAATGACCCAGTAGATGAAGAAGTTTGTGTTGCACAACCAGTTGAGTTTATGAAACAAGGCGAAGAAAGAAAGGTGTATACCCTGCATAAAGCCCTGTATGGACTTAAGAAAACTCCAAGAGCTTGGAATAAGAAGATAGATAGCTTTTTAAGGGAGAAGGAATTTGTGAAGTGCACGACTGAGCATGGAGTATATGTAAGAAGAAGAAATAGTGAATTTCTTATATTATGTCTCTATGTCGATGACCTGTTGATAACAGGAAGTTTCAAGAAGGAGATCGAAGATTTCAAACATGACCTAAGTGAAGAGTTTGAAATCTTAGACTTGATAAATCTCTCATATTTCCTTGGCATAGAATTCTGCAAGAGTGGTAGAGGTTTGGATGCACCAAAGAAGATATGCAGGCGAAATACTCAAGATATTTGGGATGGAAGATTGCAAACCAACTTCGACTCCAGCTGAGCCCAGAATGAAACTATCGAAAGACACATATGATAATGATGTCGATCCCACACAATGTAGAAGACTCATTGAATCTCTTTGATACCTTTGTCACACGAGGCCTGGTCTAGAATACATTGTGTGTATGGTAAGTAGATTCATACAGAAGCCAAAGGTAATACATCTAATAGCGACGAAGAGGATACTAAGGTATCTGAACGGAACCCTCGACTACGACATTTTGTTTCCTGTAGCTGATAAAGGAAAAAATGCAAATTATTGGGATACACCGACTCAAGTTAGTGCACCAGTTGCTTGGAGTTTAAGAAAATAACCAGTTGTAGCGTGACACAGAGTACATAATTTCTTCTCTCTGTGCATGTCAAGCAACATGGATGGTGAATATGGTCAAAGAAATTACAAGGAATAATTATGGAGTAATTACTATGAAGATTGACAACATGTCTGCTATCATTCTAGCAAAGAATCTGATAGCACATGGGCAAAGCAAGCACATCTAAATAAGGTTCCATTATCTTCGAGAGCAGGTAGCAGATGGGAAGATTAACTTGGAACATTGCAGAACTGAGACACAATGCATCAGGTGGTGTATTAAATTATAATTCCTTGTGTCGAAACAGGTTGCTCGACATGGATAAGGAAGTTGTTGAATAGTCTAGTGTGTGTGTGTGTGTGTGTGTGTGTCAACATAACTAGTTGTCAAAGTGTTGAAAAGTTATCCTCGACATGAATTTTGTCTTAAACTTAATTTTATAGTGTTACATAATTACGTATTTTAGGTTTTTGTTTTTGGGCTTTGCATAGGGAGTAAGAAAACTAAATCTATAAATAGGGAGTAACCCTATTATTATAAAGTATGATTCACTTGAATAAAATTGCAGTTTTGAGAGCAGAGTGTTATTCTGCAGAAATTCTCCTTTTTCCCTATTTTGTGAAAACCATGAACCTTTTCTTCTTCCTCAATTCAATTTTATTTTTTTGTTTTCATCACCATTGTGCAACAATACAATCTTGCAACCATGGTTGGTTGATTCACTCGAGTGAAGAGTGAAGAATGTAAGGGAGTTTGATCGATGTGATTGAATCTTGTTCATCAAGATTGATTCGAAATTACATAAAGTCTTGGGTTTAATTCCATCAAAGAGTCCACATGTCCAACTTTGGGAAGATTTCCCCTCTAAATCAGTTGTGGCGTTTTCGATTGGAGTTTTTTTCCAAGTTAACCTTGTGTTTATTGACTTAAATGAAGTGAAAAATAGACCCGACTCTCAATATTCATCTTCCTCATAGATAACATAAGAGTAACTAGTGTTAGCTAGAAACCAGAAAATTTTATATTTTTGGTTTTTGTAATTTAAAGCATAAAGGGGTTAAGAAGCCCCTTACCGACAAAGATGCTTACTGATATATAATTTCTCTTTTCAATGCCTTTTGTACCATAGGAGAAGAAGAAATCTATAATAAAAGTAATTCTCAGAACCCTAATGAGGATCTCAAATCCCAACTATTTAGATGTAATGGAGAAAATAGTTGCGTTGATTTCCTTTAAGACCTCGACCTCGAACATCATAAAGAAAATGCCAAACTCTAAAATCGACTATGACACTTGTATAGAAATATAAGAACTTGTCTTTCATGTGTTCTAAGTGTAATATATAAATTATATTATCTTCCATGCAAGACTATAGTTTCTCAAGTTATTGCCATGAGAATTTTCTTGACTTTGTTGTTGAAGTTGTCCTTTTGATAGCTTCATTTCTTTGACTTGTGTTTCTGCAACTCTGGACAGTCAGCAATAAAGTGACGAGGCTTCTTACAGTTGAAACATCCCTTCTGGTCATCTTTCTTGACTCTGGAACTTAATCCCCTAAAGCCACTGCTTCTTCCCGAAGACCTTATGTTCTTCTTAGCCAGATGCTGAAACCTCTTGATTATAAATGACATCTCTTCATCATCCGATCCTTCTTCAGAACCTTCTGCAGGATTACCTTCTTTAGGTTCCCAAACTTGATGAGAATTAGAAGATTGACCAATAAATTTCAAGGCAAGGATGTGGATTTCATTGCAGGTTCATCTCCCACGAGATCCATCTCATGACTCTGGAGATTTCTTATCAAACTTTCAAGACTTATTTTGTTCAAATCCTTATCTTATTGAAAAAATGTCACCTTTGGTCTATATTTGTTAGGAAGATTCCTAAGAATCTTCTTTACATGATCAAAAGTCGTATAAATTTTTTTTAGAACTTGAAGTCCAGATACCAGAACTTAAAACCTTGAGAACATGGTTTCAATATGTTCATCTTCCTTCATACTGAATAATTCATATTGTTGGACCAAAAGATTAGCCTTTTCCTCTTTCACCTATTGATTGCCTTCATATGTAGCACACAAGGATTCAAAAATGGTTTTTGCAATAGACCTGTCAATTATTCTGAGGTACTTATGTTGGTGTAAACCCTAGAGGCCAATACTTTTGATACTTGTATCAAATTACTTATTATTAATAAAAAAACATTTCTTTATTATGTTTGTTTTTCCCGAATAACAAAGTCCCTAGAATAGCTAGTTCATTTAATGAATTATTAAGTGTGACTTAATCATGAGATCTCATTAAGCATAAGGACATTATTATTAAAGTATCTGTAGTCGAACTTTACTGTGAAGTGGGATAATCTTAAAGCATTAAGACTATGATGTAGATAGACTGATGATCAAATCTCATGGATCATGGATAATGAGTTATCAATTCTTAACATAGGTATGGATATTAGGAGTAATACTTATACTGGATTTACCCGCTATGATAGTACTATATAGAATGTTATGCAAAATGTCATAAGTTACTCTCATGGTGATAGTGGTGTATACCACCCTTCGACCTGAAACCACTATGGACCCTAGTGTACCGGGGAAATTTGCGAGTGTAAGTTATTGATTAACTTAACTCAAAAATGCAAGAGTTGCCACCACACTTTTATTTTATCCAAAAAGAAGAAAAGGAAAGAGAGCAAACAAAACCTAAAGAGTTCTAAAACAAGAACAAATAAACAGAGACTTGATAAGGGGGTTGATTACGCGATGGGAAGGTGTTAGCACTCAAAACGTCTATAGTACTATATAGGAGCCCTCTAAAATATCTACGCTTTTTGGTTTAAAAAAGTTTGCTTGAAAGGAGATTAGGGAGATGAGAAGAGAATTATTTTTTAAAGATTTTTGTGTTTGGAGAGACTTATCGCCTCATGCCTACGTATCCACAAAGTGAAATATATAAGATCAAAACTCCGTAGTTCGTGATACAAATATAAAAAATTTGGTTTGTTTTGATTGATAGTTAAATGTAAAGACAAGTCGTCATTTTAAGGAGAAAACTACGACTAGTTGCCCACAAGTATAAGACAACATTTGCATCACCTAAAAATGGAGGATTTTGCTTGGATTAAAAATCAACAAGTCTATCACTCAACACCTAAATGGAAAATGTCAACATCTTAAATACTATGGGAAATATGAGAATTATATCTCAACTATAAAAATGACTCATGTCTAAACTTTATGAAAAGTTTTTAAAATGAAAAAAGTGCACAAAGGCACAAAAAGATTTGAATGAGTTTTTGTATTTTTTAAGTCTTTTTGAAATAGGTCAAAATATGATTAACATTGATTGACATTTGTTAAAGAAAATAAAGTTTGAAAATCACTTGATAAAAGTTAAGGTTTTTTTTATGAAAGCGGTTTTTAGTTTGAAAACAAGAAGGTTTTTGAAAAAGGGAGAAGATTTTGAAAATTTAAGAAGGGGAGGAGATGAAGTGACTATCCTAGAAAGCTAAATAAAAGCTAGAGATAAGAAGGATCTAACCAAAAGATAGCAAACTCCATAGCAATCCAAATAAGAATTCCATCCATATTGAAGCATAAGCAAATAAGCAAGCCAAATAATGACAAAGATCAATAATACTCCAAGCATAGGGAAAGAGACCTAGTTCCAAGAATAATCCAAGAGGTCCAAGGTCTAAGTCCAGTGTAAAAGATAGTTACCATTGTCCACCATCAAGAGAACAAATTTTTTAGGGGTTTAAGCCTTTATTAATGTTTTTGGTCCAAATGGACAAAAGAAAAAGAACACAAACATAAACAAAAAGTCCAAGTGGATAAATAAAAAAATGGCGGAAGCATAAACAATAATATGATGTGAGATGATAATAATGGAGCATAAAAATAAAAGAGAGATAGGGAGCAAGAAGGACACATAAATAAAATTAGTACAATAATATTGTTAGTGAATTAGTAATTAGTTGTTAGAACAAATGATCAAAGATGGTTAACTCATGCACTTAGGCCAAAGTTAATGAATACTCATTAGAGGATTGATAAAATCAAAGCCTTCTAACAACAAGTGTCAAAGGTAATAGACCTAAGACAAATAATCAACCGTACGGGACAATTTAGCGCTATGCTAAGCCATCGTAATTGGGTTTATGTAGAAACCACGACTATCTGAGGTCGGTCAATAAAAATGTTAGTGCTAATGCATGCTAGAGAAGTGATATGTAGATCACTCTCCAAAAACAATACTACACGAAAAGAAAATAGGCAACTATCTCATCTTCATCAAGAACTTGAAATAAGTTCAAACAATATTGAATATTTTCATCGATCAAAAGACAAAAGAGAAGAGGAGGGGGGATGCCAAATTAAACTATAATTTCAAGATCATTCAATCTTTAAGTTCATCCATTCATCTTGGTGGATTAAAGCACTAAACATATCATCAAATCAAAACACCTAAAATGAATTGAACAATTCACTTTAAAGATAAATTTGAATTAATGAATGTTTATCCAACTTCATCTACACCCTAAGTCCAATGAATTTAAAGAGGAAAATGACATTTAAAAGTGTATCCAAGGCAAAAATCAAAAGAGAAAGGAAGAAAAGGAAAGAACCAAAGCAGTCCCAAAGACAAGCAAAAATCACATTCTAGACACTGGTTAACAGATTAACCATTTGCAGTGCGAAACTGGTTAATCAATTAACCAGTGTAAAATTGCAATTTTGGGCGCAGAAACCAGCTGTTAATTGATTAACTAGTTTGTGCTTGTTTTTGGTTAATCGATTAACACTATAAAAAAAGTAGAAAATCAATTTGAAAGTTGCAAAATCCTTGATCAATAATTTCTTCAAACACCTCATGACCAATGATGCAATTGTGCATGAAAATTCAAGTAAAACAATAACAAATACCACCAATAAAACAAAATTTACAAGACCTAAAGATCAAGCAGCAAGAATCAACAATAGATCACATTGTGAAGGATGAATCAAGAACAACAATGGTGGAATGAGGGTTTACCACTTCAAATCTTAAATTGATCCAAATAACTTCAATAACCACACTCTAAAGCCTTGAGCTACTGAAATTGATGATGAAAAAGTGAATGGATGAAGGTTTAGCTCAAAGATTAGCAAGTTCTAATGATGAACTTACTAACTTTCAAAGGAAAAAAGAACTTTGGTGAATTTGGTAGTTGGAGAAAAAAGAGAGTCAAGAAGAAATCTGATAAGGTGAGCTTGGCTATCAAAAGTTTGTGAAATGAATGACATGAGGCATCTATTTATAGGATTTAGGCTTGGAAAATTTGGTGGATTGGAGTTTGGTTTGGAAACAAAATTAGGCTTGGAATTTGAATATGAAGGGAAAATCATGATCAAGTGGTGATTAGTGAAGGTGTATGGTGGGAATCAATTATGATGAGGTAGGGGAATTAAAATGAGTTGATCTAGAATATTCTCATGATGCAACATTTGAATTTGGTGCCAAAAATATTGTAGAATTTGAATTTGCTGCATTTTCACAAAAAACACACTGGTTAACCGATTAACATTTGTATGTGCAAATGTGTTAATCGATTAACACGGTGAAAATTGTGAAAATTTTCCTTTTGATGTGCTGTCTTGGCTTTGACTCGATTTTTCTGACTTATCAAAGAAGGCATGGAAATAAACACATGAATCTTGGAGTCTCTTGAATAATAATCAATTAAATCTTGGAAAACTCTTGATCAAATGATTTTGAATTGCTTCCAGATCAACTTTGACTTTTTTCAGATGAAATTCATTCAAGCTGAGGGACGGGTATTTGATATCTTTGATCCAAATTCTTCCTGAAAAAGAGTTAGTAAAGAAAAAAGAAAACAAACATATTTTTGGATTTTATTTCAAGGGTTCCCGGTGATCTCTCAAGAACAAACCTGCAGAGGAAGGAAAGAGAACCAAAGCTTGTGATCTTGTTTGTGGTATGAAATGCAAATGATATGTGGGATCTTAGGGGTAAAAATTAGGGTATTACAGCTAGATGTAGAGTCGAGTAATTTATTACTGATCTAACATTGTCTGTAACTGGAGGACCATAAAGACAACTGATGGGTACTCCACAAAGCATGATGAGGGACATGAGTGACCTAGATGGAATTTGCCCATCCTGCATAATAGGATAAATGTCTTAGAGTCCAATATTGAACTGGACAAGGATGATACGGTATATGCCTTGTGTTCAATATAGACATAAGGGTAAAAGAATAATTATACACACAAGTACTATCACAAAAGGTTTTGTCAGATCACATGACATTTTCGTGACTTGGCTAGCAGTGATGTGTTACAAGATACTGCTCACTGTTTATTATATTAAATATATGATTTAATATAACTGTTAACGTCACGAGAACCTATAGAGTCACACACATAAGGGCATATTGATAGGAGATATAATAAATAAAGAACACTGTAAGGTACGGTGTACTTGAGAGAATTATAGAACATCGTATGATACAGTGTACTTAAGTGAAATATATATGGAACATCATATAATATAATATAATAAGAGTTATTATTAATATTATAGTTATTAAATATAATAATAATAAAATATGTTTAAATGGTCATTATTATTATTATTATTATTATTATTATTATTATTATTATTATTATTATATGGTGCACTTAAGTTGAGCTTTTTAGCTTGTAGCTCATACAAGTGATTTTATAAATACAACTCTTGTGTAGAAACTTTCTGAACTTTATGAAATTCAGTTGGTGAAATCATAGTCGTATTTCTCTCTTTTCTCTCACAATCAAAGCCTTCAATCGTAGCAGATAACACTGAGACTGAAGGAATTTGTTCGTGTGGACTGAGTAGAGGTGTTGTTCATCATACATCGCTCGTGATCACTCCTTTGATTTAGAATCAAACGTTCCATCGCCACAAGACGTAACCATTCTATCACTGATCATGACCATTCGTAAGGAAAACTAAAGGGAAATTTTTTATTTTCCTATGCGTTTTGGATCGCGATTTCCCTTCAACTTAGAGTGAAATAGAGCATCTACTAAAATGCCACATAACTCTGTGATATTTTCCATAGATCTTCTTTTGAGCAAGTGTGAGACTTTTTCTATCAACAACCATTCTTACTCCATCAACTGGAATATCAATACCATCTTAAAGAATGTCTCATAACTCATCATCAATGCTTATGATGTGAGTGTACATCTTACTTTTCCACCATTCAAACTCCGTAGAATTTCAACTGAAGGTTGGAGGTTTAGCATTATAGTTGTTTTTTCTTAGAAGCATTATAATCATAGTTCACAACATTCTTACCACCATTATCGGTAGAGTTACTAGAGTTATGAGAATACATGTTTTTCTCTTAAGATCTTTTCTATACCACCGTTAAGTGTTTAGATCATAGACCATGGAGTGATGCCAACTGAAGGTGAGAAAACCACAAGAGAGGGGTTGAATTTTGTTATTTTTGTTTTTTTTTTCTAAAAATCTATTATTATATTCTGAACTCAAAGTCTAGAATTTGATTTAGAGTCAAGTGTTTGCATCGCATAAAAAAAATTCAGAGGTAGAAAGTAAAAGAAAGAGAGAGACACAACAAATTTATACTAGTTCCTCCCACAAAACAAGAGTAGTTCAATCTTCTTATACTTTCAAGAGATTTTACTATAATCACGACTTATTATAATTGCTCAAGCACACAAGCAAGAGACTTTTAATGCTCAAGAACACAAACAAGAGACTTTATATGTTCAAGCACATAAGCAAGTGACTTCTAACAATCTAACTTACAGATAAAAGATTGTTTGATTCTTATACTGGATATACAATCAGAGGTGTAAACATAATACAACTCAATAAGACTCTTAAACTTATGAATTTTTACGATATAAAAATGATAAGAAATTCTAAGTTAAACTTAAGCTTTTGATTTGACTAAGTAGCAACAATTTTGATTCTCAAGGATTGGTTATCTTTCTTTAAGTCTTCATCTCCTTATATAGAGAGACAAAAAAGAGTCGTTGAAGAGAAGAGATAACACAAGTGAGTCTTGGAGAAGCTTAATCATAAATATTGAAATGTTACTTGTATTGGTTAATGTCGTTGAAAAGACATTTTAATTCCCTTTGGTTTAAGAGGAATTATCCGTCACATCCCAACTGTCTGTACAAATTTTTGTTTGGATTTGTACGTGATCAGAAGAAGAAAAATTGCCCTCTAAGTTAGATAGTAACCCTATCAGAGTCTTCTTGATCCTTATATTGATTGACAGAAGTCGAATACCTTCAGAGTCTTAGTCTTCAGAGGTTGACTTTCTTCAGAGTCTGGTCTTTAGAAGTTGATCCCTTTCAGAGTCTAAGTCTCCAGAGTATAGTTCTTAGATTTTGATCCTTTAGATTCGAGATCTTTTAGCTTCTCTTATAATAATCATTTTCAGTATCAATATTAAGTTTATATTAGAAATTTAAGTTTATGGTCCTGCACAATTAAACATTTATTAGCACAAGCAATTATTTTTTAAATACATTGTTATTATCAAAACCTTAAAGATATGATACAAACCAATTTTGTTCCAACAAACAAGAGGTCATAAACAAAGGGATACCAGACTCAATTTGGGAGACTTCTCATGTCTCACAACATAGCAAGTCGGATGTGCTTCCAAACTTTTTCCCTCAGCCTTTGGCCCAATGTAAAATGTGACACATTTTCTATAACACCATTCTTTACTTCATCACACCAATCAAGATAAACACTCTTTTTCAACCAAGATAAAACATTTTTTCTTCGTACTAATGACTTTTGTTAATTAAACTCCTACCCATCCTAATTGTTATTTTTTAATTTTTTTTAATAAAATTAAATCACATAAGAGTAACATCCATAGACCCAAACATTGTAATACAACTAAACTCATTAACTACAAGAACGTCCAAAATACATTTTATGAAGTAGATATTGGCCACATGACCTTAATAAACTTGTAGTAAGCGAAAACAAAAATTTCCGATTACAGTTCTAGGAAGCTCTCCAATCTCCATGCACATGTTCCAAATTCATATACATGTTTGCAGATGGTATTTCAACCTAACCATTTCATTATATTTTACTTTATGCCAAAAAAATTCACACCAACTCTCTCCTAAACCATGTCATAATGTCTCGTTCCCACAAAATATATAAACAAGCAAAAGCAAAACCTCTTCTCATCGCATCTCATGCAAAATGGAAACACTGCCTCTTCTCCTTACTCTAACAGCTGCCTTCTCTGCTTACTTCCTTTGGTTCCATCTCCTCGCTCGAACCCTAACCGGTCCAAAAGCATGGCCTTTTGTCGGTAGTCTCCCGGCTCTATTCAAAAACCGGAACCAAGTCCACGATTGGATCGCTAGCAACCTCCGTGCAACCGGAGGTTCAGCCACCTACCAAACATGCATAATCCCTCTTCCTTTCTTGGCTCACAAGCAAGGGTTCTACACTGTTACATGCCACCCTAAAAACCTCGAACACATTCTCAAAACCCGGTTTGATAATTACCCCAAAGGGCCCAAATGGCAGACCGCATTTGATGACCTTTTGGGCCATGGAATTTTCAATAGCGACGGCGATACATGGCTAATGCAACGCAAAACCGCTGCTCTTGAATTCACGACACGGACGCTGAAACAAGCCATGGCACGGTGGGTGAACCGGTCTATTAAGTACCGGTTATGGTATATTTTGGATAAATCAGTTAAACATAATGTCTATGTGGATTTACAAGATCTTTTGTTACGTCTAACGTTTGATAATATTTGTGGACTTACATTCGGTAAAGATCCTGAAACTCTTTCTCCTAAATTACCTGAAAACCCCTTTTCTGTTGCTTTTGACACCGCCACTCAAGCTACCATGCAGAGGTCAGTAACTCTCAGTCACAATAACTAACTTTTATATCAAATTTATTTAGAGTTCAAGGATGGTAAGAGTTTATATTTTTTTTACACAATATTCAAATACATATCACTGATGTTATTCTTCAGTTGTGTAGATGATATAATGTTATTTATTATTCTCACACAATTGCATGCAGGTTCCTCTACCCAGGCTTAATATGGAGGTTCCAGAAACTTTTTTGCATAGGATCGGAGAAAATTTTGAAACAGTCTCTCCAAATAGTTGAAACTTACATGAACGACGCCATTTCAGATCGGAAAGGAGCTCCTTCCGACGACTTAATGTCGCGTTTCATGAAGAAACGCGACGTAGAAGGAAAACCAATCTCTGCCGCCGTGCTACAACGCATCATCTTAAACTTCATCCTCGCCGGAAGAGACACGTCATCAGTTGCTCTCACCTGGTTCTTCTGGCTCGTCATCAGCCATCCTAAAGTCGAGGAGAAGATAATCAAGGAGTTAACAACCGTTCTCGAGGAAACTCGCGGCGCGGAACGTGGAAAATGGACGGAGGAGCCTCTGGATTTCGGAGAAGCTGATCGGTTGGTTTATCTGAAGGCTGCATTGGCTGAAACGCTGCGGTTGTATCCCTCTGTGCCGCAGGATTTCAAACAGGCGGTGGTGGAAGATGTTTTGCCGGATGGAACGGTGGTTCCGGCGGGTTCGACGGTGACGTATTCGATTTATTCCGTTGGGAGGATGGAGAAAATATGGGGGGAGGATTGTTTGGATTTTAAACCGGAGAGGTGGATTTCGGTTCGGGGAGACCGGTTCGAACCGCCTAAAGATGGGTTTATGTTTGTGGCTTTTAATGCTGGACCGAGAACTTGTTTGGGTAAGGATTTGGCTTATTTGCAGATGAAATCTGTGGCTGCGGCGGTTCTGTTACGGTACCGGCTATCGCTGGTTCCCGGTCACCAAGTGGAGCAGAAGATGTCTCTCACTTTGTTCATGAAGAATGGGCTTAAGGTTTTCTTGCATCCACGTCAGCTTTGATAAGGGAAAGGGTGTTTTCGTCATTGCACATTGAAATTTATGGATGTTCAACAGTGATATGGTTATTCTGTGGGCAGAATAGCTTTAAGAGCATACTTGCATATGTAAATCAGTAAATGTTCATCTGTGTTTCAAATTTGGGTGTTGTTATTTCATATGTCATCAAGGTTTTTATTTTCACTTTTCTTTACTGTGAAAATTAATAAGCATAATGAAAGTGTACTTTGTAATGTCATGTATGTTTTCTTTTTGTATTATATTTAATATTTGTGAGGTAAATAATAGTAAAAATTATTAGTAGATTAATGGTCTGTCACACAAATTCAAATAAAATATTATTACAATCTTATCATCTAATCGATAATATATTGCGATTTTTTCTATTAAATATAAAAATATATATGTACGATGGAGATTTTCGACATGTCAAAAGCGAATGGAAGGGACGATATGCTTTGAAGGAAAGCCACACATTAAAGGTGAATGGAAGGGATGACACGCTCAAGATGATAATAGTCACCGCCAATCGTTATTTATTCTAAAAGGATAGGAAAAATATCGTTAAATCCTTAAAAGAAAAAAAAAATGGTCGTCACAATCAAATTCGAGTTCAGGAATCAATTATGCGAGGGGGTAGTGTATTAACACCCCTCACATCCATTGTACTTAACGGGGACCATTTAGTTAGATTCACAGATAAAATGTTAGTTTTTGTTATTGTTCTCTTCTAGTTATTGAAATGTTAAAAAGGAAAAGGCTACAAAAGAGTTTTTTTATTAGGATGCTTGATCTTACGTATCCTCAGGTGCGATGAGGAATTCAAAGCTACGTAGTTCTTGCAAGAAAAAAAGAAGATATTTTTAGGTTTTTTATTATAGTGCTTGACGAGACGTTGAGTCTCGCTCCTACGTATCCTCAAGTGTGATGAGGAATTCAATGTTATGTAGTTCTTGGTAGAAAACCACGTTTTTGTTAGTTGATTTTAATGTATGAATGTTTAGGTTGCATTATAGCGGTTAAACATTGCTTATCTGCTCGCGCGGGGGCAGTTTAAGCGTTTGTTTGTATCGCGGTAGAATGGATAAAAACATTCTTTGTTTGTGAAAAGGTTTTCAATCGCGAGAGGGCAAGAAAAGATAAGTTTGATTGGTTGAATTTTTTTAGGAGGATGACAAGTCCTCGGATGGTCGAGCTATACGACTCGTATCCAAGTGGTCGGGGAGGAAAGAGGTATATACCCAATTGATCCTTTTTCATCTGAGTTTATTATGAAATTTGTGAGACGAGTTAAGTCATGGTCCCTTAACGGAAGACAAATATTCGAATGGTCGAGCTATACAACTCATATCCAAATACTTGGGGAAAAGAGTGGTATACACCAAACTAGTCATTTTTCATCCACCAAAGGGTGAACTAAACTCAATTATTTATTATATTTTGAATGGAAAAGGAATACTTGAACGATAAAGCTATAATGCTTGTATTCAAATACTCGGGGAAGAATGAGGTATACACCCAATTATTCCTTTTTAGATCGATTTGTTTGTGAAATAAAGATTGCTCAAGAATTTGATTACGAAAGAGGTTTGGTATGATCGAGTTAGAATTCCATAAAGATGACGAACACTTGAATGGTCGAGCTATACGACTCGTATCCAAGTACTCAGAAAAAAGAGTTATACACCAAATTATTCCTTTTTCATCCGATTTATTGCAAAAAATACATTTAATCGAGTAATTAAGTTTTGAACGGATGATGAATATGCGAATGGTCGAACTATACGGCTTGTATCCAAATATTCAGGGAAAAGAGTGGCATACACCAAACTAGTCTTTTTTTATCTGATTTATGAAAAGTGATTTAATTAAGTTTAGCTTGTGTAAAATGATTTGAGTTTGTAATGAGAAAAGGTTTTGATTTAATTGTGAAACAGTTAATGTACGCGAAAGCATAATTCAAGTGCGCGAATTGAGTTGGCACGCGCAAATTGTAAAGCAAGATCGCGAGTTCTAACACGAGGGTGTGAATTCTCACGCGAGTTTGTGGATTATAACGCGAGGACGCAGATTCTAATGCGGGGCCGAAGTCTAATGTCACAAAAATTAATACGTGAATTGAGATAACACGCGAATTGTGACGAAAAGCAAGTATGTGTGACGAAACGTGAAGCAAATGCAATATTAGCCAACAAAAACGCAAAATGAACACATAAAATGTAACGCACGAAAACAATGTAATAAAATATGATAAAATTAACAGGCATACCAAAAGCATAATGAACACACATATATCAAAACCGAATCAGGAAGTAGCATCCAAAATGTAATGTATATATCGAGTTAACGTAGCGAAACAAAAGTTAATGTAACATAATAAAGAGTAATGCGGTGACATGAAAGTTAACGCGCAAATTATAACGTCACACAATGTATCATGCAAAACATAACGTCAAACGCGACCAAATATCATGCATATACATCACATATTAAATCCTTACATAATAAAAATCCAGCAACGTTACAACATACAAATCATGTCGAATATGCGGAAAGATCAGATTTTAACACAACAAATGAACAACCAACATCAACACATACAAATCAAAAATATTACATCATTACAGCTACATTACATAATTAAAAAAAGTCCAACAGCGTCTAAAATCGAACTCGACATGAAAAGCACACATAATCGAAATAGCAAATTGATAACACAAAAACGCAGAATTAACGAAATAAAGAATCTTGAGCAAAACACCTTACCAACAGTAGTAGTAAAAATCACAGAAGAAAAACCAACTCGAGTTGAATCTAATTTGAATTGAATGAAATTGAAGCCCAGTTGCGATGCTGAAGGTGATGCTTGTGTTGTTGTTATTAGCATAGTGGTGACGAGTTGGACATGATTTACGTGAATGAGGTGTGGCAGTGGTGAGGTTTTTGTGAAATGGAGGAAGTTACATTTAAATCGGTGCTGGTGACAGTGTTCGAAAACGGTGATGTTAGTATTATGACGAGGCGCAATGCTAGTGGCAGTTGAGTTGGTTGTGTGGTGGTGGATCAAATGTGAAATGGAAAGAGGTTTGTTTGTGGAGGTGAGTTGATGAAGGTTAGCAAAATGGAAAGAAGGTAAGCATAGGTAGTGTGCTGTTGTCAGTGGTTTCGTGAAGGAGAGTGAAGTACGAAGGTTGTTCGATTAGTTAACGTATGGAGTTTGGAAGGTGGTGCGAGGCAGTTGTGTTTGGTTGGAGTTTTGGCGTGTGATTTCAAGCGGAGGGAGTATGAACGGAGGATAGGAAAGGTGGATGGTGGAGGAAAAATGTTTGAAAGGGAGATGATGACTTGAGTTTTGAAGTTTGATGGTGCTATAAGGAGAAGAGATAATGTACCTGTGTGTTTGGTAGTCACACACTAAGAAGATGAAGAAGGAGCTCTTTCATTTAGCATTTTTTTCTTCTATTTTTTCTTTTTTCTTTTTGAATTGTGATAAGAGTGGATCAGGAAAGCGGCTCATGAAAAATATTTGCTCATACTAATTAACATATATAGTAGTTACTTTAGGGTTTCACTTTAATTGTAATGCCAAAACTACACCTGGATATGTTATTGTGTGACTAATTAAGCTTAAATTGATAAAATAAAAATCAAACAAATTTTTAATAAAAATAAATAAAACAATTTAATTATCTTATTCATTATCACTTATTTAGCAATATTTATTTTTATGAAAAATGAAATAAAAAAGAATTAAATCGAGTAAAACGCGAAGATGCAAAAAAAAATAAAAATAAATGAATGCACTAAAATAATCTACGTGGAATATAGTTTAGTAAAACAGATAGTCACATATCAAATACTGCAGTTAAAAATACCTGAATGAAAAGGCTTAAACTGATCAAAATGTGAACGCGTGTAGATGCGAAAAAATAAAATGAGCACTATAACACCCTAACAATCTCAATGCCAAATAATATGAATTAAAACACTTTCATATCCTAAATTTTTACCCCTAAGATTCCACCTATCATATTCATTTTCATCTCATTGCAATTACAAGCATGGATCTTCCTAGCTCTCATCTATAGGGTTTTGCCCTTGCGTAGGAGGTCACCAAGCACTCATTTTATCTCTTTTTTATTTTATTTGTTTATGTTCATTAACCCTACTTAAAATACAAATATATGCTTTGTTTCTTTTTCTTGTTTTGCAAGGTAGGGCTTTGAATCAAGAAGATCAAGTGTGTTTGCTCAATTAGGGTTTTGATTCCCCAAGGCAAAAGATGGTCAACCAATGGTTATCACAAGCTTATTCTTTAAGGGATGACCTATAATTTTAGGCCATATTCATGACAAGATTCATTTAATTTTATTTGGTCAAGAGAAGTTCAAGTTTGGTGCATGAAATTCAAAGTTGGTTCAAGTATGGTTCATATGTGTATTTCCATGCCCTTTTTCACTTAAGTTTCTCAAGCAATCTTCAAAATTCCTCAAAGGTCCAATCAAGGTTCAACCTTTTTAAGTTTAAATGGTCATTTTTGAGATTTTTCATGCAAGGAAAATCAAAAGATTCAAGTTGGTGCAAGGTGTTTTGACCTAAAAATTAAGTTTGGCATGCCTTTGGCCTAAAGACCATAACTCTCTCAATTTATAACTTTTATGGGCCCTTCTTTTAGCCAAATTTCCTTTTGATTTCCTCTACAACTTTGTTTCAGAGGTCAAACATCAATTTAAGCTCTAAGTCCTTCAAATTTTTAAGTTGCTCAAGTTGCATTTTGTGCACACAAGTAGGCCATGACGTGTTTGACCTAATGCTCAACCTGATTTTCAATGATAATTCCTAAACTTTGCAAGCTTGCCATTTTCACATAAAGTATCCTTTTGAGGCTGTTCTTTTTGCATTGTTTTCTACATCACGAGAGGAATAAAATGCATGAGAAACATTTCAAAATGCACAAGTAAAAATCGTTTGGCCTAAGCTTAAACATTGTGCCTTGAACTCTGCTTTGCACAAATGACCTATAATTGGAAATGACCTAAAACTCACATGGGACCACTTTGTACATGTGAAAACATGCTTGTTATGAAAAAACACATTAGATATAACACAAAACAACCTGAATTGCTCAGCAAATCACACATTCCAGACCTCACTTCACTCAGATTCAGAAAGTGAAAATTCTAAACCTAATTCACACGAATTCACCTCCATTTCACATGTATAGGCTTATTATTTTATTTCCTATAAATAGAGGAAGTTTTTTCCTTTATTGGCAAGTTTGAATAGCCACAAAACTCTGCCTCTCTTAAGCCCGAAACCTTCAAAAACCAGAAGTTTTCTTTTTATTTTAAGCTCTTTTAAACACCAATTATTTGCCCATAAACCTTCACCGACATCATCTGAAGTTGTTTGAAGAAACATAAAAGTTCTAAAGCACCTGTAAGTACCAACTCCATTTCACCATTTTCATCATTTTCGCACCTCGGAAGCTCACTTCGAACAGGTAGTTACGAGTAAAATCCTTGACCAAACAAGTTGCCACACTCTACGTCTTGATCTTCTGAGTGAAAGCCCTCACCTAACTGGAATTTATATTACGCATACACTATTTAACTTTACTTTGAGTATGCTAGGTTTTCTGCGTATTTCTGCAAACCCTTTCTTCTCATAGCAGATAAATTGCTCTAATCAAGAGAGACATGAATGATGATATGAGACGAAGGTAAACCATGTGGTTTGAGAGCTTAAATATCTGAATTCATGAATCTGCAAAATCAAAATGACGGAGGTTGAAAATGAAGGTGTGTGTGCGCAAGGGTGGGACATTCATATTTTTTGACCAATCAGGTTGTGCCACACCTTCCTATCAGTTGCATTTGTTTATTTTATTTTTTTATTTCATTTTCTTTCAAAATTAGTTTTAAATAGCTCCTTTGATCTTTTTGACTCCAAATTTTTTCATAAATCGCTAAAAATATTTTCTACCACATATTTTTTTTTTCAAAATTTTAAAATGATTTTTAGTATTTTTTTTCTATTTTCTCTTTATTTTCTTTTTCAATTAACTTTAAACAATTATTTCTCCATCATTTTGAAACTTTTTTTAGTCCAACTTTTGAGATCATGGTACTTATACTATTTGTGAATTTCTCATTTTTTTGGGACATTTATTTGATGATTTAATACATATTTGGTATTTTCTCTTTTATTTCCATTTAAAAACATTTTAAATTTTATTTTGTATATTTTATTTGATTTTGCTTATGACTTTTGGTTGGTTTGGTCAATTTTGGTTGATTGATGTTTCATCTTGTTTGGTTAACCTTTGGTTGAGGCTTGATGAACTTTATTCATTTCAAATCTACCATTAAATGCTCATTTGATTATTTTTAGTACTTTGGATTGATGATAGGTTTATCTCAATGCATCATGAAAAGTGTTGATCAAATAATGATCCAATCCATTTGCCTTTGTGCTTGATCAATTCTTAACTCTCTTCTTCCCTTCTTTTTATTTTTATTTTAAACCATTGTGTTACATGTTTTAAGAGAATGACTTTGTGTCATTTCTCTAACATGTTTAGTACATACGTTATTATTGACCGACCTCAAATAGGTGTGACTTCTACATAAGTCCACTTATGATTACTTAACATAGCGCTAAATTTGTCTTGAATAGATAAATCGATCACTTGATCGTGAACCACTAACAATTAACTCTTAACTTCTAACATTTGTCCTCTTGCCTTTATATTTCTGCAATTTAATTCTTTTCATTTAATTTCTTCTATTTACTTTACCGCTCTTTATCATTATAACATTTATTTTATGTCATTTTCTTTCTTCTTTGATATTTATTTCTTCATCTTGTTAAAAAAAACACAAAAAAACATGATAAAATGATCAAAAACCCTAAAAAAAAAACTCTTAATCTTGGACTATGGTTACTATCCGGTGCACTGAGAAGTTTTGGACCTATGGATATATACTTATGGTTTCCTATGCTTGGAGTATTCTTATCTGAAACTTGGAAGTTTATCTGATACCTTGCATCTGCATGAGACCATAAGTTCATCTGATACATGTGGCCTTGAATCAAGCTCGGATGTTTTATCTGTTTCTATGTGACTTTATTTTTCTGGACCCTCTTGTGTTCATATGCTTAGTTGCTTATCTTGTGGCTTGAATCCAAAGGGAATGGAATGTTGGTTTTAACTCTTGTCAAATGCTTGCTTATCCTGATTAGTTCACTTGCACACACAAAGATTTTCTCTTGGGCTACCTGACAATGAGATTATTTATTTTATGCTTTAGGATAGTCTCTTCATCTTCTCCCATTCTTAAATTTTCAAAATCTTCTTGTTTTTCAAACTTCACCTCTTTTTTAATAAACCTTGACTTTGTCAATGATCCAGAAAATCTTTTTCTTAATAAATGCTAAAATACTTAAGCATATTCAAACTCTTTCAAAATTCTAAAAAACACTAACATCAGCAAACTCTTTTTGTGCTTTTGTGCACCTTTTTCTTTAAGAGCCTATTTTTAGAAAGATTAGATACTGACCTAATTCTTCCAGTGATACAAACCACTATAATTCTACAAGATGCTGAGAAATGAATAATATTTTCCACTTGAATGTTGATATATACTTGTCGATAAAATCCAAGTAAAGGTTATCCATATCAAGATGACGCAAATGCTCATTTCCTCATACTTATGGGTAGTAAGTGAAGTTTTCCACTCAAATATACCAAATATATTTTCACTTAAAATCAATCAACGAACGAAAATAACCTTTTTTTTAGCACATATAAGTAAGTGGTTCCCGTTGAGTACAACGGATGTGAGGGGTGCTAATACCTTCCCCTCGCATAACCAACCCCTGTATCCAGATCTCTTTTTTTATAGCTTTTTTAAAGCTTTTTGTGGGTTTTGCTTGATCTTTTCCTATTTCCTTCGGAAACAATAAAGTTTGGTCGCAACTCTTTCTTTTCTGAGTTAAGTTAATCAATAGCTTAATCTCAAAATTTTCCCACCACGACAACTGGCGACTCTGCTGAGGATATCATCCCAAGAGGGTTAAGCCTATCTTTTTTATCTGTTGCTGTATTATTGCTTTTATTTGCTGTTTTTGTTTTTGGGTTCTTGGTGATCTATGTGTGGTAAGGATATTCCTCTACTTGGACTGAGTGCACTTAAGTTAGGATGGTGTTATAGTCATGGAGACATAAGTGGTGAAAGGCCTTATTAGGTTGACATGAGAACCACACTCAGTTGAGACCCCTTTGGAATTATGATGTCATGCGAGTAGTCATAATGGCGTTACTTTTTTCGACTTGTGAGCCCGTGATTCCAAGATACCTTTAAAACCGTTTAACCTATATTGGCCTTTAGGACATAGTGTGGTGACCTTCCTGTGTAGACTTGGAATGGTTGATACACGATACTACACTCAGACGAGGCTCTCTTGAAAATATTATAGTTCTACGAGCGTGTCGTTAAACCGATAATATTCGAAAGATGGATTTACGACTCTGGGAACTTTTTAGAACCTAGTTGATGCTCGCGATATCCAAAACAATAGAACATACCCTATGGGATGGTCGTTACCCTATCCACCTGGCTCCATGCTTATGACTGATAACACGAAATCGTATATATATTTTGATGCATAATTCGACTAAAGTTTAACTGTTTTCGATCTGATTTCGGTTATTTCCGTGTTATTTGTCTGATGTTTTGCAGGTATTTGATGATCACGTCTAAACAAGGCATTATGAAGAAAAGAAGCAATCTCAGATGAAATATGGACGAAAAAAGAGTGAAAACATCATGAAAAGCGCAAAAGGTTGTTTTTGCTGCTGTGACGACCGTCACAGCTCCATGACGACCGTCACACCTTGTGACGACCATCATGCAGGCAAAAACGCCCCACTTCAATTGCACGTTAAAGAAGCAGTTCCAAGTCCCAAATAGTGGACCACTACTCCCTGATTTTTCTGCCTCAAAGTCCACTCTCTCCGATTATAACCGTTAGAATTCCATTTTCTATAAAAGGGGAAGAAGGGGACCTCAGAAAGGGAGCCGCATTCATACAACGAAGTGCTGCCAAATTTATTTCCAGAGCAAACCTTTCTAGTTTAATATTTTTATTTGTTTCTCTTTACTTTTTCTGTATTCCATTTCATTCTTCTGTAATTTCTACTTTTATTGTACGATCAAATTAGCATAAAGACCAGAATCCTGCCAACATCTGTGGAGGATCTGCCCAAAGGCCAATTGGAATATTTACAGGTTTCTTATTTCAATCGTAATTCCAGTTTTATTATAATGCAAATTATTATTTATTGTTTTTATTTATTTTTTACCTTTCCCAAATCCATGTCTAGCTAAACTAAGGTAATCGATATGTAGTAATAATTCGGAAGGGATTTGATAATAACTGGTTGAAACTTCTCTTTTCAAAAGTAATTTATGGTCTGAGTGTTTAAAATTAATTTACTGAATAAACTTCGTCGCGAAAGCGAGAACTTATTTAAAAGTAGTTTTGCCATGAAAGTGGGAAATTAATTAAGATACGAACCAACAAGCGAAAGCTGCGGTAAGATCAGATAGTAAACACTAGTCATTCATTTTAATAACAGCGAAAGCACTTTAAAATGAATTAGAACTTAGAGATTTCCAAAAAATAATTTAAACCCCGAATGGGATACGAAAGTGTACGTTTGGCCCTTAGAATTATGATTAGCGTCAATAACCATCGTGAGGCGAGAGTCTTCAAATCACCATTTTCTGCTTAAATAAACTTTGAAAATAATTTCATACACCGGTAACTTGTCAAATCCCTGAAGAACCCAATTACTGCATATCGATTCAATCAATTATAATCTAAGTAACCGTCTTAGTTTCCCTTTTAGTGACAATCTTATTCCCTTAAACATATTCTACCTAGCTAAACATAGTAACTCCCGAGAACACTAGTTTGATTACGAGTCCCTGTGGGATCGATATCTATTATTACTACGCGATAGACTGTGCACTTGCAGTTAGGTTGTATTAGACATAGAAAGTCGCGATCAAGTTTTTGGCGCCGTTGCCGGGGACCCGTTTAGTCAATAGTGTAACCTTCTGTTACGCCGTATAGACTAGGTTAACAATTTTCATTTTTCCTTTACTAGTGTTGTCGATTGTATGCCAAGTAATCGCTCACAAGGCGATATCTTGAAACCTTCAGTCGCAGAACTAGAACGCTTCTTACATCTAAGAAGCCGAATCATTGAGTACCAACTCAAACATAACATTCTCGATCCTCTCACTCCCATTCCCAAATCCGAAGAAGAATCAAACATGGCTGAAGGACCTCCAAACAAACCGCTGAAGGCATACGCTACACCCTCTCAGATGGAGCCTAGAAGTAGCATTGCTGCCCCAGCTATTACCCGAAATGATTTTGAGCTGAAACCTTCATTGCTGTCAGCTGTACAACAAAACCAATTCTCAGGAAACGCAACTGAGGATCCGAACGAACATCTAACGAAGTTTGTACAATACACGGACACAGTGAAAGCAAATGGAGTAACTCCAGACGCGATAAGACTTCGTCTTTTCCCATTCTTAGAGACAGAGCATGGACATGGTTACAATCTTTACCATCCAACTCCGTTACGACGTGGGAACAATTGAATAACGTCTTCTTAGCGAGATATTTTCCGCCAAGCAAAACTGCTATGCTTAGAGCTCAAATCAACGGATTTCGACAAAAAGATACTGAATCTCTTTACGAAGCATGGGAACGATTTAAAGATATGATGAGAACATGTCCTCACCACGGTCTAGAAGACTGGGTGACAATCCATACTTTTTATAATGGGCTTTTATACAATACTAGATTGACAATAGACGCTGCCGCGGGCGGTGCACTTATGGATAAGCCATACGATGAAGCCTACCAATTAATCGAAAACATGTCACAAAACCATTGCCAATGGGGAGGTGAACGCACTCCAACAGAGAAAACCACAGCGAAAGGTGGGATGTACGAGATCAGCAGCCTTGAAAAGTTCAACGCTAAAGTAGATGCTCTAGCACAGAAGATTGATAGTCTGACCGTTAACCCCACTGCAACCGTCGCTGCCGTAACTCCAAATTGCGAGTTATGCGGAAGCACCACTCATAATGCACCCGAATGCCCATTGCTAGCCGGAATCCCACCAGACTAGGTAAATTATGCTCAAGGAAATCCTTACGCAAATACCTATAACCCAGGTTGGTGAAATCATCCAAACTTTTCTTACAAAAGCAAAAATGCATTGCAAATGCCTACTGCTCTGCCAGGATATCAGAAACCAGCTGCTGCTCAGACTGCACCTAGGAAATCAAACCTCGAGTTGATGATGGAAAAATTCATAGCTACTCAAGCTCAAACAAACAAAGAATTCCTGAATCAAAACATACACACTAGCGAGCAAATCAAACAGTTGACCGGAAAAGTAGACGCTTTAGCTACCCACAACAAAATGCTAGAAACACAGATATCACAAGTGGCTCAACAACAAGCCTCTGCTGCCGCACCTGCTGGCACATTTCCTAGACAACCCGAACAGAATCCAAAAGGCCAAGCAAATGTTGTAATACTAAGAAGCGGAAAAGAATTGGACGAACCGATCGATCCGAGGACCGAAAACTCATCCATGCAACAAAAACCAACTGAACAAGTAAAAAAGGAATCCGAGTTAGAGAAGAAGGAAGACAACGAGAAGGAGGATACCGCAAGTGAAAAAACTCAAGCACCTCCAGCGCCATATAAACCACCTTTTCCTTATCCGCAAAGATTAATAAACTCCAAAACTTCAGGACAGTTTAAGAAATTTGTAGAGCTCCTTAAACAGCTGAATATTATCATTCCTTTTACAGAAGCGATAACTCAAATGCCGTCATACGCTAAATTTCTCAAAGAAATCCTGTCGAATAAGAGAAAGATCGAGGATAACGAAACAATTACACTTACTGCAGAGTGTAGCGCCATTATTCAAAACCGCATGCCTCCTAAATTAAAAGACCCAGGTAGTTTCTCCATACCCTGCGTCATAGGAAAGTTCGTAATAGACAAAGCTCTATGCGATTTAGGAGCCAGTATCAGTGTTATGCCTTTATCTATATGCAAAAAGCTGAATATGGGAGACCTCAGACCAACCAAAATGTCCGTTCAATTAGCTGACTGATCAGTAAAATACCCCGTCGGAATACTGGAATACATTCCAGTACGCATAGGACAATTCTACATTCCAACCGACTTCATAATCATGGACATCAAGGAGGACACTGTCACCCCAATTATTCTAGGAAGACCATTCCTAGCTACAGCCGGAGCTATTATAGACGTGAAGAAAGGAAGGCTAACATTCGAAGTAGGAGAAGAAAAGATAGAGTTCATTCTCACCAAGTTCTTACAAGCACCAGCCATTGACGATACCTGCTATTTAGTAGACGAAATTGACGAATGCATAAGAGAACTTGAAAATGAAGAGACCACGTATTCGGAAATAATAAAGATTCAAATACCCGATATTTCTAAAGACGACGATTGGCGTAAACCGTATAAAGACGACAGCCTAAGCGAAAGCTTAGCACTGACCCCAAACCACATGCCAGGTCCGAAGAACCCATCTTTAGAACTTAAAACACTACCCAAAAACCTTAGATATGAATTTCTAGACGATGAACTAAAAAGACCAGTGATAGTCAACGCCGACTTAGGACAACCAGAAACCGAAAAGCTATTAGAAGTCCTAAAGAAGTACCCCACCGCGTTAGGCTATAACATAAGTGATCTAAAAGGTATAAGTCCTTCGATCTGTATGCATCAAATTACAATAGAGGAAGACTCTAAAACCTCTCGAGAGCATCAGAGAAGACTGAACCCCATCCTGAGCACTGTAGTCAGAGATGAAGTAAAGAAATTGCTAGATGCAGGAATCATCTATCCGATCTCCGATAGTGAGTGGGTTAGCCCAGTCCATGTCGTACCGAAGAAATGAGGAGTCACTGTAGTTAAAAACGAAAAAGGTGAATCAATAACAAATAGAGTCGTGACTGGAAGCAGGATGTGCATTGATTATAGAAAGCTTAACAAGGCCACACGAAAAGATCACTTCCCGCTACCCTTCATAGACCAAATGTTGGAAAGATTAGCCAAACATTCATATTTTTGGTATCTAGATGGTTATTCAGGATTCTTCCATATTCCCATTCATCCTGATGACCAAGAAAAGACTACATTCACCTGTGTCGCTTGCGCGAAAATAAGGTGCCGGCATGACAGAAGAGTCGCCACCTTTCGTTATTTATCCCTCAGAGCGGGAAAGGAAACGATCGGAAAAACCTGACGAAAAAGGGTAAGACAAGGTCATCGCAACCATTGTCTGGGTTCGGGAGTCGGTTACGCAAGGGGAAGGTATTAGCACCCCTCACGTCCGTCGTACTCGACGGGATCCTCGCTTGTTTGTTTACTCGGACAGGTTGGTTTTATTCTATCTACCTATCGAGGCTGGCTGAAAAAGAAAAAATGACTCGGCAAAGCGTCGCACTTTATGCCTACGTATTCTCATCAGAGAATGAGAAATCAGAGTCAACGTAGTTCGGCCTACGAAGGGTTATAGGGGAAGGTAGCTCGCCAAGACTTCGCCATCTTGTGCCTACCTACTCTCAACAGGCATGAGAGATCAGAGCTCACGTAGTTCGGGCAACTACGGCTTATTTCCTGTCTTTACGAAAGAAGTGTTTTTTATTGTGTTTGCGATTTCAACCACACTAGAGACTATGACCTGAGAGTGAATGTGTCGCATGTCACCCAAAGGGTACCATACTAAACATCCAGACTGTGGAAAAGAAACTCTCCCACAATCCTTTCTTATATAGCTTAAGGCTCGTAACGTACGAAAGAAATCATTCATGATTACTGTATTTTAAAGTGTTTTGAGATGAGAAGAGAACAGGCCCAACTAGGAGGGAGACTATCAAGTCCTACTGTTGTCATGCCATGGATTCATCCTATGGTTGAGGTTTGAACAGGGAACTCCTAGAAGTTGTCATGCATAGGTTTCAACCTAAAAGTTTATCATCAAATCCTTATCCAAGGAAATGAGAGTCCTAAGGGATCATGTCAATGATACACCAAAACAGACAAAGCATCAGCTTAACAGTAAAATGCATGCAATGCAAGTGAGGGAGGAAATGTGTGTGGGGCTTCAGCCTCCACAGGCTCATCTCAACCTCAAGCCAGTCATGAAATAACAGTAATCATACTGAAAGATAAACAACATGCTATCAAGCAATAAACAGTAAACTGCAATCATACAGATAAAAGAAATGAAATGCCATCAGGCAAACAAACCACATGGGCAAGGGAGCTGGGCTCTACCGAATACCCGCAAGCAAAGCCATGCAATAACAATACAAGCAGAGGGAGCTACTCAACCTCTAATGCAATCATGCTCCTAGATTCTACTTATTCTAGATGAGCTTATTCTAATGCAACAGACAAGTCAAGCAAAACACAGCAATACAGAAAAGAAAAACAGAAGAAAGCCTCAGCTCCTCCAGCAGCAACTCAGTCTTCGGACTTTAATCATCAATTGCTTTCCAGGTATCAACCCTACAACATGAGTTTCAACTCATCTTCTCCCTTAAGCTTCAGCTTCTTGATCAGCTCCACCTTCAGGCTTCACCTAATCTTCAGGGATCTTCAAGTATCAACTTGATCTTCATGCTCTTCAAGCTTCAGCTGGAATGGCCATCTCAAGGATTCATCCTCTTCAAATCTTCAATGAAGTCTTCATCTTCATGCTCAGGCTCTGACATCTCTCAAGAATAATCAAAACCAGAGAAAATCACCTACTGGATAAGCTGGGGGATATTTGAACTGCTTATTTGATCACCAAAGGTGACCTATAAGGGTTCAATATCAAGTGAAGGGTTCCCTCAAAAGTTCTACCTCCTAGGTATAGCACTAATCCCTCCAAAGGAGAGAGGTGTATACCCTGGAGGGACTTTGAATCATAGGGAGGAATGGATGTGAAGAATACTATCCATGTTTGAGAAAGAAATTATCTACATCTAAGCTCTTCCTAATCCTAACCCTAAAACAAAACAAAAAGAAGAAGAACAAGCTCCTCAAGCTCCTCCAATGCCTCTTCCAATCTTCTAGTATGCTCCACAATGAGATGCCAAGCTCCTCAAACCAAAGGAAGACTCCAAAGCAAAGCAAACTAAACACACATGCCCTAAAGGCTACACAAACAATCATTCAATGCAAAAATCAACTAAAAATAGTATATTGTCATATTAAATCCTAATATAAATGCTAGGGGACCCTACATAACCACCCTTAAGTCCCATATATTCCCCATAGACTAAATTGCCCTAAAAACCCTAAATCTAAAATTGTTATTGACCTATTTTAAAGTTTTAAACTAATTCTACACTACCTAGAATTACCTAATTAAAACTACCCTAAAAATTATCACAAAAATATGGCATAAATTCGGGGGGAACCTAAAACATTCATATAATTATCCTAAAAAGATCGAACTCAAAATCCTAAGGGAACTACCCTAATTAAATTCTACAAATTAACATATCAACTAAAAGAATTAAAAAAAGCAATTAAAAGTAAAAATATGCAAAAAATATAAAAATGAAATAAAATGGCTATTTTATGATTTTATATTTTTCTAGACAGAAAATGGAAAATGGAAAAAAAGGTCTCATTAAAAAATACTCATTTTTCATTTTAATATGAATTTTTAAATATATAAAAAAATGAGAAAAAAAAAAGAAAATGAAAGGGAAATGCCTGGAGGTGTGAATAGCAGTGAGATGATGATGTACATAGTGCGCATGGGCTTGTACCTGGAGGTGTGATTAGTATTCGTTTTAGGCCCATTAATGTTCAGAAAAAAAACAAATAAAGAAAAAGAAAAGCTGGTGGTGCGAATAGCAGAGGATTGTAGTTCATTTCCAATTGGGCCTCCTTTAGGGGGTGTGGTTAGCAGGATTCATTAAAGCCCAGAACTAGCTTTAATGAAGCACAGCATTTTGCTGCTCTGACTTTCCCTCCCTATTTCTCTTTTGAACGTGAGCCCTTGGATGGCTTTTTTGGTCAACATTCTGCGTGTGATCTGACGGTGATGGTATCGTCTTCTTCATTAAGATGACTAGGGTTTCTGCAACCATGAAAACATGAGTTCCACGCACATATCTTCCAGCCCATCGTGCTCCCTCATTTCTCCACCATTCAACGTGATGCAAAGACCAATTTTGATCCACTTTCCACGTAGAATACAACCATGTCATTAGTTCATCTTGAAACAACCTAAATCGTCCAAACCGAACGCATAACCAAACCAACCTCAACATATCATCAAGTTTCGACTTCAATATTTCTTAGGTTTCTTTACACTAATATAACCACCTTGCATCACTGATCATCCTAAGCTATAGAACATGAATTTGTTCTCACCACAACTCCAGTTCTTGATCTTTAAAGAAATCGTGTGCCATAATCAAAACTCACCAATGTTTCTCAAAATTTCCAGCATTGATAACCTAATTGTCACTAACCCTTCTACACTAACCATTCTATCTAATTGTACATAAATAAGGGTGTAGAGAAGGTTTTGCAAACCTGGTTCTTGGCTATGGCAGAGGTAGTTTCTCTCCTCTTCAATGCTTGCAGCCTTCCAGGATTACTCTTTGTATGCTTGTAGGAGTTCTGTTTGCAAAAGAAATGATGTAGCAAGCTGGTACCACTGGATTCGAACCAGATTTGCTTCTTTGCAATTTCACCATCACACCTTCAAACCTTCATCCATGGCTCCTCAAACTAGTATTCATTTGTTCATTATGATGAATGGAGTGGATTTGTGTAGAAGAAACAAATGGAAATGAAGAAGAATAGAGGTTTGATCTTGAATTGCAAATGGAAGAAATTTGATCAATTCTCTCTTTTTTGCACTAACCCTCACCAATTATCACCAACTATCACCAACCTTGAATCAATGCAATTCATATTCAATATATAGAGATGCTTAGAAAGGCCTAGAACCTCTTAGAACCCTCTAGTAGGAACTTGAACTTTCCATGATATGGTTATTTGCATTTCAACTTCTCATGATATGGTACCTCATGTAAAAACCCTTATAATGCTTGTCACCAACTTGAATATCTTCTTACATGAGATTTAGGCCAAGATACAATGCTTAGACACCTTGTTTATTAAGCTTTTCTTTGTTTTGGTTTGGTACCCCATTATGCAAGCAAGCAAATTACAAAGCAACCCTAAGATTCAAGCCTCAAATCAAAATTGTGGCTGAACCATTGTTCTTAAAATGTCATTTGGAGTCAAAATAACCTATCATATGACATGGTTTGGATTTATAGCTTGGATTTTATGATTTTCCATTTCACTTGAATTAACTTATGCCTCATTTTTAGGCCATTTTTTATCACTTTTTTCTATGAGCCTTTCCAACATCTCATGACCACTCTAATAGCCTTAAAACATCATTCTAAGCAACTTTGATGTTGAAGATTTTTCCATTTGAAGCTTGGAAGTAGGAGATATGGCCTTATGCTTGAAATGACCTATAACTTCCAAATGACCAAAATGCCATTGGCTTGTCAAAGCCATAACTTGAGTTCTACAAATCCTATCAAGGACTTATAGTACTCTCTAGAAAGCTACGAAGATGATATTCAACATTCATGTTTACTAAGAGATCATAGGAATCATCCTACTAGGGAAAAAGTTGTCTGCAAGCTGGGTGACTTTCAAGGACCCAAATTCACATACCTCAGATGACCTGTAATTTGTCAAAACCATAACTTGAGCTCTGCAAATCCTATCAAGGACTTCTACCACTCAAATTAAATCTAAGAACAAGCTCTACAACATTCATGTTATGGGGAAGATGAGATGACAATCACATCTTGAGCTAAAACTGTCTGGAAGATAGGGATCAAACTAGGGGATTTTACACTGTCCATCCTTAGAAACCCTAGCTTAAAACTTCTCAAACTCCTCAATCATGATGATTTGGTCTAGGAATCATTCTTATAGTATCTCAATACATCCTTCCATGATCCCATGGCTCTTGGATTAGGTCTCAACCTTCTCCAAATCATCAGTTGACCTAGGGTAGACCCAGTCAAAACCCTAATTCTACCATTCATGGTTGAATCTTCTGAATTCTTGCATAATGACCTCTCTGGGCTTCATGATGACTTTCAAGACATCTCATAGGCTTTCTCAAAGCTTCAAGTTCATTCTCAAAGTCTCAGAATCATCTGAGGAGCACCCACAACTCTCAAGTTATGAGGCATACAACTTTGGTTTCAACCAATTCCTCTGAGGATCTCTTGAACTTTCTGATAAAGGTATCAACCTTCAAACACTTGATGGGTAAATAAATGTTGGTCAAATTTTAGGGTGCAACAGCTGCCCCTATTCAAACGGCTTGAACCTGACTGGGTGAGGAGCGAACGACTCTCAGCCAATCAAGGTGCGAGACGGTTGAATACCAGTAAACCCGGAAATTTGCCAACTGCTCAGGTACACGGTACTCTGAGGGGAACAAATCTTCGAACGCTTGAATAGTAGCTGCACGGCAACTAGCTGGAGAAATACTGATCTGACATCGCCGTCAGTTATCCACATTCAATTCTTCTGACATTGTCATTAGACAACCAAAACACCCAACATCGCCGCTAGAGGACTAGAGAACTCGACATCGCCGTCGAACAACCAAAATACCCAACATCGCCGCTGGAGAAAGAACACCCAACATCGCCGCTGGAGAACTGAATCACCTGACATCGCCGTCGATCAACCAAAATACCCAACATCGCCGCTGGAGAACTAAATCTGACATCGCCGTCGATCAACCAAAATACCCAACATCGCCGCTGGAGAACTAAATCTGACATCGCCGTCGATCAACCAAAATACCCAACATCGTCGCTGGAGAACTACAGAATCTGACAACCCTCCAACATCGCCGCTGGAAAACTAAACTATCTGACAACCCTTCAAAAAACATCCAACATCGCCGCTGGAAAACTAGATCACCTGACATCGCCGCCAGAAACCATCGTCCAACCTTGTCGCTGGAGAAATAGGGAATCTGACATCGCCGTCGGAAACAACCATACCCAACATCTCCGCTGGAGAACTAAATCATCTGACATCGCCGCCAGAACCAAACATCCAACATCGCCGCTGGAAACAGACATGATATGACCTCGACGCCAAAACAACCATCCAACATCGCTGCCGGAAACAAACATAATGAAGGTGAGAAAATACTTAGAAGGGGGGGTTGAATAAGTATGACAGAAAATAATCAAAGATAAAAACACAAGTATTTTTATCCTGGTTCGTTGAACTCAACTACTCCAGTCCACCCTTTTCAAGAGATCCTATCATACCTCTGTAGAGTTTCTGATCTACCTTCTTACTTACCTCTTCCTTACCTAGAGTGCTTGTAGGATGCATTGGAGTCTTTGCCATTTTGCTATCCAGCATGTTAAACTTCTTCAGAAGCTCTTTAACATACTTGGTCTGATGTATGTAGGTGCACTCTGGAGTCTGATTTACTTGGATTCCCAGAAAGAATCTCAGTTCTCCCATCATGCTCATCTCAAATTCTTCCTGCATACATTTAGCAAACTCCTTTCCAAGCATAATATTTGTTGATCCAAAAATAATATCATCTACATAAATTTGACAAATCAACAAATCTTTCTTAATGGTTTTACAAAATAGTGTGGTATCCACTTTTCCTCTGATGAAATTTTTCTTCAGAAGAAAATTACTCAACCTCTCATACCAAGCTCTGGGAGCTTGTTTTAGTCCATAAAGAGATTTTTTCAGTTTGTAAACATGATCTGGAAAATTTTCATTTTCAAAACCAGGAGGTTGGTGGACATACACTTCCTCTTCTATAATTCCATTAAGAAAAGCACTTTTAACATCCATCTGATAAAGAGTGATGTTATGTTGTGCAGCAAAAGAAATAAGCAAGCGTATAGACTCTAACCTTGCAACAGGAGCATATGTTTCTGTGTAGTCTATGCCTTCTTGTTGACTATAGCCTTGAGCAACCAGTCTTGCTTTGTTCCTTTCAACTTCTCCTTTTTCATTAAGTTTATTTCTGAAAACCCATTTTGTTCCAATAACATTGAAACCTTTAGGTCTTGGAACCAGATCCCAGACTTCATTCCTTGTGAATTGATTCAGCTCCTCTTGCATAGCTAAAATCCATTCATTATCTTCCAGAGCCTCATCAACAGATGTTGGTTCTATAATTGACACTAAGCCACAGAAGGAAGATTCAGAAGTTCTGAGAAATGCTCTTGTCCTTATTGGATCATCTTTCTTTCCAATTATCACATCCTCTGGATGAGAAGCTTTCATTCTGGAAGAAGATCCTCTGACTGTTGGTCTTTCAGAAATATGAAGATTTTCAAGTTGGGAAGTTAGAGGCGTAGCATCTGGATTTGCTTCAGAGTCTTTGTCTTCAGTCTTGTCTGCCTCTGAGCCTTCAGAGTCTGTGAGAATAACTTCTCTATCTGCAGAACTTTCAACTTGCTTTGGCTTTTCAGAGCCAAGCTTATCATCAAATCTAACATGAATAGATTCTTCCACAATCTGTGTTTCAGTATTGAATACTCTGTAGCCTTTAGAGCGTTCAGAATAACCAAGCATGAAACACTTCTGTGCTTTGGAATCAAACTTGTTCAGATGATCTTTAGTGTTAAGCATATAACAGATACATCCAAATGGATGAAAATAAGCAATGTTTGGCTTTCTGTTTCTCCACAATTCATAGGGAGTCTTTTCCAGAAGAGGTCTTACAGACACTCTGTTCTGAATATAACATGCTGTATTTATTGCTTCTGCCCAAAAGTATTTTGCCAGATTTGTCTCGTTGATCATGGTTCTGGCCATTTCTTGCAATGTTCTATTTTTCCTCTCTACAACTCCATTTTGTTGTGGAGTTCTAGGACAGGAGAAATCATGTGCAATTCCTTTTTCAGAAAAATATTTTTCAAAATATTTGTTTTCAAATTCACCACCATGATCACTTCTGACTTTAATAATTTTGCATTCTTTTTCAGTCTGGACTTGATTGCAGAAGTCAATGAACACAGAATGAGACTCATCCTTGTGTTTTAGAAACTTTACCCATGTCCATCTGCTGTAGTCATCTACAATGACTAACCCATACTTCTTGCCTCTGATGGATGCAGTTTTCACTGGTCCAAACAGATCAATATGAAGTAATTCCAATGGTCTAGAGGTGGAAACAACATTTTTTGGTTTAAAATGAGATTTTGAAAATTTACCCTTTTGACATGCGCCACACAGAGCATCTGAATTGAACTTCAGATTAGGGAGTTCTCTGACCAGATTGAGTTTATTAATCTGAGATATACGTCTCATATTAATATGTCCCAATCTTCTATGCCAGACCCATTGCTCATCATTCACAGATAAAAGGCATTTTACATTTTGAACTTTAAGTTCTGAAAGGTTAATTTTGTAAATGTTGTTTTTCCTCTTTCCACTGAATAGGATTGAACCATTCTTTTGACATACAGCTTTGCAACATTTTTGATTAAAGATGATATCATAACCATTGTCACTTAATTGACTTATGGACAATAGATTATGTTTCAATCCTTCAACTAACAGAACATTAGAAATAGAGGGTAGGTTACCATTACCTATTGTACCAGAGCCAATGATCTTGCCCTTCTGGTTCCCTCCAAATTTCACGTCCCCTCCAGATCTAAGTTCCAGGCTTTGGAACATAGACCTTTCGCCCGTCATATGTCGTGAGCATCCAGAGTCCAGGTACCATGATTGGTGTCTGGATTTTGCTGCTAAGAACATCTGCAACAGGTATTATTTGACTTTTAGGTACCCAGATCTTCTTGGGTCCTTTGGGGTTAGATGTTCTGTGGTTTTGCCTAAACTTTTGTTTTTCAACATAGTGTTTATTCTGGCTAACCCTTGGCTTAAACACATAAGTACTCTTTTCAGAGCTTGTATGTTTAATATCATTCAGATGACCAAACTTAAAATGAGAGTACAGAGGAGTCTTCTTGATGAAGAGTTTATCAACAGACTTTGGATTGCTTCCAGAGGAGGATTCACATCCAATGCCTCTTCCGTTGTTCCCACTAACACCATAGATCATAGAAGCCATTTTGCTTCTGTCTATGCTTTTAGTGAGGAATCTTTTAAAACTGGAGTCATATTTTTCTAAAATATTTTCAATTGACTCTGTTTTAGGATCAGATTCTTGTTGAGTTGTTTCTAAATCATTTTTGAGTTTTAAATTTATTTCTTTCTGCTCAACAAGTTCTGTTCTCAGAAGATCAATCTCAGATTCAAGATTGCTTTTCAGCTTCTTGTATTTGAGTTTAATCTTGCTGTAGCTTTCCAACATGTCAGATAAACTTTCAACAAGTTCAGCTCTGGAGAGTTCAGAAAATACCTCTTCAGAGTCAGAGTCTGATTCTGACTCAGATTCAGATGATGACGTTCCTTCATCTTGATCATTTGTGTTGGCCATCAGTGCAACATTTGCACATTCTTCCTCAGATTCAGAAGATGATTCAGATTCATCTGAGTCATCCCATGTAGCCATCAGAACCTTTTTCTTTTTATCAAACTTCCTTTTGGGTTTTTCCTTTTGAAGTTTGGGACATTCACTCTTGTAGTGTCCAGGTTCTTTACATTCAAAGCAAGTGACCTCTTTCTTGCCAGATCTTCTGTGTCCAGAAGATTCTCTCTTTTGATCAGATCTTCTGAAGTTGTTGAACTTCTTCCCTTTGTGCTTCCAGAGTTTGTTGATCCTTCTGGACAGCATAGATAGTTCATCTTCTTCTTCAGAAGAAGATTCCTCAGAGCTTTCTTCATTAACCTGCAAAGCTTTAACAGATTTGTTAGATTTAAACGCTAAGGATTTACCTTTATCTTTCTTCTGGGGTTCATCTTCCTCCAGCTCAATCTCATGACTTCTCAAAGAACTGATGAGTTCTTCTAATGAGATTTTGTTCAGATCCTTGGCCAGCTTCAATGCAGTCACCATAGGTCTCCATCTGGTAGGAAGACTTCTGATGATCTTCTTGACATGATCAGATGTTGAGTAGCCCTTGTCCAGAACTTTCAACCCAGCTGTTAGAATCTGAAATCTGGAAAACATAGTCTCAATGTTCTCAGATTCTTCCATTTTGAACGCTTCATACTTCTGTATCAGCGCCAGAGCCTTTGTTTCTTTCACCTGAGAATTTCCCTCATGAGTCATTTTGAGAGACTCAAACATATCATGAGCAGTGTCTCTGTTGGTAATCTTCTCATACTCTGTATGCGAGATTGCATTAAGAAGTATGGTTCTGGCTTTGTGATGATTCTTGAATTCTTTCTTCTGCTCCTCAGTCATTGATTTTCTATCAATCTTTTTGCCATCCTTAGTAGGATGTTCATATCCATCAATGACTAAATCCCAGAGATCAGCATCATACCCCAAAAAAAAACTTTCAAGTCTATCTTTCCAATAGTCAAATTTTTCTCCATCAAACATTGGAGGTTTGGTGCTGATTCTGTCTCCTTCATATTTGTTGCTTGATGTAGGAATATCACCCATAATAGCAACCAAATAAATAACAGAGTATTTTTCTCACTGGATCTTTATCTGTCACGGTTAAGCGAATGCACACTCAGAACCGGAGCTCTGATGCCAACTGAAGGTGAGAAAATACTTAGAAGGGGGGGTTGAATAAGTATGACAGAAAATAATCAAAGATAAAAACACAAGTATTTTTATCCTGGTTCGTTGAACTTAACTACTCCAGTCCACCCTTTTCAAGAGTGATTTGCCTTTCTCAACAAGGACTTAATCCACTATTCAAATCAACTGATTACAAATAGCAACACCTAAGAACAACTGTTCTTGGTCTTCTCAAGAGCTACTGATCTAACCTAGATCCTCTTAAGGAAAACTTCCTTTACAAATTAATGTAATACAATGTAAGAGTAAGAAATTGCTTCTAAGAAAGCTATAAACACAACTGTGTTATTTCTCTAAGTTTAGAACAATGTATGAACAGCAAAGAATATGAGAGCTTTTAGCGTGAGAGAGTTCTTGCAATAAGTTCGTCAATTTCGTCACTTGAAGAATGAGCTATGATATCCTTTATATAGCCACTTGAATATTGGAGAGAATATTTTACCGTTGGAGAAGATATTTCCAATATCAAAATAGTACTGTCCTTTGTACTATTGCAGCAGAGAGACGGCGCACAAAATGTGGGTGTAGCAATTGTCTGCTGAGCTGTGATTATACCATATATGGAATGTACCAGAGGAATAATATTCTTGCAGAGAAATTTGTCTATCCCAATTAAGGAAAGATTTGCTGGCATATTCCAACGGATATATTAAAATAATCTTCTTCAAATAATTCTTCAGATAGTTCAGATCAACAATCAATATCAGAGTCTTCAGTCTTCAGAATCTTCTGGAAACTTCAGAGCCTAAGATGTTCTTCAGATGTTGATGAATCAGAGTCTGGTGCAGCTGTGTGCTTGAAGCGTAACATGCTCTTAGATCAGAGTCTTCACTCAGATCAGAGTCTTCTCTCATTCAGAGTCTCTTCACTCAGAGTCTTCTTTCATTCAGATTCTTGATAACATATGCAGCGTGTTGTATCTTCAGAATCTTGATGACTAAGCTCTTATACTTCAGATTCTTCTAATCTTCAGATGCTCTTGAGCCATTCAGAATTTTATTGTTCACATCAAATTTGCTCTTTAAGATTAAAATCTTTTGTGCCTGTAGAAAACAGTTTAGAACAAATTTAGAGAGCATAATTCTTGTATACAAATTATCATTAATGTTATCATCAAAACATAGAGGTATTACTAAGACACAATCTGTGCTCTTACAATCTCCCCCTTTTTGATGATGACAAAACATGAGCAATTTGTTCAATAAAAATGAATTAAAATTACTCCCCCTGAGATTAACAATCTCCCCCTGAAATGAATACTCTAATGGAATTAGATACTTCCCTTTCTGGTTGAGTACATTTCAGATTCAGAGCCTGATTACATTTCAGATTCAAAGCCTGATTGAATCCTGGTTGACATCCTGATTGAAGCCTGGTTGACATATGTTTGACTTCTAGAGTCAAAGCTTGATGCCATATTAAAGCTTGATGCCAGATGAACAACTTCAGAACACTTGGTTGTTTATCTTGCCATTTCCTGTCTTGAGTTATCTTTTAGATCATAGTACTCAAGGTTAGATATCAGAGTCTGGTCTACTCAGATTTAGCTATTTTTGATCAGGTTCTGAAAAGATAGATCTCAGGAAAAACTTCAATGAAATTTGTCAGAGTCTGGTTATCTAAATTTGTCAGAGTCTGGTTAGATTCAAAGAATGTTAGTAACATGTCTGACTTAGTTCAGATAATTGCTTATAGATTTGAATAATCAGATTCTATTTTGTTTCTCCCCCTTTTTGTCATAATCAAAAAGAATTTTAAAAGACAGTAAAGATGCAGAAGAAACACATATCCAGATAAGCAAAAAGATCATTGTCATTAAGTCAAGAGAACAAAACATATCAGAAGACAATCAAAAACAAAACAAAACATGAAAAAAAAAACTTGAGCAAAACATCAAGTAGGTTTAGCAGATGAGGCTTGTTGAGAAGCAATGAGTTGCAGCAGTGCTGTAATCCTTTCTGAATTTTCATCTTGCTTAGCCATCCAAGTTTTCATTTCTTCATTTGTTTTCTTTTGATCAACCATGAAATCCTTTAGTTCTTTGACATCCTTCTGAAGATCTGTAGATTCTGAAACAGAAGATTCTGGAACAGTGGATTCTGAAACAATCTGAGTGACATCAGGTGCAGGAATTTCTGGAGGTGGAGGAGCTTCTAGAAGAAGAATAGGAGGAGGGTTTCTCTTAATCCGTTTTTGATAAGCAGCAAGCCTTACTTTTGACAATCTAAGACATTGAGTCCTGATTTTCAAAGCCTCCCTATTCAGTCTGTAAAGATATTTCTTCCAAACAGCATTAGCAGCCTCTTTGTCCATAGTAGTCATGCAAACATCCATAATGTCAGCAAAGTCTGAGACATTATCCTTATCAAAATCTCTTAACATAGTATAAACACTTGATCCCAATTCTGCTTCATCAGGGATTCTGGGTTGGGTTGGTTGTGTTTGTGGTGTTTGTTTAGAGGGTTGAGGTTGTGAAGATGGATGTTCAGATGTTTGTGGTTCAGAAGATTGAGGATGTGAAGATGGATGTTCAGATGTTGGTTGGTTGTTTTGTGGTTCAGATGTTTGTTGGTTGATTTGTGGTTCAGATGTTGGTTGGGTGGTTTGTGGTTCAGATGTTGGTTGTGGAGTGTTTTGGATTTCAAGAGGTTGTGGAGTGAGAGTTTGAGTTGGGGAATTTTGTGGAGAAGGTGGATGTTCAGAAGTTGGAGATTTAAACAGTTGTTTCCAAACATTCTCAGAACGAGGTTGTTTGAGATCATTCAAGCATTCATTAATGTAACCAGATGATTCATCATCAGATGATGTATCAGAGTGGTTAGATTTTTCAGAAGTTGAAGATAAAATGATAGAACGGTTTAAAGGTGTGATATCTAATATCTCATTAGGATTAATGAGATTTTCAGGTTGGTCAGAGTGTTCAGGGTGAACATCCTCTGGAATGGTAGATTCTGGGATAGTGTTTTGTGGTTGTGGTGTTGTTTGTTGAGTTTGTTGGGGAATGTTTGATGGTTGTGGTGTAAAAGTCTCAGATGGTCTAGATCTTTTAAATATAAGGGGTGAGTCAGATGGTGTGGGGGTATCAGAATGATGAACAGGATTAGAATCAGTGTTAAATACCTGTTTCAGAGTATCTCTAATTTCTTCAAAAGTTGCTGCAGGAGGATTTTGTTGAACCTTCTTCAGCTTCTTCCTTTTCTTCTTCTTTTCAGCATCTGAATGCTTCCTTTTCTTCTGATGACCTTCACTATCAGCTTTTCTCTTACGTCTTCTTTCCCTTGTCAAATCAGGAAGAACTTGGCCTTCCTTCTGCACAAGATTGGCAGGAATCTCAACACCATCTCTGATGCAGCGAGCAACATACTCAGCAATAAGTTCTCTAGGTTCATCTGAGGTGAATAAAGGAAAATCCTCAACAGGAATCCTTCTTCCCCTAACTTCTTCAGAGTTAGTTTTCCTTGGTTTCTCAGATAAATCTTCAACCAGTTTCATCCTTCTCAGAGTTAAACCATTAATTTCAGAGCCAATGATATAATTCAGATCTTCTGTCAACCCAGCCTCTTGCAGATGCGCCACAAGTTGGTTTTCTATCAGAATATCTGAAATCAGCCTTCCCATAGGAATCCATGTTCTGACTTTTCCAAATTTATCTCTGGCTGTTTCCCTTGTTTCCTTGACGTGAGATACCAGATGATTAAACAACAGATATGGAAGATCAATCTGAATGTTTTGGTGTAAACAATACATGAAGTAAAGTTGTTCAGCATTAACATAATCAGAAGAGTTTGAAGAGGGTCTGTGAAAGATGGTGTTCATGAAAATCTTAGCCCATATTTTGTAAGTGGGTTTCAAGAACTTAACCTTCTTACAAGGTTCACCAGTAGTGCAGATTTCTTGACAAACATCTTTCAGATCTTCACGCGCAGAAGACAGAGAGGTTACTCCATCAGTTGCCTTAAAACCTATGAGTTTCCTGATCAGATTTTCAGTGATAACAATCTTTTTCCCCAGCACAGAGGAGTGAATGAACTTTGGAGTAGCAAATGCATGGATCCAAAACTCCTTCACTAACTTTGGATACACAGGACCCATAAGCCTGTCAAAGTAACCGTCCCAGCCTTGTGCTTTGATTGAAGAAATCAGATCAAACCCATTTTCAGCAAGATCTTCTAAATCCACGAAACTTTCACACAGTACTTCAAGTGAATCAACAGGAGTTAGAAGAGTGCGTACTGGTTCTATGATAGTGGTAGCATCTTTGGTAGTAACTGCTTTTGAAGTAGATGCCATTGTTGATGATGATGAAGAAGATGAAGGTTTCTGAGTTCTTTTAGGGTTTGAAAAGAGAGAGAACAACAGACAAAAGCGCATATGTGTTTGAGAATGTGAAAAATGTGAATGTGTTAAGAGAGTGGTTTATATAGACAAATAAAGCAAGCATGGGAAACACAACAGACACACATAGGACACATACGCACGTTTGCATTAAATGAAAAGTAATCATTTTTAATTATGATATGACATTTGGGGGGAAAATCAAGACAGATTGAGATTTTCAAAGCAATACCTTAAACGTCATAATCAGTAGGTGTACTCCATCTTTTCAGATTCTGAGTGACACGTGTTTGCTTGCATGTGATTCTATAACTCTTAAGAAATGAAACGTTTTCAACTTTCAGATCCTCTGAGATGGTCAGTACAGAGTTTCACACAAAAAAAATAAATCACAGATAAAATAAACAAGCAAAACAGATGAAATACTTCAGAGTGTTAAACACTTAGCATCTGATAAGTTGACTCTGAGAAATATTACTCTGGACAAAAATCCATACAAATATTTTTCAGAATAAACTTAAACCTATCTTCAGCAAGGGGTTTTGTGAAAATATCTGCCCATTGATGATCTGTATCAACAAAGGCTAAATTTATTACACCCTTCTGAACATAGTCTCTGATGAAATGATGTTTAATCTCTATATGTTTGGCCTTAGAGTGTAAAATTGGATTTTTGGATAAACATATAGCAGAAGTATTATCACAGAAGATAGAAAGATTACTCTCATAGATTTGATAATCTTCTAGTTGACTCTTCATCCAGAGCATCTGAGTGGAACATCCAGCAGCAGCAATGTATTCTGCCTCTGTGGTTGATAGTGAAATTGTTGGTTGCTTCTTGCTGTACCATGAGATCAGATGACTTCCAAGAAACTGACAGCTTCCAGAAGTACTTTTGCGCTCAACTCTATCTCCAGCATAGTCAGCATCACAGAATCCAACTAGTGAATATTCGTCAGATCTTCTGTAACACAAACCAACATTAGCAGTACCTTTCAGATACCTTAGAATCCTCTTAACAGCAGTTAAGTGTGATTCTCTAGGATCTGATTGGAATCTAGCACATAAACAAACACTAAACAGAATGTCTGGTCTAGAAGCAGTCAAATAGAGAAGAGATCCTATCATACCTCTGTAGAGTTTCTGATCTACCTTCTTACTTACCTCTTCCTTACCTAGAGTGCTTGTAGGATGCATTGGAGTCTTTGCCATTTTGCTATCCAGCATGTTAAACTTCTTCAGAAGCTCTTTAACATACTTGGTCTGATGTATGTAGGTGCACTCTGGAGTCTGATTTACTTGGATTCCCAGAAAGAATCTCAGTTCTCCCATCATGCTCATCTCAAATTCTTCCTGCATACATTTAGCAAACTCCTTTCCAAGCATAATATTTGTTGATCCAAAAATAATATCATCTACATAAATTTGACAAATCAACAAATCTTTCTTAATGGTTTTACAAAATAGTGTGGTATCCACTTTTCCTCTGATGAAATTTTTCTTCAGAAGAAAATTACTCAACCTCTCATACCAAGCTCTGGGAGCTTGTTTTAGTCCATAAAGAGATTTTTTCAGTTTGTAAACATGATCTGGAAAATTTTCATTTTCAAAACCAGGAGGTTGGTGGACATACACTTCCTCTTCTATAATTCCATTAAGAAAAGCACTTTTAACATCCATCTGATAAAGAGTGATGTTATGTTGTGCAGCAAAAGAAATAAGCAAGCGTATAGACTCTAACCTTGCAACAGGAGCATATGTTTCTGTGTAGTCTATGCCTTCTTGTTGACTATAGCCTTGAGCAACCAGTCTTGCTTTGTTCCTTTCAACTTCTCCTTTTTCATTAAGTTTATTTCTGAAAACCCATTTTGTTCCAATAACATTGAAACCTTTAGGTCTTGGAACCAGATCCCAGACTTCATTCCTTGTGAATTGATTCAGCTCCTCTTGCATAGCTAAAATCCATTCATTATCTTCCAGAGCCTCATCAACAGATGTTGGTTCTATAATTGACACTAAGCCACAGAAGGAAGATTCAGAAGTTCTGAGAAATGCTCTTGTCCTTATTGGATCATCTTTCTTTCCAATTATCACATCCTCTGGATGAGAAGCTTTCATTCTGGAAGAAGATCCTCTGACTGTTGGTCTTTCAGAAATATGAAGATTTTCAAGTTGGGAAGTTAGAGGCGTAGCATCTGGATTTGCTTCAGAGTCTTTGTCTTCAGTCTTGTCTGCCTCTGAGCCTTCAGAGTCTGTGAGAATAACTTCTGTATCTGCAGAACTTTCAACTTGCTTTGGCTTTTCAGAGCCAAGCTTATCATCAAATCTAACATGAATAGATTCTTCCACAATCTGTGTTTCAGTATTGAATACTCTGTAGCCTTTAGAGCGTTCAGAATAACCAAGCATGAAACACTTCTGTGCTTTGGAATCAAACTTGTTCAGATGATCTTTAGTGTTAAGCATATAACAGATACATCCAAATGGATGAAAATAAGCAATGTTTGGCTTTCTGTTTCTCCACAATTCATAGGGAGTCTTTTCCAGAAGAGGTCTTACAGACACTCTGTTCTGAATATAACATGCTGTATTTATTGCTTCTGCCCAAAAGTATTTTGCCAGATTTGTCTCGTTGATCATGGTTCTGGCCATTTCTTGCAATGTTCTATTTTTCCTCTCTACAACTCCATTTTGTTGTGGAGTTCTAGGACAGGAGAAATCATGTGCAATTCCTTTTTCAGAAAAATATTTTTCAAAATATTTGTTTTCAAATTCACCACCATGATCACTTCTGACTTTAATAATTTTGCATTCTTTTTCAGTCTGGACTTGATTGCAGAAGTCAATGAACACAGAATGAGACTCATCCTTGTGTTTTAGAAACTTTACCCATGTCCATCTGCTGTAGTCATCTACAATGACTAACCCATACTTCTTGCCTCTGATGGATGCAGTTTTCACTGGTCCAAACAGATCAATATGAAGTAATTCCAATGGTCTAGAGGTGGAAACAACATTTTTTGGTTTAAAATGAGATTTTGAAAATTTACCCTTTTGACATGCGCCACACAGAGCATCTGAATTGAACTTCAGATTAGGGAGTCCTCTGACCAGATTGAGTTTATTAATCTGAGATATACGTCTCATATTAATATGTCCCAATCTTCTATGCCAGACCCATTGCTCATCATTCACAGATAAAAGGCATTTTACATTTTGAACTTTAAGTTCTGAAAGGTTAATTTTGTAAATGTTGTTTTTCCTCTTTCCACTGAATAGGATTGAACCATTCTTTTGACATACAGCTTTGCAACATTTTTGATTAAAGATGATATCATAACCATTGTCACTTAATTGACTTATGGACAATAGATTATGTTTCAATCCTTCAACTAACAGAACATTAGAAATAGAGGGTAGGTTACCATTACCTATTGTACCAGAGCCAATGATCTTGCCCTTCTGGTTCCCTCCAAATTTCACGTCCCCTCCAGATCTAAGTTCCAGGCTTTGGAACATAGACCTTTCGCCCGTCATATGTCGTGAGCATCCAGAGTCCAGGTACCATGATTGGTGTCTGGATTTTGCTGCTAAGAACATCTGCAACAGGTATTATTTGACTTTTAGGTACCCAGATCTTCTTGGGTCCTTTGGGGTTAGATGTTCTGTGGTTTTGCCTAAACTTTTGTTTTTCAACATAGTGTTTATTCTGGCTAACCCTTGGCTTAAACACATAAGTACTCTTTTCAGAGCTTGTATGTTTAATATCATTCAGATGACCAAACTTAAAATGAGAGTACAGAGGAGTCTTCTTGATGAAGAGTTTATCAACAGACTTTGGATTGCTTCCAGAGGAGGATTCACATCCAATGCCTCTTCCGTTGTTCCCACTAACACCATAGATCATAGAAGCCATTTTGCTTCTGTCTATGCTTTTAGTGAGGAATCTTTTAAAACTGGAGTCATATTTTTCTAAAATATTTTCAATTGACTCTGTTTTAGGATCAGATTCTTGTTGAGTTGTTTCTAAATCATTTTTGAGTTTTAAATTTATTTATTTCTGCTCAACAAGTTCTGTTCTCAGAAGATCAATCTCAGATTCAAGATTGCTTTTCAGCTTCTTGTATTTGAGTTTAATCTTGCTGTAGCTTTCCAACATGTCAGATAAACTTTCAACAAGTTCAGCTCTGGAGAGTTCAGAAAATACCTCTTCAGAGTCAGAGTCTGATTCTGACTCAGATTCAGATGATGACGTTCCTTCATCTTGATCATTTGTGTTGGCCATCAGTGCAACATTTGCACATTCTTCCTCAGATTCAGAAGATGATTCAGATTCATCTGAGTCATCCCATGTAGCCATCAGAACCTTTTTCTTTTTATCAAACTTCCTTTTGGGTTTTTCCTTTTGAAGTTTGGGACATTCACTCTTGTAGTGTCCAGGTTCTTTACATTCAAAGCAAGTGACCTCTTTCTTGCCAGATCTTCTGTGTCCAGAAGATTCTCTCTTTTGATCAGATCTTCTGAAGTTGTTGAACTTCTTCCCTTTGTGCTTCCAGAGTTTGTTGATCCTTCTGGACAGCATAGATAGTTCATCTTCTTCTTCAGAAGAAGATTCCTCAGAGCTTTCTTCATTAACCTGCAAAGCTTTAACAGATTTGTTAGATTTAAACGCTAAGGATTTACCTTTATCTTTCTTCTGGGGTTCATCTTCCTCCAGCTCAATCTCATGACTTCTCAAAGAACTGATGAGTTCTTCTAATGAGATTTTGTTCAGATCCTTGGCCAGCTTCAATGCAGTCACCATAGGTCTCCATCTGGTAGGAAGACTTCTGATGATCTTCTTGACATGATCAGATGTTGAGTAGCCCTTGTCCAGAACTTTCAACCCAGCTGTTAGAATCTGAAATCTGGAAAACATAGTCTCAATGTTCTCAGATTCTTCCATTTTGAACGCTTCATACTTCTGTATCAGCGCCAGAGCCTTTGTTTCTTTCACCTGAGAATTTCCCTCATGAGTCATTTTGAGAGACTCAAACATATCATGAGCAGTGTCTCTGTTGGTAATCTTCTCATACTCTGTATGCGAGATTGCATTAAGAAGTATGGTTCTGGCTTTGTGATGATTCTTGAATTCTTTCTTCTGCTCCTCAGTCATTGATTTTCTATCAATCTTTTTGCCATCCTTAGTAGGATGTTCATATCCATCAATGACTAAATCCCAGAGATCAGCATCATACCCCAAAAAAAAACTTTCAAGTCTATCTTTCCAATAGTCAAATTTTTCTCCATCAAACATTGGAGGTTTGGTGCTGATTCTGTCTCCTTCATATTTGTTGCTTGATGTAGGAATATCACCCATAATAGCAACCAAATAAATAACAGAGTATTTTTCTCACTGGATCTTTATCTGTCACGGTTAAGCGAATGCACACTCAGAACCGGAGCTCTGATGCCAACTGAAGGTGAGAAAATACTTAGAAGGGGGGGTTGAATAAGTATGACAGAAAATAATCAAAGATAAAAACACAAGTATTTTTATCCTGGTTCGTTGAACTCAACTACTCCAGTCCACCCTTTTCAAGAGTGATTTGCCTTTCTCAACAAGGACTTAATCCACTATTCAAATCAACTGATTACAAATAGCAACACCTAAGAACAACTGTTCTTGGTCTTCTCAAGAGCTACTGATCTAACCTAGATCCTCTTAAGGAAAACTTCCTTTACAAATTAATGTAATACAATGTAAGAGTAAGAAATTGCTTCTAAGAAAGCTATAAACACAACTGTGTTATTTCTCTAAGTTTAGAACAATGTATGAACAGCAAAGAATATGAGAGCTTTTAGCGTGAGAGAGTTCTTGCAATAAGTTCGTCAATTTCGTCACTTGAAGAATGAGCTATGATATCCTTTATATAGCCACTTGAATATTGGAGAGAATATTTTACCGTTGGAGAAGATATTTCCAATATCAAAATAGTACTGTCCTTTGTACTATTGCAGCAGAGAGACGGCGCACAAAATGTGGGTGTAGCAATTGTCTGCTGAGCTGTGATTATACCATATATGGAATGTACCAGAGGAATAATATTCTTGCAGAGAAATTTGTCTATCCCAATTAAGGAAAGATTTGCTGGCATATTCCAACGGATATATTAAAATAATCTTCTTCAAATAATTCTTCAGATAGTTCAGATCAACAATCAATATCAGAGTCTTCAGTCTTCAGAATCTTCTGGAAACTTCAGAGCCTAAGATGTTCTTCAGATGTTGATGAATCAGAGTCTGGTGCAGCTGTGTGCTTGAAGCGTAACATGCTCTTAGATCAGAGTCTTCACTCAGATCAGAGTCTTCTCTCATTCAGAGTCTCTTCACTCAGAGTCTTCTTTCATTCAGATTCTTGATAACATATGCAGCGTGTTGTATCTTCAGAATCTTGATGACTAAGCTCTTATACTTCAGATTCTTCTAATCTTCAGATGCTCTTGAGCCATTCAGAATTTTATTGTTCACATCAAATTTGCTCTTTAAGATTAAAATCTTTTGTGCCTGTAGAAAACAGTTTAGAACAAATTTAGAGAGCATAATTCTTGTATACAAATTATCATTAATGTTATCATCAAAACATAGAGGTATTACTAAGACACAATCTGTGCTCTTACACATAACTCTGAGAGACACTCGACATCGCCGTCGTACAAATATAATCTCTGCTGGGGAGCTAAAGAGTCTGACATCGCCGTCAAACATAATCTCCTGACATCGCCGCCAGAAACAAACATCCAACATCGCCGCTGGAAACAAACATAATCTGACCTCGCCGTCGAATCCAAAATACCCAACATCGCCGCTGGAGAACTGAAGAGTCTGACATCTCCGTCGGACAACCAAAACATCCAACATCGCCGCTGGAAGATTAAATCACCTGACATCGCCGTCAAACAACCAAAATACCCAACATCGCCGCTGGAGAACTGAAGAATCTGAAAATACCCAACATCGCCGCTGGAAAACTAGAGAGTCTGACATACCTAACATCGCCGCTGGAGAACCAAAGAACCCGACATCGCCGTCGAACAACCAAAATACCCAACATCGCCGCTGGAGAACCAAAGAATCTGAGTCACCTAACATCGCCGTCAGAAACAAAACACCCAACATCGCCGCTGTAGAACTAAAGAATCTGAGAACCACCCAACATCGCCGCTGGAAAAAATAGAGGATCTGACAAACACCCAACATCGCCGCTGGAAGACTAGATCAACTTGACATACCCAACATCGCCGCTGGAAAAAATAGAATCCCTGTCAAAACACCCAACATCGTCGCTGGAGCACTAAATCTGACCTCGCCGTCGGACAATCGAAATACCCAACGTCGCCGCTGGAAGACTAGCATAATCTGGGAAACAAACAAAACCTGACCTCGCCGTCAAGACAAACGTCCAACATCGCTGCTGGAGAGCTAAATCTGACCTCGCCGTCAGGGTGAAGAAACTTCATTGGGGAATGGGTCACACGGTAACCGGTAATTCATAGTCGATCATACCATCAGGTATTCAGAGAAACTGAGAAAACCGCTTCATTAACACGGTCAGACTTCAATCATGGAGTCTTCAAGGGAGATTTCAACTTCGCCGTCGGACAACCTGCTGAGGAGGATGCTTCGCCGTTGGGGAATCTGGAGGACTATCAAGTAACTCCGCTCCGGGGGTCCAGAAATCATTCTGGATGAATCAACTCTGCTGAGGGCTTCAAGAATCATCTTGAACTGATAACCATTCTGAGCAAACACTCTGTTGGGGATTCCAGGAATCATCCTGGGCAACTCTTGTCGGGGACAAACCAACCATGGCTTGAGCAGCTTCTAAGGATTCGGCTCTCTTGGGGCTTCAGGAATCATCCTGGGCGATCTTAGCTGGGGACTCTAAGTATCAACTTAAGCAACCAACTCTGGAGACTGCACTGGGGTCTTAAGAATCATCTTAAGCAAACGGCCCTGCTGAGGAATTCAAGAATCATCTTAAACTGAAGACTTCGCTGGGGATCTCAAAAATCATCTTGAGCAAATGATCCTTCGGCGGAACACCTGTAAAACAAGAATGGTAACAACCTAGATCATGTTTATGATGCATATGCTTCGGCGCCATGCTCCACACGGTGGAAATGCTATGCAATCATGCACCATGATGCGATCCTGTCAGCAAAATAAATGCCGAGGGGGAAATCCTCTTGTCAAGGAGAAAGAACTACTCAGATAGAGGAGTCATCCTGCTGAGGAGAACGTGGATACGCCAATATCAATTGGACTCCGTCCGGGGAAATGATCTTCAGTTGACTGCTGCGGGGAAACAACTTCAGCTGATCAACACCCCCCTGGGGAATACTACTCATGGTCTGATCACCTCCCAAGGATTCGGCTCTCTTGGGTATCTGCAAACTCGGTTGAGGAAGAAGAAATCCTTTTGCTTCGCTGGAGAGAGTACAACTCTGGGGAAGATACGTCATCAGCTGTTCAACGCTTTGCTAGGGAAAACCACTCATGGTCCCAACTGCTTCGCTGGAGAGAGTACGACTCTGATGAGGGACTTCAATTCCGCTGGGGGAAGAAGGAGTCATCCGACTTTGGGGGAGAGTACAACGCTGCAGGGGAATACAGCATCGGCTGTTCCAACACTCTACTGGGGAAGGGGGAGTCATCCGACTTCGGGGATATCGATCCTAATCTGCTGAGAATAATCTCGCATACGCCTTACGGGGACTGACCCTTCTGGGTAACACTTGCTGGACTATCCAGTCTGATGAGGAATACCTGTGTATCAACACTGCTGGGGATATCAATCCTTAGCTACTCATTACTCACTCTGATGGAGATGTACTGACCCTATCAAGGAAACACCTCTGACGTCTGCGGAAGATAACAATCGATCATTGAACTTGAATCTCACTTCACTGAGGAAAACGACCCTGAAAGGTCTTTTTGAACACCCTAAGTCCTTATAGGGTACGAAGCAATCTGCTGAGAAATAACTCTTCTCTGGCTGACATCAAAATCTACCCGTCTAGAGATTACTCAATCAGGGGATCACCGCCGACCTCTGCTTGAGGAATGAGTCAATGACCTGGACTCGGAGGGAAAGGGAGTCATACTCGGACTCTGTGGGGATACAACATTGCATCAGTCCCACTGCTGGGGAAATAAACCCAAATATGCCGGTCAGGGAAAGCTTCAGTCTCAACCTACTTGGGAAAATAACACATCAGGCTAATCAACGTTCAATGCTTGGGCTGGCCATACTCTGCCAGGGACAAACCAATCACGGCTTACTGAGGCTGATCTTGACCCTACTCTAATAAGGGATAAATGCCATCTCAATTTGCTGCAGTCTCAAACTACACAGGGGAAACAATCTCAGACTGTACGTCTCTGCTGAGAAACAATCCTGGTTCAACAACATCAACACAGGGAATACAGACTACCAATCATGGAGCCGAGTAGCAGGTTAGGCTACAGGATAACAATCCAGCGACAGCAAGGCTTCTTCAGAAGGCTCAGGTTTTGGCAGGGTAATGACACGATTCCCCGACACTCAATTCTTGCTAGGGTGAACAAACTTATTTGGACAACTTGCCCCAGTACAATTCAACTTGCCCCAATCCGCCTTCGGGAATAATTCATTCTGAACAGAAAACAGTTGGCAACAAGACAATCCTCAGATGGCTTGCCCCAACATCTGTACAAAGGAAGGATTCATCCTCCACTAATCAACTCTCAGCATAGTTGGCTCCAATATCTCTGAAGTAGCTTGCCCCTGAACGAGCGATGAGCGACTCAACGTGCTCTGATTGAACACTGGAGGGATCTGCCCTCAAATCGCAAGAATTCTGGATAACTGCCCCTGATTGGGTTTCGAGAAGGTTCACTTTCGATCAACCGCTTCTTGCATAAACTGCCCCATAATCAACCGATACTCCGTGACTTGTCCTCAGACAAATTGATTCCAAACTCACAGGAAGCCAATGCCCCAGATTCACAGGGTTTCACAGTATACCATTCTGATTCAGACGGCTGACGGTTCAGTCCTGATTGACTATTCCCTGTTGGAGTTCCTTCGTATCAATTACTGACCTGCAATTAAAATTGTTTATTCATGAATGGTAATTTTAATGCAGTGTTCACGTAGATTTTGAAAAAATATTGTACTGTCACTCATTTACGTGTCATGCTAGTGAGTGACGAATGAACCAAAGAGTTCAAACGTAGTGCTGATGTGATCAATGAAAAATACAATAAGGATATGATTAGCAAATCATGAAGGACTCAGGTTACTCAACCTTATCGTAATGCGCTTTCAGAATAAACCCTGCCTCAATTAGGTCTTTTAAAGGTTGTATCGTGGTCGGGTTCATGGTTCGTGAAACAAAGGATATTTGGCTCAAATTATGATTTGTACCCACCCCTTCTACGTGATGATCTTCGATCCTAAAGTCCAGTTAACTTAGCTCAAGCGCTCACCTCTTCGAGAGGCATGTTGAACATTGGGAACACTGGTTAAAGAATTCACAAGGTGTTTCGGAGTGACAGTTACTCCTCTTCCGTTTTCGGCGTCTGTGTCTACACGACTTCGTCCTTGTTCGAGGATTTTTCTTTTTTATAATCCTTTCTTTTTCATTCTTTTGATTCCCTAATTTTTGCCTGGACTGACTCTTCAGAGTTCTTTTCGATTTTTCTTTTGAAGTCCAGCGGGATGCCCTGATTTTTTGCCTAAGTATTTGCTTTCTAGCTTTTTCTTTTTTACTTAGCGGGCTTTCTTATTCCCTTTTTTTTCTTCTTTTGGAACGAGTCGTGCGACACCGGTTGTCTTGATTGCTTCGAAAGGATTATAACTGTTTCACTCCTGGTTGGTGAGGTTTAACCATTGTGGTTGATGAGGTACGACCTCTGGAGAGGAATATGATGTGATTGGTCCTCGAAGGACAACACTCCTCTATAAGACTTGAACGCTCGATCAAGCTAACTGACAACTACCCTGCCCCGGGTTAAGATATGAGGGTTTAAAAATCCGAAAGAAACTCCTACTTCTCGGCTCGAAGTGGTTAACAAGGGATTCTCTTCCTTATCTCTCCGGTGTTTAATGGATTTGAAACAATGCCTTATACGTCATTGGCAAGGTTTTATCTGAAAGCAATACGATCATCGACTATGAGTATTCAGTTTCATCATTCTCCCTCAAATCGTTGCTAATCGTAGTGATAAAGTGGAGTAAATAAAATGCAAGTGTCAGTGAAATGCAGTAAATGAGTGACAACGACATGATTAGTTCAGAAAAATGCATATTCACTTTATTAATATTACCATTCGAAACATACAATGTTTAACAGCAAGTAGTAACTAACAGAAAAGAAACTACAAATGCAAATGGTAAAAAATCTGAGGACTGCCAATGCTGAGGACGTCTGCCTGTCTGGACCACTGGCTTCTGGAAATAACCCTTTGAATCTGCGAGCTCAGACAGCTGAGAGGTTGTCGCGCACAACCAAAACTCCATCTGGAAAGGAAATACACCCTTTGTCGATCAATTGTTGCACTTTCGCCTGAAAAGCCTTGCAATCTTCAGTTGAATGCCCCGGAGATCCACCGTGGTAACCACACTGAGCATGGGGATTGTACCCTGGAGGGTAAGGCTCTGGCACGGGCTTGAGAGCTTTCGGAGACACCAACGAGCTCTGAATAAGACATGGCAGAATCTGGCTGAGTGGAACTGGAACACGATGAAGGGGATCATTCCTTCTTTCCAGGTTGTCGCGAGGCCTCTTTCGATTCTGGTGCTGGTATTCTTTTCCGCCAAGGAGCAAGAGGTCGTCGTTTCTGAATGGCAATGGTCCCTTGTTTGGGCGCTTGCGTCCTTGAACTTGATCCAGGTAGAAACTGTGAGCGAGGCGATTTATTCACCAAAAGTCGCGGGACATATTCAAGATCTTTCTCAGCTTCAGGCAAAGGAGTGGAATCATTCACCTCTCCTGCAGGGTACGAGATAAACTTTCCCGATGCTCTCATGCCGCCCGGCACAAACCTAATTGTCCTTGAGTCAATAAGGTCTTGAATCTTATTCTTGAGAGCCTTACATGTTTCAACATGGTGCCCCGGTGCTCCTGAGTGGAAATCACAATGTGTACTGAGATCGACGTCTGGTGACACGTCATCTGGTGGATCCAAAGTCCGAAGCTTGAGAACACGGTTCTGAACCAACAGTGGCAACAACTGGGCATAACTCACAGGTATTGGGTCCACAGCTCTATCAAGTAGCTTCTTCTTTTGATTATGACCTTCAGGGTTATTCTGAGATGCCTGGCGCGGCTGCTGACGAGACAGGTCTTGAGCTTCATGCTGTGTAGAGGATCCATGAGGTCCACTTGGCTTCAGCACAGGTGGCACTGACGGCAATGGATGAAGCACTTTGGTCTCCACCTCGGGTGCTCGACCACTCTCCTTTTTTAGCATACTTCTCACCACTCCCATGAGAAAGCTCAACTGATTCTGCAGCTGCTGATTCTCTTCTCTGAGTACTTGCTGGTCCAGGCGCACTGCCTGTATGTCATTCATGACCTGCCCCAACTGGCTTTGGATTTTTCCCAACTCAGCTTGTACCTGCTCCATTAGTCTGAGTTGCTCGATTCTGAGTCAAACCTGCAAACACAAGGATTAGGAGACAAGCCCCGACTTCCGTCATGCAAGATGAATTATGCTAATGCCATGGGTGTCTGTACGTTTAGGAGATTACCCCTAATTCTAGTGTCAACGTGCCAACATAGTGTCAATGCAGTGATAAGACTGGATCCATTCATGGAAGAAAATATCTCATATTGTCCGGGACACCAGCCTCAGGGTACGAAATGCGCCTGCAGCACAGACACTTGCTAATGGAATGCAAAATGAATATGCGAACTAATGCAAAATGCAGTCATGCAATAATATATCCGGATAGCTGCTGTTGCGGAGATTTTGTATCAACAAAACCATGACGCGGCTCTGTCAAGAACAACCACTGATAAGAAGAAAACCCCGGCGTAGGACAACAAATCTGATATGCCAGGAACAACCATCTGATAGGACCATATACACGGGATCATAATTTCGCTCTGTCAAGAACAAAAGTCTGATGATAAAGGCCTCGGATGTATGATCAAGAGATATCTGCTGATGAAGTCTTCAGACCCCAAATCAAAAATCTGCCCTATCAAGAACAAACATACAGCTGCTGATGAGATCTTCAGACCCCACTCAAAATCTGCTCTATCCGGAACAAACCACTGATGCTGATACTCTGATCAGACCTGCTCTATCAAGAACAGACATACACCTGATGATAAGATCCTCTGATCAAAACCTGCTCTATCAAGAACAGACAAACACCTGATGATAAGATCCTCTGATCAAAACCTGCTCTATTAAGAACAGACAAATCTGCAACTGAGAAACCCTGGTACCAATATAACTGATTCACTGTCAAGAAAACCAGGTAGTCTGAAGGTCAAAGTTTCCTGCAATAAACCCGATCCCACTCACAGGTATGGACCTAAACTGACTCAAGGTACGACATCCTATGCGTTCATTAGCGTCACAGACTTTCAAGAGGGGTGATACGATACCCAGAAGGTGTGGCATCACCAGCTCATGAAGAGGCCTCACTTAGCTGAATCACAAATGATCGGTCCCCAGAGTCGACAATCCACCAAACCAGCAACCGTCTCAACCCAAAGGGTTGAAAGTGAAGCCAACCGGATGAACCTCGTTTGAGTGTGGATTTCATGAGACACTAGTGCCTGCAAAGCAAGCACGCGCCCACTAATTTCCACTCTAAGTCTATAGTGCACTCAAGCCTGGGTCTGGCTTCTCACTCATCAGAACTCCCATCCCACAACAACACAAATAATCATATTATACTGAAAATAAAATGCGGGAAATAAAGTGCGAGAAGTAAATTGCGATAAATAAACGCAACCCAACAAGTAAACATACAAGCGCTAGGAATGACTCTCATAGGGAACCGGAGAACCAGAGATTCTGGGTTCGATCCCCAGCAGAGTCGCCAGCTGTCGCTTGCGCGAAAATAAGGTGTCGGCATGACAGAAGAGTCGCCACCTTTCGTTATTTATCCCTTAGAGCGGGAAAGGAAATGATCGGAAAAACCTGACGAAAAAGGGTAAGACAAGGTCATCGCAACCATTGTCTGGGTTCGGGAGTCGGTTACGCAAGGGGAAGGTATTAGCACCCCTCATGTCCGTCGTACTCGACGGGATCCTCGCTTGTTTGTTTACTCGGACGGGTTGGTTTTATTCTATCTACCTATCGAGGCTGGCTGAAAAAGAAAAAATGACTCGGCAAAGCGTCGCACTTTATGCCTACGTATTCTCATCAGAGAATGAGAAATCAGAGTCAACGTAGTTCGGCCTACAAAGGATTATGGGGGAAGGTAGCTCGCCAAGACTTCGCCATCTTGTGCCTACATACTCTCAACAGGCATGAGAGATCAGAGCTCACGTAGTTCGGGCAACTACGACTTATTTCCTGTCTTTACGAAAGAAGTGTTTTTTATTGTGTTTGCGATTTCAACCACACTAGAGACTATGACCTGAGAGTGAATGCGTCGCATGTCACCCAAAGGGTACCATACTAAACATCCAGACTGTGGAAAAGAAACTCTCCCACAATCCTTTCTCAGATAGCTTAAGGCTCGTAACGTACGAAAGAAATCATTCATGATTACTGTATTTTAAACTGTTTTGAGATGAGAAGAGAACAGGCCCAACTAGGAGGGAGACTATCAAGTCCTACTGTTGTCATGCCATGGATTCATCCTATGGTTGAGGTTTGAACAGGGAACTCCTAGAAGTTGTCATGCATAGGTTTCAACCTAAAAGTCTATCATCAAATCCTTATCCAAGGAAATGAGAGTCCTAAGGGATCATGTCAATGATACACCAAAACAGACAAAGCATCAACTTAACAGTAAAATGCATGCAATGCAAGTGAGGGAGGAAATGTGTGTGGGGCTTCAGCCTCCACAGGCTCATCTCAACCTCAAGCCAGTCATGAAATAACAGTAATCATACTGAAAGATAAACAACATGCTATCAAGCAATAAACAGTAAACTGCAATCATAGCAGGATTCATTAAAGCCCAGAACTAGCTTTAATGAAGCGCAGCGTTTTGCTGCTCTGACTTTCCCTCCCTATTTCGCTTTTGAACGTGAGCCCTTGGATGGCTTTTTTGGTAAACATTCCGCGCGTGATCTGACGGTGATGGTATCGTCTTCTTCATTAAGATGACTAGGGTTTCTGCAACCATGAAAACATGAGTTCCACGCACATATCTTCTAGCCCATCGTGCTCCCTCGTTTCTCCACCATTCAACGCGATGCAAAGACCAATTTTGATCCACTTTCCACGTAGAATACAACCATGTCATTAGTTCATCTTGAAACAACCTAAATCGTACAAACCGAACGCATAACCAAACCAACCTCAACATATCATCAAGTTTCGACTTCAATATTTCTTAGGTTTCTTTACACTAATATAACCACCTTGCATCACTGATCATCCTAAGCTATAGCACATGAATTTGTTCTCACCACAACTCCAGTTCTTGATCTTTAAAGAAATTGTGTGCCATAATCAAAACTCACCAATGGCTCTCAAACTTTCCAGCATTGATAACCTAATTGTCACTAACCCTTCTACACTAACCGTTCTATCTAATTGTACATAAATAAGGGTGTAAAGAAGGTTTTGCAAACCTGGTTCTTGGCTATGGCAGAGGTAGTTTCTCTCCTCTTCAATACTTGCAGCCTTCCAGGATTACTCTTTGTATGCTTGTAGGAGTTCTGTTTGCAAAAGAAATGATGTAGCAAGCTGGTACCACTGGATTCGAACCAGATTTGCTTCTTTGCAATTTCACCACCACACCTTCAAACCTTCATCCATGGCTCCTCAAACCAGTATGCATTTGTTCATTATGATGAATGGAGTGGATTTGTGTAGAAGAAACAAATGGAAATGAAGAAGAATAGAGGTTTGATCTTGAATTGCAAATGGAAGAAATTTGATCAATTCTCTCTTTTTTGCACTAACCCTCACCAATTATCACCAACTATCACCAACCTTGAATCAATGCAATTCATATTCAATATATAGAGATGCTTAGAAAGGCCTAGAACCTCTTAGAACCCTATAGTAGGAACTTGAACTTTCCATGATATGGTTATTTGCATTTCAACTTCTCATGATATGGTACCTCATGAAAAAACCCTTATAATGCTTGTAACCAACTTGAATATATCCTTACATGAGATTTAGGCCAAGATACAATGCTTAGACACCTTGTTTATTAAGCTTTTCTTTGTTTTGGTTTGGTACCCCATTATGCAAGCAAGCAAATTACAAAGCAACCCTAAGATTCAAGCCTCAAATCAAAATTGTGGCTGAACCATTGTTCTTAAATTGTCATTTGGAGTCAAAATGACCTATCATATGACATGGTTTGGATTTGTAGCTTGGATTTTATGATTTTCCATTTCACTTGAATTAACTTATGCCTCATTTTTAGGCCATTTTTATCACTTTTTGCTATGAGCCTTTCCAACATCTCATGACCACCCTACTAGCCTTAAAACATCATTATAAGCAACTTTTATGTTGAATATTTTTCCATTTGAAGCTTGGAAGTAGGAGATATGGCCTTATGCTTGAAATGACCTATAACTTCCAAATGACCAAAATGCCCTTGGCTTGTCAAAGCCATAACTTGAGTTATAAAAATCCTATCAAGGACTTCTAGTACTCTATAGAAATATAAGAAGATGATATTCAACATTCATGTTGACCAAGAGATCATAGGAATCATCCTACTAGGGCAAAAGTTGTCTGCAAGCTGGGTGACTTTCAAGGACCCAGATTCACATACCTCAGATGACCTGTAATTTGTCAAAACCATAACTTGAGCTCTGCAAATCCTATCAAGGACTTCTACCACTCAAATTAAAGCTAAGAACAAGCTCTACAACATTCATGTTGTGGGGAAGATGAGATAACAATCAAATCTTGAGCTAAAACTGTCTGGAAGATAGGGATCAAACTAGGGGATTTTACATTGTCCATCCTTAGAAACCCTAGCTTAAAACTTCTCAAACTCCTCAATCATGATGAGTTGGTCTAGGAATCATCCTTATATTATCTCAATACATCCTTCCATGATCCCATGGATCTTGGATTAGGTCTCAACCTTCTCCAAATCATCAGTTGACCTAGGGTAGACCCAGTCAAAACCCTAATTCTACCATTCATGGTTGAATCTTCTGAATTCTTGCATAATGACCTCTCTGGGCTTCATGATGACTTTCAAGACATCTCATAGGCTTTCTCAAAGCTTCAAGTTCATTCTCAAAGTCTCAGAATCATCTGAGGAGCACCCACAACTCTCAAGTTATGAGGCACACAACTTTGGTTTCAACCAATTCCTCTGAGGATCTTTTGAACTTTCTGATAAAGGTATCAACCTTCAAACACTTGATGGGTAAATAAATGTTGGTCAAATTTTAGGGTGCAACAACCTGTCCTTATGGTACTTTTGCTTACCGCCGAATGCCGTTCGGACTCTGTAATGCTCCAACAACCTTCCAAAGATGCATGATGGCAATCTTTGCAGATTTCATAGACAACATCATGGAAGTATTTATGGACGATTTCTCGGTATGTGGACAAAGTTTCGAAGGATGCCTACAAAACTTAGAAATGGTATTAGAACGTTGCGTAAAAGTGAATCTCGTCCTAAATTGGGAAAAATGCCATTTTATGGTCCGACAAGGAATAGTTCTAGGACATGTCATATCAGATAAAGGAATTGAGGTCGACAAAGCTAAAATAGAGATTATAAAAGATCTCCAACCTCCAAAATCCGTACGAGAAATACGGAGTTTTCTAGGACATGCCGGTTTCTACAGAAGATTTATAAAAGATTTTTCAAAAATCACAAAACCTCTGACCGGCCTGTTGATGAAAGATGTTGAGTTCGTCTTCGACGACGACTGTCTAAAAGCATTCGAAACATTAAAATCAGCCCTTATCACCGCACCAATTATGCAACCACCAGATTGGTGACTACCGTTCGAAATCATGTGTGATGCGAGTGATTATGCCGTAGGCGCAGTTCTAGGACAAAGGAAGGACAAGAAACTCCATGCCATTTACTATGCCAGTAGAACCTTAGATCCTGCCCAAATGAACTACGCTACCACAGAAAAGGAACTTCTAGCAGTTATATTTGCGCTTGACAAATTCCGTTCTTACTTAGTAGGAGCAAAAATTATCATATACACAGACCACGCTGCCATAAGGTACCTAATAAGCAAAAAGGATGCCAAACCAAGACTATTGAGATGAATCCTATTATTACAAGAGTTTGACTTAGAAATCAAAGATAAGAAAGGAACCGAGAACGTTGTTGCAGATCACTTATCCCGAATAGAAGGCATCAGACATGAACCAGTACCGATAAACGACGATTTCCCGTACGAACGTCTGATAGCCAAATTAGAAAGTGACATACCCAACTCAATCTCGGAAGATCCAGAATTCGAAAAAGCCGTAGAAGCCGTCTATGCCCAAGTCACATTACCTTGGTATGCTGACATCGTTAATTACCTCGCTGCAGGCGTGCTTCCGCCGGATCTCACTTATCAGCAACAGAAGAAATTCTTCCACGATCTGAAACACTATTATTGCGACGAACCTCTACTCTTCAAGAGAGGGGCCGACAACATATACCGTCGTTGTGTCCCAGAGGAAGAAATAGAAAATATCATTTCCCAATGCCACTCAGCACCATATGGTGGTCATGCTAGTACATCCAAGACGTGCGCTAAGATTCTCCAAGCCGGCTTATTCTGGCCTAACCTCTGGAAAGACGTTCACATCACTGTGCTAAAATGTGATCGATGCCAACGAACCGGCAACATCTCACGACGCGATGAAATGCCTCAGAAAGGAATCTTAGAGGTAGAAATCTTTGACGTATGGGGAATAGATTTCATGAGACCATTCCCACCTTCTTTTGGTAATAACTACATACTCGTCGCTGTAGATTATGTGTCTAAATGGATAGAAGCCATAACTGCTCTAACAAACGACGCACGAGTAGTAATCAAACTCTTCAAAAACACAATCTTTCCTAGATTCGGTGTACCCAAACTCGTCATTAGTGATGGCGGATCTCACTTCATATCGCGAATATTTGATAAACTTCTTTCTAAATATGGATTCCGACACCGGGTAGCTACACCTTATCACCCGCAAACTAGCGGACAAGTAGAGGTCTCGAACAGAGAAATAAAACAGATATTGGAAAAAACTGTCGCTACCTCAAGGAAAGATTGGTCATCAAAGCTACAAGAAGCTTTATGGGCTTATAGGACCGCTTTTAAGACACCAATAGGTACTACACCCTACAAATTAGTTTACGGTAAATCCTTCCATCTCCCTGTAGAATTAGAGCATAAGGCCTTCTGGGCCATTAAGACACTCAATTTCAACTACACCGAGGCAGGAGAAAAGCGAATCTTGAACTTACACGAATTAGAAGAACTTCGATTAGACGCTTACGAAAATGCTCGTATCTACAAAGAACGAACTAAAAAGCAGCATGATAAACGTTCAGTCAAGAAACAATTCAGTGTGGGAGACGTCGTATTGCTCTTTAATTCAAGATTAAAACTCTTCCCAGGTAAACTAAAATCTAGGTGGTCTGGACCCTATGAAGTGACTAAAGTACTTCAGAGTGGAGTTGTTGAAATTACCGATAAGACGAATACACCATTTATCGTAAACGGGAAACGTCTAAAACATTATAATAAGAATGAAACCAGCCCTCAAGTCTGCAGTATAACACTGCTTGAGCTTCCAGCTCAAACACCCGAATAGCTTCTCACCAAGCTATCGTCAGGCTTTAGACGTTAAAAACAGCGCTTACTGGGAGGCAACCCAATTTCCCTCGTTATTGTATTTCAATTTTTCTTTAAAATTTTACTTTGAAAATCCAACAAAAATTCTAAAATTATAATTATTATTACTTTCTACTTTCGTTTGTTTTCATATTTTTATTTTATTTTATTTTTCTCTTTTGTCTTTTGTTTCTACCGCTTTTTGTTTTTAAAAATCCTGACTTCAAACTCCTGTTTTAAACTTTTCAGGATTTTTAAAGTCTTCAAAACATTCCTTCTGTTTTCTCCAAAATTACCTGCGAGTATGGCCGAGTATGACTTCACAAAGGTTCATTTTCGAGGACTAGCTCAAAAGGCAAGATTTGCAGCACTAACTGAAAGAGAAATCGCCTTAACGCTGTATTATGATAAGTCTACCATGGATAAACTAGGAATCACGGATAGCATTCAATACCTGTTCAATCAACTGGGTTGGGAGAACACTGCTTTGAAAACACGTTTTGCTACCTATAAGGATCTTACCTATGAATTCCTTAGTTCTTTCAGATACATACCCAACTATGGTTTTGGATCCAACACAGAGCTGATTACCTTTCGAATGTTTGGAATGGACCAAACCCATAGCCGGATGTCACTAGCTAACCTCTTAGGATTTCCTAATGGACCGCATGTGTTCATCAGTGCAGAAGATGACGATCTTGATTTTGAACTCGACCAATTCTGGGGTAGAATCACAGGCGACTATCACCCTGAACCAGACAGAATGTATAATGATGATATTCATAACCCAGCTTTCAGATACTTCCATAAGATACTAGCTCACACCCTGTTTGGGAAAGAAGAAAATATTACTACAGTATCTAAAGAGGAGTTATTCATCATGTTCTGTGCTTCTCAGGGACGTACAGTAAATGCAGTGCCTTTCATGATGAGATCTTTCAAACGCCTCACGCAGGAACCACAGACACCTATTCTTATAGGAGGCCTCGTGACAATGATTGCCCACGAGCTTGGCCTTAGATTCCACTTAAATGCAAGCACTCGTTTTGGCACCATCCGACCCATGAACATACAATTCTACTTTAATAGGCGCATTTTAGGAACTATGGGACCTGGACCGTATGAGTACCTCATTAACAAAAAACCAGTACAACTATTCACACTGCCTGATCATCAGATGACAAGTATCCACAACAAGGACAACTGGCTTTATGAACTGGACGAGCCTATGGGACCTCCCTCACCTCAGTCAACACCACAGAACTATATGTATGACAGTGACCACATCTCTGAGGCACACGACTATATGTACTATGAGGATGTTGTATCCGAAGCTGAAGTAGACCCTATGACTCCTCCGCATTACGACACCTATCCTGAGCCTATCCCTGAGGAGACCGCCGACAAAATGGATATTGTTCTACTCCGGTTGGACAACGTTGATGCAGCTCTGACTACTGTAAAAGATGACATCGCAGGCATACACAGCGAACTGGTAGTCTTTATGGACTTAGTCTGTGACCAGCTCGACTACTAAGCGCGGAAATTCGATGAGTTGAAGGCACGAAAAGACTAGATACTAGTTTTAGCAGTAGATTCAGTTTAGTTTGGTTCAATTTAGTTTCGTTTAATCATTTGGATTTTTCGCATTGTTAGTTTTTTATGTACTACATACAATCATTTCAATTTCATGTTATTTCAATTATAGTCTTTATTCAATCATTTTGTTTTTCAATTATTCTTTGTTTGTTGGCTGCTATATTACATTGCCGTATCAATACTAAGCCTAAAAGTCACTGCAAGAATGCCCTCAGAGAAAAATTCTGCGTTCTGCAGATTTTGCTGCTGTGACGACCGTCACAGGACCCTGACGAGCGTCACGCGGGTGACGACCGTCACACATACGTGACGACCGTCACGAACCCAAAACTGCTATCTGATATAACAGGGTTGCATTTTCTCTCCCACTACCCTCATTTCAACTTCCAATCATCAGAACTCCTACCCCACTACAAATTTTCGTTCTCCCCACATTGCACCATATATTTCAACTCCAATCTCAACTTCCAACCACACTTCTGTCAGTTCTTCCCACTTTGCAGAAAAACCCCAATCTTCAGAACCCTCTCAATCTTCCAACAATAGCGAGAAATGCAGAAACCCCGGATATCAGTAACATTGTCTTCAGCGAAGGTGACTTAGGCGAAAGACAGCGAGCAAACTACATCGCATTCCATCAAAGGTCGCTCCAGCTGACTCATTATCCACACATTCCGTCGCTTACGGAGCTCGGACTCCTTGAAGGCGTAACTTGGATGCTTCAAAGAGCAGGCATCTGGAATCTCTGCACCAATCCACTGCCAACATACGAACAACTCACTCTCGAGTTCTTGAGTTCGTTTACCTACGTCACATCCAGCGACGACCTCAACCAACACTCAGGTGCCGCATGCTTCCGGATGTTCGGCACAAACTATCAGGTGAACCAAAACCAGATTGCCTCCATCCTTCAGCTACCTCGAGGCGACAACGCTCACCGCCGCCTCACCGATTAGTTCCAGCACGAAGCTTTCGCGCTGTGGTACCAGTTGACCGGCATCAATGCCGATGGTTGGGACTCTCTGCACGCCACACATATCCATAACCCAACCATCCGGTACTTTCACAGAGCATTGAGCAACACAATCTTCGCCAGAGACAACAACCATAAGGTGAACTCGAAAGAGCTCTTCTTCCTCCATTGCATCTTCAACAACGAGCCTGTCAACGCCGCTCCGTTCCTGCTGGCTCACATTCAGGCCAACTGCAACCGTGGCTCGAAGCCATTTTACTTTGGCGGGATTGTCACTGCCATTGCACTTGGGCTGAACCTTGGCGACCGCCTCCAGCACCTCCATTCCATCCCCTCGGTGTTCCTTGACACTGACCATTGCAGAGCCTCTCACCTTATCCGCTCCAGAGCCGACGACAAGTATCATCCGGTAGTGCGTGGCAAAACCGTCCGAAGCATCATCCTTCCATCACGCACCCGCACACACCCAGAGGATCGTACCAACTGGTTATTTGACCTCACTGCCCCTCCTGTTGCCGCTGTTCCTACTCAGGACCACACCCAAGGTTCTGACGATGAAATCCAAGCTGAGTTGGACAGGTTCGAGCAGCCTGAGGCATCGCAGCCTCCTCCTTCCGAAGGTACATCCTCTCGCCGCCGCCGCCATCATCCAGTGCCCGACTACACAGAAGAGGACCTCCGTCGCTCTCTCGACCAGCAGGCATAAATACTCGCTATGCTGCAGCAGCAGAATCAGCGAGCAGACCAGTTCGAAGCTTGGCACCGGACTCAAATGCAACAACTTCAAACCGGCCAAGCTACCATTACTGAGAACCTGGAGAATCTGACTTTGCAGGTCGAAGGACTCCGGAACACCGTTATCCACACCGGAGCTATGAGTTATGAGGACCGAGTAGCCCTTGCCAGAGCCAGAGGACGCCAGCGCGGACGTGACCGAGGCAGCGGACGTGATTAGTTATCCATTTTTCCTTATTTGTTTACTATATTTCCAGTTTATTTGTACTTTCATTTCAGTTGTATCTCCCTCTCGCATGCTTCAAAATCAGTGGGGACACTGATTAAGATAGTGTGGGAGCAGAGCCTTTATTTCCATTCCACTGTACTTTGACTTTCGTAATTTTTATATAAACATTTTCTATTTTTAGCAAATAAAGCTCGTTTATATATCCTTTTTCCGTTACGCAAACATCCCCACATTATTCAACGTAAACAAAAAATTTCGTTCGTTCCTCAAAAGCAAAAGCATCACGAGAATGCACCCGAGTTCAAACCAAGTTTTGAAACTCCGAGGAAACGACAGTTCTAACAAAACTAGTACCGTCCTGACACCTTAGATCTCCAGTTTATGCGAGTCAGTTTCACTACCTACGTGTACCAAAGTCTCAAGTGTCCATGCAAACTCAGCCCCAAGTAGTTTATACTAGCAGTCAGCACCATCCTAAAACACTTCTAAGCAAGCGACCGATGCAGATAAGTGTATGATCTCCAAAAAGATGAAAAATCATGAAAAGAGAGCTAAATAGCCCAAAAATATAAGACACATTTCCTTCTAAGTTAGGTGCTCCTCACCCGAGCATTTAGCCCAACGGCACGAAAACTCATTGAAAAATCAATGATATAAGCTTATGATCAATGAAGAAGATTAAAAACAGAAATGAGATCATATCCACTAACAGGTCGACTTGCCATGAAAGTGTATGGACAACGGGCTTAATGTGATTGCGCTAGAACAAACAGGGTGAACTTGCCGCGAGAACCTTGACACCAAGCTACAGTAGCATGACTGGGACCGATTTGCATAAAAAGAAGACCTCCGAAGACTAGTAGTCCAGTGTCGTCATGGTACTCGTTTTGTTCTTACCAAGAATCCCTGTTTTTCCCAACTTTGCGAACGAAGAAGCTGCCTCGTGCTTGCCGACCTTTTCATGTTTTACTTGAGGACAAGCAAAGATTCAAGCTTAGGGGAGTTTGATAACACGAAATCGTATATATATTTTGATGCATAATTCGACTAAAGTTTAACTATTTTCGATCCGATTTCGGTTATTTCCGTGTTATTTGTCTGATGTTTTGCAGGTATTTAATGATCACGTCTAAACAAGGCATTATGAAGAAAAGAAGCAATCTCAGATGAAATATGGACGAAAAAAGAGTGAAAACATCATGAAAAGCGCAGAAGGCTGTTTTTGCTGCTGTGACGACCGTCACAGCTCCATGACGACCGTCACACGGGTGAGGACCGTCACACCTTGTGACGACCGTAATGCAGGCAAAAACGCCCCACTTCAATTGCACGTTAAAGAAGCAGTTCTAAGTCCCAAATAGTGGACCACTACTCCCTGATTTTTCTGCCTCAAAGTCCACTCTCTCCGACTATAACCGTTAGAATTCCATTTTCTATAAAAGGGGAAGAAGGGGACCTCAGAAAGGGAGCCACATTCATACAACGAAGTGCTGCCAAATTTATTTCCAGAGCAAACCTTTCCAGTTTAATATTCTTATTTGTTTCTCTTTACTTTTTCTGTATTCCATTTCATTCTTCTGTAATTTCTACTTTTATTGTACGATCAAATTGGCATAAAGACCAGAATCCTGCCAACATCTGTGGAGGATCTGCCCAAAGGCCAATTGGAATATTTACAGGTTTCTTATTTCAATCGTAATTCCAGTTTTATTATAATGCAAATTATTATTTATTGTTTTTATTTATTTTTTACCTTTCCCAAATCCATGTCTAGCTAAACTAAGGTAATCGATATGTAGTAATAATTCGGAAGGGATTTGATAATAACTGGTTGAAACTTCTCTTTTCAAAAGTAATTTATGGTCTGAGTGTTTAAAATTAATTTACTGAATAAACTTCGTCGCGAAAGCGAGAACTTATTTAAAAGTAGTTTTGCCACGAAAGTGGGAAATTAATTAAGATACAAACCAACAAGCAAAAGCTGCGGTAAGATCAGATAGTAAACACTAGTCATTCATTTTAATAATAGCGAAAGCACTTTAAAATGAATTAGAACTTAGAGATTTCCAAAAAATAATTTAAACCCCGAATGGGATACGAAAGTGTACGTTTGGCCCTTAGAATTATGATTAGCGTCAATAACCATCGTGAGGCGAGAGTCTTCAAATCACCATTTTCTGCTTAAATAAACTTTGAAAATAATTTCATACACCGGTAACTTGTCAAATCCCTGAAGAACACAATTACTGCATATCGATTCAATCAATTATAATCTAAGTAACCGTCTTAGTTTCCCTTTTAGTGACAATCTTATTCCCTTAAACATATTCTACCTAGCTAAACATAGTAACTCCCGAGAACACTAGTTTGATTACGAGTCCCTGTGGGATCAATATCTATTATTACTACGCGATAGACTGTGCACTTGCAGTTAGGTTGTATTAGACATAGAAAGTCGCGATCAATGACGTCGAACTTTTAAACCCCCCGTGTTTGTGATTGTTGCATTCATGAGCATCCTTTTTTCATCTAGTTTTCAAGGAACTTAGAAACTCTATTTGCAAACATTGTAGGTAATCTGAGTATAGATTCTGAAAGGAGAAACACTCATCAGTTCTGTTTCAAGCATCCTAAATTGAAAGAGTTGAGAAAGCTAGGATCTCTGGTTGCTTGTCCTTTAGATTTTAAAGATCATTATGGAAAACTTTTGTTTGTGCTGAACACTGATCCTATAGACGGAGTTCTGAATTCCTTGGTCTAGTTCTATAACTCAGCGTATAGGTGTTTCATGTTTCCTAATTATCATCTTGTTTCCTAATACATCCCTTATTCACAAGATGAGCTTCATCATCTAATCAATAAAATACACATGGAAAAACATTATGAGAAATAAGCGACAAAGAGAATCAACAAAGCACACATGGAAAAGCATCATGTGAAAGCAATAGACAAAATTAGCTGAATACACATGGAAAAGCATGATGTGAATCAACGGATACAAAGTACAGATACATGGAAAGTCATCATGTAGAAGCAACAAAGATAAAAAGAATACATGATAAAATATCATGTATAATCAAGAACAGATAAAATCAATAACATACACATGACAAAGCATCATGTGAATTAGCAAGTACATGGTAAGAACATCATGTAGCAATAGTGTTGCACCCCAAAATTTGCCCTCACAATACAAGACTTTGTGTTCTAAGAAGGTTCACAAGGTTCACAAGTCCCACAGTGCTTTCAAGACCTTTCATGAGGTTCATGAAGTCCATAGGTTGCTTCTTGAAGGTTCACAAGGTTCACAAGATCCATAATGATTACAAAGCTTCCCTGAGGGTTATGAGGTCTACAAAGTCACTTCATGAGGTTCATAAGGTTCACAAGCTTCACAATACTTCCCATGGGTGTCACAAGACATTTTATGAAGATTCACAAGGTTCACATAGTTCACAATTGGTCAAAGAAGTTGACAATTCCCTCAGACAATGCACCTCCTAAGCAGGGCATCCATAACTAGGGTTTTGACTTTAATCAGGCTAAATGGACTTCCAATACCTCAAGTGAGTTTCATAACATCTTATATGTGTATAAGAACCCCCATGTCAAGTTTCAAGACTTTTCTCAAAAGTTTGCTCAGTCAGATGATCAGATAAGTCAAAATCAGTCAATGCAGTAAAAGTCAACTAAACTTTGACCAGCCATAACTTTCACATGCTTCATCACCAAGTCTCCATCCAAAGCTCATTTTGAAGGAAATTGAATTCTCTACAACTTTGATGTTGAAGGTTAAGCCCAAAAATGCTTCGTTTGAAAGATATGATCTAAGACATTATAGGTCATTTCAAAAGTCAACAAAAAGTCAACAACTTAAATAGGGGCATCTGTTGCACCCTAATTTTTGACCGTAGAATGCCACCTCTTTTTGCGTTTTTTATTGTATTTGACTTTATTTCAGTATTTACGTTTTACAATTATTATTACTAATAATATATTTACTCCTATCATAATTATTATCATTATATTATCCATTTTATTACTAACATTACTCTTGAGCTATTATTGGATCATTACACCGCAAACGTCCTTGGATGCGCTTTCCGATTGCATCTCAATCAAGTTTGGCATCTTATAAGTCAAGTTTGTTAACGAAGAAGGGTCTGGATTTCAAAACATGAAGACCATCCATATGGAGTTTAATTTACTTGATGGTTAGCAGCCACTTTTTTTTACTTGGAGGTTAAAGCCATGAAAAAGATCTTTCTTTTCCAAGAATGTGCCTTACAAAAGAATATGATACAAGATTGAATTATATTATACAAAGCGTCAAGTTGCAAAGTTATGAGAACGTATTTATGAGTACGACCTCGAGGGAAGGAGGGTCGTTTGTGTCATAAACTACTGATGAGGTTACATTTGTTTTCAAGTTGATAACAAAACTTCCAAGCCACTGCTGTAAACCGCCAGCACCACATTGCATAGAGGCATGTATCTGCAAAATGCAAAATCCAAGAGAAACCCATAGAAGAGGGAGAAGGAAGGAGACCGATATAGAGTAGTGAATTCGGTGTCATTTCGGCAAATGAAAGAACTGACTTTATTATAAATTAAATGTATATACACAAAGTCTTGTTGTATGATTCCTGAGGGCTACAACCCGAATAATGTTTTCCAACGTATAATCACGGGGAACACTAATAAAAGATCTTTACATTGGAAGTCACCAACTTGAACACAAGTAAAATCCATAACAGTCGGCAATGCCACTCAAAAACAACTTGGAGAGAATAGTTCACCAAGAGATCTATAAAATCTACTTGTAGGCAGAATTAGCCATAAAACCATCCTATATAACTGGTCTTTTCCTTCAAGGTACTTTGTTATCGGTTTGCTAATGGGCTCTGTACAAAGGAAGCAAGCTTCAAACCATTGTATCCAAGTCCGAAAGATCATCCACGGGAATTTCGAGGCCCATAAAGTCGTCATGATCTTGTAATCCTTTGTCATCAATATTCAACCATAAACCACCTGCAACAATGAGAAGCACTCAGAAGGTTTCAGGGAACGTTCAACAAATCATTTTAACTTCAGAAGAAATTAAGAGTTATACCTCGCAAGACGTCGGCAGTCATTATGAAAAAGGCTCAATCCACAAGCTCTACGAAGGAAGGCCCTGCTTCTTTGGCTGTGTACTACTGCAAGTTGAAACTGTCAGAGAAGCACTACCTGCTGAAATGCCGATAACAAGCATGCTTTCTGCGTATGGATGATAGTAGCAAAGTTTCCATCTTGGTTCAATGTTGCTCTGGGGGAACGCTATAACGAGTGGAAGGTTGTATTTTATAGACTGCATAGTCTTGAATCTGTTATTGATTTTGAAGCTAGGCTGGAGGGAAATGGTCTGTTCTTTTGGGCTCCGATCAGCACATGCGTACTTTACATCGCTCGCGTTCACTTTGGGCATTGCCATATTCAAGAAGCCATTTTCTTGAGGGAATGACTACAACTGGTAGTTTTTCTGTGAATTTTAAAGACACAATTAGGAGAGCCAACAAAAAATGTAATGGGTACGAAGCAACAGATTCACGAGTTACCGACTCTCTTGGTTTCGCTCTCCATTGAATGCATGAGACTCTAGTGGATGCTGCTAACGGTTCAGTGTCGAAAAGCCGAAGATACGAGGGATTTCTTCTCCTGATAAGAGAACAATGCAGTTAAATCAAAAGGAAAAGATTGATCATCAGGAACAAAGGTAAAATGGTACACAGGCATATTTCGTTCCCCACTATCATGTTTTACAAGTAAATCAAACCAAAGATACAACTTCTAGCAAATTCTGCATATCCACAACTATGGCAGCCATCTGGTGGAATGTTGATGACTAATGAGATAGGAGGAGAAACTTCCCTGTTCAATATGATGACATTCACACCAACGACATTATCAACAGGCATTTTAGTGCAAGAGAACTAAATCAGAAGATTGGAGTCGAGTTTGGAAGGAGTATACCCCGTACCGCATTTTCTTCGTGGAAGTTTCTCCCAGACCTCACGGAACAAGAAACTCTCCATCTGGGCCTCTAATCCTTCCCAGGCCCAAGGCTATTGCTGTTCACACCTGCCAAACCACCAAATCCAGGGTTAGCAAATCAATTGGGAATATACCCTGTTAAGATTCGATCCAATCAAATCCTCAGGGCAATCGCAATTGAGATTTACACATCAAACACCAATCGGACAGAAGAGGAAAGAATTTGATTTTCGCATAAACAGAAAAGGAAGGTTCAAATCCACATTCAAGGCAGAAATCATTTTCATTCAACACATTTGAGGTTATAAAAGGAGCCCATTAGAACAAAACAAGGGGACAGAGTTTTCTTTCACAATTGAGCCCGGATAAGAAACCCTACTTTCGAAATCGTAAGAGATTGAAAAAAGAGAACTTATCTTCTCCATTGAAGGAGCCATCACCAGCCGCCGCGGATTCCATCGCCGAAGCTTCCAATCCCGCCACCCAGGATCCGCTACCGTCACCGATCTTCGGTAAAACCCCATTCTTACCCATGCTTGTGAAATATTGATGTTTTTCTGGCTGCATTTCAGGTTCAAAGCAAAGAAACGGAGAAGATAAAATGGAGCTCGAAAGAGAGATGAGAGAGGCGAGACCGGGGGCGATGAGAGGATCGATCGGGGCTTAGGGTTTACGCCTTGTTTGCGTTTCATTGTTTCTTGTTGTCCTCATTTGCAGCTATAATTTGATCTGCACACACACCACACTACACATAATCACACAACACCACCGTTAATCAACCCATTTAATCCGTTTTTCTTTCTTTTGATTTAGTTAACAAACTTTTTTTTTCCTTTCTAAATAAACCAATAACACTTTATTAATCGGTTTTTAAATTATTTAGCTAATTAATCTTTTGATAATCCATCCTAGTTAATATTTATTTTATCTTAAAATCCAATTTAATCAACCTTACTCTTTTTTATCTTAATAACTAAGAACAACTTTTTTAAAAATCCTGTTAATTCATAAAAAATTCCTTGCTATTTAATTATTTTGCTTATTATTTTGTAATTGTTTCTTGGGTGTAAATTGTAATTATTTAATTATTATTATCATTATGGTTAGTAATTAGGGAGTGCTAATATGTATGATATTTAAAAAAATAAATTAGATCATTTTAATATAAGATAATTAAATTAAACATTTCACACACGTAAGTCGATTTTAATCGCCGTCTCACTTCCTAAGGATATCCCTCAAGTTGCCTACGAATAATGGTTAAGTGGGGTGTATAAAGCAAGTCCCTCAAATAGAAAAATCATCAAAGTCCCTTATGGTTGCCTTTACGAATCGAGTCCCTTTCGAAAAATGATGATGGTCCCTTATATGTGCTTATTACATCCCACAATGGCCTTCAAAGTCAAATTGTCCCTCACATGTCCCTTAACATCCAAAGTAAGGACTACCTACTCCATTATAGTAGGGATAGTCTTACTAAAGGAAAGAATGAAGAATAAGAAAGACCTTTAAACATTAGGGTAGGTTACTCCTAGGTGCTTGCTCACTTCAAAACTGTTTCGCACTTAAACAAATTTTCAACAAGTTTTCAAACAAGTTCTTAACACATCCTTACATGGATTATTTATTAACTATTCTGAAAATTTTCTATTCACACACTACACTTTCAAAACAATTCAAAAGTGAGCTTAAGTACCTAAGAGCCCATGGATAACCATGGATGAAAAGGGTGCTAACACCTTCCCTTTTCATAACCTACCCCCCGGACCCAAAATATTCTCTAAGGTCTTTCCTGTTCTTTTATAACCTTTCCTTATGGATAAAATAAAAGTCGGTGGCGACTCTTGCTATCCGCAACATTGTTTAAAGTCAGTTCTCCCACCGTGTTACAGAACTGGCGACTCTGCTGGGGATCTATTTAAGAGGGGTACCCTTAGGAATTAAGATCACTTTAAATTGTTTGCCTTGTTTGCTTTATTATTATATTGTTGGGGTGCTCTTATGTGTGAAAGGTCCTAACCCGGATCTAGTGTACCTTAGGTAAATGGCAATAGACCAAGGAAACTGTACGACGTATATCGATACGGTTGATCTGGTGGCCATAGTTAGTGCGACTTCTTGGTTGGTGCTTATATTCCTTAAGTCAAGTTGAGGATAATATTGAGGCTGCCATATGTTGTCAATGCACTAACTGACTTTTAGAACCCTAGTTAACTCATCTTGGCCTTTAGAAAGTAGTGAGGTAACCGGCTTTGGTGCAGACTGAAGTTGGTTGACACTCGATACTACGCTCATTGAGATCTTAAACTTGGAGGGTTTTGGTTGGCAAGTAAGTTGCCTTCTGAACAACCACCCTTGTGAAGGATCAATGATATTGAGATCCCTTAGAACCTGGTTACTTTTGTAGGACAGGATGAACCATCTAACTTCAGGGGAGGGTACTTGCCTTTGAACCTCATGCAAGCCTTTAAACCTAGGGCTATGGTGTGACTTGTTTGTGTGTGCCACATGTTTGTGATTGAGCATGACATCATGACATCATCATGCATCATAAGCATATCATTTTCCCTAACCATTTCAAGGACCAAAGGATTTATCTTTGTTCTTTGTTGCAGGTCATGGCTTCTGCTCGTAGAAACACCATCAGGATCAACTTTGTAGGGATACCTGCTAAGCTCAAGGAGTTGGTTTCCCTAGTGCCTGATCATTCCCAGTTCAACAAGAGACATGGTCACTTATTGGATCTAGTTACTTCAGGGTTCAGTGAAGACATGATGAGTGTGCTGTTTCAGTTCTTTGACCCTAAGCACCATTGCTTTACATTTCCTGATTATCAGCTGGTTCCAACCATGGAGGAGTTCTCTAAACTTCTGGGTATACCTGTTCTTGATCAGAAGCCATTCACAGGCTTAGAGAAGGAGCTTAAACCAGAAGTTATTGCTGCAGCTCTACATCTGAAGAAGTCTGACATTGTTCTAGAGACGAGAAGTGGAGTTAAAGGTATTCTTGCCAAGGTATTAGTGGATAAAGCTCAAATGTTCTTGAAGGCTATGAGCTACGATGCTTTTGAGGAGATCTTAGCCTTATTGATTTATGGCTTAGTGTTGTTCCCCAATCCTGATCAGTTCATAGACGTTCATGCCATCAACATATTCCTGAGTCACAATCCAGTGCCTACCTTACTTGGAGACATCCTACATTCTCTTCACACCCGTACTACAAGGGCAAGAGGAACTTTGATGTGCTGCATACCTTTACTTTCTAGGTGGTTTATTTCTCACCTTCCTCGCTCAGTAATGAAGAATGAGCAAGGGTTCAGATGGTCCAAGAGGATCATGTCACTTTCTCACTCAGACATCCATTGGTGCTCCAGATCTATGGAGAATGTCACCATCATTGACCGTTGTGGGGAGTTTCCTAATGTGCCACTTCTAGGCATAAGAGGAGGCATCACCTACAACCCATCTCTAGCTTTACGACAGTTTGGTTACGCCCGGAGCGATGGTCCACATGACATGTTGATTCAGGGCATTGTGTTTGACTACGACAACGATCTTCAGGGTTACCGTCAGAGATTCATACGAGCTTGGGGAAAGGTAAACAGGATTGACAGCAAGACACTGGAGCCTAAGTACACTATTCCTATGGAGGCTTATCTCAGATGGGTATGATCTCGTGCTCAGACACTCATGATGCCATATCCTGCCGTCCTACCAGTTACCATGGAACCTGTTGCTGAAGGAGACACAGCTTATACCATCCTTCACCCAGACATGCCTACTGATATGGAAGACTTGCAGAGATCATGGATCCAACTGAAAGAGCAAAGGGATACTTTCGAGGCTCATTACAAAGCAAGCCAAGCAAGGATCCTAGAGCTAACAAAGCTACTTCATGAGGAACGAAACCTCAACTCATACCTCAACACAAAGAGGAAACGTCCATGGGAGACTTAAAACCCCATCTTTTGTACTTATTTCGTTTTCATTTTTTTGTAAGCCTAAAAGGCAAAACAAGTTATTACTAATAAAAAGTTACTTTCTTGTTTGTTTAAGCAAATTTAAATCCTGCGGTCCTTGAAAACATTGCATATGCATTCCCATATCATTGCATCACAGGTTTATAATTGTGTACAGGTTTCTCATCTTCTCGCTGTTTATTTCAGCAATGGCTCTTGAACAATCAGTTAAGGATCTCCAGGCACAGAATGCACAGTTCCAAGAGCTGATCCTGAACCTATCCAAGGGGCAGGATGAATTGAAGACACTGCTGGCCAAGAAGACTAAGAAAGCTAGAAGGTCTGCTGGGTTGCTCAACATGGGAAGAAGGTTCAAAGGTCCTGTCAGGACCAAGGAACAGGTTGAAGACTATGAATTTGAAGAATCTGAGCAGGAGAGAGGCAGTCTCCACAACACTATGGGGGACTCTGATTCTGAGGCTAACTACTACCATGAGCCTAACGAAGACAAATTCAAGATGCTGGTGGATAGAATGGATGCTATGGAATTACAGAAATCATCTGGGCTGGATTTTGAGGATTTGAGCTTGATATCTGGGGTGGTCATACCCATTGGGTTCAAAGTTCCTACATTTGTTGTCTATGATGGGGTCTCTTGTCCCAAATTGCATCTGAGGTCTTATGTCAGAAGAATTCAACCCCACACTGCTGATAAAAAGTTGTGGATCCATTTCTTTCAAGAGAGTTTATCTGGAGCTCAGCTAGAGTGGTATTATCAGTTGGAGAGTGTCAACATCAGAGATTGGAATGACCTTGCTGAAGCTTTCTACAAGCAGTATCAATACAATGCTGACTTAGCCCTGTTGCACCCTAAAATTTGACCAACCGATTCTCCTATCTGACTCATGGTTTAAATTCATATTCACAGCTCAGATGTATGATTTTTGTGCACAAGCAGGGGGATATCAGAGTTTACAGCTTGATTTTCATCTATCAGATATGGCAGACCCAGTCCAGATTATCGGGGTTTTATTTTCAGGAAATTGTGCGCTCCTCGGTGATTTTTCAGTAAATTTGGGGATATTCTGATGCCCGGGGATCTCCGTTCGATTCAATCTGGTCTCGTGCGCTCTTTTATGGGGGTCATTTGCATTCATCTGCATTTTTAGGGTTTAATAGGCTTTTGTGAATTTTTAACAGGCTTTATAGATTTTTCTGGAATTTAAATAGGGTTTTTGTATTTTTTTAATGGTTTAATTCTCTTTTTAGGATTTTATAAGAATTTTTAAATCATTTTTAGGAATTTTGTATAGATTTTTAAATGGGTTTAATTGTTTTTAGACAATATAGAAAATGATATAGTTTTTCCTTTATTAATAGATATTAAATAATATTAGATTTTAATAGAAAATTAGATTGATTTAGAGTTAATTAGACATTTAATCATTTTTAGAGTTTAATTAGATCTTAATTGTTTTTTAGATTTAATTAGGGAAATATAGAATTAATTAGACATTTAATCATTTTTTAGAGTTTAATTAGGTTAATCTCTTTTTTAGAGTTTAATTAGATATTAATTGATTTTTAGATTTTATTAGGTTTAATCATTAGTTAATTAGGTGTTAATAATTGATTAGAGTTAATTCAGTTAATTGTTTTTTTTCAGTTTTTTACAGTTTTTTATTCATTTTTTCGTATGGGCCCAAGGGAGGTTTTTTTTGTTAAGGCCCAAATCTCATCAGCAGGAAAAAAAAGTCCAAAAGGTCCAGATGCAGTCCAGCGCACACCAGAACAATCTAGAAAGATCCAGCATCTTCAGTGGTATAAAAGCAGACACGTGTCTGCAAAAGGAGGCCCCACGCGTTTCTCAATCCTCACGCCACCACCACTCAGAACCCTCCCAGACTCCTCCACGTGGTCCACACCTGTCCCCACCAATCTCTCCCTCTGCGCATGCACGCCACTTGGCGCCCCCACACCATCGCCTGAGTTTCCTACCGCCGGGCATGCAAACGCCCTAGCAACCAACCGCCGGCGACCCCAACCAACTCCGGCCACCACCTAACCACCAGAAAACCCAGAAATTCATCCTCTTCCTCCGATTCCCTCCCTTGAACCTTCATCATCTTCATCCCACAGTTCTCCAGAAATCACCTTGTACCTTCATACCTTCATCCAAATTTTCCAGAATCACCTTCAATCTCCATCAATTTTCTCCAGAAACGCCATCGTCTCCATCAATTTTCTCCAGAATGACTTCAATCTCCATCAATTTTTCCAGAATACTCAAACCTTCATCCGTCTCCATCAATTTTTCCAGAAACCCTAAACATTCATCCTTCAAGCAAGAACAACTCAGAAACTTCAAACGGCGTCCAATCTTCAAGCAAGATTTCCAGGAATCCACCAGGAGGATCTTCAACTTCATCAACCGATCCTAGTTCCTCTCGCGCGATTTTCCTCAAGGATCTTCAGAGTTCACCAAATTTTTAAAGAGATCCATCCGTTGTCAGAGTTCCTCATAGGCGCTCATCAGAACTCCAGATTCCGAGTTCTCTTCAAGACGACTCAAGACCTTCGTGTTAAAGGTTCCAGAAGCTTCAAGATTCGCTCATCCAGGTGCGTTGATTCTTCGATCCTTGTTTGCGTCTCGTTTTGATTGTTGCAGCGTAGGGATTTAATCTTGGCTTGAACTGGATTTAAGTTGAATATAGTCTTGAATTGAGGTTCGTTTAGATGTAGGTTAGGGTTCGGTTTCAGGTTGTTGTGAGGGTTTGTTTGATGTTTGAGAATTTCAGAGAGAGCGTGAGGGAGAGGGTGAAGACGAGCGAACGGCGCTAGACGGTTAAGGTGAACAGTAGCTAGGGTTTGGAGATAGAGGAGATGAGTTTTGTTTAGCTGTAATTGGATTAGGGTTTGGACCCTGGGCTTAAGCCCAAAAACGCGTTTCTGAACGCATACACCCCCCAAGCTGCTTGTCCCCCCCTGGCGTGTGGAAAGTCTGAATGAGTCAGTTTGGGCCTTATGCCCAAAGTTACTAACAACACCCCCTGGGCGTAAGCCCATTGAGATAACAACTGGAAAATCTGCTAAGTCTGCACCCCCAGATGTTTTTGTTTTCTGATTGTTTGATATTAGGTCCTGGGCCCTGCGCCCTATTACTTTTAGTACCCCCCAAATCAGGGCCCAATGAATTGATAACTAGAATCTATTGCTGTTGGAACCCCCCATGTCATTTTCTTTTGTTTTGATTTTTCTTTTATATTTTCATATTAGAAATTCATAATAAATTGTAAATAAATGTTTTTTAAATGATTCTTTTTTCTACCATTTTCATGAAAATGTTAAGAAAATTAAATAAATAAAAAGGACCTCTTATTTTTGGTTTGTTATTTTTTGCATATTTTTCATTTTAATTGATGTTTTTTAATATTTTCAATGCATGCATATCATTAGAAAATTAATAAAAAATAGTAGATTTAGTCAAATAATTCCGTTCTTTTTTCTGTAGACTCGTGATTCAGTGTAGAATTTTATAGTGCAAAAACATTAGCTTAATCATGCATTTTCATTTTAATTGCATTTTTTCATTGCTACTGATGTTGAATAACTGGTTTGTGGATATGTCTGTGTTGCTGCTTTTATTTCTTTCATCTGGTGTTGAATTTGGTCCTGATTTTTCAGTATGTGTCTTAGAGCCATGTAGGTCTCCCATTAGATTTTTATTAGATTTTCATAGGATATTCTGATAGGATTTGTCTGAGCCTGAAGATAGGAGAAGTCTTGATGACTTCTGACTTTGAAGTTCAACTGTGGTTGAACTTCAGAGATAGTCTCTTGTGGTTTCTTGGCCTGTGGGTTCTTCTTGAAGGTGGGAGCTGATGGAGGTCCTGTTGGAGCTTGCAAAGATGCAGTGGATTGAGGCTTAGTCTAGGAGCTTGTTGTCTGTTTGTGAGGGTCGAGATCCTGAAGTTTGAAGGGAGTTTATGGTACTTTCCTGAGGAAGGCACTATGAATGACTTTCATCCTTCCTTCTCACCTCCTTCGTAAGTATCCAATGATGTCGGAGCCGACTTGTGAGTTTAATTTCTCCTGAGGAGAAATGTAAACTGATCACATGTTGTTGAGCCACATGGGATACGATTCCTAAGTGGAAGCCCCCTAGTACTTTCCTGAGGAAGGTCCTATGGGTCTATTCACTTAGTTCCATTAGTTTATCTAGGATTTCGTAAGTATCCAGTGATGTTGGAGCCAACTTGTGAGTTTAATTTCTCCTGAGGTGGAATGTAAACTGATCACAGTTGTTGAGCCACGTAGGGTACGATTCCTAAGTGTCAGCCTCCTAGTACTTTCCTGAGGAAGGTCCTATGAGTCTGCTCACTTAGTTCCCCTAGTGCATATAGGTTTTCTCAAATATCCAGTGATGCCGGAGCCTTCATGTGAGTTTAATTTCTCCTGAGGAGGAATGTAAACTGATCACAGTTGTTGAGCCGCATAGGATATGATTCCTGAGTAGTAATCTCCTGGTACTTTCCTGAGGAAGGCACTATGAGCTTGTCTGCTTAGCTTCCTTTCTCTGGTAAGCTTGTTCTGAAGCTTGGAGACTGGGATTGATTCCTTTTGCCTAGGATTTGATCAGTTTGTTGCTTATATCTTTGCTTAGGTGTTGCATGGAGTTTTGTTTGAGAGATAGATTAGGAGATTGTTTTTAGGTTTGTTAGAGGCCCTGCTCAGGGTTAGTCTCTTTGATTTGTTTGACTTGTGTGATGTTATGTTGCATTAGACTTAGGTGTTCATCTAGATAGTGCTGAGTAGGTGCATCTTAGAGGTAGACTTTATGTGCATGAGAAGTTGAGGTGGTCCTCCTTCTGCTTGTTTGTTATTGCGTGGCTTTGCTTGGTGGTATTTGGTAGAGCTGAGCTCCCTTGCCTTTGTGGTTTGTGGCCTTCGCGCCTTGTTTATCTAGTTGTTGCATTCATGCATATTTTCAGTATTCTTTTACTTTGCAGTTTCTTGTTTGTGGTTTAGTCCTGTTGCCATGATCCCTTAGGAGCTCTGACCTCTCCGCTGCGGAGTTGTTATGATAGACATTAGGATGGTCAACCAGGTGTGGTAGCAGTAGGTAGATTCCCCTGTTTCTCAGCTATAGTTCTAGGGTTTCCCTTTCCTTCCAGTAGGAGCTTTTGAGTAGCTTGATCCGTAGTTAGCTGAACTACAGCTGCTCTGATTCTTCGTTTCAGACGAAGATATGTAGGCATAGGATGCGATATCCTAGCGAGCACACTAACGACTAACCTTTGTTCTCTCGCGGCTGTGCGATCGAGACTTTCCCGCTAACGACTAATTGTTATCCCTTTCTCTTGCCCGAGTGCATTTGAGACCAGATCGTATTTGTAGGTTCCCGAGCCTTTAGGACCAGTTTGTTTTCTCACTGCTGTGTGAGAGCCCCTGTTTACCCGTAGTTAGCCGAACTACGCTTGCTCTGATCTTCCATATCAGATGGAAGTACGTAGGCACGGGATGCGATGTCCTGGCGAGCAACCTTTCCCCCGTTTAGACGTAGGAAGTCGAACTACGTTGACTCTGACTTTCCCATTGCACGAGGGAATACGTAGGCCCAGAACACCGTATGTTCTGTCGAGTCCTGTCCTTTTATTTTCTTTTCAGACCAGCCATTAGCGTAGATAGATAACACACCCTTTTACCTATAAACACCAAGCGTGGATCCCATCGAGTACGATGGACGTGAGGGGTGCTAATACCTTCCCCTTGCGTAACCGACTCCCGAATCCAGGTTTTGGTTGCGATGACCATACCTTTTCCCGTCTTTGCGAGGTTTACTTCGAGCGTTTCCTTTCCCGCTCTGAGGGATAAATAACGCACGGTGGCGACTCTCCTGTCAAGCCGGCGCCGATTTTCGCAGTAGCGACAGCTGGCGACTCTGCTGGGGACTTATAGCATTTAGGGACTTTTCCCATCCCTTATGCTGGGACCGTTTCCCATCCCCTACGCGAGTCAATCCTAGCGCTTGGATGTTTATTTGTTGGGTGTTGTGCATATTGTGTTTTACTTTTCTGCACTTTACTTTTCTGTACCTTTACCTTTCCGCATTTATTTTCCAGCATTATATTATTATGATTATTGCTGTGGGCAAAGGGAGGTTACTGTGAGTGAGAAGCCGGACCTGGGCTTGAGTACACACCTAGATATAGTTGCGGAGAAGTAGTAGACGAACCTGTCTGCTGAGCAGGCACAGTTCCCTACGAAAATCTGCGCTCAGACGAGATTCTTGCAGAGGTGCTCCTTTCCGGTCCTGAGGATCTGAGAGGAGTCCAGACGTGAGGGTTGTCGACTCTGGGGACCGATCATTTGGAAGTCAGTTAAGTGAGGCCTCTTCATGACTTGATGATGCCACTCCTTCTGGGAATCGTATCGTCACTCATGAAAGTCTGTGACGCTGATGACCGCATAGGATGCCGTACCTTTGTCCGTGGATTAGGTCTATCCCGCCTGTGAGAGGGACTGGGCTATTGCAGGAAAACTGGCCTTCAGAAACCATGACTCAGTATCTTTATCAGATGGTGTTCTTGATTCATCTCCAGGTGTGTTGTATGGGTCAAATGGGTTTCTTATCTGAGGTTGAGGCTATTATCAGATGGTATTCTTGTCAGATACAAAGGTTCAGATGGTTTTCTTACCAGGGGATTGATATTTTGAGTATCAGATGATAGTTATTGGCATGAGATTCTGGTGACCGTGTTGGTTTTCTGTTCATGATCACAGAGATATTCCTCTTCAGGCTACAGCATAGCCCCTATGTTCGCAGATTGCATTATTTATCATATCGCATCATTGCATTACCATCTGCATTCAACTAACGTGTGTGTATTGCAGGTACACATTTTCCCTTCCAGTTCTGGTGTTTGTTCCTAGCAAGACATGGAAAACCTGAAGAGAGTGTTGCCCTATAAGTTTCCGTCGCCGAATATCAGTCTATTGTTAGAGTTGATTGCTATTGCTAAGAAGAGAGGAATGGGTGACTTCAGAAAGAGATATGGGAGGATTCTGACCTACGTTTATCAGCCATCTGCCTACGAGACCAGCGGCATCTATACTTTGTTACAGTTTTACGATGCGGAGCTCAGGTGTTTTGTATTTCCCGACTTCGTTTTGGCTCCTACCCTGGAGGAGTACTCTGCACTTCTGGATATACCGATCCGTGAGCAGATGCCTTTTTATCGTATGGACGCTGAGCCTAAGCTGGCTGAGCTTTCTGCCATCCTGTGCTTGAAAGAGTCTGAGCTGTCTGGAAAGATGATCAGAAGAGGAGACGTATGGGGATTTCCGTTGGATGTCTTAGTGGAAAAGGCTCGAGAGTATGCCCAGAAGGGTAGCTGGGAGGTTTTTGACGTCATTCTTGCTGTATGTGTGTATGGCATCGTGTTATTCCCGAATATTCCTGATTTTGTTGATTCTGATGCCTTCTATATTTTGGCTGCGAAGAACCCAGTCCCTACTTTGCTGGGAGATATCCACCATTCAACTCATTACCAGAATGAAAAGCGACGAGGAAGGAATGTGTCTTGCTGTGTACCTCTCCTATGCAGGTGGTTCACCAGTCATTTGCCTAAGTCAGGCCCGTTTGTCACGTCTATCAATTCTCTAGGATGGCCCGAGCGCTTAATGGGATTAACTGCTGAGAACGTGGTATGGGTCATTAAAGAGGTATTTGGAGCTGAAGTCGTACTCAAAGGCGAAGGATTCCCGAATGTTCCGTTAACAGGAAGGAAAGGTTGTGTCAACTATAACCCTTCTTTATTGATCAAGCAATTTGGGTACATACCTCAAGGAGCGCCAAAGCCCGAGGAGATACAGGAATCTCTGTATCTCACCGGGGCAATTGGGAAAGAGATGCTGACTAAACTTGAGAGAGCCTGGAAAAACTTGCACAAGAGAGGGAAGCTTTCAGGTAGCAGAGGGGATACTCGAGTTCCTAGCCCATATGAAGAATGGATTCGTGAGCGAGCTGTGAAGTTCCTTATGCCGTATCCAGCGGTTCAGCCATTGCATCCTCCGGTAGAGGAGCCTACCACTGTGGACATTCAGGTTTACAAGCAACTGATGGCGGAGAAAGAAGAGCTAGCCAGGGCTAAAGAGGCTTTAGAGCAGGAGAACGCCCAGCTTCGGCATGAAAAGATTGAAACAGGATATATTTCCAAGCAACAGGCTGAAACTCTGAAACATCTGAAGACTACGCTATTGGAATTGTCTGAAACAAAGAAGCGTCTGGAGTTAGATGTAGACTCAGTTAGTAGTGTGTTGGCCACCAAGAAGCAAGAGCTGGAAAGGGCCTACACAAAGCTAGCCAAGTTCAGAGAACACTGGGATCTCACTATGACCAAGCGCAAGGAGCGAGAAGGAGAGCTGAAGACGCAGATTGCTCAGTTAGAAGAACAGGTCAAGGTGAAGAACGAGGAGCTTGAAGAAGAAGCCTGTCGCCGATATGAGGCCGAGCGCAAGTTGACAGATGCCATGAAGAATTTGGAAGATTTCCAGCATAGAGCAGATGCCAAGAGACCCAAACCTGGGGATGGTGCTAATGATAAGGCTTGGGAAGACTTTGTCAGAGACATCCAGGGGACAGTCAGGAATAGGGATCGACTGATAGAAGGTTTGATTTATCAACCAGATCATGCAGAGACAAAGAAGATGGTCGAAGACTTCCGCAACCGTACCCGTATTTGATTTCTCTCTTATATTCTGTTATGTTGAGATCACCACCAGGCATGTTGGCTGGGATCCTCCTTATCATATCAGCTGTATGGAGCATAGTTATGTAACTTCTTGACAAGACTGTTATTCTAATCAATATATGAGGGTTTTTCCAAATATTGTCTTTATGGGTTATCTCGTCTTGCTACCACTGACACTGGAATTGGAGGGAAAATATCTCCAATGCACACATGCACGTTAGCATTTTTGTATTTCTGTTTGCATAAGTCATACTGCATAGCATTTCTCTAGCAGGTCAGAGCACTTATCCAGCCTTTGTTTTCATCAGAAAGTGATTCTCGGGGAATTGTTTGAGGCAAGAGTAGAGTGGAGACGACCAAGGGGCTGAAGCAGATTTGAGCAGAATCAAGCAGTGTAATCAGTTACCGGTAATTGGTAGCTATGTCTGAAGGCAATTTCCAGGTTCCTAACACCTTGGCAAGATTTACTATGACGTCCAACCATCAGTATGATTCTATGGAAGGCTTCCCGCAAGCAGACAATCTTACTGCAGACCAAGTTGTGCAGCCTGCTGTTGAGAACCGAGATCGGCACGAGCAGTTTCTTGCCCGAAATGAACGCTATCCTCCTGTTAACAATCAATGTGTTGCTTTCCCTGCGATGAATTACCGGAGAGATATTCCAGTGACCGGGGTGGTAGATCCAAGAAGACTCCGAGTGTTAGAAGAGCAAATGAAAGCCTTGGAAGCGAAAGATGCCGTTAACCTGGATGCTGTAGCCATGTGCTTGGTCCCTGACCTCGTGTTGCCGTACAAGTTCAAAGTGCCGGAATTTGAAAAATACACAGGAGATAGCTGTCCGAAGTTGCATTTGATGATGTTCTGTCGAAGGATGACTTCGTTTGTGCGAAATGACAAATTGATGATCCATTGCTTCCAGTATAGCCTGACTGGGGCATCGCTGAGATGGTATGTGCAATTAGAGAGTAATCAGATTCGATCATGGGTGGATTTAGCCAGAGCTTTCATAAAGCAGTACGATTACAACTTGGATTTGACTCCTAGTCTCGTAGATCTGCAAGAATTGTCTCAAGCGGAGAATGAATCATTCAGAGCGTATTTGCGAAGATGGAAAGAATTGTCTGCTAGTGTTCGACCACCGCTTCCGGAAAGAGAACTGGTTGACATCTTCTTGGGTACTCTGAAAGGCCATTATTTTGACAAATTGTTCAGTTGCACAAGCTTTGTGGGCCTGATGAGGCTGGGAGAGATTGTTGAGAGAGGACTCAGGAGTGGAAAGTTTCGAGGTGTTCCTTGCGTCCCAGTTAATAAGATTGAGTCAGTTGTCAGTTCTCAGGAAGAGTGGGAAGGAGATGATGCCACCTCAGAATCTCTAGCATCTCAGGATCAGTTTTCAGACACTTCAAGTCAACGATCATCCTATCGCCGATCGCGTCAGCATGCTCCACGAAGACCAAGGAAGCCAGAAAGGCAGTTCACTCAGCTACCGGTGTCGTACAGTCAGTTGTTGCCAGATCTGGTCAAAAGCGGATTGATAGTGCCGAAAGAGACTAAGCCGGTGATTCCACCATATCCTCCAGGTTTTGATGCCAGCGCCCGCTGTGAGTACCATGCTGGGGCACAGGGGCATTCCACCAATGATTGTAAGGTGCTTAGAAGTCAGATTCAGGATCTGTTAGACTCTAGCCGTATTTGCATCACTCCTCAGGGTTTTGTTCAGATTAATGATTTTCCATCCTCCAGTAGTGCGAGTTCGTCAGTTAATGTCATGGAAGACTCCACAAGAAGTGTGTGCTCTGAAGATTGTCAATCGGAGAGTTCAGTTGAATATGGGGAAAGTTTCTAGAGGTTTCTATGCCGGATGTCGCATCTGTTTCTCTGCCTAACCCGTTTAGCTTTGTGCATCAGTATTTGTCGACCACCACCAGGATTGTTGGCTGGGGTCGTTATATTCATACTCATTTGTGCTTGCCTGCTGATTTTGTTGGTTGTACATGTGTTGGAGATGTTTGTCTGTGTGCTTATAGCTTGAGTTTCTCTTTGTCTCGTTGTGAATATGTGTTTGCTTTCTGCGCTGCATTATCATTTAGCAGGTATATCAGAACCGCGGGTCTTATTTCCTCAAGTCAGTTTGTTGCAGGAATTCCTTCAGAGATATGGAACAGAATCAGTTTGAATTGATCGAAGTCCGAAGCCAGCTGGGGCAGATGATGAGAGACATGCAAGAGATGCGTCTAGAGCAGAAGATTCTCAAAGAGGAGAACAGTCAGCTGAAGACCCAAATGAGCTTGATCATGGAGGTAGTCAAGAATGTGCTTAGAAAAGAGGACAATCAGCTATTTGAAGCCGCAATGAAGAAGCTCGCGCCACCTGTGCGTGTGGAACCTGAGCAGCAGCAACAGAAGATACATCCGGCTCCACAGAGGATCCAAGAAGGAAAGCCAAGGAGAATATTTGAGGCACCTCCTATGACCTATGCTGAGCTCTTGCAGATCTTATTGAGGTTTAATCTGGTTGAGAAAAGAACGTTGACACCACCAACGAGAGTGTTTCCTCAAGGGTACGATGCCAGTAAGCAATGTGAATTTCATTCCGGGGCATTCGGACATGACATCGAGGGTTGTCATGCTTTTAAGCACAATGTTCAAGACCTGATTGACTCGCACGATATTGAATTCACGCCGGGCGGCGTAGCTGTGCATATTGCTCCTGTCTCAGTCGATGCTAAGATGACAGATGTTTCTAAAGCTGCAGTGGGTCAGAAGCGTATCCTGGACTCCATGGTGTCAGAATCTCCAGGTCCACAATTGTTGCCTATTCCTGGGGCAGATCTGAGAAAGAAAATGGTTAAGCATAAGGAGAGCGTTAATCAGTACATTGAAGGTCAAGAAACCAATGGTGCATTTGATACAAAGGGTGTTCAAGGGTCAACCCGATACCAGCAGCAGCAGCCTCAGCAGGGGGCACAGCAGGCTCAACGAAGATTCCAGGGCGGCAAGCCGAGAAGAGTGTTTGAGAAGCCTCCCTCAACCTATGCTGATTTGTTGCAGACATTGTTGGGATTGAATATGGTAGAGACAAGAACTCTGGCGCCTATAACGGGAACTCCCCCGTTTGGTTATGATGCAGGCAAGCACTGTGAGTTTCATTCTGGAGCCCCGGGTCATGATATAGAAGGTTGCCACGCTTTTAAGCACAAAGTGCAGGATCTGCTTGATAGTGCAGCAATCAGCTTCGGGCCAAGAGGTCCCCAAATCATCTGAATGAAGGAGGAAAGGCTCTATAATTTGGCTGGGTCGTTGAAAGCAGATCAGGACAGCATCGAATTACTTCTAATAAAGATAGCTGGTTCAGCAGCAGGGCAGATGTGAAAGCCCGATTCTCAGAAGCTAGCATATTTTCTTTGTTTTAGCTTGTCATTTCTTTACATTTGTAGTTGCTTTCCTGTTTGAATTTGTAAGCTTGTTTGTAAAACTTGTTGTTTTCATTTCAATTGATGATAATGAAATAAATATGCATGGTTGTGATTGAATCCAGTCGTGTTCACTAACTGTTTTGCAAATGTCCAACACTTGGTTAAGAAGAATTTGGGGAGGATGACGAAAATGACCGACATGCAACTACCGATTGTATGCTTTTGAGATAAAACTTGCTGATGATGTACAGGCATTGTTTCAAATCCCTAAACACCGGAGATATAAGGAAGATAATCCCTTGTCAACCCCTTTGAGCCTTGTAGTAGGATTTTCTTTCTGTGAACGAAAAACCCTCAATTTTAACCTGGGGCAGGGTAGGTGTTAGCTAATTTGACCGAGCGTCCAGATTGCAAAAGGAGTGTCCGTTCAAGGATCAATCACACCCCTAGAGGTCGTGCCTAAAAGACCACAATGGTTCAATCAAGAGTGGGACAGCCACATCATTTCCCAAAGAGTCAGGCAATCAGTGTCACGCGACTTGTTCAAAAAAGAAAAAACGAAACAAGAAGAATCAAAAGCCCGCTAAGTCAAGAAAACTTCAAAACAAATGACTTAGGCAAAAATGAGGGCATCCCGCTGGACTTAAAAAAAATCAAAAGAAACTCAAAAGGAGTCAGTCCAGGCAAAAGTTAGGGATATGAAAAGAAAAGATAAAAAGGATCAAAAGAGAAATCCTCGATAGAAATACGAGTCGTGTGACCTCAAGTGTCAAAAACGAAAATTGAGTGGTTGTCAATCCAAAATCCAAAAGTTTCTCGAACTATCATTCCTATTTTTTTTTCAGCCTCTAAGAGGTGAGCGCTAAGGTCAAACTAGCTGAACGTAGGATGGAAGAATGTCAAGGAGAATGGGTGGGTTGAGATAAACTTTGAGCCTTTATCCTTTCCTTCAAAACCATGAACCTGACCCTGTTACAACCTTCAAAAGTCCTAATTGAAGCAGGTTGTTTCGAAAGCATACTCCGGTAAAGGTCGTGTCGATTCTGACTCCTAAAAGGTTCCTCTTACCATGTTCGTACTGATGTTGATGAATGTCTTGTGCATTATATGCTATAGACTGTTTTCCTTTTCCCAGTGAACAGATTGGATGTCAAAACTGTCATATGTGTTGCATTAATACATCTTTTATGCATAACAACTTGTTTTACTTGCGAGTAAGCGCTTGATAGCAGAAAAGCTTCCTACAATGGAAAGTATGGTCAAGATAGAATGCAGAACGCCCGAATGATTCCGAGAGCGGGGGCAAGTTTATTGTGATTCCCAGTCAGGTCAGCTTTTCGAAATCATTTATCCTGAGGCAATCAGGCTGAGATTCAGGTGAACGCGGCGTAGTCAGGAGGTACTACTCTGAATCAGATAACTGGGGAAAGGTCATTGCAGCCAGAGGCAGATCATCTTAAGCGCGCAGAAGTTACTCGAGAAGCATTCAAGGTGAAGTATCTCTTGGAAGTTCAGAACACTGAGGCATGTTATATCAGACCATCAGAAAACAGATTTGCAGATTTCCTTTCAGGGACTATCCCCACAGATGTCCTATAAGTTGGGGCATATCAGAAGCAAAAAGATTGTTGTTCTCCGTACCTACAGGGTCATTTGGAGTTATTCGAGCAAGTACAGTCGATTTTCGAGAGCAAGATGAATGCGGGAAGTTGTGTCACTATCCCTTGACTCTTCACTAAAAGGTTGTGCATTCAGGAAGAATATCTTCCAGTGGCAGTTGTATCTGACCCAATAGGATAAGCTTAAGAGCTCAAATCCATGTTTGAGATTACTGTGAAGCCCATCCGTGTTGGCGCATCAATTTCCAGATCCGAGCTTCATCAGCGCGCAGGAGGACTCCCTCCATTTTGCCAGCAAAGACCAATTTGTCATTGGTATGGGTAAGCTATCCCTAGAGGAGTCTAGTCATATTCAGCACATCTGCTATTTAGCAGTGGGATTATGTTCCCCAGCAGGGTATTACTTCGTTGAGGTATTCGGTTAAGTTCCCAATATCCCCAGCAGAGTTGATTTCACTCTCCCAGCATTTATTTTGCTAGGACGATTCAGTGATATCCGGGTTATCCCCAGCAGAGTTGGCCTCGCCTTCAGCATTTATTTTGCTGAAGTGGTTTTCTGTACCCAGCTCTCTCCGGCAGCTCGAGCCTGCGTTAGCATATTGCATGCATCATATTTGCATCATACCTGCATGACATTTCCAGAATGCGTATCATTTCCATCCCAAATGGAGCATTACGCTGTAGAAAGATTAAAGCATTTGCATATGCATACAAAGCATAAGTCAGGTTTTCTATCAGCCTCATATGGCGCGTGAATTACTCTGTGATCAGTTCAGGGGCATTTATCCAGCAACAGTATTCAGACGATTCAGCGGATTATTTGTATCCCAGGTCAGACAACGATTATGCTTTGATCAAGCAGTCATCTGATATCGACAAGCTTTTCTTCCCGTCAATTCATATTGACGATGTGTTCCTCCAATAAGTGGATTTCTCCGTCTAGCATTAGACGTCTTGAGTACGAGTGTGGTTTTCTTTCCGTCTATCCATAGACGATGTGAAGTTGCGGGTGATCGCAGTAAGGTTTCAAGAAGGGGTTTCCCCCAGGATATGCTTTCCTTCCCGTCTATCAGTAGACGATGTGAAGTTTTGATGGATTTTCAATAGGGTTCAGAATAGAGCTTTTCTAGCAAGTGGCTTTCCTTTCCGTCTGTCAGCAGACGATGTGAAGTTTCGAGCTATTGTTCAGCGGGTTTCTTATTGCCAGAGCATACAAATGATGAGGTGTTTCCCCAGCGAATCTTCTCCGGCTATCCTTAGTTGTTGAGGGGTTTCAAAATGATTTTGGATATTGGTTCTCTTTCTGGTTATTGGATGAGATGACGTTTCAAGAGGTGCCTTTCTGACCATCAATCCTTATTGATGTCGAGGTTCTTCGAAGAATGTTCAGTTTTCGTGATTGTCGATTCTTATTGACGACATGGTTCCTTAAAAGGTGGTTTTCTTACCGTCGGTCCATACTGACGATGTGGCCCCTTCAAGGATATTGATCTTTCCATCAATTCCCGTAGACAGAAGGATTCTGAAATTCAAAGGATGGTGTTGAATTGCGTTATGGTGCCTTTCCGTCTACCCTTAGACGATGTGAATATGGAGATTATGAATTTCTTCCCGTCTATCCTTAGACGATGTGAATTGTTTTGTTTCATCAATCAGGATGATGCCGTCTACCCTTAGACGATGTGAGTACGGAGATTCAGGTTTCTTCCCGTCTACCCTTAGACGATGAGAATATTGATTGTTCATCAATCAGGATGATCCCGTCTATCCTTAGACGATGTGAGTTGTTTTGTTTCGTCAATCAGGATGATTCCGTCTACTCTTAGACGATGTGAGTTTGGAGATTATGAATGTCTTCCCGTCTACTCTTAGACGATGTGAATTGATTTGAATATCAATCAAGATAATGCCGTCTACCCTTAGACGATGTGAATATGGAGATTATGGTGATGCCGTCTACCCTTAGACGATGTGAATATGGAGATTATGGTGATGCCGTCTACCCTTAGACGATGTGAATTGATTTGTTCATCAATCAGGATGATCCCGTCTACTCTTAGACGATGTGAGTTTGGAGATTATGGATGATTCCGTCTACCCTTAGACGATGTGAGTTTGGAGAATATTTCTTCCCGTCTATCCTTAGACGATGTGAATTGATTTGTTCATCAGTCAGGATGATGCCGTCTACCCTTAGACGATGTGAATATGGAGATTATGGTGATGCCGTCTACTCTTAGACGATGCAAGTATTAAGAATTTCTTTCCGTCTATCTTTAGACGATGTGTGTATGGAGATCAAGGCTTTCTTCCCGTCTACTCTTAGACGATGTGAGTTTAGAGATTATGAATTTCTTCCCGTCTACTCTTAGACGATGAGAATATTGATTTGTTCATCAGTCAGGATGATTCCGTCTACTCTTAGACGATGAGAATATTGATTTGTTCATCAGTCAGGATGATTCCGTCTACTCTTGGACGATGAGAATATTGATTTGTTCATCAGTCAGGATGATTCCGTCTACCCTTAGACGATGAGAATATTGATTTGTTCATCAGTCAGGATGATGCCGTCTACCCTTAGACGATGTGAATATAAAGATTATGAATTTGATCCCGTCTACTCTTAGACGATGTGAATTGATTTGAATATCAATCAAGATAATGCCGTCTACCCTTAGACGATGTGAATATGGAGATTATGGTGATGCCGTCTACCCTTAGACGATGTGAATATGGAGATTATGGTGATGCCGTCTACCCTTAGACGATGAGAATATTGATTTGTTTCATCAATCAGGATGATGCCGTCTACCCTTAGACGATGTGAGTATGGAGATTATGGTGACTTTCCGTCTATCCTTAGACGATGTGTGTATGGAGATTAAGAATTTGATCCCGTCTATCCTTAGACGATGTGAATTGAGAGATTAATGTTGTTTTTCCGTCTATCATTAGACGAAGTGAGTATTCAATCAGGGTGTCTTCCCGTCCATCTTTGGGCGATGTGAGTATATTTCTCTTCCTGCCTATCAGTAGGCAATGTGAAAGAATCAGGTATGTTGTTATAGCCCTCAGGGTTTGTTATATGGAGTATCACAAGCAACGGGTATTCAAATCAGGAGTTCTTTATCAGATGATTAATCAGTTTGGTGCCGCAATGACTGGACTCGGTTTTCTGGACTTTATTCTCCAAGCAGTTTACAGTATATGCTCGCGGTTGGCAAATTTTCGGGTTTTATTTGTATTCAACCGTCTCGTACCTCTGAATGTTTGAAGGCTGAGCGCTCTTCAAACCCTTCAGGTCCAAGTCGCTTGAATAGGGGCAGCTGTTGCACCCTAAAATTTGACCAACCGATTCTCCTATCTGACTCATGGTTTAAATTCATATTCACAGCTCAGATGTATGATTTTTGTGCACAAGCAGGGGGATATCAGAGTTTACAGCTTGATTTTCATCTATCAGATATGGCAGACCCAGTCCAGATTATCGGGGTTTTATTTTCAGGAAATTGTGCGCTCCTCAGTGATTTTTCAGTAAATTTGGGGATATTCTGATGCCCGGGGATCTCCGTTCGATTCAATCTGGTCTCGTGCGCTCTTTTATGGGGGTCATTTGCATTCATCTGCATTTTTAGGGTTTAATAGGCTTTTGTGAATTTTTAACAGGCTTTATAGATTTTTCTGGAATTTAAATAGGGTTTTTGTATTTTTTTAATGGTTTAATTCTCTTTTTAGGATTTTATAAGAATTTTTAAATCATTTTTAGGAATTTTGTATAGATTTTTAAATGGGTTTAATTGTTTTTAGACAATATAGAAAATGATATAGTTTTTCCTTTATTAATAGATATTAAATAATATTAGATTTTAATAGAAAATTAGATTGATTTAGAGTTAATTAGACATTTAATCATTTTTAGAGTTTAATTAGATCTTAATTGTTTTTTAGATTTAATTAGGGAAATATAGAATTAATTAGACATTTAATCATTTTTTAGAGTTTAATTAGGTTAATCTCTTTTTTAGAGTTTAATTAGATATTAATTGATTTTTAGATTTTATTAGGTTTAATCATTAGTTAATTAGGTGTTAATAATTGATTAGAGTTAATTCAGTTAATTGTTTTTTTTCAGTTTTTTACAGTTTTTTATTCATTTTTTCGTATGGGCCCAAGGGAGGTTTTTTTTGTTAAGGCCCAAATCTCATCAGCAGGAAAAAAAAGTCCAAAAGGTCCAGATGCAGTCCAGCGCACACCAGAACAATCTAGAAAGATCCAGCATCTTCAGTGGTATAAAAGCAGACACGTGTCTGCAAAAGGAGGCCCCACGCGTTTCTCAATCCTCACGCCACCACCACTCAGAACCCTCCCAGACTCCTCCACGTGGTCCACACCTGTCCCCACCAATCTCTCCCTCTGCGCATGCACGCCACTTGGCGCCCCCACACCATCGCCTGAGTTTCCTACCGCCGGGCATGCAAACGCCCTAGCAACCAACCGCCGGCGACCCCAACCAACTCCGGCCACCACCTAACCACCAGAAAACCCAGAAATTCATCCTCTTCCTCCGATTCCCTCCCTTGAACCTTCATCATCTTCATCCCACAGTTCTCCAGAAATCACCTTGTACCTTCATACCTTCATCCAAATTTTCCAGAATCACCTTCAATCTCCATCAATTTTCTCCAGAAACGCCATCGTCTCCATCAATTTTCTCCAGAACGACTTCAATCTCCATCAATTTTTCCAGAATACTCAAACCTTCATCCGTCTCCATCAATTTTTCCAGAAACCCTAAACATTCATCCTTCAAGCAAGAACAACTCAGAAACTTCAAACGGCGTCCAATCTTCAAGCAAGATTTCCAGGAATCCACCAGGAGGATCTTCAACTTCATCAACCGATCCTAGTTCCTCTCGCGCGATTTTCCTCAAGGATCTTCAGAGTTCACCAAATTTTTAAAGAGATCCATCCGTTGTCAGAGTTCCTCATAGGCGCTCATCAGAACTCCAGATTCTGAGTTCTCTTCAAGACGACTCAAGACCTTCGTGTTAAAGGTTCCAGAAGCTTCAAGATTCGCTCATCCAGGTGCGTTGATTCTTCGATCCTTGTTTGCGTCTCGTTTTGATTGTTGCAGCGTAGGGATTTAATCTTGGCTTGAACTGGATTTAAGTTGAATATAGTCTTGAATTGAGGTTCGTTTAGATGTAGGTTAGGGTTCGGTTTCAGGTTGTTGTGAGGGTTTGTTTGATGTTTGAGAATTTCAGAGAGAGCGTGAGGGAGAGGGTGAAGACGAGCGAACGGCGCTAGACGGTTAAGGTGAACAGTAGCTAGGGTTTGGAGATAGAGGAGATGAGTTTTGTTTAGCTGTAATTGGATTAGGGTTTGGACCCTGGGCTTAAGCCCAAAAACGCGTTTCTGAACGCATACACCCCCCCAAGCTGCTTGTCCCCCCCTGGCGTGTGGAAAGTCTGAATGAGTCAGTTTGGGCCTTATGCCCAAAGTTACTAACAACACCCCCTGGGCGTAAGCCCATTGAGATAACAACTGGAAAATCTGCTAAGTCTGCACCCCCAGATGTTTTTGTTTTCTGATTGTTTGATATTAGGTCCTGGGCCCTGCGCCCTATTACTTTTAGTACCCCCCAAATCAGGGCCCAATGAATTGATAACTAGAATCTATTGCTGTTGGAACCCCCCATGTCATTTTCTTTTGTTTTGATTTTTCTTTTATATTTTCATATTAGAAATTCATAATAAATTGTAAATAAATGTTTTTTAAATGATTCTTTTTTCTACCATTTTCATGAAAATGTTAAGAAAATTAAATAAATAAAAAGGACCTCTTATTTTTGGTTTGTTATTTTTTGCATATTTTTCATTTTAATTGATGTTTTTTAATATTTTCAATGCATGCATATCATTAGAAAATTAATAAAAAATAGTAGATTTAGTCAAATAATTCCGTTCTTTTTTCTGTAGACTCGTGATTCAGTGTAGAATTTTATAGTGCAAAAACATTAGCTTAATCATGCATTTTCATTTTAATTGCATTTTTTCATTGCTACTGATGTTGAATAACTGGTTTGTGGATATGTCTGTGTTGCTGCTTTTATTTCTTTCATCTGGTGTTGAATTTGGTCCTGATTTTTCAGTATGTGTCTTAGAGCCATGTAGGTCTCCCATTAGATTTTTATTAGATTTTCATAGGATATTCTGATAGGATTTGTCTGAGCCTGAAGATAGGAGAAGTCTTGATGACTTCTGACTTTGAAGTTCAACTGTGGTTGAACTTCAGAGATAGTCTCTTGTGGTTTCTTGGCCTGTGGGTTCTTCTTGAAGGTGGGAGCTGATGGAGGTCCTGTTGGAGCTTGCAAAGATGCAGTGGATTGAGGCTTAGTCTAGGAGCTTGTTGTCTGTTTGTGAGGGTCGAGATCCTGAAGTTTGAAGGGAGTTTATGGTACTTTCCTGAGGAAGGCACTATGAATGACTTTCATCCTTCCTTCTCACCTCCTTCGTAAGTATCCAATGATGTCGGAGCCGACTTGTGAGTTTAATTTCTCCTGAGGAGAAATGTAAACTGATCACATGTTGTTGAGCCACATGGGATACGATTCCTAAGTGGAAGCCCCCTAGTACTTTCCTGAGGAAGGTCCTATGGGTCTATTCACTTAGTTCCATTAGTTTATCTAGGATTTCGTAAGTATCCAGTGATGTTGGAGCCAACTTGTGAGTTTAATTTCTCCTGAGGAGGAATGTAAACTGATCACAGTTGTTGAGCCACGTAGGGTACGATTCCTAAGTGTCAGCCTCCTAGTACTTTCCTGAGGAAGGTCCTATGAGTCTGCTCACTTAGTTCCCCTAGTGCATATAGGTTTTCTCAAATATCCAGTGATGCCGGAGCCTTCATGTGAGTTTAATTTCTCCTGAGGAGGAATGTAAACTGATCACAGTTGTTGAGCCGCATAGGATATGATTCCTGAGTAGTAATCTCCTGGTACTTTCCTGAGGAAGGCACTATGAGCTTGTCTGCTTAGCTTCCTTTCTCTGGTAAGCTTGTTCTGAAGCTTGGAGACTGGGATTGATTCCTTTTGCCTAGGATTTGATCAGTTTGTTGCTTATATCTTTGCTTAGGTGTTGCATGGAGTTTTGTTTGAGAGATAGATTAGGAGATTGTTTTTAGGTTTGTTAGAGGCCCTGCTCAGGGTTAGTCTCTTTGATTTGTTTGACTTGTGTGATGTTATGTTGCATTAGACTTAGGTGTTCATCTAGATAGTGCTGAGTAGGTGCATCTTAGAGGTAGACTTTATGTGCATGAGAAGTTGAGGTGGTCCTCCTTCTGCTTGTTTGTTATTGCGTGGCTTTGCTTGGTGGTATTTGGTAGAGCTGAGCTCCCTTGCCTTTGTGGTTTGTGGCCTTCGCGCCTTGTTTATCTAGTTGTTGCATTCATGCATATTTTCAGTATTCTTTTACTTTGCAGTTTCTTGTTTGTGGTTTAGTCCTGTTGCCATGATCCCTTAGGAGCTCTGACCTCTCCGCTGCGGAGTTGTTATGATAGACATTAGGATGGTCAACCAGGTGTGGTAGCAGTAGGTAGATTCCCCTGTTTCTCAGCTATAGTTCTAGGGTTTCCCTTTCCTTCCAGTAGGAGCTTTTGAGTAGCTTGATCCGTAGTTAGCTGAACTACAGCTGCTCTGATTCTTCGTTTCAGACGAAGATATGTAGGCATAGGATGCGATATCCTAGCGAGCACACTAACGACTAACCTTTGTTCTCTCGCGGCTGTGCGATCGAGACTTTCCCGCTAACGACTAATTGTTATCCCTTTCTCTTGCCCGAGTGCATTTGAGACCAGATCGTATTTGTAGGTTCCCGAGCCTTTAGGACCAGTTTGTTTTCTCACTGCTGTGTGAGAGCCCCTGTTTACCCGTAGTTAGCCGAACTACGCTTGCTCTGATCTTCCATATCAGATGGAAGTACGTAGGCACGGGATGCGATGTCCTGGCGAGCAACCTTGCCCCCGTTTAGACGTAGGAAGTCGAACTACGTTGACTCTGACTTTCCCATTGCACGAGGGAATACGTAGGCCCAGAACACCGTATGTTCTGTCGAGTCCTGTCCTTTTATTTTCTTTTCAGACCAGCCATTAGCGTAGATAGATAACACACCCTTTTACCTATAAACACCAAGCGTGGATCCCATCGAGTACGATGGACGTGAGGGGTGCTAATACCTTCCCCTTGCGTAACCGACTCCCGAATCCAGGTTTTGGTTGCGATGACCATACCTTTTCCCGTCTTTGCGAGGTTTACTTCGAGCGTTTCCTTTCCCGCTCTGAGGGATAAATAACGCACAGTGGCGACTCTCCTGTCAAGCCGGCGCCGATTTTCGCAGTAGCGACAAGCCCCCACTCGCATGCAGCTTCAAAGCATGTCTATGGGTGCCAAAGAAAGCTTTAAGGAGTATGCTCAGAAGTGGAGAGACTTAGCTGGAAGAGTTCAACCCCCTTTGACTGATAGGGAGTTGGTTGATATGTTCATGTGTACGCTGAATGGTCCGTTTTACAGTCATCTCATTGGAAGCTCATCATCTGGCTTCACTGAGTTGATCATGACAGGAGAGCGAGTAGAGAATGGTATCAAGAGTGGTAAGATCCAAGTGGGCACTTCTTCATTAGGTGCTGCAAAGAAGCCTCCCACTGGGAAGAAAGAATCTAATGCTGTGTATGGTCAGCCTGATCGTAACAGAAGGCATTAGTCTGTTAGTGCAGTTCATATTTCAAATCCAACTCCTGCAACAACAGAGCAGCCTCAAGGCAACCAACAGAGGGCTAGAAGACAGTTCACGAAGATCAACATGTCAATGGCTCAGGCATTGCAACACTTGTTGAAGGCTGAACTTATTACCCTGAGGGAGGCTCCTCAGAATCCCAATGTTACCTCTCCCAAGTACAATCCCAATGCACGATGTGCATATCATTCAAACTGTCCAGGACATGATACTAATAACTGCTGGGTCTTGAAGAACAAAATTCAGAATATGATTGATGCTGGAGAAATTGAGTTTGATCCACCAGGTACTCCAAATGTGATTACAGCTCCAATGCCAAATCACGAGAAGACTGTCAACGCCATTGATGAAGATATTGATGAAGATCTGCATGTCTATTCAGTTATGGAGTTGAGCACACCATTGTCTGTTATCAAAAAGAGGTTAGTACAAGCTGGGATCTTTCCAGGTTGTCATGAAGATTGTCTATATTGTACCTATAAGCCGGATAGTTGCTTCATTTTGAGAGATGGGATTCAACGTCTCATGGATAAATATACTATAGTGTTTGAAAGAAGACCAGCATCTGTAGAAAGTATGGTGGATCATCTGACTCAGGGTAAGAAGATTGAAGAGGTTGACATGGTTGACAAAGTACCACTAAGAATCACTTCAAAGGGTCCCATTAAAATCACTCATCAGGGCCCAATCAAGATTACTGCTGAAGGTCCTGTGAAAGTTGTTGCTGAAGCCAGAGTAGCTCCTCTGATCATTACCACTCCTGGTCCTATTCCTTATACATCTGACAAAGCTGTGCCTTGGCACTATGGGTCTGATGTTTACATCCATGGTGTCAAGCAGGAGCCTTTACCTGATATGCCTGTTGACATTGATAATATTGCTGGATCTAGCAAGATCACTCGTAGTGGAAGAGTCTTCTCTCCTCCAGTTGCTTCTAAGAGTGCAGTTACCCCTGCTGTTACTTCCACCACTGATGCTCGGGGCAAGGGTCCTGTTATTGAGCCTGTATCTACTGATGTGCCAGCTGCTGATGACATCTCTAAGCAGATGGAAGAAGTATTGAAAATCATTCGCAAGAGTAATTATGATATTGTTGATCAGCTGGGGCATACTCCCTCAAAGATTTCTATGCTCTCCCTGTTATTATGTTCTGAGGCTCATGCCAAGTCATTGATCAAGTTTCTAAAGATGGCTCATGTACCCAGCGCAATTTCTGTGGACCAGTTTGACAATTGTGTTGCTCACCTGACCTATGACAACGGGTTAGGATTTTCTGATGCTGACTTGACCCCTGCCAAGAGGGATCATAACAGGGCCTTGCATATTTCAATTGAATGCAGGGGCACTACCCTGTCTCATGTGCTGATAGACAATGGTTCCTCTCTGAATGTGTTGCCTAAGGAAGTCCTGAACAAGCTGAGTCCTAAAGATACGGTATTGAAGCCCAGTAATATTGTGGTAAAGGCTTTTGATGGTTCTAGAAGAGTAGTGCATGGGGAAATTGATCTTCCAATCAAGGTTGGCTCTCAAGTGTTTACCGCTACATTCTATGTGATGGATATTCGTCCTTCGTACTCATGTCTGCTTGGTCGTCCCTGGATCCATGGGGCAGGTGCTGTGACCTCCACATTACATCAAAAGTTGAAATATCCGGTGAATGGAAAAGTTGTTACTGTCTTTGGAGAGGAAGAATACTTTGTCAGCCATGTAAACACTTTCAAGTATCTGGAAGTAGAAGGTGAATACATTGAAACTCCATGTCAGTCATTTGAAGTGGTTCCCTGGGCTGTTAAGGATGGTGTGACTCCTCCTGCTGTGAAGAAGGTTCCTGTGGTCATCGGAAACCCTCCAACAATGGCAATGGCCTCCCTCAATGATGCAAAAGCTGTGGTGGAAGAAGAGTCCCAGAAGGCTGTTCGTCGTGCTCGTGTTGTTCGTATCACCAATCAAGGGGTTATCAATGCTGTGGGAGATCAAGATGAAGACTACAACTTGGAGGCATGGATTTTTCCTACTGTGGGTGCTGGACTCAATAATTGGAAAGCTGAAGATGTTATCCCTATCTCCTTTAGTCGGGAGTAAATACTATTACTGTGTTATGTTTTTAAATTTGTACTTTCAAGCCATGTGCCTTACCCGGGGCACAATGGTGTGCTTGTTACGGGTTGTCATTTCATTTGCATACTTCATTCAATAAAATCAGTGGACGTTTCGTTTTCGTAAATATTGTGTTCCTTGTCTTTCTTTTTCTTTTATCTTTGCTTTATCAGCTATGTGTTCTTACACACACCCACGTCACTAAAATGCAGATCCTCATCCACTCTGGATCCAGTTGATAACAGTTCTACTATTGCCAATTACAATTTCGAGAATCCGATCTATCAAACTGAAGACGGAAACGAGGACGATTGTGAAATACCTGTAGAGCTTGCTAGGTTGTTACAACAAGAAGAGAAAGCTATACAGCCACATGAAGAGCCAGTCGAAGTTGTGAATCTGGGAACTGAAGAAAACAGAAAAGAGGCCAAGATAGGGGCTGATTTAGAGGACAGTGTCAAGAGCAGGTTGATTCAGATGCTACGTGACTATGTGGAGATCTTTGCTTGGTCTTATGAAGATATGCCAGGGTTGGATACAGACATTGTGGTTCACCGTTTGCCAGTGAAAGAAGATTGTCGTCCAAAGAAGCAGAAGGTTCGTCGTATGCGTCCTGAAATGTCAGAAAAGATCAAAGCAGAGGTAATGAAACAGTTCAATGCAGGGTTCTTGGCCGTAACTTCTTATCCTCAGTGGGTTGCAAATGTGGTACCAGTTCCTAAGAAAGATGGTAAGGTACGTATGTGTGTAGACTACAGAGATCTGAACAAGGCTAGCCCTAAAGATGACTTTCCACTTCCTCATATTGATATTCTGGTAGACAACACTGCTCAGCATAAGGTATTCTCTTTTATGGATGGTTTCTCTGGTTACAATCAAATCAAGATGGCACCTGAAGATATGGAGAAGACTACATTTGTGACACAGTGGGGCACCTTTTGCTATAAGGTAATGCCATTTGGTTTGAAGAATGCAGGGGCAACATATCAGCATGCTATGGTGGCTTTGTTTCATGATATGATTCATCATGAGATAGAGGTATATGTGGATGATATGATAGCCAGGTCTCAGAATGAAGAACAACATCTTGATCATCTGCACAAGTTGTTTGAGAGGTTGAAGAAATACAAGTTGAGATTGAACCCAAACAAGTGTACTTTTGGAGTTAGATCTGGAAAACTCTTGGGTTTCATTGTCAGTGGAAAAGGTATTGAAGTGGATCCTGCAAAAGTGAAAGCTATACGAGAGATGCCAGCTCCCCGTACTGAGAAGGAGGTTAGAGGTTTCTTGGGACGATTGAACTACATTGCAAGATTTATTTCCCAATTAACTACCATCTGTGAGCCAATCTTCAAGTTGTTGAAGAAAGATCAGGTGATGGAATGGAATGATGAGTGCCAGACTGCCTTTGATGAAATCAAGAGATATTTGCTAGAACCTCCAATTTTAATGCCACCAGTTGATGGAAGACCCTTGATTATGTATTTAACAGTATTAGACAACTCAATGGGGTGTGTATTGGGGCAACATGACGAGTCTGGTCGAAAAGAGCAGGCAATATACTACCTTAGCAAAAAGTTTACCGACTGTGAAACAAGATACTCACTGCTCGAGAAAACTTGCTGCGCTTTGGCATGGGCTGCTCGCCGACTAAGACAGTATATGTTGACCCATACTACCTTGTTGATTTCGAAGATGGATCCAATCAAGTACATATTTGAGAAACCTGCTCTCTCCGGAAGAATTGCAAGATGGCAAATGATCTTGACGGAATATGATATACAGTATACTACTCAGAAGGCCATTAAGGGGAGTGTTGTTGCTGATCATTTGGCTCATCAAGCAGTAGATGATTACCAGTCAATGAGTATCCCTGAAAGGATTATCACTGACAATGGCTCTAATCTGAACAACACTATGATTACTGATCTCTGTACGCAGTTCAAGATTAAGCATCACAACTCTTCTCCGTATCGTCCAAAGATGAATGGGGCAGTTGAAGCTGCTAATAAGAACATTAAGAAGATTGTACAGAAGATGACTGTTACTTACAAAGATTGGCACGAGATGTTACCATTTGCTCTGCATGGTTATCGTACTACAATACGTACTTCAACAGGGGCAACCCCATTCTCCTTAGTCTATGGTATGGAAGCAGTTCTGCCTATTGAAGTTCAGATCCCCTCCTTGAGAATTATGAAGGATGCAGGCTTGGATGAAGATGAGTGGATTCAGACTCGACTTGACCAGATAAATTTGATTGATGAGAAAAGGTTAGCAGCAGTTTGTCATGGCCAGATGTACCAGAAACGGATGATCAAAGCTTTTAACAAGAAGGTTAAGCCAAAGGTATATCAGGCTGGTGACTTGGTAATCAAGCGTATCATATTACCACAGGGCGATCCTAGGGGCAAGTGGACTCCAACATATGAGGGACCATTTGTAGTCAAGACAGTGTTCTCAGGAGGTGCCATGATACTGACTACAATGGATGGTGAAGACTTCCCACAACCTGTAAACGCAGACATAGTTAAAAAATACTACGCATAAAAAGAGACCCGCTAGGTTGACAGGCCTAGGCAAAAATAAGGGCATCCCGGCAAACCAAAAGGGTTTGGGCAAAAACTAGGGATATATATATAAAAAGATGTACACCCGGCAAGTCGAAAACCTGAAAAGGCGGCTTGGGCAAAAAAGGGTATCCCGGTGGATTGAAAACCTGAAAGGGCAATCCAGGCAAAAGTTAGGGATTAAAGCGTATGACTATGTCTCGTTTGGATCACTCATGAAACTGCAACCAGTTGTACTACTTACTCAAGCTCAAACAGATAAAGCTCAATCCAACCGTTTCCGTCTCAACAGCAAGAAGATGAGATACTTGAGTGGCAATAGTAGAATTGAAACTCAATAGGATTATTTCCCACATAGCTGATTCTTTTTGTAAAACTTCATGACAAAATTCTCTTACTAGGGTTTATGTTTCCTTGTACAAACTTACTCGTGTATGGGTCACTTTTTGATACAAATAAATTCCATCTTTTGAATCCAGATTTACTTTTACCCTATTTACATAAGCGAAACGTCCATTGGTTGTGTTTGAATGTATGTATGCCTTTGAATATGATTGATGTTTACCAAAAATGCATGTATGCTTTTAATATGATTGATGTTTACCAGAAATGCATGAAAATGCAGTAATAGTATTTACTAAGGACGAACGAGGGAAGGATTTCAACGAAGCTTCGCCGGTTCATCTTTACAAGACAGTTACAAACCATCAGTAGGACTAATCCATTTTCACAAAGTCTAATCTCCCCTGGAATTTATATCCATCTCTTTTATCCTCATACGGATATACGGGAAATTACTTTCCAATAAGGGCACGATGAACGAAGACGGGATGTTATACTTATCCTACTATCAAACGAAAACGAAGGTTATCTATACCTTGTTATCCCCAGCAGACGGAGGGTTATATATTCTTCAACAACGAATCGGGATTTATTTTCCTTGGCCAGCAGTTGTTATACAAGGATATCCAGACACTTCCAGCAGTGTCATAGCATACATACATCATTTACATTATACCATAACATATATGTCTATAGTACATTACCTAAGTGCATCATGTCATACATGCATACATAAAGCATAAACTAATGTTGTTATACAGAATGCTACCTTGTTTTCAGGTTAATTATCCAACAAACAAGCTTATGATCTTTGGGACTGCTTTATTGTAACCTCAGGGTTACTTTATCCTCCTGATGAGCTTCTTATTGCTTTGGGACTGCTTTATTGTAACCTCAGGGTTATTTTATCCTCCTGATAGCCTCTCATGACTTCAAGACTGCTTTAGAGCTACTGATTGCTCTATCCTCCTGAAATCATCCTATTACTTCAAGACTGCTTTAGAGTTGTTCATTGCTCTATCCTCATGAGGTCATATTACTACTTCAAGACTGCTTTAGAGCTATTCATTGCTCTATCCTCCTGAAGCCATCTAATTATTTCAAGACTGCTTTAGAGCTATCCATTGCTCTATCCTCCTGAAATCATTACTTCAAGACTGCTTTAGAGCTATTGATTGCTCTATCCTCCTGAAGACATATCACATTATTACTTCAAGACTGCTTTAGAGCTATTGATTGCTCTATCCTCCTGAAGACATATCACATTATTACTTCAAGACTGCTTTAGAGCTATTGATTGCTCTATCCTTCTGAAGACATATCACATTATTATTTCAAGACTGCTTTAGAGCCATTCATTGTTCTATCCTCCTGAAATCATATCATTGCTTCAAGACTGCTTTAGGGTTATCACTATTGATTGCTCTATCCTCATGAAGACATGCTGCTACATCATTATTATTCCAGACTCCTGACAGCTTTCACCATACACCCATATTTTGAACTGCTCCCCCCCCTAGTGGCATCTTTAAGCCCACTCAATCATATTCAACTAGCCATCTGTACCACTCTAGTGCACTGGTGAGTGCAAATTTTTGGGCTTTTGTGTTCAATCCCCTTCAACCTTCCAGGTTACGACTGGCAAATATACCAATCTAACCCCTCAGGTTTCAGAAAATTGAACAGGGGCAGCTGTTGCACCCCAAAATTTGCCCTCACAATACAAGACTTTGTGTTCTAAGAAGGTTCACAAGGTTCACAAGTCCCACAGTGCTTTCAAGACCTTTCATGAGGTTCATGAAGTCCATAGGTTGCTTCTTGAAGGTTCACAAGGTTCACAAGATCCATAATGATTACAAAGCTTCCCTGAGGGTTATGAGGTCTACAAAGTCACTTCATGAGGTTCATAAGGTTCACAAGCTTCACAATACTTCCCATGGGTGTCACAAGACATTTTATGAAGATTCACAAGGTTCACATAGTTCACAATTGGTCAAAGAAGTTGACAATTCCCTCAGACAATGCACCTCCTAAGCAGGGCATCCATAACTAGGGTTTTGACTTTAATCAGGCTAAATGGACTTCCAATACCTCAAGTGAGTTTCATAACATCTTATATGTGTATAAGAACCCCCATGTCAAGTTTCAAGACTTTTCTCAAAAGTTTGCTCAGTCAGATGATCAGATAAGTCAAAATCAGTCAATGTAGTAAAAGTCAACTGAACTTTGACCAGCCATAACTTTCACATGCTTCATCACCAAGTCTCCATCCAAAGCTCATTTTGAAGGAAATTGAATTCTCTACAACTTTGATGTTGAAGGTTAAGCCCAAAAATGCTTCGTTTGAAAGATATGATCTAAGACATTATAGGTCATTTCAAAAGTCAACAAAAAGTCAACAACTTAAATAGGGGCATCTGTTGCACCCTAATTTTTGACCGTAGAATGCCACCTCTTTTTGCGTTTTTTATTGTATTTGACTTTATTTCAGTATTTACGTTTTACAATTATTATTACTAATAATATATTTACTCCTATCATAATTATTATCATTATATTATCCATTTTATTACTAACATTACTCTTGAGCTATTATTGGATCATTACACCGCAAACGTCCTTGGATGCGCTTTCCGATTGCATCTCAATCAAGTTTGGCATCTTATAAGTCAAGTTTGTTAACAAAGAAGGGTCTGGATTTCAAAACATGAAGACCATCCATATGGAGTTTAATTTACTTGATGGTTAGCAGCCACTTTTTTTTACTTGGAGGTTAAAGCCATGAAAAAGATCTTTCTTTTCCAAGAATGTGCCTTACAAAAGAATATGATACAAGATTGAATTATATTATACAAAGCGTCAAGTTGCAAAGTTATGAGAACGTATTTATGAGTACGACCTCGAGGGAAGGAGGGTCGTTTGTGTCATAAACTACTGATGAGGTTACATTTGTTTTCAAGTTGATAACAAAACTTCCAAGCCACTGCTGTAAACCGCCAGCACCACATTGCATAGAGGCATGTATCTGCAAAATGCAAAATCCAAGAGAAACCCATAGAAGAGGGAGAAGGAAGGAGACCGATATAGAGTAGTGAATTCGGTGTCATTTCGGCAAATGAAAGAACTGACTTTATTATAAATTAAATGTATATACACAAAGTCTTGTTGTATGATTCCTGAGGGCTACAACCCGAATAATGTTTTCCAACGTATAATCACGGGGAACACTAATAAAAGATCTTTACATTGGAAGTCACCAACTTGAACACAAGTAAAATCCATAACAGTCGGCAATGCCACTCAAAAACAACTTGGAGAGAATAGTTCACCAAGAGATCTATAAAATCTACTTGTAGGCAGAATTAGCCATAAAACCATCCTATATAACTGGTCTTTTCCTTCAAGGTACTTTGTTATCGGTTTGCTAATGGGCTCTGTACAAAGGAAGCAAGCTTCAAACCATTGTATCCAAGTCCGAAAGATCATCCACGGGAATTTCGAGGCCCATAAAGTCGTCATGATCTTGTAATCCTTTGTCATCAATATTCAACCATAAACCACCTGCAACAATGAGAAGCACTCAGAAGGTTTCAGGGAACGTTCAATAAATCATTTTAACTTCAGAAGAAATTAAGAGTTATACCTCGCAAGACGTCGGCAGTCATTATGAAAAAGGCTCAATCCACAAGCTCTACGAAGGAAGGCCCTGCTTCTTTGGCTGTGTACTACTGCAAGTTGAAACTGTCAGAGAAGCACTACCTGCTGAAATGCCGATAACAAGCATGCTTTCTGCGTATGGATGATAGTAGCAAAGTTTCCATCTTGGTTCAATGTTGCTCTGGGGGAACGCTATAACGAGTGGAAGGTTGTATTTTATAGACTGCATAGTCTTGAATCTGTTATTGATTTTGAAGCTAGGCTGGAGGGAAATGGTCTGTTCTTTTGGGCTCCGATCAGCACATGCGTACTTTACATCGCTCGCGTTCACTTTGGGCATTGCCATATTCAAGAAGCCATTTTCTTGAGGGAATGACTACAACTGGTAGTTTTTCTGTGAATTTTAAAGACACAATTAGGAGAGCCAACAAAAAATGTAATGGGTACGAAGCAACAGATTCACGAGTTACCGACTCTCTTGGTTTCGCTCTCCATTGAATGCATGAGACTCTAGTGGATGCTGCTAACGGTTCAGTGTTGAAAAGCCGAAGATACGAGGGATTTCTTCTCCTGATAAGAGAACAATGCAGTTAAATCAAAAGGAAAAGATTGATCATCAGGAACAAAGGTAAAATGGTACACAGGCATATTTCGTTCCCCACTATCATGTTTTACAAGTAAATCAAACCAAAGATACAACTTCTAGCAAATTCTGCATATCCACAACTATGGCAGCCATCTGGTGGAATGTTGATGACTAATGAGATAGGAGGAGAAACTTCCCTGTTCAATATGATGACATTCACACCAACGACATTATCAACAGGCATTTTAGTGCAAGAGAACTAAATCAGAAGATTGGAGTCGAGTTTGGAAGGAGTATACCCCGTACCGCATTTTCTTCGTGGAAGTTTCTCCCAGACCTCACGGAACAAGAAACTCTCCATCTGGGCCTCTAATCCTTCCCAGGCCCAAGGCTATTGCTGTTCACACCTGCCAAACCACCAAATCCAGGGTTAGCAAATCAATTGGGAATATACCCTGTTAAGATTCGATCCAATCAAATCCTCAGGGCAATCGCAATTGAGATTTACACATCAAACACCAATCGGACAGAAGAGGAAAGAATTTGATTTTCGCATAAACAGAAAAGGAAGGTTCAAATCCACATTCAAGGCAGAAATCATTTTCATTCAACACATTTGAGGTTATAAAAGGAGCCCATTAGAACAAAACAAGGGGACAGAGTTTTCTTTCACAATTGAGCCCGGATAAGAAACCCTACTTTCGAAATCATAAGAGATTGAAAAAAGAGAACTTATCTTCTCCATTGAAGGAGCCATCACCAGCCGCCGCGGATTCCATCGCCGAAGCTTCCAATCCCGCCACCCAGGATCCGCTACCGTCACCGATCTTCGGTAAAACCCCATTCTTACCCATGCTTGTGAAATATTGATGTTTTTCTGGCTGCATTTCAGGTTCAAAGCAAAGAAACGGAGAAGATAAAATGGAGCTCGAAAGAGAGATGAGAGAGGCGAGACCGGGGGCGATGAGAGGATCGATCGGGGCTTAGGGTTTACGCCTTGTTTGCGTTTCATTGTTTCTTGTTGTCCTCATTTGCAGCTATAATTTGATCTGCACACACACCACACTACACATAATCACACAACACCACCGTTAATCAACCCATTTAATCCGTTTTTCTTTCTTTTGATTTAGTTAACAAACTTTTTTTTTCCTTTCTAAATAAACCAATAACACTTTATTAATCGGTTTTTAAATTATTTAGCTAATTAATCTTTTGATAATCCATCCTAGTTAATATTTATTTTATCTTAAAATCCAATTTAATCAACCTTACTCTTTTTTATCTTAATAACTAAGAACAACTTTTTTAAAAATCCTGTTAATTCATAAAAAATTCCTTGCTATTTAATTATTTTGCTTATTATTTTGTAATTGTTTCTTGGATGTAAATTGTAATTATTTAATTATTATTATCATTATGGTTAGTAATTAGGGAGTGCTAATATGTATGATATTTAAAAAAATAAATTAGATCATTTTAATATAAGATAATTAAATTAAACATTTCACACACGTAAGTCGATTTAAATCGCCGTCTCACTTCCTAAGGATATCCCTCAAGTTGCCTACGAATAATGGTTAAGTGGGGTGTATAAAGCAAGTCCCTCAAATAGAAAAATCATCAAAGTCCCTTATGGTTGCCTTTACGAATCGAGTCCCTTTCGAAAAATGATGATGGTCCCTTATATGTGCTTATTACATCCCACAATGGCCTTCAAAGTCAAATTGTCCCTCACATGTCCCTTAACATCCAAAGTAAGGACTACCTACTCCATTATAGTAGGGATAGTCTTACTAAAGGAAAGAATGAAGAATAAGAAAGACCTTTAAACATTAGGGTAGGTTACTCCTAGGTGCTTGCTCACTTCAAAACTGTTTCGCACTTAAACAAATTTTCAACAAGTTTTCAAACAAGTTCTTAACACATCCTTACATGGATTATTTATTAACTATTCTGAAAATTTTCTATTCACACACTACACTTTCAAAACAATTCAAAAGTGAGTTTAAGTACCTAAGAGCCCATGGATAACCATGGATGAAAAGGGTGCTAACACCTTCCCTTTTCATAACCTACCCCCCGGACCCAAAATATTCTCTAAGGTCTTTCCTGTTCTTTTATAACCTTTCCTTATGGATAAAATAAAAGTCGGTGGCGACTCTTGCTATCCGCAACATTGTTTAAAGTCAGTTCTCCCACCGTGTTACAAATAGACACAAATGAAGACACATACACATGGAAAATTATCATGTAGTAAATAAGTACATAAAAATCCATAAACATATGGTAAAACATCATGAGAAAACGGCAAAGGCACATGGTAAAGAATCGTGTATCAATAAATGAAATCAACAACATACATGGCAAAGCATCATGAATAATAAAGCAACAAAGATATGTGATAAAACATCACAAATAATAAAGCAACAAAGATACGTGGTAAAATATCACGGTAAAAATTCACAAGCACATGATAAAACATCATGTAATCAACAACAAATAAAATCCGCGAATACATGGTAAAACATCATGTATGATACACACAAAATCAACAAACAAAAAGTACACAATAAAGCTTCGTAATATGATCATATCATTAAGACACTCAATCCTAAAACATGACCAAAAGTCAACTAAACATCACACATGAATCAAGCAAGCATAAATCTCTCAAGAATAAAACTTAACAAAACAACAACCTCAATCACGGTATGATATCAACATGATATTTAACAACAAGGCATGTTAACAGATGATCAAGCATGAAGTTTAACATGAAATAAACAATGAAAAATTATTTAAGCAAAATCAAAAGTCACGTGAACATAAAATAAATAATACAAAGTAAACTTTAAAAAAATGAAATATTTGTTTTTTTTTGGGTTTTTAAATATGAAAATATAAATAATAAAAAATAAATCATCAAACAAGATAAATAAATATTTTTGGTTTTTTTAATATTGAGACTTAAATCAATAAATTAAATAAATGATAAAAAAATAAAATAAGAGAATTAAAAAAAAGAAAAAGAGAAAAAGAAATAAGGAAGAGAATAGGAAGGGAAATAAGAAAAAGTGGTAAAAAAGGGGTCTAAGGATGAACAAATTACCTAACAGAGTGAGTCTGTTGCCCCTTCAAAAGCACTTTTAAAAAATGAAATAATGATGCAGTGAGCTTCCTTGAGTTCTTAGGAATGTAACGGTACGCGGTAAATTCTATGTGGTTTGTGAAAATTGTTTATAAAGAGAAATTGGAAGGAAAGTGAATGAAATGAGAGATTCAAAAAATGTTTCAATGGAGTTTTAAGTTTTTTTGGCTCAACGTATTTCTGTGCAAGATGTTGAATATTTATCTTGATATTTTTCTCTCTTTTTTCCTCCTCTCCCTCTTTTGAAGTGAAGAACAATGACTATTTATAAAGTTTTTGATCCTCTTAGTTCTTGAGTACCAAGGTTGCCTTTAGTATATACTTGAAATTACAAGTCTGCCATTGGTAATTACAATTATGTCATTGATAGTGTAAATGAGAAGATCATATATTTACAGAATTTTCATTGAGTAATATTGATACTCACGTTACACTCTCTTGATCCTCAGTTACTTTATGTAATTACAAAAATGTCATTTGGTACTGATTTCATCTTCTAGGATAATTACAACTTTGCCATTACTTTTCTTTCTTGATACTTGCGCATGAAATATTATTACAACTTTACCGTTGCTTCAAAAGTTGATCCTCTTTAGTAGTGCAGAATTACAATAATTCCATTGTGTGACTTATTTCTTTGTCACACTTGCTTTTTTTGTGTTTCTTTCAAACATGTGATTTTTTATTCTTGATTTTCTTGATTTAACTTGACCAAACTCAATCATTTTCCAAACTTTCTTATTCTTGACATGAGAAGTCCATAGTTGACCAAAAAATGTCAAAAGTCAAACTTTGACTTTGAGCATCTGTTGAATTTTTAGCAATTGAATCAAAGTTCTTTAACCATCAATAAATCAAACTTCTTGAGCCATTTTAAACACATGAATGGGCCACAAAGATGTATTTGAAGCCTTTGAATCATGTTCTAAGTCATGAGATCATGTCTTAATCAAAAAGTCAATCCCAAACTGACTTTGACCAAAACCCTAATTTAGAACGTTTGAGGATTTGGAACTTGGAGAACTTGAATTGATGCACACTCAAATTTGATTATTAATGGAGGGAAACTCTTGATAACCATGAATGAGTAGAGGAGCTTGAGATGTTGGGGATCACACTACACTATGACTGATCCTCCACGTGAACTCCTTGATGTAAAACCTTGGCTTATGAAGCAAACAAAACAATTTTTTTTTTGTATTTTTAATAGGGTTAGCAAAACTTACAAAATACACACACAAGATGGTTGATGCTATGAAAATAGTGCAAATAAAGGTGGGATCTTAGGGTTAAAATTAGGGTATGACAGGGTTTCTTTTGAAGTCGTCCTTGCTCTACTCATATATGGCCTAATATTATAACATAGACAACTTTGTGGACATCAACACCATTCATATATTTATGATTGAGAATCTTGTTCCAAATTTTCTTGCCTATACTTACTATTCTATCCATCTTAGGAAGGAGAATAATGGAGGAATGATCACATGATGCGCTCTTTTACTGTACAAGTGGTTTATTTTGCACTTACCGCAGTCTCCTGTATTCAAGGATAACAAGAAGTGTTTTAGGTGGTCTCAGAGGATTATGTCTCTCACTGTTGCACCCCAAATTTTGACCCCTTAGATTCCCATTATCATTTTAGGAGTATACTCATGAGATATCTAACCTTAACCCAGTGCGAGTTTGTCTTTGTCAAATTACAGATGAATCAGGGTTTCGTGCAGTCAAAATCAAAACTTCAAAGGTATGATTAGTCAATGTTTTGGGCTCATTCAATTATGAAACAAGGTCAAGGGTATCATATGAAGACAATTGAGAATCCAATTTGAGGTTTTTACCCCAGAATCCAGAGCAGTGTATTTCAGGGCACCCGATTAGGGTTTCTGACTAGTAAAAGTCAACTGTAGTTTGACTTTGATGTTGGAAGGTGTTTTAATGGTGAGATTATGATCCATGAAGTTCATATAGCTTAATAAAGTTCATTCAAGAAGTTTCAAAGTCTCAGGAGGTCCAGAATGTCAATAGGTGACTCGGTAGTCACCGATCGGTCGTACGGTTGACCGAAAGGTCAACTCTCCAAATTTTAGGAATTGGACTTCAAGTTGTGAAACAAAGTTGTTCCTTTGTCATATTGGATTTGCATATCAATTTTCATGACCATTGGATCAAGGATGAAGGAGTAATCGAAAAATCGGGAAATTAGGGTTTTGAAAGGGGCTAAACCATAACTCCTTAACCACACATCCAATTGAGTTGGTTCAAAGCTCTTGAAAAATCCTAAAAACGTCCCTAAGTGGTCCATGATCAGAAAATGCATAGATTTGGAGTTATGATCAAATTCATTTCTAGAGGGGAAAAAGACTTAGAGAAATTTCATTTTTAAATTCATTTTTTAGCAACTTTGGAATGCTATTTGGCCAAGTTCCTTTGGGAAATTGAAACTCATGAAAACATGAATGTTTTAGAGCTATTTGAGGGCTTTCTAAAAAGTACTAGCACATCTCAAAAGGATTTGTGAACTGAAAGTTATGGTCATGGCAAGTTGGTGGTTTTTCACTTTAGTCCCACATTGTCAAAATTCAAGAATTCATTCTTTCATCAAAGTTGGCCAATCTCAGTTGGTGAACCATGTTGTATCTGATATGTGAGGAGTTTGTAGCTTGAAAATACAGAAATTATGCAGAGGAAATCAATTTAGGCAAGCTTTGCAAGTGGCTTGCAAGTTGCCTTGCAACTTGCACTTAAAGTGAAAAAGTAAGCATGAGGTGTAAAGCAATTCTGAACCAGCCATGATACTACATCTATAGCCTTCAATTAGCCACACTAAACCATCATTTTTCTTGACTAATTGAGGTCTGCCTTGCAGCCAAGGAAACCCTCTTGTGGAGGTTTAATAAAAAATCCAAAACCTTTCTTCAAAGTGAAGAAACCTCAAATTTGCCAAGCCACTTCATTTGCCTATAAATAGGACTCCCCCTCACTTCATTTTGGACAGGAACAACCTTCTAAAAAACCAGAAAGATTGAAGATCTTCACTCTTTCCATTCTTTGCTCTCAATTCACAAAATTGCAAAATCACCAAACAACCTCCAAAATCTGTCTTGGACAGTTCAACACCCAAAACCATTTCCAACCATTCTAAACTTCCAAATGCCATCCACACAGTCCATAAACATAATATAGAAGGTGTCCAAACCATTAAGCCTCTCAGAAACCTCATTTTGCAAAAAGTCAACTTCTACATCAAGATACTTTGACCAAAAGCTACAAATTATATCAAATCTTGTTCTAAGCATTTGCTTAGTGTTTTAATCACTCAAACACCTCTTATATATTGTTTTTCAACTGTCCAAAGTGTTAGAATTCATTGGTGAGACCTATTTCTCCAACTGTCCTTGTATTTGCACATTGCTTCAAAAGGAAGAAAAGACTCAAGGCAAAAAGGAAGATTGAAGTTCTCTGGGTTTCTTGATTATTCTAGCTTGTTCAACAAAGTCTACAAGAGGTATGTAGCTTATAAACATTGCCCTTTGCATCATTTTCCATACTTTGGCATTTTTGAGCAACATTAAGAAATATGAGCTATGGACTTTTAATGATTTTCATGACACTTGATTTTTTATGAATGTAAGGATTTGATGAATCTTAACATGTGTGTTAACTTGTTCTTGTCAAGTTTTAAATATTGGTATGTTGGAGTTTGTTGTTGTGCTGTCAAAACAGTTTTGGGGAATAAATTATAACTCATGCTTTTATGATGCTAGAACATTAAGTTTGGTTGTGATTTTGGTGCGATGGTTGAGGTCTGGTGTGATTTTAGTATTGTTGTAAAATTCATGAACTAGTCATTAAGTTTCACTGCCTAGAACTGTCATAGATTGAACCTTATTGCTGCCAGGATGTTCTTCATGAATTTAGAATATGGCAGTGATCCAGTTTGCTTGTGAATACATGTGTGGTTTAGGTGAGGACTGTGACCAGAGGAGACATTCAGGTTTGGTTATGTCACCTATGTTGGTAGGGCTATTGACCCCTTGAACTATCTTGACATTTCCTTTAGATTTAGTTTTATAATGTCAAGATCTTGGTTTTTAGATGGTTGTGTTGGGCAAAATATTTCATTATGCAGTAAGGTGTGCTTGAGGTTTGTATCAACATGAGGGCTGTTAGCAGTATGTGGTTGGTCTGCTACATGTGGGAGGTTTTTTTGGGAGACCTCAGACCTGCTGGGCAGGTTTAGTGTGTCTAAGGGAAGTGATGGATGAGAGTGTTGTCACTCTTTGAGCTCAGGCCAAGGTTTGTCAAAGTGATGATGACATGGTAGGTTTGTGTAGAATAAGACCAAAGGTTTAAACCTCATGATTTGGATTGTTGGATTCAGACTGTTGTTTTGGCCTTGTTACATTAAGAAGTCTGCATTGGCATTGAGAATTGAATGTTGTCATTTGAGTTAGGCCATTTGCTGTTAGAAATTGAACACCCTTATTGACTCATGCTTAGGATTTCCTAGACTTGATGTCTTGATCATCACAGAACCATGGTCAAAACTTGCTAGTTTCAACTCACATACACTATTTTGCTCACTTGGTTTTTGAATAACATCTTTTGTTGAAATCTCATCTAAACCACATTTCAAACTTGCACAAACAATCACTCACTGTCAAAATCATTTGTTTTGATCATTGGATTCAAATGTGCATTTTCATGCTACTTGCAACTCACATGCTAATTCTTACTTGGTGGCTGTTAGAATCCATTTCTTGGTTAGAGTTGCTTCCTTAGCACATTTAGAAATTGCTCAGGCCTTTACATACCTTTGGTTGCAGCTGTCTTAATCTTGAGATACCAAAATGCATTTTTAAAACATTACACTTGCATGATCATACCAGTATTCATTCTGTTGTGTTTTGATCCAAATCAACTGTTGGAATACATCAAGTACATCCTTCTTAAAATGTTCAAACCCTCATTTGACTCTTACAACAGCTGGTTCATGTCATGAGGATCAAAATGCATACCAATTGTTCAAAATGCATGTGTCTTCGAGTTTTTTTTTAAATATGAGCATATTCTGAGAAAACCAACATCACCGTCGTGTTCCTCATGTTTTTCTGGTCAAGATTGATATAAATTTCATCGCGTTTGGTTAAGAATCGAGAAAGTTACGAGTGAAAACGTAAAACGTATTTTGAGTGTTATTCTTGCCCAGAAATTCTAAGTGAATATCCCTTATATATTTAAGGGGTGGCATCAATCAACGGGTGTATAGCCACCCCAGTGGTAAGACCATTATGCCAAACACGCCTTGCACGCCTTGTACCTGAGTTTGACCCCTGAGGAGGGCAACTTTTTTATTATTTTTTGTCATTTTTTACTCCATTTTCAAAAATTTGTATCTCCTTCAATTTTAATCGTTTTTCACCCGTTCTTTTTTCATTATGTTCATCTTGATGTCTACTTTCATGTCATATTTTTTATTTTCATGTTTGCATAATTTTTCATCTCTTTTGACTATGTGCAAGTTGTGTATTTTCTGTGATCGTTTTGACGTATGCAGATAAATTTTCTCCTGATGTACTTGTAATTATTTGTGATACTTGTTTGCATTCTCATTCTTAAAATGTTTGTTAACATGTTAGGACTTCATTTTTGGTTATTACCATGTTCATGTTACTTCATCTGTTGGCCTAATTTAACTCGATCTGTCGTCACAATTCCTGTTCTGCTTACCTGCTTTGATTGTCATCAATGCATTTTTTATGCTTATCAATCTTATATACCCATTTAATGGTTGTCATCATGAATGAATCTTTATTATGTTGTTAATTTTCTTGTTGTTCTCTTCCCCCAAGTGATGAAGCTTGTTAGCTCTCACCCAGTTGCCTCCCCTGTCTACTTCCAAAGGAAAAGTCTGTCCATTTGACCCTCATGTCATGGATACCTCCCTCATCCCAATCTTGACTTTGTTAAGTCACTTCAACCTTAGTTTAGAAGCCATTAGACTTTGCTTTGAGTCTAAGAAACCCACCTGTACTAGGAGTGTTCTTCAACTAGAACCCTAGGAAAGATTTTGTCAACTCTGTGTAAGAATCATCGTCATGATTTCTTGCTTCCCCTTCTGAATATCACAAACTTAGATTAGGGAGTTTTGTCAAAATCCACACTGTTGCTTGCGCGAAAATAAGGTGCCGGCATGACAAAAGAGTCGCCACCTTTTGTTATTTATCCCTCAGAGCGGGAAAGGAAACGATCGGAAAAACCTGACGAAAAAGGGTAAGACAAGGTCATCGCAACCATTGTCTGGGTTCGGGAGTCGGTTACGCAAGGGGAAGGTATTAGCACCCCTCACGTCCGTCGTACTCGACGGGATCCTCGCTTGTTTGTTTACTTGGACGGGTTGGTTTTATTCTATCTACCTATCAAGGCTGGCTGAAAAAGAAAAGAAAAATGACTCGGCAAAGCGTCGCACTTTATGCCTACGTATTCTCATCAGAGAATGAGAAATCAGAGTCAACGTAGTTCGCCCTACGAAGGATTACGGGGGAAAGGTTGCTCGCTAGGATATCGCATCCTATGCCTACGTACTTCCACACTGTATGGAAGATCAGAGCAAACGTAGTTCGGGAAACTACGGTTTATTTCCTGAAAGAAGTGTTTTTTATTGTGTTTGCGATTTCAACCGCACTAGAGACTATGACCTGAGAGTGAATGCGTCGCATGTCACCCAAAGGGTACCATACTAAACATCCAGACTATGGAAAAGGAGCTCTCCCACAATCCTTTCTCAGATAGCTTAAGGCTCGTAACGTACGAAAGAAATCATTCATGATTACTGTATCTTAAACTGTTTTGAGATGAGAAGAGAACAGGCCCAACTAGGAGGGAGACTATCAAGTCCTACTGTTGTCATGCCATGGATTCATCCTATGGTTGAGGTTTGAACAGGGAACTCCTAGATGTTGTCATGCATAGGTTTCAACCTAAAAGTCTATCATCAAATCCTTATCAAAGGAAATGAGAGTCCTAAGGGATCATGTCAATGGTACACCAAAACAGACAAAGCATCAGCTTAACAGTAAAATGCATGCAATGCAAGTGAGGGAGGAAATGTGTGTGGGGCTTCAGCCTCCACAAGCTCATCTCAACCTCAAGCCAGTCATGAAATAACAGTAATCATACTGAAAAATAAACAACATGCTATCAAGCAATAAACAGTAAACTGCAATCATACAGATAAAAGAAATGAAATGCCATCAGGCAAACAAACCACATGGGCAAGGGAGCTGGGCTCTACCGAATACCCGCAAGCAAAGCCACGCAATAACAATACAAGCAGAGGGAGCAACTCAACCTCTAATGTAATCATGCTCCTAGATTCTACTTATTCTAGATGGACTTAATCTAATGCAACAGACAAGTCAAACAAAACACACAATACAGAAAAGAAAAACAGAAGAAAGCTTCAGCTCCTCCAGCGGCAACTCAGTCTTCAGACTTCAATCATCAACTGCTTTCCAGGTATCGACCCTACAACATGAGTATCAACTCATCTTCTCCCTTAAGCTTCAGCTTCTTTGATCAGCTCCACCTTCAGGCTTCACTATCTTCAGGGATCTTCAAGTATCAACTTGATCTTCATGCTCTTCAAGCTTCAGCTGGAATGGCAGTCTTCAAGGATTCATCCTCTTCAATAATCTTTAGTGAAGTCTTCATCTTCATGCTCAGGCTCTGACAGCTCCCAAGACAAATCAAACAGAGAAAAATTACTACTGGATAAGCTGGGGGATATTGAACTGCTTATCTGATCACCAAAGGTGACCTGTAAGGGTTCAATATCAAATGAAGGGTTCCCTCAAAAGTTCTACCTCCTGGGTATAACACTAATCCCTCCAAAGGAGAGAGGTGTATACCCTGGAAGGACTTTGAATCACAGGGAGGAATGGATGTGAAGAATACTATCCACGTTTGAGAAAGAAGTTTATCTAACTAAGCTCTATCCTGATCCTATCCCTAAAACAAAAGCAAAACCTAAGACTAAAGCCTCCAAGCTCAACTTAAATCTTCAAATGCTTCTCAATGCTCCTTAATGCTCCATCGAGCTCCACAAGGCCAACCAAGCACAAAAGAAAGCAAAACAAGCAAGCACCCAAAATACAATGCCCACAAGGCAACACACATACTAACCATACATTCAAAAATCAATTAAAAATACTAAAATACTATATAATATTCTAGTAAAATTCTAGGGGATTCTATACATACCTACCCTTAACCCATATATTCCCCATACCCAAAAATCAAATCAAAACTCTCCAAAGAAAATGATTTCCTTCACCTATGCATAACCTAAACCCTAACTATGATTACTCCAATGCTAACCTAATTAAACTAATCAAATTTTAACCTAAAAATCAGGAATTAAATCCTATGGGAAACTATGATTCAATATCTAACTATGCCAAAAAGAATGGCTCAAAAATCCTAAGGGAAGGCCTTAATACAAATTCTACAAAATTGAGTATCAAACTAAACCTATTTAAAAGCTATTTAAAAGAATAATATGCTAAAAATATTAAAAGAAAATAAAATGCCAATTTTATTTATTGATATTTTTCTAGACAAAATTATGAACATGTAGAAAAAACAAGAATTAAAAAATACTAATTTTTGAATTTTATATGATTTTTATAAAATGCAAGAAAATAAAGGAAATTAAAATAAGAAAATAAAAGAAAAGGGGATGGGGGGTGTTAATAGAACTGCGCCCTAGTTCAATTATTTTTGGGCTGAGAACCTGGGGGGTGCAGATATCAACGAGCAAGGCCCAATGCACTATCAGAAAAATCAATATGAAAAATCAGGAGAAAATAATATGAGCGCGGTGCAAATAGCATTGGTTTTTAGTTCATTTTTGGATTGGGCCGCTGGGTGGGGTGTGAGTATCAAAGTTTTCATTAAGCCCAGGATTCATCACTAACTCAAACGCAACGTTTTGGCTTTACTAATTCCCTCCGTTTCCGAAATTAAATCTGGCCCGTTGGATGCGTTTAATAAGTCAAATAACCAGAACGATCTAACGGCTACAAACCCGTCTTCTCCAACTCAACCTAGGGTTTCAGCCAAAAAACAGAATTCATGCATAACTCTTCTCCACGCTCGTGCTCTCTCATATGGCCATGAAACTCAAAAATTCTAAAACCAAAAATGCCCTACTAGTCACCAGGAACATAGCCATACTCATAGTTTTCTCTGAAACGCCTTGTATCGTCCAAACAGCATGCATCAAGGTTAGGGTTCCACCATTCTCTTCTGGTATCAATCTTGCTAGAGCTTAATTCTAATGGTAGAAACTTGTTCTACATGTTACCCTCATCATTCTATGCTATCACCTGATCATTAAAACTCCATACACGGCTTGTTCTTGAATCTTGAAGAAACATCACCCTGCCATGAAACCTCATGGATCTTCCTCTAACTCTCAGAGAATCATCAACTAACCTAGCATGCTACTTCTACACCTAGAAATCTAACAGAAAGTACATAAATAAGGAGGTATGGAGCAAGTTACCAACCTGTCAAATGATGATGGTGAGTGCTGTTAGGGCTTGATTCAAGACTTGTAATCTCTTCCAGATGCTCCTCCAATGGGGTATAGCTTTCTGTTTGCAAGAATTTTGATGGAAGAAACTTGTAGAGATCAAATCGTGTATGGCTTGTTCTTGAAGGAAACCTTGAATTCCTCTTCTCTTCCTCACTCTTCACCAATGGATTCACCACCTTGACCAACCTTTTTCTTCACTATGGCTCACTCTTTAAATAACAACCAATGGAATCATCTAGGAGCTTCTAGAATGAGCTAGAAAGCTTTAGAATTTCTCATGAAGTGATATGTGGTATCATCTCATATCATGCCTTAAGACTTGTCATTTTGTGCCAAAATCTCCTTACAAGAGATATTGAAAGGGAATGTGTGAAAAAACAAGCTTAGCTTTGCCTTTGGTGAGGTTTCTCATGGGTTCCTTAAGATGCAAGAAACAAAATTACAAAGCAACCTCTATTTTAAGACCTCAAATCAAAAATCTATTTGAACCATTGTTTTTAAAATGATGTTTGGATTCAAAATGACATATTGGATGACCTATTTTGGATTTGTACATCTCCCAAACCAATTTCCAACTTGGATTCATTTAACTTATAAGCCATTTTTAGGTCATTTTCACCCATTCATGCAAATCCTTGCTACAAGCTTTTCCAACAAATCATGACCACTTTTCTAGGCTTAAAATCCCATTTTCAACAACTTTTATGTTTTGAGTTTTTTCATTTGAGGCTTGGAAATAGGAGATATGGCCTTTGCTTAAAATGACCTATAATCACCAAATGACCAAAATACCCTTGTCTTGTTCAAACCATAAGTTGAGTTCTACAAATCCTATCAAGGACTTATAGTACTATCTAGAAAGCTAAGAAGATGCTCTTCAACATTCATGTTGACAAAGAGATCATAGGAATCATCCTACTAGGGCAAAAGTTGTCTGCAAGTTGGGTGACTTTCAAGGACCCAGATTCACACACCTCAGATGACCTGTAATTTGTCAAAACCATAACTTGAGCTATGCACATCCTATCAAGGACTTCTACCACTCAAATTAAAGCTAAGAACAAGCTCTACAACATTCATGTTGTGGGGAAGATGAGATATCAATCACATCTTGAGCTAAAACTGCCTGGAAGATGGGGATCAAATTAGGGTTTTTACACTGTCCATCCTTAGAAACCCTGACTTAAAACTTCTCAAACTCCTCAATCATGATGAGTTGGTCTAGGAATCATCTTTATAACATCTCCATACATCACTCCATGATCTCATGGCCCTTGGATTAGGTCTCAACCTTCTCCAAATCTTCAGCTGACCTAGGATTGACCCAGTCAAACCCTAATTCTACCATTCATGGTTGAATCTTCTGAATTCTTGCATAATGACCTCTCTGGGCTTCATGATGGCTTTCAAGACATCTCATAAACTTTCTCAAAGCTTCAAGTTCATTCTCAAAGTCTCAGAATCATCTGAGGAGCTCCCACAACTCTCAAGCTATGAAGCACACAACCTTGGTTTCAACTAATTCCTCTGAGGATCTCTTGAACTTTCTGATGAAGGTATCAACCTTCAAACACTTGATGGGTGAATAAATGTTGGTCAAATTTTGGGGTGCAACAGCTGCCCCTATTCAAACGGCTTGAACCTGACTGGGTGAGAAGCGAACGGCTCTCAGCCACTCAAGGTGCGAGACGGTTGAATACCGGTAAACCCGAAAATTTGCCAACTGCACAAGCACATGATACCCTGCGGGGAACAAACCTTCGAATACTGCAATACTAGCTGCCCAACAACTAACTGGAGAAATACTGATCTGACATCGCTGTCCGTTATCCACGTTAACTTCTTCTGACATTGCCTTCAGACAACCACAACACCCAACCTCGCCGCTGGAAGACTAAACCATCTGACATCACCGTCGGACAATCAAAATACCCCGCATCGCCGCTGGAGAACTGAATCTGACATACCCAACATTGTCGCTGGAAAACTGAATCTGACATCGCCGTCGGAAACAAACATCACTTTGAGAGACACTCGACATCGCCGTCGTACAAACATCATCTCTGCTGGGGATTTAAAGAGTTTGACATCGCCTTCAAACAAACGTCCAACCTCGCCGCCGGAACCAAACATAATCTGACCTCGCAGTCAAATCCAAACATCCAACCTCGCCGCCGGAGAAGATACAACACTGAACAACTCTGACCTGGGGTTCACCCCTGGTAAATGGAACAAAAGGCACACTTGCGTATTTGAAACTACTCCGCTGGGAGTGAGAGACTTAACCGAGCACACTCTGATCTGGGGTCCTCCCTCAGAACCATAACGAACATCGGAATACTACTGCACTGATCCCACCGTAGAACTTCAGCATCAAAGCTATATGAAACCCTGGCCCCTGGCCACTTCCAGCTTCAGCTAGAAAAGATCTTCACGCACTCCTGAAGATGGGATCCTTGGCCTCCAAGGATATAAACCTTGCCCGTCGGCGATTCCAGCTTCAGCTAGAAAAGATCTTCAAGCATTTCTAAAGATAATCATCCTTGGCCTTCAAGGATATAAACTTTGCCCGTCGGCAACTCTGCAGGAGGTATCTTCGACTTCAGTCTGAAGAAAATGATCCTTGGCCTTCAAGGATGCATGGATCTGCCTTCAGGCAACTCCGCCTCTGCTATAGAGTATCCGTGACTTCAGTCATGGATATACTTCGGCCTTCAGTCCGAAAAATGAATCCTAAGTCATTCATGACTTTGGGGATAACCTTGCCTTCAGGCACCTTTGCTTCAGCTTGGGAAATCTATGACTTCAGTCAGAGAAGTGGTATCCTGAGCCATTCATGACTCTACGGGGATTCAAACACTTTGCCTTCAGGCAAAACTCCGCTTCAGCTGGAGAAACGTCTTCGACTTCAGTCCGAAGAAACACTATTCACTCGATCGCAATCAATCATCACCTCAGGATAACTGACTTGGTCTTCAGGCCAACACGGATCACCTTGCACACAAAAGCTGCATCTACAAACTTTTGAACTTTGTCTTCAGACACACGTTGATTCATCAACACGGAAATCCGAATCCACAGGAACATTCTGATATCGCCTTCAGGCGTTTACGAAGTCAATCTTCAGATTGGACATCACTGTTGGAGCAAACATATCACGCTGCTAGGGACTTCAAGAATCATCTTGAACAAACAACTCTGTCGGGCACCTTCAAGAATCATCCTGAACCGATAACCATTCTGGAGACTTTATTCTGCTGGGGGTTCCAGGAATCTTCCTAGACAGCTCTTGCTGGGGATCTCAAGAATCATCTTGAGCAAACGACCCTGCTGAGGGATTCGAGAATCATCTCAAACTGAAGATTTTGTTGGGGATCTTAAAGATCATCTTGAGCGAGTGACTTCGTTGGGGAGAATGTCAGGAATCATCCTGAGCACTGATCCTTTGGCGGAACACCTGTAAAACAAGAATGAAAACAACCTAGATCATGTTTATGATGCATATGCTTCGGCGCCATGCCCCACACGGTGGAAATGCTATGCGTTTATGCTAAATGCTATGCAATCATGCACAATGATGCGGTCCCGTCAGCAAAATAAATGCCGAGGGGGAAATCCTCCTATCAAGGAGAAAGGACTACTCAGATGGAGGAATCATCCTGCTGAGGAGAGCGTGGCCACGCCAATATCAATCGGACTCCGTCTGGGGAAATGATCTTCAGTTGACTGCTGCAGGGAAAACAACTTCAGTTGATTACTGCAGAGGAACGAAGCTCTACGAGAACCTGGACCTGCTGAAGGAAAGCGATACCAATCGCGAGAATAAACTGCGGGGCCTTCTCGGCTACTCTTCTGGGGATAACAACTCTGTGGGGAAACAACTTCAGCTGCTCCACACTCCACTGGGGAAAAACCAATCATGATCTGATCAACTTCCAAGGACTCGGCTCTCTTGGACATATGCAAACTCGGCTGAGGAAGGGGAAATCATTCTGCTTCGCTGGAGAGAGTGCGACTCTGGGGAAATACAACATCAGCTGTTCAATGCTCTGCTAGGGAAAACCACTCACGGTCTCAACTGCTTCCAAGGATTCGGCTCTCTTGGGGTTTGCGAACTCAGTCGTGGAGAGAGAAATCATTCTACTTCACTGGAGAGTACAACTCTGATGAGGAGTTCTAATTCCGCTGGGGAAGAAGGAATCATCCGACTTCGGGGGAGAGTACAACTCTGCAGGGGAATCTCAACATCAGCTGTTCCAACACTCTACTGGGGAAGAGGGAATCATCCGACTTCGGGAGAGAATACGGCTCTGGTGGGGAATTTCAATTCCGCGGGAGACTTCAGTCTGGCACCATCAGTTACTGCATCCTTCGGCGTATGAACAGCTTCCTACGAGACCTGCACTTGTGCCCCGGTGCTGGGGAAGGCACCTGCTTCGGCGACCTTACTGGGGAAACACGAGCTTCGGCACCCGAACATTTCTACGAAATCTGCACTTGTGACCCGGTGCTGGGGACATACGAGCTTCGGCGCGCGACTCAGCTGAGAAGATGACGTTCCTTCAGGATGCGTCTGCTTGGAGAAGAGAATCCTCTGCCTGGAGAGCCATACCAATGCTCACTATCTCGCATTCAGACTCTGCGGAGGAGAGACCACTGAACTCTGCTGGAGAAGGAGGACTCGCCCTGCTTCGGGGATGCGCACGGCGCACCGTCTGGAAGGTGCTACACCTGCAACAACACAAACAAACAGACAAGATACCCTCCTCAAAGGGGCCTATCAAGGTTATTATCTCGTGACAATATTCAGGTAATTAATTGTTTCAACAATCAATGGGCCTAGGCCCGTAAGTTTATGTATGCGCATTTTATCAAAAACATCGGCGTTTTCTTTCGCAAACAAAATAGATAAATGCTAAATAGGCAAACAGAATTGCTGAGTAACATGCATTTTATTGATGGTGAACCCCTGAATGGGCAAAAAATGTTTTACAACAGAGGCAAGCTCCTGGAATGAGGAAGCCGCGCAAAAATAAAACATAAATATACATCAGTATATACAAATGTCGGCAACGAGGCGTAGACGAACACCATGAGTTGATCCCTCTAAGACCCACTCGACTTCGATATTTCTCCGTCGCTTCAGCTTCGGAAGAGATTGATTCAGATAAACGGCCCTCAGGTCCTCCAAACCACTAAACAATGAAAGTCCATACGCGGAACGCAGTCATTTGCTTACTCAAATCCCTAACTTTTGCGTGAACCGCCCTTTACGGGTTTTCAGTTCACCGGGATACCCTTTTTTGCCGAAGCCGCCCAGTATAGGTTTTCGACTTCGCGGGTGTACATTTTTCAATATATCCCTAATTTTTGCCCGAACCTTTTATTCTGTTTTTGGTTCGCCGGGATGCCCCTTTTTTGCCTGGACTCTTTCTTTTTTGTCCAGCGGGTCTCTTTCAAGCAAAGTATTTTTTAACTGCGTCCGCGTTCACCGGGGATGCAAAATCTTCACCATCCATCGTGGATAACAACAAAGCTCCTCCGGAGAAGACCTTGCTGACGACATACGGCCCTTCGTAATTCGGAGTCCACTTGCCCCGGAGATCGGAGTGTGGCGGAAGAATCTTCTTCAGGACGAGATCACCCGTCTGAAAGCTTCTAGGACGCACCTTCTTATCATAAGCTTTCTTCATTCGGCTTTGGTACAGTCGACCAAATGCAATCGATGCTAACCTCTTCTCGTCCATCAGGCTGAGTTGGTTCAAACGATTCATAATCCATTCTGCCTCGTCGAGTTTCACATCAACCAGAACTCGCAAAGAAGGAATCTCCACTTCTAACGGTAGGACAGCTTCCATACCGTACACCAAGGAGAAAGGAGTTGCCCCGGTCGACGTACGCACCGTCGTACGATAACCGTGCAAGGCAAACGGCAGCATCTCGTGCCAATCTTTGTAGGTCACAACCATCTTCTGAATGATCTTCTTTATGTTCTTGTTGGCGGCTTCGACGGCGCCATTCATCTTCGGCCGGTAAGGAGATGAGTTGTGGTGTTCAATCTTGAAGCTCTGGCACATCTCCTTCATCATCTTGTTATTCAAATTCGAACCATTATCAGTAATGATCCACTCGGGAACTCCGTAACGACAGATGATGTCCCTCTTTATGAATTTAGCTACCACCTGCTTGGTCACATTAGCGTACGAGGCTGCCTCCACCCATTTGGTGAAGTAGTCGATAGCTACCAGAATGAAACGATGACCATTGGATGCAGTGGGCTCGATCTTGCCTATCATGTCGATGCCCCACATGGAGAACGGCCAAGGGGAGGACATGACATTCAATGGGCACGGCGGCACATGAACTTTGTCAGCATAAATCTGGCACTTATGACATTTCTTCGCGAATCTGAAGCAATCCGACTCCATCGTCAGCCAGTAATACCCTGCTCTCAGGATCTTTCTCGTCATGGCATGCCCGCCGGCGTGCGTACCAAATGTGCCCTCATGGACTTCTTCCATGAGCATACTTGCCTCTTTCTCATCTACACATCTGAGTATCACGAGATCGTGGTTTCTCTTATACAGCACTCCATCAGGATTGAGATAAAAGTTTCCAGATAGCCTCCTCAGAGTCTTCTTATCCTGGATTGACGCACCCGCAGGATACTCCTTAGTCATAAGGAAGGTCTGGATGTCGTGGAACCATGGCTTGCCGTCAGCGGCATCCTCGACTGCAAAGACAAATGCCGGTCTGTCAAGACGCGAAAGAACAATGCTTGGAGCTTCATTCCAAAGATTGACTTTATACATTGAAGCCAACGTGGCTAAGGCATCAGCCATCTGATTCTCAGCCCTGGGTACATGATGGAGTTCCACTCGATCGAAGAACGGAAGCAGCCTCCTGGCATAATTCATGTACGACACCAAATTCGCTTGACGAGTTTCCCACTCCCCTTTAATCTGATTGATTACAAGAGCTGAGTCACCATATACGTCTAGATTCTTGATTCTCAAATCAATTGCCTCTTCTAGACCCATAATACATGCTTCATACTCTGCCTCATTGTTGGTAACTGGAAACGTCAGTCTCGCAGTAAACGGGATGTGGGATCCGTGAGGAGTCGTGATGATAGCCCCGATACCACTTCCATAGGAATTAACCGCTCCGTCGAATATCAACTTCCACTGAGACGTCCTATCTGGCCCCTCACCGGGCAATGGCTCATCGCAATCCTTCGCTTTGAGAAACATAATATCCTCGTCAGGGAATTCGAACTTCATCGGCTGGTAGTCTTCGATTGGCTGTTCGGCAAGGTAATCAGACAATACGCTTCCCTTAATGGCTTTCTGGGAGACATACTGAATATCATATTCCGTTAACACCATTTGCCATCTGGCAATCCTGCCCGAAAGAGCCTGCTTCTCGAAGACGTACTTGATCGGATCCATATTCGAAATTAGCATAGTGGTGTGATTGAGCATATACTGTCGTAGACGTTTGGCAGCCCAAGCTAATGCACAACACGTCTTCTCCAGCATCGAGTATCGAGATTCACACTCAGTGAACTTTTTACTCAAATAATAAATGGCATGCTCCTTTCTGCCCGTCTCGTCGTGCTGACCGAGAACACACCCCATACTATTCTCCAGAACCGTCAGGTACATGATTAATGGTCGTCCAGCCACTGGGGGTATCAAGATTGGAGGTTCTTGAAGATACTGCTTTATTTTGTCGAATGCCCTCTGGCAATCCTCATTCCAAGTAATCGCCTGATCTTTCTTTAAAAGCTTGAACATCGGTTCACAAGTGGCCGTGAGCTGAGAGATAAACCTTGCAATGTAGTTTATTCGGCCCAAGAAACCACGAACTTCTTTTTCTGTTTTCGGCGCTGGCATTTCTTGAATAGCTTTTATTTTCGCAGGATCAACTTCGATACCCCGTTCACTAACGATAAACCCCAATAACTTTCCGGACCGCACTCCGAAAGTGCACTTGTTAGGATTCAGCCTCAGCCTGAACTTCCTAAGCCTCTCAAAAAGCTTCAATAAGTTGACCAGATGCTCTTCCTCCGTTTGGGACTTTGCAATCATGTCATCAACATAGACCTCGATCTCATGATGAATCATATCATGAAACAAAGTTACCATTGCTCGCTGGTAAGTGGCCCCTGCGTTCTTCAGACCGAAGGGCATTACCTTATAGCAAAATGTTCCCCAGGGGGTGATAAACATCGTTTTCTCCATGTCCTCCGGTGCCATCTTAATCTGATTGTAACCGGAGAAGCCATCCATGAACGAAAACACGGAAAACTGGGCTGTGTTGTCGACCAACACATCGATATGAGGCAACGGGAAATCATCCTTAGGGCTCGCCCTATTCAAATCCCGATAATCGACGCACATGCGTACCTTGCCGTCTTTCTTCGGTACAAGCACTATGTTGGCGACCCACGGAGGGTAAGTGGCAACGGCTAGGAATCCTGCGTCCAACTGCTTCTGGACTTCTTCTTTGATTTTTACAGCCATATCTGGTCTCGTCCTCCTAAGCTTCTGCTTGACTGGAGGGCAATCCTCTCGCAACGGCAAGCGATGAACCACGATGTCTGTGTCAAGTCCGGGCATATCTTCGTATGACCAAGCAAAGACGTCACTATACTCTCGAAGCATCTCGACCAGTCTATGCTTGACATCATTCTGCAGCGCAGCCCCTACTCTGACATTTCTGACGAGCTCTTCAGAACCCAAATTTATGATCTCAATATCCTCCTCGTGAGGCAGAATAACCTTTTCCTCTTGTCTCAACAAGCGGGCCAACTCTTCCGGAAGGTCTTCGTCTTCATCAATCTCATCCTCGGCTTGATAGATCGGGCAATCGAAATCGTAGTGATCCGTAGAGGGTCCAGAGTCGATGTCGTCTGTTATGTGGATCCTGCAATAACAAGGGTTAAGTTTAAAGCAAGGATATGCAGGTTAGCACAAACCCCGTTGCCATTTTACTGTTTTTTGAAATAAACATAAAACAGGAATAACAGAGAACACAATATTTGAGTACGAAGAAAACGCCTTTGATTTATTAACAAAATGCATGTACATAATCCAACAAGGCCCTGACAATAAAACCACTATGCCCCGGGCAGGACATAGGGTTGTACAAAGATTGTAAAAAGCAAATCATTACTCTTCACTTGTCAGCTGGATAATCTCCTTGATGGTCCAATTGTTGAGGCGCTCGCCCGACTTGCTTGGCTGAATCCAGGCGTCAAGATCACAATCGCTATCCCCGCTGTCCTCAAACGCTGCGTTGATGCTTTCGAAAATTACTCCGCCCTTGGTAAATAGGATCGGCCCCTTTCCACGAGACGAACTGGTAGACGAAGAAGATGAAGCTCCAGCTTCAGGAGAATACCCCAATCCAAACTTATCCTGCTTGATCGGTATCTCCAAAACATGCCCCCAGCCTGGGGTGGAACCGGCTTCGACGACGGCCCGAGCTTCTTTGAACGAGGAGAGATTCATCTCTTGCTTCTCTATGACGACAGGGGCTACCTCTTTCACCTTGACGGTTTCAAATGCTTGGCAGAGAGTTTCATGGATTTCGCCGTCCATTTCAACATATTTAAAGGATGACAAGTGGCTCACCATGATGTCCTCCTCACCACAGACGGTTACTATGCTTCCCCCGACAGCATATTTGAGCTTTTGATGCAGCGTGGACGTCACGGCACCAGCAACATGGATCCATGGCCGACCTAAGAGGAAACTGTAGGCAGGCATGATATCCATGATATAAAAAACCGTATCGAACGTCTCTGGACCAACCTGAATCGGCAGGGTCAACTCTCCGAAAACGTGGCGCTTAGTTCCGTCAAAGGCTTTCACCACCAGACCACTGGGCGTGCAAAGCATTCCACGAGTGTCCAACTTCATTAGTGCCTTCTTCAGAAGCACATTAAGCGACGAACCCGTGTCCACCAGGACATGCGACATGATTGTGCCTCTGCACTCTATTGATACGTGCAAGGCGCTGTTGTGATCTCTCCCTTTAGGAGTCAGCTCTAAATCTGTGAATCCCAGCCCATTGCCAGCATTAACATGGGCTACCACCTCTTCTAGCTGATTTACTGAGATCTCTTGCGGCACGTAGGCAGCGTTCAATACCTTCAGTAACGCGTTGCAGTGCGCTTCAGAACACAACAACAAGTTGAGAATAGAAATTTTTGACGGAGTCTGATGAAGATGATCTACAATCTTGTAGTCGCTCTTCTTGATTAACCGCATGAACTCCTCAGCATCTTTGACAAGCAAATCTTTCTTTGCCCCACAAGGGACCTCTTCGACGGCTTCGCCTTTACCCTTATCCACAGCATCAGCTCTGACCACTTTCTCTGCCACAACCTCTGTTGGTGCAAACACTCTACCGCTTCGAGTAATACCACTGACTCCTGCGAGACTCTGCACAGTCGATCCGTACGGCTCTAGCTCTATCTTCTGATCATTGCAATAGACTTCGGCGCCGTAATGCCACGGAACGGCGTTAGTGCTCTCGAATGGGATTGGCCCGGCCCTGGTAATAGTAATTGTAGGTGGTCGGGGCGCAGAAATGGTAATAGGTCGACGAGGAATAGTGATGGTGGCGACTTCATCTGCCTGCTTCAGTACAACCTCCCCTGATACACTTTCAATTCTCCGGCTGAACTGCAAAATACCCTCAGACATCAGACTTTGGATACCTTCTACCAGCTGCTCACACCCATCAGGATGTGTAGCACAAGCCATGCATAACTCTCCACATCCTGGAAAGAACCCCTTCTTCAGCAACTTAGCCTTGACGAAACTAAGCGGCGTCCTCAAGTCTTTGACATCAGTCAGCAGGTCTGCGCTCTCCTCTGTGATAATGGCGTTCACTCCGCCTCCCCTATGATGAGGCATGGGGTTTTTGGTGACATTGGGCACACTATCATAAAAGTTAATAACCTTGGCGTCTACCAGGTCCTGCACCTTGTGCTTAAAAGCTTTACAGTTCTCAATCGTATGGCCTGGTGCCCCAGTATGGAAATCACAAGTGGCATTTGCGTCATACCCCGGTGGTGGTGCCCCTGTTAAGGGAGCCAATGTCCTCTTTTGAACTAACTGAAGCTGCAGCAAAGTCTGCAGAAGCTGCACATACGACATAGGTGGAGCTTCAAAATGACGGCTTGCCAAAGGAGCCCGATTCTGATATTTCCTATACCCCTGCTGATTCTGTTGCTGCGGTTGCTGCTGCTGCTGCTGCGGCGGAGCAGCTGGGATATTTATGCTAGCAATCTGCTGCTGAGGGCCCTTGCCCTTTCTCCGAGCATTAGTGACAGCACTGGCATCTCCTTCTCGACGCTTGCCAGCGTAAGGTTTCTTACCACCTCCTCCAGCTGAGGATGATTCACCTTGGATTTTTCCGATTTTTATACCGTTCTCGACGTGCTCGCCCATAGTGATGAGAGCCGAGAATGTCCCAGACATGCCACTGACTAGCTTTTCATAGTAGATTCCAGGAAGGGTAGCCACGAACATTTGCACTAGCTCGCGCTCAACCATTGGCGGTTGAACCCGAGCAGCCAACTCACGCCACCGCTGGGCGTACTCTTTAAAGCTTTCATTATTCCGCTGCGATAGATTCTGGAGCTGAACTCGGTTGGGGGCCAAGTCGCTATTGTACTGATAGTGGAGGACGAACGCTTCAGCGAGATCCTTCCAGGTGCGTACGGTAGCGGGCTCCAAGCCCATATACCATTCGAGGGATGGACCAGAAAGACTATCTTGGAAGAAGTGCATCAGCAACTTCTCATCGTCAGAATAGGCAGACATCTTTCTATAATAAGATCGAAGGTGGACACGGGGGCAAGTAGTACCCTTATACTTCTCAAAGACAGGCACCTTGAACTTATGAGGTACCTTGAAATCAGCAATTAACCCCAGCTTGGACATATCAATGCCCAAAGTATTCTGATTTTCAATGTCTCTCATTTTGTCTTCCAGCGCTTTGAACCTGAGCCGAGCTTCAGCATTCAACTCTGCTTCTATACCTCTTTGAGAAAACACGTCATCTTGATGATCCTCAAGCCACGGTTGAGGCACCAACAAATTTCCGACACCAGCATTGCCGTTGACCGGCCCTATGTTGATATTAGCTCCCAGACTACCATTGCCGGCGCCCGTCGCATTGAGTCCGATATTAGTCATCAGACTGCCGTTAGCACTGCCGTTGCCCCCGGCAACAACATTCTGTGGAGCATCAACTGGAGGAGGAGTAGGCACAGCCCCACCATGCAGTATGCCATTACTATCAACCCTAGAGATCAAAGGTTGAACCAAAGTACGAAGCTGGTCCTGACCATTAGCGACCACCTGCATCAGTTCCATAAAACGATCCATCCGTTCACGGAGCTCTTGAACATCTGACTGCACCTGATCCATGATCCTTGTCTGATTAGCTCGAGTTGAGTAACGGTGAATGAGTCTCTGATCAATCCTGGAGACTGGGAGCAGCTCGGAACCTGTGAACCTGAAAAACCTGAAAACATTAAAGGTTAGGAAAAGCAACAAAATGTACGCCATGCAAATGCTTCATGCAGATGCATGCGTGTGTCTGTGTGCTTGGGAGATTTCCCCCGATCCTAGTGCCTTAGTGCCAGTGCTGACAATAATAAGAGGAAGAAGTCCGAGCCCAATCATGGAAACATCAATCTCATATATATATGGAAAGGCCTGTCAAGGCAGTATATAGTATCAGCGAGTACAAAACAAATCAACAGCATGACCTCAGCCAACAAGTCTGGTGATGGTCAGCATACAGCAAAGATCAAAACAACAGGAATACAACTAGTCAAGTACGGCCACGGGCGCGATACTCTGCTAATAACTCCTTCGTCTCTGGATGATTTGGCAAAGTGAGCAACCCCTCGACGAGTAGTTCCCTCTGCACAATGGTATGCTGAAGCCCTTGAACTGAACTTTCCCAAGCTCCTTCGCCAAAGCAATCCTCCAGTTTCCGCTTCTTAGACTCAAACATCAGCTTATGCCCCTTCAGGTTAGCAAGGGCTTTGTTGAGTTGGCCTTCAGCGGCGTATCTGCGGGCGGTCTCTTCATCAAACCTCCGCTCACTGTCCTTTACTTCGGCTTCCAGCTTAGAGATCTGCAGCATCATCTTGTCCTCTCGCTCCTTCCTGGTGGCCAGGGAGGTCTTCCAATGCTGGTTGAACTTAGATATCCTCTGATAAGCCTCGTCCAAATGCTGCTTCTTCGTAGTTAGTACATCATTAACAGCCCTGAAGTCCTGACCCAAGCGTTCGCGGTCAGCTATTTGCTTTGCCAAGTCTGCACCCAGTTGGTTTACCGACTCTGTTTGCTTTTTGAAAGCATGCACGACTTCGTTCCTTTCACTTCGAAGCTGGGCTAACTCCTTCTCTAATTCTGCGTTCGCCCGCTTCAGTTCATCCCGCTCGGCTAATACCTGGTTGTGCTGATGAATGGACACAGTGGTAGGCTCTTCGACTGGTGGAGGACTCTTTGGTCTGACATGAGGAAATGGCATCCCTATAGCGTTGGCTCTGGCTCTGATCCAAGCTGAATAAGGAGGGTAGGCTTGACTGTTGCTCTTTCCCAACAAAGGCTTTCCCCTCTTGCTGATACTGTTCCACGCACGCTGAAGCTTGGACAACAAATCCCCCTCTAGAGTACCCGTGAGGTACAGAGATTCCTGTACCTCTTCCTCCTTCGGTGGAGTCCTCAAAGCATATGCGAACTGACGAACTAGCAACGACGGATTGTAGTTGATGCAACCCTTCCTACCTATCAGAGGTACATTAGGAAACCCACTACAACTGAAGATCACCTCGGTACCTAACCTGTCTCTGTCAATGAACCAATCAATATCTTCTGCAGACAACCTCATCAGACGCTCAGGCCACTCAGCCGTGGCTGCAGACAAGACGAAAGAACCCCTCTTGGGCAAATGACTATCAAACCATTTGTACAGCAACGGTACGCAGCATGAGACATTCTTCCCTCTCCGATTCTCATTCTTGTAATGTACTGAGTGATAGACGTCCCCGATCAAAGTAGGGACTGGATTCCCTGAGGCGAAGATGTGAAATGCATCAAAGTCTACGAAATCAGGCATGTTGGGGAACAAGATAATGCCATATATGCATAAAGCGAGGATGGCATTGAACGCGTCCCAACATTTGTCCTTAGCACACTGCTGAGCCTTAGCTACCAGAAACTGCAAGGAGAACCCAGGAACCTTGTTCCAACTCGTCACTACTAACTCATAGGCGTCCAAATGAAGTGAAGAAGCTAAACCAGCCAGATCAGGCTCAGCATCCATGTGGACAAAAGGCATCTGCCTTTTGATAGGCACACCCAACAAGTCAGCATACTCTTCCAGCGTCGGCGCGAGAACGAAGTTCTGAAAAGTGAAACACCTCAGCAGAGGGTCATAGAACTGCAACAGAGCATGTAACCCATTCAACTCGGACGTAGAAGGTTTGCAAACTAGACTGAGCAACCTGCCATAAGACTTCCTGAACCCATCCTTCACAGAATCACCTGCTAGAGCTATCAAACCAGTCAACTTCGACACATCAGGGGTCGGGAACTTGTACGCAACAGTCTTCCTGAGAGAGGCCATAAGAATACAATAGGAGGCGAGAAATCCTGGATCGGGGAAACGGTACCTGCAACACAAACACACGTTAATGGAATGCAAATGAACATGCAAACTAATGCAAAATGCAGGCATGCAATAATATATCTGGATAGCTGCTGTGGAGATTCTGTATCAACAATCACTGATGAGAAGAAAACCCAGGTGTAAGACCACTAATCTGATCTGCTAAGAACGACCATCTGATAGGACCATACACATAAGATCAAAATTCTGCTCTGTCGAGAACAAATGTCTGATAGTAAGGACCCCAGATGTATGATCAAGAAATATCTGCTGACGAAGTCTTCAGACCCCAAATCAAAAATCTGCCCTATCAAGAACAAACATACAACTGCTGATGAGATCTTCAGACCCCACTCAAAATCCGCTCTATCAAGAACACACAACATCTGCTGATGAGATCTTCAGACCCAAAAATCTGCTCTATCAAGAACAAACCACTGATGACAATACTCTGATCAAAACCTGCTCTATCAAGAACAGACATACACCTGATGATAAGATCCTCTGATCAAAAAACCTGCTCTGTCAAGAACAGACATACTGCAACTGAGAACCCTGGTACCAACATAACTGATTCACTGTCAAGAAAACTAGGTAGTCTGAAGGTCTAAGTTTCCTGCAATAAACCCAATCCCACTCACAGGTATGGACCTAAACTGACTCAAGATACGACATCCTATGCGTTCATCAGCGTCACAGACTTTCAAAACTGACGATACGATTCCCAGAAGGAGTGGCATCATCAAGTCTTGAAGAGGCCTCACTTAGCTGAATCACAAATGATCGGTCCCCAGAGTCGACAATCCACCAAACCAGCAGCCGTCTCAACCCAAAGGGTTGAAAGTGAAGCCAACCGGATGAACCTCGTCTGAGCGTGGATTTCATGAGACACTAGTGCCTGCAAAGCAAGCACGCGCCCACTAATTTCCACTCTAAGTCTATGGTGCACTCAAGCCTGGGTCTGGCTTCTCACTCATCAGAACTCCCATCCCACAACAGCACAAATAATCATATTATACTGAAAATAACATGCGGGAAATAAAGTGCGAGAAGTAAAAAGGCGATAAATAAACACAACCCAACAAGTAAACACACAAACGGTAGGATTGACTCTCGCAGGGAACCGTTGGAGTCCCCAGCAGAGTCGCCAGCTGTTGCTTGCGCGAAAATAAGGTGCCGGCATGACAGAAGAGTCGCCACCTTTCGTTATTTATCCCTCAGAGCGGGAAAGGAAACGATCGTAAAAACCTGACGAAAAAGGGTAAGACAAGGTCATCGCAACCATTGTCTGGGTTCGGGAGTCGGTTATGCAAGGGGAAGATATTAACACCCCTCACGTCCGTCGTACTCGACGGGATCCTCGCTTGTTTGTTTACTTGGACAGGTTGGTTTTATTCTATCTACCTATCAAGGCTGGCTGAAAAAGAAAAGAAAAATGACTCGGCAAAGCGTCGCACTTTATGCCTACGTATTCTCATCAGAGAATGAGAAATCAGAGTCAACGTAGTTCGCCCTACGAAGGATTACGGGGGAAAGGTTGCTCGCTAGGATATCGCATCCTATGCCTACGTACTTCCACACTGTATGGAAGATCAGTGCAAACGTAGTTCGGGAAACTACGGTTTATTTCCTGAAAGAAGTGTTTTTTATTGTGTTTGCGATTTCAACCGTACTAGAGACTATGACCTGAGAGTGAATGCGTCGCATGTCACCCAAAGGGTACCATACTAAACATCCAGACTATGGAAAAGGAGCTCTCCCACAATCCTTTCTCAGATAGCTTAAGGCTCGTAACGTACAAAAGAAATCATTCATGATTACTGTATCTTAAACTGTTTTGAGATGAGAAGAGAACAGGCCCAACTAGGAGGGAGACTATCAAGTCCTACTGTTGTCATGCCATGGATTCATCCTATGGTTGAGGTTTGAACAGGGAACTCCTAGATGTTGTCATGCATAGGTTTCAACCTAAAAGTCTATCATCAAATCCTTATCAAAGGAAATGAGAGTCCTAAGGGATCATGTCAATGATACACCAAAACAGACAAAGCATCAGCTTAACAGTAAAATGCATGCAATGCAAGTGAGGGAGGAAATATGTGTGGGGCTTCAGCCTCCACAAGCTCATCTCAACCTCAAGCCAGTCATGAAATAACAGTAATCATACTGAAAAATAAACAACATGCTATCAAGCAATAAACAGTAAACTGCAATCATACAGATAAAAGAAATGAAATGCCATCAGGCAAACAAACCACATGGGCAAGGGAGCTGGGCTCTACCGAATACCCGCAAGCAAAGCCACGCAATAACAATACAAGCAGAGGGAGCAACTCAACCTCTAATGCAATCATGCTCCTAGATTCTACTTATTCTAGATGGACTTAATCTAATGCAACAGACAAGTCAAACAAAACACACAATACAGAAAAGAAAAACAGAAGAAAGCTTCATCTCCTCCAGCGGCAACTCAGTCTTCAGACTTCAATCATCAACTGCTTTCCAGGTATCAACCCTACAACATGAGTATCAACTCATCTTCTCCCTTAAGCTTCAGCTTCTTTGATCAGCTCCACCTTCAGGCTTCACTATCTTCAGGGATCTTCAAGTATCAACTTGATCTTCATGCTCTTCAAGCTTCAGCTGGAATGGCAGTCTTCAAGGATTCATCCTCTTCAATAATCTTTAGTGAAGTCTTCATCTTCATGCTCAGGCTCTGACAGCTCCCAAGACAAATCAAACAGAGAAAAATTACTACTGGATAAGCTGGGGGATATTGAACTGCTTATCTGATCACCAAAGGTGACCTGTAAGGGTTCAATATCAAATGAAGGGTTCCCTCAAAAGTTCTACCTCCTGGGTATAACACTAATCCCTCCAAAGGAGAGAGGTGTATACCCTGGAAGGACTTTGAATCACAGGGAGGAATGGATGTGAAGAATACTATCCACGTTTGAGAAAGAAGTTTATCTAACTAAGCTCTATCCTGATCCTATCCCTAAAACAAAAGCAAAACCTAAGACTAAAGCCTCCAAGCTCAACTTCAATCTTCAAATGCTTCTCAATGATCCTTAATGCTCCATCAAGCTCCACAAGGCCAACCAAGCACAAAAGAAAGCAAAACAAGCAAGCACCCAAAATACAATGCCCACAAGGCAACACACATACTAACCATACATTCAAAAATCAATTAAAAATACTAAAATACTATATAATATTCTAGTAAAATTCTAGGGGATTCTATACATACCTACCCTTAACCCATATATTCCCCATACCCAAAAATCAAATCAAAATTCTCCAAAGAAAATGATTTCCTTCACCTATGCATAACCTAAACCCTAACTATGATTACTCCAATGCTAACCTAATTAAACTAATCAAATTTTAACCTAAAAATCAGGAATTAAATCCTATGGGAAACTATGATTCAATATCTACCTATGCCAAAAAGAATGGCTCAAAAATCCTAAGGGAAGGCCTTAATACAAATTCTACAAAATTGAGTATCAAACTAAACCTATTTAAAAGAATAATATGCTAAAAATATTAAAAGAAAATAAAATGCCAATTTTATTTATTGATATTTTTCTAGACAAAATTATGAACATGTAGAAAAAACAAGAATTAAAAAATACTAATTTTTGAATTTTATATGATTTTTATAAAATGCAAGAAAATAAAGGAAATTAAAATAAGAAAATAAAATAAAAGGGGATGGGGGGTGTTAATAGAACTGCGCCCTAGTTCAATTATTATTGGGCTGAGAACCTGGGGGGTGCAGATATCAACGAGCAAGGCCCAATGCGCTATCAGAAAAATCAATATGAAAAATCAGGAGAAAATAATATGAGCGCGGTGCAAATAGCATTGGTTTTTAGTTCATTTTTGGATTGGGCCGCTGGGTGGGGTGTGAGTATCAAAGTTTTCATTAAGCCCAGGATTCATCACTAACTCAAACGCAGCGTTTTGGCTTTACTAATTCCCTCCGTTTCCGAAATTAAATCTGGCCCGTTGGATGAGTTTAATAAGTCAAATAACCAGAACGATCTAACGGCTACAAACCCGTCTTCTCCAACTCAACCTAGGGTTTCAGCCAAAAAACAGAATTCATGCATAACTCTTCTCCACGCTCGTGCTCTCTCATATGGCCATGAAACTCAAAAATTCTAAAACCAAAAATGCCCTACTAGTCACCAAGAACATAGCCATACTCATAGTTTTCTCTGAAACGCCTTGTATCGTCCAAACAGCATGCATAAAGGTTAGGGTTCCACCATTCTCTTCTGGTATCAATCTTGCTAGAGCTTAATTCTAATGGTAGAAACTTGTTCTACATGTTACCCTCATCATTCTATGCTATCACCTGATCATTAAAACTCCATACACAGCTTGTTCTTGAATCTTGAAGAAACATCACCCTGCCATGAAACCTCATGGATCTTCCTCTAACTCTCAGAGAATCATCAACTAACCTAGCATGCTACTTCTACACCTAGAAATCTAACAGAAAGTACATAAATAAGGAGGTATGGAGCAAGTTACCAACCTGTCAAATGATGATGGTGAGTGCTGTTAGGGCTTGATTCAAGACTTGTAATCTCTTCCAGATGCTCCTCCAATGGGGTATAGCTTTCTGTTTGCAAGAATTTTGATGGAAGAAACTTGTAGAGATCAAATCGTGTATGGCTTGTTCTTGAAGGAAACCTTGAATTCCTATTCTCTTCCTCACTCTTCACCAATGGATTCACCACCTTGACCAACCTTTTTCTTCACTATGGCTCACTCTTTAAATAACAACCAATGGAATCATCTAGGAGCTTCTAGAATGAGCTAGAAAGCTTTAGAATTTCTCATGAAGTGATATGTGGTATCATCTCATATCATGCCTTAAGACTTGTCATTTTGTGCCAAAATCTCCTTACAAGAGATATTGAAAGGGAATGTGTGAAAAAACAAGCTTAGCTTTGCCTTTGGTGAGGTTTCTCATGGGTTCCTTAAGATGCAAGAAACAAAATTACAAAGCAACCTCTATTTTAAGACCTCAAATCAAAAATCTATTTGAACCATTGTTTTTAAAATGATGTTTGGATTCAAAATGACATATTGGATGACCTATTTTGGATTTGTACATCTCCCAAACCAATTTCCAACTTGGATCCATTTAACTTATAAGCCATTTTTAGGTCATTTTCACCCATTCATGCAAATCCTTGCTACAAGCTTTTACAACAAATCATGACCACTTTTCTAGGCTTAAAATCCCATTTTGAACAACTTTGATGTTTTAAGTTTTTTCATTTGAGGCTTGGAAATAGGAGATATAGCCTTTGCTTAAAATGACCTATAATCACCAAATGACCAAAATACCCCTGTCTTGTTCAAACCATAAGTTGAGTTCTACAAATCCTATCAAGGACTTCTAGTACTATCTAGAAATCTAAGAAGATTCTATTCAACATTCATGTTGACCAAGAGATCATAGGAATCATCCTACTAGGGCAAAAGTTGTCTGCAAGTTGGGTGACTTTCAAGGACCCAGATTCACACACCTCAGATGACCTGTAATTTGTCAAAACCATAACTTGAGCTCTGCACATCCTATCAAGGACTTCTACCACTCAAATTAAAGCTAAGAACAAGATCTACAACATTCATATTGTGGTGAAGATGAGATATCAATCACATCTTGAGCTAAAACTGCCTGGAAGATGGGGATCAAATCAGGGTTTTTACACTGTCCATCCTTAGAAACCCTGACTTAAAACTTCTCAAACTCCTCAATCATGATGAGTTGGTCTAGGAATCATCTTTATAACATCTCCATACATCACTCCATGATCTCATGGCCCTTGGATTAGGTCTCAACCTTCTCCAAATCTTCAGCTGACCTAGGATTGACCCAGTCAAACCCTAATTCTACCATTCATGGTTGAATCTTCTGAATTCTTGCATAATGACCTCTCTGGGCTTCATGATGGCTTTCAAGACATCTCATAAACTTTCTCAAAGCTTCAAGTTCATTCTCAAAGTCTCAGAATCATCTGAGGAGCTCCCACAACTCTCAAGCTATGAAGCACACAACCTTGGTTTCAACTAATTCCTCTGAGGATCTCTTGAACTTTCTGATGAAGGTATCAACCTTCAAACACTTGATGGGTGAATAAATGTTGGTCAAAATTTGGGGTGCAACACACACAAACATTGCCATGTTTGTTCCCCCTTGAACCTTGATCATAATCAAGTGTTCTTCATCCCTTGTGAGGTGAACTACGATTGCTCTGATTCTATCCTAGTTAGGATACGTAGGCAGAAGATGCGACATCTTTGCGAGCACACTTAGTGTATATAACTTTAGGTTTCAACTCCTGTCTTTTCCCAATCCATAATACATTTTCACAAACTTAGCAAACAATCAAACAAAAGGTTCCTGTAGAGTACTACAGATGCTTAGGGTGCTAACACCTATCCTAGGTATAACCAACCCCCGATCCCCCGAATCTCTTAAGCGTTGTCGTTACATCGCGAAAAAGGTTTTTCTTTCTTTAGACCTTTCCTTTGGATAAAATAAAGTTCGGTTGTAAAAGAATTAAGATTCAAGTTAATTTAATATCTTGATATCCAATTTTCACCGCAACACTCACCAACATGGATATAACTTAATATTCTAGAGTTTACGATGATGTGAAGATCATCGACAATTATGGTGAATTCCCTAATGTGCCTCTTCTTGGTACAAAGGGTGGTATTAACTGCAACCTAGTTTTAGCTTGCTGTCAACTTGGGTATGCTATGAAGGATAGGCCAAACAGTGTTCTATTGGAAGCTTTCTTCATTCAATAAGGGGTTGACAACAATGGGTTGAAGGAAAGGATAATCCATGCCTGGCGCAAGATTCACAAAAAAGGAAAAAATGAGCTAGGGTTGAAAAATTGTGTCTCTTTGGAGCCTTACACCCAATGGGTGAAAGCAAGAGCTATTCAAGTCAAAATGCCTTTTCCTCCCAAAGAACCCATGTTTCCCAAAGTCTTATCAATTACTCCTGTTTCAGATGAAGACATGGAAAGACTCCAAGCTACTTTAGCTCAAATGAAGCAAGAGAGGGACGCTTAGGAAACCCCCTGCTTTCCTTTGTCAATTGGAGCACTATACGACTTTCCACAATAATAATTCTTCCCTTTCTTCTCACTAAGACTCTTATAATGAGCAAAATGAGCTTTGTTATCCTCATCATATATCCTACATTTATCCTCATCCTTTTGACGAGACACCTCAATGCCCAAGAAATACTCAAGTTCACCTAGTTGCTTGAGATCAAATTGATCACTCGCTTGTGATAAGTTCCTTAATATGAGATGGATAGTTGCTAATAACAATGATATCATCAGCATACACTAACATAATGATAGTGTATGTGGGATTGACCAAAGTGAACAAATAAGGGTCACACCTACTAGAGGTAAAGCCAAAGTTCCTGAGAGCTAGATTTAACCTTTCAAACAAGACTCTAGGTTCCTATTTGAGGCCATAAATAGCCTTGTTGAACTTGCAAACTTGGCAAGCTAAATGACTGTTTTCAAAACCAGGAGGGTGATTCATGTAGACTTCCTCTTGAAGTAAGCCATTGAGGAAGACATTATTTATATATAATTGGGCAATATGCCACCTTTTTGAAACAACTATGGTGAGAATAATTTTGACTATGACAGGCTTAACCATAGGGAAAAAAGTTTTAGTGAAATCAAACCCCTCTTGTTAGTGAAACCCCTTTGCCACCAGCCTAGCCTTGTATTTATTGAGAGTTCCATCAGAATTTTGCTTGACTCTAAACACCCATTTTACGTCCTATAGCCTTCCTTCTAGAGGGTAATGAATTTAAGGTCCAAGTTTGATTATTAAGCAAGGATTTATACTCATCATTCATAGCTTCCACCCATTTAGGATCTTGTAAAGCCAACTTGTGGGAAGACGGTTCTAGCTTAGAGACTAGAAGAGTGGGATGCAGCCAAGGTTAAATTATGCTACTCTTTCTTTTAGTAGTCATGGTATGAGTGTTTTGAGGATGTAACAGGAGTAGATTATGAGGAGACTTGCTGCTGGAACTAGGATTAGAGGAAGAGGATGGTAAATTGACATAAGAGGTGTCAGTTGAATTAGAAGATGATTTAAGTATGGGTTGTTGTGAGGAGAACCAGATGGGGACTGTGAAATGGCGTTTGAATGAGAGATTAAGGTAGAAAGCAACACAGTATGAGAGTCATTGGAGGCCTGATTAGGAGATCCATATTTGTTGCTAGAAGAGTGGTCAGAAGTTGCACTATGAGAGGTGGAATTGGTGTCACTTCCAGGTGATAAAATGGAAGTGGGTAGTGAAAGTGAAGGTCATATGGGAAAGGGCGCATAAAGGCTTGATGGAATTTTTGGATGGTATAGAAGGCTGAGATGTAAGCAAAGGATAAAGGAATTTAGTTTCATTGAACACAACATTCTTGGAAATTTAAATTCTTCCACTAGGATCAAGGCATTTAAAACCTCTGTGATTTGATAAGTAGCCTAGAAAGATGCATTCCTGAGAGTAAAAGTTGAACTTATTTAATGAGTAAGGCCTTAGGTGAGAGTATCAAGCACAACAAAAGGCATTGAGATGCTTATAGTTAGGAACATTACCATAAAGCATGAAGTATGAAGACTTTATGTCCAATATAGGGGTTGTCATTCTGTTGATTAAGTAGGTGGAAGTGAGGCAAGCATGACCCATAAATTTCAAAGGAATACTTGTTTAGGCAAGCAAGGTAAGGCCTGTTTCAACCACGTGCATATGCTTCCTTTCTACATACCCATTTTGATGATGTGTGTGAGGACATGCCAGCCTGTGAGCAATGCCTTTTGCAAGAAATAGGGAGGTAAAATGCTTGAACTCACCTCCACCATCATTTTGAACTAATTTAAAGTTAGTGACAAGTTGGACCTCAATGTCAGTGACAAAGTGTGTGAAGGTGAGCATAACATCATTTTTAATTTCATAGGAAAAACCCATGAGTATTTTGAGTAGGCATCAACACATGTCAATAAGTATTTATAACCACAAGTATAATTCATATGAGCTAAGACCCCATACATCCAGATATAGTAAATCATATGATATAGCATATGCAGTGTGTGAAAGTGTGTTAGGTAGTCTATGAATTTTACCAAGACAACATGATGTACACAAATCTAAGGGAGACTTGTATGACACAAGAGTGTTTCATGATTGCTACATAATCCTAAAGGCTTCATGGTGAGGATGCCCTAGTCTATCATGTCATAAGCTATAGGAAGAGACATTTATATTGTTAGTAGCAGTAGAAGGCTCCCTTATAATGTTGTTTATTGATGCAATAGACGCACTAGGAAAGAGAGAGTGGAAGGAATATATGCAATCTTTATTCAACACTCCTTTGAGCATCACATCAAAATTATCATGTGTTTTGACAAAACACCTGTCAGCATGGAATTCAAAATACATCTTGTTGTCTCTAGAAAACTTGCTCACAGACATAAGATTTTTAGTGATTGCAGGCACCAACAATAGATTATAGAGTGTAAGTGTGGTGTGTGTGTGCGCGCGCGCGCGCGTGCGTGTGTGTGTAGTTGAATCTCAACAGAAAGAGAAAGGTTACTCACAAAACCATTAGGGCTAAGCTTATATAGATGAATCTCAACTGTGTTAACTCATCACAGTTTCTTTACACATATACTTTTACACTATATATTACTATACTTTAATAGCTTTACTGCCAATTAAATCAAATTGACATTTCTGTTGATAATATAATGACAATTTGAAGAAAAATTGAAGGAGAGAATTAAAAGATGAGTGAAAAATGGAGGGGAGAGAATGACCTATATATATATAAAATAAAACCAAAACAACATAAAAACCACATGCAATGACGCATGCTCCTAAAAGTTGCATGCATCCATTGGCTGCACACATGATCATACGTCCGAGGCATTGACGTCTTATGCTAAAATATGAGTGCATGTACCACGGACACTGGTACATCCTCTTAAAGGTTTTTTTATTTATTTTTAAATATAATTATTTAAAAGAAATTCCAAATATTATGACATTTTAGAATTTGGTGATATCATCTTAGAGGGCAAACTCATATATTCTAACTTTAGAAACTTACTTTCGTGTTGGATTTGTTTGGAGATTTGCCAATAAATATGCTCATGCTTTTGCAATCTAATTTTAATCTCTATATTAATATATTTCAATTACATATTTTAATAAATGAAATGAAATGCCTAATATATAAATGGTTATTTTTACCCATTACAACATCGTAGGATTCCAATGATGAGAAAACACAGAGCTAAAAATATGGCTATAATGAGTCAAAAATGACATAATTGAAAAGAGGAGTTCACGTAAAACATTAAATTCACAAATAATTAAACATTATTATTGTAGCTAAATCAAATACAAATAAAACATCAATAACCTTTATTAAAGTTTAGAAACGCCTAAACCACAATTAACATCCAAATAACTAGCACCACACCAATGGTTTCAGTCTTATTAAAAATAAAAATAAAAAAATAAAAAAAAGACTTCTTTGAACTTATTATACTAAAAAAATACATTATTTCCTTCCAAAACATCTGGACCCTTTTGCTAAAAAAACATAATCTAAATGAAACATGGATCACTGCATACTACCAGAAAAAAATTCAAATAACAACTTAAATTAGAGAAGAAAAAAAATTGTTCACTTAATTAAAAAGAAATTTACATTTTTTCTGTCTCTAAATTTCGGTCGTTATTTCAACTTTTTCTAGTAATAAATATAAACCTATGAATTCAACAATTGAGAGAGATAGAGATCATAAGAAAGTAAGTTATTTATGTGATTAGTTGAAGTAGTCTCATAATCCAAGTTCATGTTGTTGTAATTTGGATATTGAATTGAATTCACAAGTCCACTCTCATCCACATCAACAATGTTACCTTGAAAAAATTCCAAATATTCATTGCAAAATGAACCAGAGGGCATTTCTTTGAACATAGGGTTAGGGTTAGGGTTTGAAAGTTTTTCTTCAAGGTTTTGGGAGAGTGTATTATGAGTGGAAGAGGGTATGTTGGTAATTGTGGTAGTGATGGTGTTTTTGACGTAGTCTTCAAGTATAGAGGATCTAGGGTTTGATCCATTGGAAGTTTCATTCTTCTTCTTGTTCTTTCTTTTTGAGTTTTGTCTTCTTTTAGTTGCATTCCAATGATTCTTTATGGCGTTTTCAGTTCTCCCTGGAATCCTCTTTGCTATCTCAGCCCATCTGTTCCCCATCTTTGCATGCATAGCTACTAATATCTTCTCTTCTTCCTCACTCCAACTATCTTTCTGAAGAAGATCATCGTGTAACAAATCAACACCATTGTAATAAAAATTATATTACAATAACAAAATTTGGTAAATAATTCAAACCTTAATATCAGGACGCAAATGATTATGCCATCGCTCTCTACACTGCTTGCCAACTCTTCCTTCTAGCTTCTCAGCTATTTGAGTCCATTTTCTTTCGCCATTTTCTTTCACCAACCTTATCAGTTTCCTATAATCATAGTACAAATTAAATATGTAATAATTAAAAATTTAGTATAAATTATAGTTCTAAATTGCAATCTACTTCTACATTTTTGCCGCAATTTAGAACTATATATTATGTTGCAAATATATGTAAAGAAAAAAATATAAAGAGTATTAAAAAAATACAAAATATTAAACCTGTCTTCTTCATCTGTCCATTGTCCTTTGATCAAAACCATAGAAGTGTCTTTCTCTTTCTCTTTCTCTTTCTTAGTGTTCCTTCCCACGATTTTCGTGTTTTCGCCATAACCATTAGTATCCTTAAGACACAATGTTGAGGTTTGGTTGAAGTTAGTCCACTTCAAAGCCTCTTCATTTGGTAAGACTCCATGATCAACAACAAAGCTTGATTCTTGAGTATTTGGCCACATAAACTCATCATAGTTTGAACCATAAGAGTAAGGAAAAACACTTGCATTATTTTCTTGATGGTTAGGGTAATGAATCATTTGGCCATATAAGGATCTATCCATGAAAGGATCATTGGTATTTATATTTTCATTGCCAAACATTTCAATGAAAATATGAGGGTGATAATAGAGAGTGAATAAAATGTGCAAGGACTAGTTTATAGGAATGGTGATTAATGTAAATTGTTTATGAGCTGGTCTTAAAATTTGTTGATTAATAAGCTCATTACAAGCCTTGTAATAAGCCACATTGAATAGTAGCCATAGATCATGTTTTCTATCCGAGGGTCAAGATTTTATCAAGATTCTTTTTGTAACTCCTCAACTTCAATTCGGACAAAAGAGATTATGGGGTATTATTAACCTTAATTATTTTTCATTTTTATATTTATTTTTATATTTTTTGATTTAATTGAAATTTTAATAGACTACTTGATTAGATTGACATAAATTTGAGTAAATTTTCAATTATGAGTCATAATTATATGTTGACTACATTTTAGATTTTTTCACTTTCTTATATGAATATTTTTTATTTTTAAAAAAATTAGTTAAATTTGTTTTCCGCACTTTTGATTATCAACTTTTGATTATCAACTTTTTAACGCAAATAAACATGACAAGTGTCACATGACTTTTTTAATGACATTGTATTGCTAAAATATTAATTCAATAAAATGTTTAAATTTTATAAATTTTTTTAAAATCCTAATAAAAAATTAAATGGGGGAATTTACTAAATATATAATATTTCTTTTTCAAATTAATTTGATGATAATTTAAAATTTTAACATTACAAGTATTACTTGTCATATCAACTTTTATTAGACATAAGTCACTAAATAATATTTATAAGAAACTATTATTTTTTTGGTAAAGTAAGAAACAAATATTTTAATAAACAACTTTTAAAATTCTGATAATAACAAAATAAAGGAGAATAAATTTTTTTTTTACGGGAGTGAATAATTTATTTTATAACTAATATCTTCTAAAAGTGTGCGTATCATATATTATATAGACTTAATTTATGAAGTGAAGAGCATAAGTGCTTATGTTGTGTTGATTAACATGATATCTTGTCTTTACCTTAACACGAGAGCAAGCAAGTGTCTCAATTTCTTTGAGATTTTATGTGAATTAGTGCAATTTAATTATGATAAAATAAATAGAGATTTTATTTAACACAACTTACCTGTGATAAAATTTTATAAAGTTCTATTTTACTTAGATTAATTCGTGATAGATTTTTGGCCCTATGCATGCACGCCCTCAAATACTTAATTGGTTGTTTATATCTAACGTTCATAGTCTTTACATAAAGTAAAATTTGATATAAAATGTGTTTTTCACTTATAAATTTCATCGTCTAATGGCTGTTGAGTACTTTATCTAGTCTTAATAATGCTTCTTAGTAAATAGAGCGTCATTTACTACAAGGAAGACACTTAGAATTTATTCAAAAGATTTGTTATCTTAAAATATAAGAGGTTATTGAGACAAAAATCTTTTTGATATATGTTTTAATGACTACAAAATTTATGATGTAACAATAAAGTTTATGAATCGTGATATGTTGATGTTGTAGATAAAGGGATAAAGGGATACACTTTCTTTTAATGTATAATTTTTGTTTGGCTCACACGAAAAGCTCTAGACACATTTTTTTAACTGTAATTTTGCTAGTAATATTTGGGAACAACTTTCGTCTATCATATCGCATAACATCCGATCAATTGATGACTGTTGGAAGGTCTTGCAAGACAACTTTTCTGCTCAATGTAAGTTGGTTGTTTTAGCAGCGATTTTGCACACCTTCTATGTCATATGGCAGACTCGAAACAATCTTAGGTTCAATAACATCAGAACTCATTAGAGGATGACATTCAATGCCATGAGCGTCTACTAAAACTGGTGTTATTTCTAATTTGGACTACAATATTCTCGCTGGTTTCAATGTGAAGTTACACCCTCCAAAATATTGTATGGTGAAATAATTTCTTTGGCACCCTCCTATTCTGGATTAGGTGAAGTGTAATATTGATGGTGCAGTTGCGAGAGTTTCGGGTGTCGCTACTTGTGGTGCTATTTATAGGGACTATAAGAGTAATCACCTTGGCAGTTTCTCGATGTTTATTGGGGTTGGAAATGCCCTCATGGCAGAGCTTATGGCTGCCATAGTGGCTATTGAGATTGCAAAAGACAAATGCTAGAATAATCTTTGGTTAGAAACTGACTCGAAACTGGTTGTTCTTGCGTTCAAGAAACCTTCTTTGGTCCCTTGGAAACTTTGTAATAGATGGGGGTACGCCTTGTAGCATACTAGGTTCATTCATTTTTTGGTTTCGCATATCTTTAGGAAAGATAATCATTTTGCGCTGATAAACTTGCTAACTTAGGTTTACACGTACATGGTTTTACTTGGTGGGATGTAGTACGTAGGAACATTCTTATGGATTTTGCTAGGAACTTGCATAGGTCTTTCTTACAATAGAATTTGCCATTAAGAGGTTTTTGTTTGGTCTCCCTGTCTCTGTATCCACATCTTTTTTATAATATATTTTGTGGTGGCTTTTGTCCAATTTTATAAATAAAAAATGTTCACACTTGAATTTATATTAAAAGAAAAGGAATTACATTAGTGGAAAGGCTAGAAGCCATTCACATGAACGAGTCATTTGCAAAGTAACATTTTATGGGGTGGAATGGATATTAAGAAGAGGATTTATTGAGTTAGTTGAAATATGGTTTGCCAACCTAAGGATAAAGAAGGTTTAGGGATTAAGGATATAACTTCTTTCAATAAAGTTTTGTTGCTCAAATGGAAGTGGCGACTATTAACGAAAAAGAGTGCGTTATGGAAAGGTATAATTGAGCATAAATATTCGCCGTCTAGCATTGAGTTGGAAGTGAATAGCAATGACGGATGTAGTGGGAGAAAATCTGGATGTATTTGGTGGAGAGATTTATCTACTATCAGTTACGATAAGGATTTTTGTGCTGATTTTTTCTTCGATAATATCTCTTGTGTTACAGGTAACGGTTGTGACATTTCTTTTTGGAGTAGTAGGTGGCTGGCAGAATTCCCGCTGAAGGTTATTTTTCCAAACATGTTTGTTCATTCATCTTGTCCTAAGTTGTGTTGAAGAAATTTCCAAAATATTAAATTGATAAATAATAATGGTTAAATTAACAAAATAAATGTTCAAAAGTTGCAACTGTCTAGAATAGTACTAGAGATCATGTAATGATTGGGTGCATGGTCAAAAGGTGCAACCACCAGATTAACACAATTTTCATGAAAAAGTTTGTTGTTATTGATATCAATGGTTTGCGAATGATCACGTTGGAATCAAATAAAATATTGTTTCTTCACACCAATCAATGCAAGTTTTCTTATAAATAGAGATACTTGTTAGTCATAAAAGATATATGAAAATAATATATTTCAGAGGAAAAATTTATATCTAATTAAGTCATTTCTTTATTTTTTTTTGCACGAGAATAAGTGAAAGAATTTTATTCTGTAAAATATCATTGATCGATATGTTTAATATGAATGTGAAATTCATGTTAAGATTTACAAAGTATCCTGAAGGGGATTCGCCGGATTACCCATTTGCATCCAATTTGGCTAAATTGGTAAGGGAGAATCGAACCTAAAGTTTAATGTAAACACACATTTTGTATAATTTTCATCGTACCGTCTTCATCATCTTCTTTTTGTTCATGTTTTGAAGTAGACCCCAACACAAAATCTAGCAAGTTGTGTGTGGCTGATGCCTTAGTTGCTACAGACTCGGAGACTTCTTTGTTTCTAGGTCTCCATGTCTTTGCTGCAGACTCTGCTATGACAGAGAAGATCGTGACTCTCAGGTCGAGGTTGCATGCCTCGCCTTTACTTGACAAGACTGACAACTTTGTTTGGTTGGGTTCTACCTCTGGTTGTTTTTCAGTAGCTAGCTTATATGACTTAATATCTCAGGACATGTATTTGGATGGAGTGCCTGCTGAGATTCAATCGATGCTGAATATCATTTGGAAGCTTCGAATTCCTTCTAAAATCCAGGTATTTTTATGGAGATTATTTTTTAATCGTATCGCGACAAAGAATCAACTTAGAAGGAAAGGTATAGTGTTTGAAGTCGGGATATTTTTTGCCCTATTTGTAGAAGGTTCGAGGAGAATTTGTTCCATCTTCTTTTCAAATGTGTTTATTCAGCTGAAGTGTGGAAGAGAATTAGTAGCCGGTTGAGTTTCAACTTTACGAGTGGTGTTACCTTGTGTATGATTTTTGACTTTCCGTATCAGCATGTAGGAGGGAGGTTAGGAACTTAACTGGCCCGGTGGTGTGGGCAGCTACTGTTTAGCAAATATGGAAGAGTCGTAATGACCTAATTTTAAAAGGTGCTGTTTATTCTGTAGAAAGTATACTGTGTTCTATTAAAGTCATTTTTTTGGTCTTGGTTGGGTATAGCCTTTAGGCCTCCTTTTAACAACATTTATGTTGGATTGGTTTAACAATTCAATTATGTATTTGAAGAGTATGTAATTGTCTTGTAAAGGCTCGAGTACCCCCTTGTAGTCGCTTCGATTAATCCATTGCCTTTCTAAATAAAATGAACAAGTGAGTTGTATACTCAATAGTAAAATAATTACAGTACTATAATCTATTACAATCGTATTACAAGTATTCTTAGATGATGCAGTTGCAAAAGATGTAGATCCGGTATCCTTTTTGGTTTCTAGAAAAAGAGCTGATGCTCAGTCTCAAGTTTGGGATCAGCTTCTTTTGAGGGAGTCAACGTTGAGACAAAAATCAAGGTGTAATTGGCTTAAAGAAGGTGATTGAAACTCCAAGTTCTTTCACTCCTTTATGAAGGTTAGATTCAGATGTAACTGGATTTCGGTGCTGAGGCAAGGAGGTGTGCTTATTGATGATGTTGAAGGCATCAAAGCAGGTTCCAAGAATCTTTTCAATAGAATCAACATATGCAACTCTGTCTTCCTTTGCTTTCCCATCCATTCCGCTTGATGACAAGTTGGTGAAATTGTTACGTCTAATCTGGAGTTCGCAGGTCCTAAGAAATGTTCAAATTTTTGCATGGAGGCTCCTCTTACGAAGGCTCCCTACGAAAGATGAGCTGGCAAAAACAGACGCCCTTTCGGGAGTCCATAATCTTGTCTGCCTCGTTGCTTTGGATTGGCGGAATCCCTCTATCACTTATTTCTCTTGTGCCTGATAGCTGATAATGTTTGGAACATAATTCTAGATTGGTGTGGTTTAGGATTGCGGCCTTCATAGATGGATTCAAAGTCCTACTTGTTAGCTTTTGATATTCCGCTGAAAGGTAGGATCAAGAAAAAATTGAGAATTTTTATTTGGTTAGCTAGAAATGATACGTTGTTTTCAGGGGTCATCAGGGGTTTTAGATATTTCTATTGCAGCTAAAAATCTCGCAGAAAGTTGGCTAAGAGCATAGCAATATGGATCTATAGGCTTTGATGGAGTGGAGTTGCATCTTGATTACATTCGGTGTTTCATTTAGTTTGGGGTGTTTTGCTTGTATCCGAGTTTTTTCTTATTTTGTATTTAGGTTGATTACCTAGTACTCAATTTTTATACAATCTATTGTTTATAAATAAAAGAAAAAATTATACTAGAGACTTTTAAGTTATTTTTGTGTAAAGGTTAGTTATTTAAGTTTTTTTTAACAACTTCATCATTTAGGTTGATTTATATATCATTTTTCTCATATTTTGAACATTTATAAATTTTTTATTGTGGTATTTCTAGTTGCATTTCATTATTTTCATACCACTCAACATGATTACATCCACAATTAACATTTTACTCTATTGAAGTATTTGTGGATCTTGCCCCAAAGTTTGAATGCATGTTTGCAGGAGAGGACTCGAGGTAATATGGACTCGAAAATGGTGGAAAGCAACCATAGCAACACAACTTGATCTTGTATAATCCAAGATTCATATTTTTCAAAAAATGTGCATGTTACTCGATCTTAAGCCGTTTTGAATTTTAGAGGAATTTGTTGATTGACAACAAGTTTATGCATCTTTTGCATTAGGATTACTAATTCAACTTTGATTTCACAGAAAATAATTGTTTTTATTTTATTTTATTGAAAGCCTTAGTCAAAATGAGTTGTTCGATTTTGAAGACATAAAAATTGATAACATTGTTTGAGAGTGAGTTTGTTCTCGAACAATTAAAGCTTGATTTTCAGTGGATTCCATTGTTGCACCTTGAATTAATGGATATTAACGCTAGAGGTGGAAATAGGCTGTGCCGAGTTAGGCTTTGTCATGCCTGAGTCTGTCCTGCTAAAGAATTTAAAGCCTAAGCCTAGCATGTAGCCTATCATAGACTTATTTTTAGGCCTAAACATGCCATTTTCGAAGGCCTGATTGACCTACTAGCCTACTTAAAAGCCTACTTCATTTGAACGTTTGTAAATAAGAAATTCAACTAATGTTAAATAGACTAACAATTAAAATATCATTGAAACTAAATGTTTGTTTTCATTGTCTCATTCAAGTTTACCTATTAGCATAAGTTTGGTGATATTATTTGTTAGAGAGAACTTATGAAAAAAACTTATGACAACAACTTATGACATTATTTATAATGCTTTTTCAACTTATTTTCATAAGTTTTTCAAAATAACTAAGCTTTATTTTCGTATTTTAATTCAAAGTGCAAAATACAATATAAAGATAATAATAATAAATTTATTGAATTTTTTATAAATAGGACGGCCTGATAGGCTTAAAAGGGTTTTCTTACGGCCTATGGCCTAGCCTCTTTAGCTAAATGGGCTTATAAAAAAGTCTAAGACTTTTCTATTTTTTAAAAAAAAAACCTGGTCTGGCCTGGAGCTATGTAGGCTAGGTTGTAGGCTCCTGTTAGTGGGTCTGCCCTATTCCCACCCCTAATTAACATTTATTTGCAAGGACGAAGGAGAAGCAAAAGGATTAAGGAAACATAGATGATCGTAACCAACCAATGGTACCAAGATAAAGATGAAATTGCATTGAGTTATTGATTTGCTGTTCCACACGGTTCAAAAAATGAGTTTAATATATGTATTATATGGAAGCGACACTCGATTCGTATCGCAATGACTCTTTGTTAAATTAACCAACTGAATGAAAAGAAGGGGGTTTAGGTCTTTTAGGTTTTCGATTAAGTTTATGATTAAAAGAAATGAATATCATTAACGAGTAAATCTACCGGTTCGATTTTCTATTTATCATCGATTACTATTTTACCAACTCTTTAAGCGGATTTGATTCCTTTTCTATTATAGTTTCTATCAAACAAGCATAATCATTACTATGTGAATTACGTTCCCATAAAGATTTACATAAACCTGAAACATTAGTTCAACAGGAGGTTTAGGCTTCCATGGAATTTCTGCATCTAATTGTTATTTCGTGAAAAGAAAACAAAATTCCTAACATAAGTTGCGTTTTTAGTTTAAGTATTATAAGGAATTCAGACGCTAATGGAAACCGACCCGAAATAACATAAAAACCAACCTAAAACTAATTATTTTATTAAATATGGAGATAAAAAGAATTATTCGACCCTGCTGCACTTCGAATCAGCTTTTTACTTCAACACAAAACTTGTATCTTATCCTGTCATCTTTCCAACTCATATTAGAACGGGTCAATCCGATTATCATAGCTCAAGTTATAACTTGCAGAGCAAGAAGGTGTTAACTTACCGCTTATTCAAAAAATAAATAACCGAATTAAAATAAAAGCATAAATAAGCTAAACATAAGAAACACATTTAAAACAGTAAAAAAACAACAACATGTCATAAAAAACCTTAGCATAAAGTAAAATATAGTGTATTAAAATAGACTGATCAATTATACATTGAGAGAGCTGGATCTTTTGTACAGAAGAATATATTGTGTTTCATGTTAGTTACATTGTTACAAAATTTATTATATACTCTGTATAACCAACTCTATCCAAGACATATAACAAATTTCCTTTTGAGACAAACCTCTTATTGAACTTTAACAACGTAACTAAATTATTTCTACACAATAGACTAACTCTATTAGTTCACTTTTTATCAAGTTGGTGTAGTTTACTAGCCTACAGTATTTCAAGCATTTTGCCACATATCTCTAACACTACCCATTCAATAAATAATATTTCAGTACTTGTTAGAAAAAAACTAGAATAGAAGGTAAAGATTAATGTAAGTAAACGACAATGGACGTGATTGATCTTTGTTAACGCAGTTCGGCCAAGGGAACCTACTTCTGCGATAATAGAGTAGCTATAGTTCCATTTATTTATGTCTTATGAATTAATTGGATTACAGTGTTACAAGTCATATATCTAATACTAGGGGTCAGTTTATCTATAACCTTAATCCATATTTTCCCTCAACACACAATTATCTTTACCCATAATTATCTCAACAATAAGAGTTATACTCTCAACATCCCATAATTATCTCAACAACCCATAATTATCTACACAATATAAGCCATACTTAATAATCTCCACCTTGGATAATACAAACCCATATGAAGACTTCATACATAATTATTCATCTTGGAAACTGGGGAGGTACACCTCCTGCTTAATAATGAAAAACATGTAACAAGTCCAAGCAATTCCCGAACTTGCCACTAATGACTGTATTTGTCTACATATTCGTTGTATGCTCTAAAGTATGAATCATGTCCATATGCAAGTGACTTTCTGATATTATGAAACCTCACATATACACCCAATTGTTTGCCCAATAAATGGCCACTATGGATTGAATCGATAATTTCTGACAACTAGGTACTTCTGCTAAAGTTAACCTCATATCATGGATATTACAAGCATAGTCCGAATCAACATATCCTACAACTGAAGGATCACCCAGTTCATTGCTAAACATTATACCATAGCTCATAATACCCTTCATGTACTTGAAAATCCACTTGACTGCTTTTCAAAGAAACTTTCCTGATTTGGACATAAACTTAAAAACTTGACTTCCAGCTTGTGTCAAATATGGTTTAGTGCAGACCACAACATACATTCAATAACCAAAAACACTAGCATAAAGGACCTTTGACATATACTCAACTTTTACATCTGCCTTTGGACACTGGTCCAATGAGAGCTTAAAGTAATTTTCCAATGGAGTACTCACAACTTTAGAATTACTCATGCCAAACTTATCTAGCACCTTTTTAATAAAGATTTTTTGTGAGAGCCATAATTTTCTAGCACTCATATCCCTGTGAATTTCCATATCTAGAATCTTCTTAGCAAGACAAAAGTATTTCATGTCAAAATCCTTTCCAAACATTATTTTCAGTTCATTTACATCATGTAAATGATTAGCAACCCTAAACCCTTTCTAATCTGAAGTTTGCTTTAGATGCTCTGTCTAAAGCATGTCAGAAAGGCAAGTTTTCAAAAACTTTTTTCAAAGCAAAAAATATTGTTTCCACCTCCAAAACATTGGAACTTCTGCATATTGACCTTTTTGGATCGGTGAAAATTGCTTCATGCAATGATAAGAAGTATGGACTAGTCATTATAGATGACGACAACAGATGAACATGTGTTAAGTTTCTAAGACACAAGGATGAGTCACATTTTTTGTTTTCTACCTTCTGTTCTCAAGTGCAAAATGAGAAATACTTTAGAATTGTGAAAGTCAGAAGTGATCATGGTGGAGAATTTGGGGAAAAAAATTTTGAGAAACTCTTTGATGACCATGGCATTTATGATGATTTCTTTTGCCCTAGAACTCTAAAATAGAATTTGAAGCTTTGCGCCAATCAATTGGCTCATTAATTTAGACAATGGATCATTTACTTTTTATGAGCCTCCAACTCCTATATAAAGGAGGCTCTCATTCATTTTTTTCACACCACTTTCAAACGTTTTACCATTTCTTTGGAATTTGTCTTTCTAATCTCTTTCTCTCTCTCTCTCTAGAAAATATTTTATTTCACTTGATATTGCCTTGGTGCTGGTAAGTGAAGCTTTGCTTGTGAGGAAAATTTTTTTGTAAGTGGTAATGTTAATCGTTTAAATTCTCAAGAGTGTGTTTCTCTTGTACATGATATAAATTTGTCATAATATATATATATATATATATATATATATATATATATATATATATATATATATATATATATATATATATATATATATATATATATATATATATATATATATATATATATATATATATATATATATATATATATATATGACATATCTAGTGAGAATGGGTAAGGTATATGAGAATGTCAGAATGAATAAGAACCATCAGATTTAAAAAGGAAAGATTGAGATTAAAAGATATTTTTAATGATTTCTCTTTCCTTTTAATGACACGTGATTTAGTAAAAACCACGATTTAATCTCAACCTTTCTTTTTTAAATCTGATGGTTCTTATTCATTTTCATATTCTCTTATAATTTACACATTCTCACTAGATATGCCTCATATATATATATATATATATATATATATATATATATATATATATATATATATATATATATATATATATATATATATATATATATATATATATATATATATATATATATATATATATATATATATATATATATATGGTTAAATATGTTTTTTTATCCCTATAAAATTACGAACTTTTGTTTTTGGTCCCTATAAAATGATTATGCACGTAAATTTATTCCCTACTATTAAAGCAATGTATATTTTTGAATATTATTTTGCAAATATGTTTAAAACGTTATAAAAAGTTCCTAAAAAAAAGGAACTCAAAATTTGATTTATAAGTCGAGATTTTTATTACTTTTATCATTATCTTTTGAAACTTATAAATTTATAGTTAATTCTTCTTATTTTAAAAAATTATATAATTTAGTTAACAAACATTTTATAGTAATCTAAACACGTATGAAAAAAATTATTCAAAAATTTAAAAATTTAGGGGTAATTAAATAGTTTTCAAAATTTTAGAAAATAGCAAGGAATAAAAATGCATGCATAAAATTTTTATAGGGACCAAAATATGTCTTTTTTTTTATAGAAACTAAAAATGAAATGTGAGATATTTATAGGGATCAAAAACATATTTAATCATATATATATATATATATATATATATATATATATATATATATATATATATATATATATATATATATATATATATATATATATATATATATATATATATATATATATATATATATATATATATATATATATATATATATATATATATATATATATATATATATATATAACGTATCATATGAAAATGTCATTTTTATGTGAGAACATGAGAATGAATCTGAACCATTAGATTTTAAAATAAATTGTGGAGATTATTTGTGGTTTTTATTTTTCTCTTTCCCTCATTATTAAAATAAATGATGGAGGAGAGAGAAAAAAACTGACACATAATAACTACCATTTATTTTAAAATCTAATGATTCAGATTCATTATTATGCTCTCACATAAAAATGACATACTCATATGATACATTTCATATATATATATATATATATATATATATATATATATATATATATATATATATATATATATATATATATATATATATATATATATATATATATATATATATATATATATATATATATATATATATATATATATATATATATATATATATATATATATATATATATATATATATATATATATATATATATATATATATATATATATATATATATATATATATATATATATATATATAGTTGGTTTCTTAAGTTTTGACAAAAAAAGGTTTGTTTTGGTTATTGATATACGTCATAAATCCCTAAATGGTTCATTAGTTTAGTCTGGGGTAAAAACGGTCATTCGTATGGGATAAGCCTGTAAAAATATCAAGATCATATTGAATTAAGATTCATGATCATTGTAACCCCCGTTTTATTTTAATTAATTAAAATGATCAGATGTTGTGTGTGTGTGTGTGTGTGTGTGTGTGTGTATATATATATAATTATGCATGTTTTGTTGTATTTGGGGTATCCTTGGTGTAGGGTAGTAACTTTAAGACCAGACCTTGAGAAAGTGGTTGGGAATGTGTGACCAACTGCATAGAGATGGGTGGTGTGGTTAGTAACTAATTAGTAATATTAGTTAGTAATTATTTATTTGGATAATAGTAGGTGAATATTATTTAAATTAGATAATTAGTATTATTACTTGTTATTATTTATTTGGGAAATAATAATAATAATAATAATAATAATAATAATAATAATAATAAAATAAGAACATTAAGGTGAAAATAAGATTAAGGGGTAGAATTGACAATTGGAAGAAAGTTGAGGACATAATAGATAGTTAGAGGAGTAAGTGAGGGCATAAGAGGTCAACCATAGAAAGGGTCCTAGGGTTAAACATGTAAAACAAGGAAAGAGAAGTCATTTTGTACGATCGTGACATTTGAGAAGAATGGAAGAAAGACTAGGATTGAAGAAGAAGAGGGAACCACCATTTGTGAAGGTTTAGAAATCTCAATTACATGGTAAGGGCGGGGGTTTGGTTTTCTAAGGGATATTATGATTAATGTGGGTAATTAGTGTCAATTATGAACGATTTGAGGAAGGGTAGATTTAGGGTTCAAATTGTTGTTAATTGTTGTTGATTATAATGATTTCATGATGTATTTATGATGTTAGGACCTTTAAAAAGGTGTTATATGCCATTATAACTATCACATAATGGCAGTATTTTGAATTCTAGGACTTGGACTTTTTATGGAATCAAATTCGGAGGTCCGGAAGGCCTCTAAACTACAAAAATTGCACTTTACTGGTTTGTTGTCCTGGAGAGTTTTCTTAGGGAGCTATAGTTTGCATAGAGAACATCGCGATGCGAGCTGTATTTCGTATAACGAAAGTCAAGACGCGAGAAGTAGAGAACTTGTAGCGAGTAATGGAAGAACGGACGTAACTTTTGATCCGTAAGTCCGTTTGAGGCACCATTTAAAGCGTTAGAAAGCTAACGCACGGGGATATAACATGAAAATGATTGGTGAATTATTTTTTTAATATTAAGTTATCTATTATATTGATGTTTATAAAGGTTTGTATGCTTGATTAGCAAATCAGGGAGTTAAAATAAAGTAACATGATTGAGTGTATACAATTATGCAAATGTAAAGTTATTATTATTGATGTCGGTTGTTGATTATTATAAATGATGAGTAATATTATATGTTATGATAAAGTTTGATTATGTTATTATACTGATGTTATTACGATGATGTTGCTATAATGATGATGTTTGTGATGTTGCTATGATGTTGATGTTGGTGATGTTGCTATGATGATTGAAATTCATGATGAGAATGTTTAATGTGTATACATGTTATGTGATTATTTGGAGTTATTGTGATTGCATAAAAGATGTATTTGTTGTATGAACTATATTTTATACTTGTTGGCCAATTTGGGTGGTGTACAATAACCATGGTGATGGGTTATTGTGCACGATGATGTTGTCGTTGTTGTATGCATGAATAGTCGCATTGCATAAATTTTTGGACAATGTTCCGTTGTTGAGGAGCCTAAAATCCCATTGTGTTGATTGGACCGGTAGCTGATTCTATAGGTGATGGATCAGTGGGTGGTTCTGATCCTAGGAGGTGGAGATCAGAATGTTGAACCTGAGTGTTCTTGAAAATTGGTACCACATACATATGCATTGAGTCTGGTTGTGAGTCTCATTGCATTATATATTAACTATGTGGCTATGTTGCTAATATGTGGTATTGTTGTGATTAATTGGATTTGTTATCATGTGATTTCCATGTTGGTTGGTGGATAATTAGTGATGATGTTGTTGATTGATTGATATGAGGTATTTAGTTGAACTATTGTTGTGTTATCTTTATGTTTGGATAACTTAGTGTTGGTGTTGGGTGTGTTGTGTTGTAGAATGGGTGATAACGCATGTGTTAACATAATGCATACCATTTATCATGCTTTCCTTTATATTATTAAGATATCTTATCCCTTATGTCTAAACATTGCCTTCACGTGGATAATGTGCAGATAATCCACAGTAGAAGCTCAAATGTGAGTGGAAGATGAAGTCTTCCATTTATTCTTTTAGTTTGGCGTCTGCTCTAATATGTAACACTAGGGTTATGGAACGTTGCGTGCTTTTTATTGTTGGTGGTTGATTACCATGTTTTATTTACTGTGACTGTTGTTTCTTTATGACACTATCAATTATGCTATGCCTTGAGTTGGTAACTTGAACGATTAAATCTTATTTATGTTGCTATATAAATTAACCTTCAATTATGTTTTGCTGATAATGTTATTATAAATGATTTTTAAAAGAATATGTGTTACATGTCTGATTTAATGAGTATGTATTTGTTGAGTTTGTCTTTAGTTGGAACTTGTAGTACCTCAAATTTTGTCCTACCTTTACAGGGTTTCTAGTGCTACTTTATTTTGAATGAATAAAATAGCACAATTGGAAAGAGACCGTGTGTAAGGAGTTGTGAGTGTGAGAGGTTGAGAGTTCGAATCCCACTTTAATTTTGTAAATAACGGAATTCCTGAGTTTCATTTTTCAGGTTTCAGCAAGACAAAGAGGGAGGGATAACAGGCAAAGAAGAAGGAAGAGAAAGGCTTCGAAAATCGCCAATGGCCGTGGGAGCCGCCGCCGTTTAGGAAGAAGAAGAAGGGAAAAGGTTTTTTCCCAAACCCTAAAAAGAAGGGAAAGGGTTTTTTCCGAAACCCTGAGAACAACACATAACAACCATCCACCTATCCCCACTCCCTTTATTTCTATGTTATTATATTATCTTATTATTTCTTTCTTTTTTTTTTAAAACTGTAATTAGTAGTCACATTATATTTTAATTTATTACTAACACTTCTCTTACTTTTAAAATCCCAAGCCAAAATTAAAACCTTTTTTTGGAAAAAACCATTTCTTTCTTTTTTTAATTAAGAACCCTTTTTTTTAAGACACAATTTTCTTAATCAAAACAAAATTTCAAAAAAGCTAAAACATTTTTTAACATTAAAATTAAAACATATTTTATTACAACAAAAATTAAAAACAAACTCTTTTTCATCAAAAATCTTAAAATTAAAACTTTTTTCTTTAATTAAATCAAAACAAATTTTATTTCAAAATTAAAATAAATTCTCCTTTAAAAATGCAAAACTAACTTTTCCCTTTACAAAAATCCAAAAATAAGACACTTTGACTTAGCCGTTCAATTTCTATCTAACCCCCATTAGTTTGTTTGTTTCAACTTATTGTCGTTTCATTTATTCGTACTGTTTTGGTTGGCATGGATGTAATTTATGCGAGGCCATGATCGTCGTTACCCTTTTACTTTCGTATTTGTTTTTGGGATTTGTAAATTTACGCGAGTGATCATCGCGACGCTTTCTTTACCGCTTTCTTTATTTTTTTTTCTTACTTTAGTTCTGCTGCATAATAATTTGATATCTTGCATGATGTACCGTTATTAACCTTCCGAAGGAATTAGGTCTAGCCGTTTGACCACCGAGTCAATAGTCCTAACCTTTAGCCATTTCAAACCCTAATAGCCTAGGTGTCCCGCCGTGGACGAAAATGCCATTTACCCTAGCGTTAGGTCAAAGAGTCGTCGTACTCTGTTTTAGGGTTTTCTGTCGTGGAATCCCTAATTTAACCCTAATTTTCAACTCAATAATTCAACGTAGAAATAGGAGTTCCAAAACTCCACGTAAGCGTTTCCTTAAGAAATGCTTACTCCCCATTGAAACCTTGACCACAGTCAAGAAGTTTCTAACCTCCCTTTCGAGGGGAACTACGATTACTCTGATTCTATTCCCTATCCAGGATACGTAGGCACAAGATGCGATGTCTTGCCGAGTAAACTTAGGACTAACCCTTAGGTCTTTTAGGTCACTTTATCCCTTAGCTCATTATATACTTAAAGCAGATAATAAAATAAAATCGCATACAATAAACAAAAGGTTCCTGTAGAGTACTATAGAAGTTTAGGATGCTAGTACCTTCCCTAAGCTTAACCAACCCCTTACCTAGATCTCTCCCCGCATTGTGTTTACGATGCAAAAATAGGTTTTCCCTCTTTTGACCTTTTCCTTCGGATAAATCAAAGAGCGGTTGTGAATCAAGAATTGTGATTCAAACTAATTAATAGTTTGGTATCCTATTTCCACCACAACAGAAAATGGCGACTTCACTGGGGAATGCCATAACTTTTAAGGGTTACCCCTATTTTGTTTATTGAATGATATTTTATATTATTAATTATATGTAAATATTATTGTATATTGTGGGGATACCTGTTATTGTGAAGATAAGTCCTAACCCGGACTCGAGTGACCTTATTATAGGATGGTGATATATTCAATGAGACTTATAGGGAGTGAGTCCCGACCAAGTTGACTTGAGAATCACCGCTCGATTGAGACCCTTCCATAAGATAGTTCGGTTTAACGAGTAGTCGTGAAAACTTTTACTATTTTTGGAAAGGAGTCTATGATATTGAGGACCGTAGTACCTTAACACCACTTTGGCCTTATATAGGACGTAGTGTGAGAACTATGTGGGAGTCGTCTCACAATAGTTGCTACGCGATACTACCCTCAAAAGAGGTTCTCTTGAGAATATTATCGACCCCCGAGTCAGTCGGAAGGTTGATAATATCTGAAGGAAGGGCTGATGACTTTGGGCACTTCTTTAGAACCTTGTTCGGCAGGTACAACTAACCTTAGTACATACCTTATTGGGATGGGTAGACCCTAACTCCTTGCACATACCTTTAACCTAGGACTTGTGAATATATGTGTATTGCATCCATTAAAACATTACATTGCATTACATTTCATGGAATTCAAACATTATTTATGGATATTGCAGGATACTATGGATTACAATAGAAGGAAAACTTTGAAATATACTTTTAAAAGTCCTAAGCTAGATGACCTAAGGAAGCTAGGATCTTTAATCAAAGATCAAGATGCATGGATTTCGAAACCAGTATGGAAGGTTGTTATCTCTATTGGAATATAAAGTGAACGAAGGACTTCTGTCGGTTTTGCTACAATTCTATGACCCCGATTATCAGATATTACCTACTTTGGAAGAATATTCTCAGCTTGTAAGGTTGTCTATTTTGGATAAGACTCTGTTCCCTTTCTTGGAGAGGGACCCTAAAGAACAAGATGTTGCTAAAACCATATGCTTGAAGGTATCCGATATCTAAGGCAATATGATCGCCAACAATTGTGAAGATTTTTCCAACATACCCTTGTTTGGTTTTGACGGAGGATTTATTTTCCTCCGACTCTCGATCTACCTTTTTGAAGGCCCAGCTAGAAGAGCAGAGCAAGGAGGAGAATAGGAAGCTTCCTTAGGGTCATTCTTAGCTTTTATATTATGCCAAGATTTTTCTAAGAATATTATTTGTAATCCATTTTCAATTAATAAATAAAACGTCTTTGGTATTCGGTAATATTCATAAATATTTGAATTCCATGAAGTTATTTCACTTGCATTTTGCATCATATTTTTCATTTCATGTGTCTCCTGGTTTTCTCTTACTCGGTTCTCTCGCCTTTCAGTTTTGTCACCCTGGGTCCTCCGCATCAGTACAATACTAGGGCCCAAGCTCGGAAAAGGATGGAAGAACAAGCTCAAGAGATCGACCGGGTCAGCCATGAACTCGAAGATCTTCGAGGAAGTGTGGGGCAGATTATGGAGATGGTGCAAGCCCTTAAGGTGAAGATGGATAATCAACCTACTGTTGTGTCTGAGATTACCAACACTGTTGTGGGTCCTCACCCGGCTGTTACTGTTGAGAACATACCACCTCAAGGTCGTCAATCCAAGTTGGTACATCCTACCATCGCTCCACCAGTTCAACGAGTTACTCCTCCGAAGTGCAAGACTCCGAGCTTTGACCACCATAGAAGAGTTACACGTCTGAGGAATCACTTGATGGATGCTCTTCAACATCAGCAGATTTATGTTCAAGGTTATCCAGTTCAGTACGCTCAACAACCCTATGTAGCTACTATTGCACCTCCCTTCAATCATCAATTTCCTACATATCTGCCTGTGCAACCGGCTCCGGTCTATCAGCATCTGAAATATCAGCAACCTCCCGCTCATCAGCCAGCACAAGCTCCTGTCAACTGTCAACGAGCGCCCAACACTCCTGCCAATCCACAGCCTAAGAGGCAAGCACCTCATCAGAATGGTCCATATAAGAGACAGTACAAGCCTTGTCCTCCGATTTCGATGACTTTCACCGAGTTGTATCCTAACTTAGTGCAACGAGGTTTGATTACCACTAGAGTTGTGGGTCCACCGCCTAATCCTTTGCCAGCCAACTACGACGCTGCCGCTCATTTTTTATTTCATGAGGGTGCGCCTGGTCACGATTTGGAAGGTTGTTACGCGCTCAAGAGCATTGTCAAAGATTTGTTGGAACAAAAGATATTGTCTTTCGATGATCCTCTGCCAAAGATCAAGACTTCTCTCAAGGTTTTCAACATATCTCATCCAGTTACTTCTCCTGTGAATCATCCAAATCCGGTATTTGTTCAGAAGCCTAGTCCACTTCATTTCAGCAGTCCTCAAGATGATGTGACCCCGATCAACCAAGAATCCAGGAAAGGTAGTCTGAAGGAAGATTCGCAGAATGATACTGAAGCATTGATAGATCTAGCTGGGGCAAGCGAGACGACTCATTCCAATGAGGCTCCGCCAGAAGAAACCACTACTACTGTGACGGTCTTAGATGCAAAGACTTCATAAACACATTTAGAGGATGTTGTTTGACAGTTCATTTGTTTACATGTATTCCGTTTTCTTTGATTAAGCATAATTAGCATGTACGAACTTGTTATTTTGAATAATTAATGCAATACATGTTTGTCTTGAATAAATCCATTAGTTTCACTCGTTAAAAATAATTTTTTTCATAAATCTATAATGCCAACTTTACCTGATCCCTCGCTTTGATAGAGAATTGGGAGGAGGATGAAGAACCAAAAGCATAAAATCTCTGGTCGTATGCTTTCAATTGAAACCTGCTGATGATGTAAGGCATTATTTCAAATCCAAAAACAATGGAGACATAAGGACGGTAATCTCTTGTTAACCCCTTTGAGCCTTGAAGTAGGAGTTTTCTTCTTTTCCAAATTAAAACCCTTATTTTAGCCTGGGGCAGGGTAGTTTTTCAGTTAACTTGATTGAGCGCTCAGACTCTCAAAAAGGAGAAACGAACCTTCGGGGACCTATCCTTAACATACTAGGAAGTTAGGTCAATGATTATCCCTCTACTACTAAAAGAGTGGGGTAGTCACAAACCTTCAAAAGAGTCACATGACTTAGCCGACAATATATATATATATATATATATATATATATATATATATATATATATATATATATATATATATATATATATATATATATATATATATATATATATATATATATATATATATATATATATATATATATATATATATATATATATATATATATATATATATATATATATATATATATATATATATATATATATATATATATATATATATATATATATATATATATATATATATATATATATATATATATATATATATATATAGCCCGCTAAGTCAAAACCTATGAAGGAGACTTAGGCAAAACTGGGGCATCCCGCTGGACTCCAAAGTCGCATCCAAAAGACGTCGTCCAGGCAAAAGTTAGGGAATAAAAATGCAAAAACAATAAAGGATTACCTTAAAGAATCCTCAATAAACAACAAGGTCGTGTGATCAAACACCAATAGAAATAGGTGAGTGACTGCCATGGTCCAAAGCCTTAAGGAGTTCTTGACCGTATCAAATCCGACTGAAATATGAGTGCTTGTATCCCGTTAACTGAATCGAATTGGAGAACATCACGAAGAATGGGTGGGTACAAATAACTTTGAGCCTTTATCCTTTGTTTCTTAAACCGTGAACCAAGCCACGATACAACCATTAAAAGACCTAATTGAAGTAGGATTTCTTTTGAAAGCATACTCGACGAGATAATGTTTCCTGATGATCGCGACTTTCTATGTCTAATACAACCTAACTGCAAGTGCACAGTCTATCGCATAGTAATAATAGATATCGATCCCACAGGGACTCGTAATCAAACTAGTGTTCTCGGGAGTTACTATGTTTAGCTAGGTAGGATATGTTTAAGGGAATAAGATTGTCACTAAAAGGGAAACTAAGACGGTTACTTAGATTATAATTGATTGAATCGATATGCAGTAATTGTGTTCTTCAGGGATTTGACAAGTTACCGGTGTATGAAACAGTTTTCGGAGTTTATTTAAGCAGAAAATGGTGATTTAAAGACTCTCGCCTCACGGTGGTTATTGACGCTAATCATAATTCTAAGGGCCAAACGTACACTTTCGTATCCCATTCGGGGTTAAATTTATTTTTTGGAAATCTCTAAGTTCTAATTCATTTTAAAGTGCTTTCGCTGTTATTAAAATGAATGACTAGTGTTTACTATCTGATCTTACCGCAGCTTTCGCTTGTTGGTTCGTATCTTAATTAATTTCCCACTTTCGTGGCAAAACTACTTTTAAATAAGTTCTCGCTTTCGCGACGAAGTTTATTCAGTAAATCAATTTTAAACACTCAGACCATAAATTACTTTTTTGAAAAGAAAGTTTTTCACCGGTTGTTGTCAAATTCCCATTCGAATTATTACTATATATCGATTACTTAAATTTAGCTAGACATGGATTTGGGAAAGATAAAACATAAATAAAAATAATAAATAATAATTTGCATTATAATTAAAACTGGAATTACGATTGAAATGAGAAACCTGTAAATATTCCAATTGGCCTTTGGGCAGATCCTCCACAGATGTTGGCATGATTCTGGTCTTTATGCCAATTTGATCGTACAATAAAAGTAGAAATTACAGAAGAATGAAAATGGAATGCAGGAAAAGTAAAGAGAAACAAATAAGAATATTAAACTGGAAAGGTATGCTCTGGAAATAAATTTGGCAGCACTTCGTTGTATGAATGCGGCTCCCTTTCTGAGGTCCCCTTCTTCCCCTTTTATAGAGATGGAATTCTAACGGTTACTGCTGGAGAGAGTGGACTTTGAGGCAGAAAAATCAGGGAGTAGTGGTCCACTATTTGGGACTTGGAACTGCTTCTTTAACGTGTAACTGAAGTGGGGCGTTTTTGCCTACATGACGGTCGTCACAAGGTGTGACGGTCGTCACCCGTGTGACGATCGTCATGGAGCTGTGACGGTCGTCACATCAGCAAAAACAGCCTTCTGCGCTTTTCATGATGTTTTTTCACTCCTTTTTCGTCCATATTTCATCTGAGATTGCTTCTTTTCTTCATGTTGTCTTATTTAGACGTGATCGTTGAATACCTGCAAAACATCAGACAAATAACACGGAAATAACCCAAGATCGGATCGAAAACGGTTAAACTTTAGTTGAATTATGCATCAAAATATATATACGATTTCGAGAGTGAGTTGTCCGTATGTTGGCAATGGATTGCTGCAGAGATTCCAGATGCCTGCTCGTTGAAGCATCAAAGTTACGCCTTCAAGGAGGCCTAGCTCCGTAAGCGACGAAATGTATGGATAATGAGTCGGCTGGAGCGACCTTTGATGGAATGCGATGTAGTTTGCTCGCTGTCTGTCGCCTAAGTCACCTTCGCTGAAGATAATGTTGCTGATATCCGGGGTTTCTGCATTTCTCGCCATTGTTAGAAGATTGAGAGGGTTCTGAAGATTGGGATTTTTCTGCAGAGTGGGAAGAACTGACAGAAGTGTGGTTGGAGGTTGAGATTGGAGTTGAAATATATGGTGCAATGTAGGGAGAACGAAAATTCGTAGTGGGGTAGGAGTTCTGATGATTGGAAGTTGAAATGAGGGTAGTGGGAGAGAAAACGCAACCCTGTTATATCAGATAGCATTTATGGGTTCGTGACGGTCGTCACGTATGTGTGACGGTCGTCACCCGCGTGACGCTCGTCAGGATCCTGTGACGGTCGTCACAGCAGCAAAATCTACAGAACGCAGAATTTTGCTCTGAGGGCGTTTTTTACAGTGATTTTTAGGCCTAGAAATGATACGTCAATGTGTTATAACAGCCAACAAACAAAGAGTAACATAAAAATAGAATAATTGAATAAAGACTATGATTGAAATAACATGAAATTAAAATGATTGTATGTAATACATAAAGAAATTAACAATGCAAAAATTCCAAATGATTAAACGAAACTAAACTAAACCAAACTAAACTGAATCTACTGCTAAAACTAGTATCTAGTCTTTTCGTGTCTTCAACTCATCGAATTTCCGTGCGTAGTAGTCGAGCTGGTCACAGACTAAGTCCATGAAGACTACCAGTTCGCTGTGTATGCCTGCAATGTCATCTTTTACAGTAGTCAGAGCTGCATCAACGTTGTCCAATCGGAGTAGAACAATATCCATTTTGTCGGTGGTCTTCTCAGGGATAGGCTCAGGATAGGTGTTGTAGTGCGGAGGAGTCATAGGGTCTACTTCAGCTTCGGATACAGCATCCTCATAGTACATATAGTCGTGTGCCTCAGAGATGTGGTCACTGTCATACATATAGTTCTGTGGTGTTGACTGTGGTGAAGGAGGTCCCATAGGCTCGTCCAGTTCATAAAGCCAGTTGTCCTTATTGTGGATACTTGTCATCTGATGATCAGGCAGTGTGAATAGCTGTACTGGTTTTTCGTTAATGAGGTACTCATACGGTCCAGGTCCCATAGTTCCTAAAATGCGCCTGTTAAAGCAGAATTGTATATTCATGGGTCGGATGGTGCCAAAACGAGTGCTTGCATTTAAGTGGAATCTAAGGCCAAGCTCGTGGGCAATCATTGTCACGAGGCCTCCTATAAGAATAGGTGTCTGTGGTTCCTGCGTGAGGTGTTTGAAAGATCTCATCATGAAAGGCACTGCATTTACTGTACGTCCCTGAGAAGCACAAAACATGATGAATAGCTCCTCTTTAGATACTATAGTAATATTTTCTTCTTTCCCAAACAGGGTGTGAGCTAGTATCTTATGGAAGTATCTGAAAGTTGGGTTATGAATATCATCATTATACATTTTGTCTGGTTCAGGGTGATAATCGCCTGTGATTCTACCCCAGAATTGGTCAAGTTGAAAATCAATATCGTCATATTCTGCACTGATGAACACATGCGGTCCGCTAGGAAATCCTAGAAGGTTAGCTAGTGACATCCGGCTATGGGTTTGGTCCATTCCAAACAATCGGAAGGTAATCAGCTCTGTGTTGGATCCAAAACCATAGTTGGGTATGTATCTGAAAGAACTAAGGAATTCATAGGTAAGATCCTTATAGGTAGCAAAACGTGTTTTCAAAGTAGTGTTCTCCCAACCCAGTTGATTGAACAGGTATTGAATGCTATCCGTGATTCCTAGTTTATCTATGGTAGACTTATCATAATACAGCGTTAAGGCGATTTCTCTTTCAGTTAGTGCTGCAAATCTTGCCTTTTGAGCTAGTCCTCGAAAATGAACCTTTGTGAAGTCGTACTCGGCCATACTCGCAGGTAATTTGAAGAAAACAGAAGGAATGTTTTGAAGACTTTAAAAATCCTGAAAAGTTTAAAACAGGAGTTTGAAGTCAGGATTTTTAAAAATAAAAGCGGTAGAAACAAAAGACAAAAGAGAAAAATAAAATAAAAATAAAAATATGAAAACAAACGAAAGTAGAAAGTAATAATAATTATAATTTTAGAATTTTTGTTGGATTTTCAAAGTAAAATTTTAAAGAAAAATTGAAATACAATAACGAGGGAAATTGGGTTGCCTCCCAGTAAGCGCTGTTTTTAACGTCTAAAGCCTGACGATAGCTTGGTGACAAGCTATTCGGGTGTTTGAGCTGAAAGCTCAAGCAATGTTATACTGCTGACTTGAGGGTTGTTGTCGTTCTTATTATAATATTTTAGACGTTGCCCGTTTACGATAAACGGTGCATTCGTCTTATCGGTAATTTCGACAGCTCCACTCTGAAGTACTTTAGTCACTTCATAGGGTCCAGACCACCTAGATTTTAGTTTACCTGGGAAGAGTTTTAATCTTGAATTAAATAGTAATACGATGTCTCCCACACTGAATTGTTTCTTGACTGAACGTTTATCATGCCACTTTTTAGTTCGTTCTTTGTAGATACGGGCATTTTCGTAAGCGTCTAATCGAAGTTCTTCCAATTCGTGTAAGTTCAAGATTCGCTTTTCTCCTGCCTCGGTGTAGTTGAAATTGAGTGTCTTAATGGCCCAGAAGGCTTTATGCTCTAATTCTACAGGGAGATGGCAGGATTTACCGTAAACTAATTTGTAGGGTGTAGTACCTATTGGTGTCTTAAAAGCGGTCCTATAAGCCCATAAAGCTTCTTGTAGCTTTGACGACCAATCTTTCCTTGAGGTAGCGACAATCTTTTCCAATATCTGTTTTATTTCTCTGTTCGAGACCTCTACTTGCCCGCTAGTTTGCGGGTGATAAGGTGTAGCTACTCGGTGTCGGACTCCATATTTAGAGAGAAGTTTATCGAATATTCGCGATATGAAGTGAGATCGTCACTAATGACGAGTCTGGGTACACCGAATCTAGGAAAGATTGTGTTTTTGAAGAGTTTGATTACTACTCGTGCGTCGTTTGTTGGAGCAACAATGGCTTCTATCTATTTAGACACGTAGTCTACAGCGACGAGTATGTAGTGATTACCAAAAGAAGGTGGGAATGGTCCCATGAAATCTATTCCCCATACGTCAAAGATTTCTACCTCTAAGATTCCTTTATGAGGCATTTCATTGCGTCGTGAGATGTTGCCGGTTCGTTGGCATCGATCACATTTTAGCACAACGATGTGAACGTCTTTCCAGAGGTTAGGCCAGAATAAGCCGGCTTGGAGAATCTTAGCGCACGTCTTGGATGTACTAGCATGACCATCATATGATGCTGAATGGCATTGGGAAATGATATTTTCTACTTCTTTCTCTAGAACACAGCGACGGTATATGTTGTCGGCCCCTCTCTTGAAGAGTAGAGGTTCGTCCCAATAATAGTGTTTCAGATCGTGGAAGAATTTCTTCTTTTGCTGATAAGTGAGATCCGGTGGAAGCACGCCTGCAGCGAGGTAATTAACGATGTCAACATACCAGGGTAATGTGACTTGGGCATATACGGCTTCTACGGCTTTTTCGAATTCTGGATCTTCCGAGATTGAGTTGGGTATGTCACTTTCTAATTTGGCTATCATACGTTCGTACGGGAAATCGTCATTTATCGGTACTGGTTCGTGTCTGATGCCTTCTATTCGGGATAAGTGATCTGCAACAACGTTCTCGGTTCCTTTCTTATCTTTGATTTCTAAGTCAAACTCTTGTAATAACAGGATCCATCTCAATAGTCTTGGTTTGGCATCCTTTTTGCTTATTAGGTACCTTATGGCAGCGTGGTCTGTGTATATGATAATTTTTGCTCCTACTAAGTAATAACGGAATTTGTCAAGCGCAAATATAACTGCTAGAAGTTCCTTTTCTGTGGTAGCGTAGTTCATTTGGGCAGGATCTAAGGTTCTACTGGCATAGTAGATGACATGGAGTTTCTTGTCCTTCCTTTGTCCTAGGACTGCGTCTACAGCATAATCACTCGCATCGCACATGATTTCGAACGGTAGTCGCCAATCGGGTGGTTGCATGATTGGTGCGGTGATAAGGGCTGATTTTAATGTTTCGAATGCTTTTAGACAGTCGTCGTTGAAGACGAACTCAACATCTTTCATCAACAGGCCGGTCAGAGGTTTTGTGATTTTCGAAAAATCTTTTATAAATCTTCTGTAGAAACCGGCATGTCCCAGAAAACTCCGTATTTCTCGTACGGATTTTGGAGGTTGGAGATCTTTTATAATCTCTATTTTAGCTTTGTCTACCTCAACTCCTTTATCTGATATGACATGTCCTAGAACTATTCCTTGTCGGACCATAAAATGGCATTTTTCCCAATTTAGGACGAGGTTTACTTTTACACAACGTTCTAATACCATTTCTATGTTTTGTAGGCATCCTTCGAAACTTTGTCCACATACCGAGAAATCGTCCATAAACACTTCCATGATGTCGTCTATGAAATCTGCAAAGATTGCCATCATGCATCTTTGGAAGGTTGCTGGAGCATTACAGAGTCCGAACGGCATTCGGCGGTAAGCAAAAGTACCATAAGGACAGGTGAATGTAGTCTTTTCTTGGTCATCAGGGTGAATGGGAATTTGGAAGAATCCTGAATAACCATCTAGATAGCAGAAGTATGAATGTTTGGCTAATCTTTCCAACATTTGGTCTATGAAGGGTAACTGGAAATGATCTTTGCGTGTGGCCTTGTTAAGCTTCCTATAATCAATGCACATCCTGCTTCCGGTCACGACTCTTTTTGTTATTGATTCGCCTTTTTCGTTTTTAACTACAGTGACTCCTCCTTTCTTTGGTACGACATGAACTGGGCTAACCCACTCACTATCGGAGATTGGATAGATGATTCCTGCATCTAGCAATTTCTTTACTTCATCTCTGACTACAGTGCTCAGGATGGGGTTCAGTCTTCTCTAATGCTCTCGAGAGGTTTTAGAGTCTTCCTCTATTGTAATTCTATGCATACAGATCGAAGGGCTTATACCTTTTAGATCGCTTATGTTATAGCCTAACGCGGTGGGGTACTTCTTTAGGACTTCTAATAGCTTTTTGGTTTCTGGTTGTCCTAAGTCGGCCTTGACTATCACTGGTCTTTTTAGTTCATCGTCTAGAAATTCATATCTAAGGTTTTTGGGTAGTGTTTTAAGTTCTAAAGATGGGTTCTTCGGACCTGGCATGTGGTTTGGGGTCAGTGCTAAGCTTTCGCTTAGGCTGTCGTCTTTATACGGTTTACGCCAATCGTCGTCTTCAGAAATATCAGGTATTTGAATCTTTATTATTTATGAATACATGGTCTCTTCATTTTCAAGTTCTCTTATGCATTCATCAATTTCATCCACTAAATAGCAGGTATCGTCTATGGCTGGTGCTTGTAAGAACTTGGTGAGAATGAACTCTATCTTTTCTTCTCCTACTTCGAATGTTAGCCTTCCTTTCTTCACGTCTATAATCGCTCCGGCTGTAGTTAGGAACGGTCTTCCTAGGATAATTGGGGTAACCGTGTCCTCCTTGATGTCCATGGTTATGAAGTCGGTTGGAATGTAGAATTGTCCTATGCGTACTGGAACGTTTTCCAGTATTCCGACTGGGTATTTTACTGATCGGTCAGCTAATTGAACGGACATTTTGGTTGGTCTGAGGTCTCCCATATTCAGCTTTTTGCATATAGATAGAGGCATAACACTGATACTGACTCCTAAATCGCATAGAGCTTTGTCTATTACGAACTTTCCAATGACGCAGGGTATGGAGAAACTACCTGGGTCTTTTAATTTAGGAGGCATGCGGTTTTGAATAATAGCGCTGCACTCTGCAGTGAGTGTAACAGTTTCTTTATCCTCGATCTTTCTCTTATTCGACAGGATTTCTTTGAGAAATTTAGCGTATGACGGCATTTGAGTTATTGCTTCTGTAAAAGGAATAGTGATATTCAGCTGTTTAAGGAGCTCTACAAATTTCTTAAACTGTCCTGAAGTTTTGGAGTTTATTAATCTTTGAGGATAAGGGATAGGTGGTTTATATGGTGCTGGAGGTGCTTGAGTTTTTTCACTTGCGGTATCCTCCTTCTCGTTGTCTTCCTTCTTCTCTAACTCGGATTCCTTTTCTGCTTGTTCCGTTGGTTTTTGTTGCATGCCTAAGTTTTCGGTCCTCGGATCGATCGGTTCGTCCAATTCTTTTCCACTTCTTAGTATTACAGCATTTGCTTGGCCTTTTGGATTCTGTTCGGGTTGTCCAGGAAATGTGCCAGCAGGTGCGGCAACAGAGGCTTGTTGTTAAGCCACTTGTGATATCTGTGTTTCTAGCATTTTGTTGTGGGTGGCTAAAGCGCCTACTTTTCCGGTCAACTGTTTAATTTGCTCGCTAGTGTGTATGTTTTGATTTAGGAATTCTTTGTTTGTTTGAGCTTGAGTAGCTATGAATTTTTCCATCATTAACTCGAGGTTTGATTTCCTAGGTGCAGTCTGAGCAGCAGCCGGTTTCTGATATCCTGGCGGAGCAGTAGGCATTTGCAATGCATTTTCGCTTTTGTAAGAAAAGTTTGGATGATTTCGCCAACTTGGGTTATAAGTATTTGCGTAAGGATTTCCTTGAGCATAATTTACCTGGTCTGGTGGGATTCCGGCTAGCAATGGGCATTCGGGTGCATTATGAGTGGTGTTTCCGCATAACTCGCAATTTGGAGTTACGGCAGCGACGGTTGCAGTGGGGTTAACGGTCAGACTATCAATCTTCTGTGCTAGAGCATCTACTTTAGCGTTGAACTTTTCAAGGATGTTGATCTCGTACATCCCACCTTTCGCTGTGGTTTTCTCTGTTGGAGTGTGTTCACCTCCCCATTGGCAATGGTTTTGTGACATGTTTTCGATTAATTGATAGGCTTCATCGTATGGCTTATCCATAAGTGCACCGCCCGTGGCAGCGTCTATTGTCAATCTAGTATTGTATAGAAGCCCATTATAGAAAGTATGGATTGTCACCCAGTCTTCTAGACCGTGGTGAGGACATGTTCTCATCATATCTTTGAATCGTTCCCATGCTTCGTAAAGAGATTCAGTATCTTTTTGTCGAAATCCGTTGATTTGAGCTCTAAGCATAGCAGTTTTGCTTGGCGGAAAATATCTCGCTAAGAAGACGTTCTTCAATTGTTCCCATGTCGTAACGGAGTTGGATGGTAAAGATTTTAACCATGTCCACGCTCTGTCTCTAAGAGAGAACGGGAAAAGACGAAGTCTTATCGCGTCTGGAGTTACTCCATTTGCTTTCACTGTGTCTGCGTATTATACAAACTTCGTTAGATGTTCGTTCGGATCCTCAGTTGCGTTTCCTGAGAATTGGCTTTGTTGTACAGCTGACAGCAATGAAGGTTTCAGCTCAAAATCATTTCGGGTAATAGCTGGGGCAGCAATGCTACTTCTAGGCTCCATCTGAGAGGGTGTAGCGTATGCCTTCAGCGGTTTGTTTGGAGTTTGATAACACGAAATTATATAGATATTTTCATGCATAATTCAACTAAAATCTAACCGTTTTCGATCCGATTTCGGGTTATTTCCGTGTATTTGTCTGATGTTTTGCAGGTATTCAACGATCACGTCTAAACAAGGCAACATGAAGAAAAGAAGCAATCTCAGATGAAATATGGACGAAAAAGGAGTGAAAATACAATGAAAAGCGCAACAAGCTGTTTTTGCTTATGTGAAGACCGTCACAGCTTCATGACGACCGTCACACGGGTGACGACCGTCACACCTTGTGACGACCGTCATGCAGGCAAAAACGCCCCACTCAGATTACACGTCAAAAGAGCAGTTCCAATTCCCACAGAGTGGACCACTACTCCCTAAATTATCTGCCTCAAGGTCCATCATCCTCAGAGATAACCGTTGGGATTCCACTTCTATAAAAAGGGAAGCAGAGGACTTCAGAAAAGGAGCTGCATTCATACCACGAAGTGCTGCCGAATTTACTTTCCAGAGCAATTACTTTTCAGTTTTATTTGTATTCATTTCTCTTTACCTTTCCTTATTCCCATTTCTGCTCTTCTGTAATTTCTATTGTACTGTACGATCAAATTGGCACTAAAGACCAGAATCCTGCCAACATCTGTGGAGGATCTGCCCAAAGGCCAATTGGCATATTTACAGGTTTTCATTTTGATCGACTTCAGTCTTATTATAATGCAAATTATTATTTATTATTCTTATTTATATTTTGTTTTTCCCAATTCCATGTCTAGCTAAACTTAGGTAATCGATATGTAGTAATAATTCGAATGGGATTTGATAACAATTGGTTGAAAACTTTCTTTTCACAAAAGTAATCTATGGTCTGAGTGTTTAAAATTGATTCACTGAATAAACTTCGTCGCGAAAGCGAGAACTTATTTAAAAGTAGTTTTGCCACGAAAGTGGGAAATTAATTAAGATACGAACCAACAAGCGAAAGCTGCGGTAAGGTCAGATAGTAAACACTAGGCATTTGTTTTAATAACAGCGAAAGCACTTTAAAACGAATTAGAACTTAGAGATTTCCAAAAAATAATTTTAACCCCGAACGGAATACGAAAGTGTACATTTGGCCCTTAGGATTATGATTAGCGTCAATAACCATCGTGAGGCGAGAGTTTTCAAATCTCCATTTTCTGCTTGAATAAACTTTGAAAATTATTTCATACACCATAACTTATCAAATCCCTGAAGAACACAATTACTACGTATCGATTTAATCAATTATAATCTAAATAGTATTCTTAGTTCCCTTTTAGTGACAATCTTATTCCCTTAAACATATCCTACCTAGCTAAACATAGTAACTCCCGAGAACACTAGTTTGATTACGAGTCCCTGTGGGATCGATATCTATTATTACTACGCGATAGACTGTGCACTTGCAGTTAGTTGTATTAGACATAGAAAGTCGCGATCAAGTTTTTGGCGCCGTTGCCGGGGACCCGTTTAGTCAATAGTGTAACCTTCTGTTACGCCGTATAGACTAGGTTAATGATTTTCATTTTTCCTTTACTAGTTCTGTCGATTGTATGCCAAGAAATCGCCCGCAAAGCGATATCGTAAAACCTTCGGTCGCAGAACTAGAACGCTTCTTACATTTAAGAAGTAGAATCATTGAGTACCAACTCAAACATAACACTCCCGAACCTCTCACTCCCATTCCCAAATCAGAAGAAGAAGAACCAGAGATGGCTGAAGGACCTCCGAACAAACCGCTGAAGGCATACGCTACACCATCTCAGATGGAGCCTAGAAGTAGCATTGCTGCCCCAGCTATTACCCGAAACGATTTTGAGCTGAAACCATCATTGCTGTCGGCTGTACAACAAAACCAATTCTCAGGAAACGCAACTGAGGATCCGAACGAACATCTAACGAAGTTTGTACAATATGCAGACACAGTGAAAGCAAATGGAGTAACTCCAGACGCGATAAGACTTCGTCTTTTCCCATTCTCTCTTAGAGACAGAGCGTGGACATGGTTACAATCGTTACCATCCAACTCCGTTACGACGTGGGAACAATTGAAGAACGTCTTCTTAGCGAGATATTTTCCGCCAAGCAAAACTGCTATGCTTAGAGCTCAAATAAACGGATTTCGACAGAAAGATACTGAATCTCTTTACGAAGCATGGGAACGATTCAAAGATATGATGAGAACATGTCCTCACCACGGTATAGAAGACTGGGTGACAATCCATACCTTCTATAATAGGCTTCTATACAATACTAGATTGACAATAGACGCTGCCGCGGGCGGTGCACTTATGGATAAGCCATACGATGAAGCCTATCAATTAATAGAAAACATGTCACAAAACCATTGCCAATGGGGAGGTGAACGCACTCCAACTGAGAAAACCACAGTGAAAGGTGGGATGTACGAAATCAGCAGCCTTGAAAAGTTCAATGCTAAAGTAGATGCTCTAGCACAGAAGATTGATAGTCTGACCGTTAACCCCACTGCAACTGTCGCTGCAGTAACTCCAAATTGCGAGTTATGCGGAAGCACCACTAATAATGCACCCGAATGCCCATTGCTAGCCGGAATCCCGCCAGACCAGGTAAATTATGCTCAAGGAAATCCCTACGCAAATACCTACAACCCAGGTTGGCGAAATCATCCAAACTTTTCTTACAAAAACGAAAATGCATTGCAAATGCCTACTGCTCCGCCAGGATATCAGAAACCAGCTGCTCAGAATGCACCTAGGAAATCAAACCTCGAATTGATGATGGAAAAGTTCATAGCTACTCAAGCTCAAACAAACAAAGAGTTCCTAAATCAAAACATACACACTAGCGAGCAAATTAAACAGTTGACAGGAAAAGTAGACGCTTTAGCCACCCACAACAAAATGTTAGAAACTCAGATATCTGAAGGTGAGAAAATACTTAGAAGGGGGGTTGAATAAGTATGACAGAAAATAATCAAAGATAAAGACACAAGTATTTTTATCCTGGTTCGTTGAACTCAACTACTCCAGTCCACCCTTTTCAAGAGTGATTTGCCTTTCTCAACAAGGACTTAATCCACTATTCAAATCAACTGATTACAAATAGCAACACCTAAGAACAACTGTTCTTAGTCTTCTCAAGAGCTACTGATCTAACCTAGATCCTCTTAAGGAAAACTTCCTTTACAAATTAATGTAATACAATGTAAGAGTAAGAAATTGCTTCTAATAAAGCTATAAACACAACTGTGTTATTTCTCTAAGTTTAGAACAATGTATGAACAGCAAAGAATATGAGAGCTTGAGAGTTTTTCGCGTGAGAGAGTTCTTGCAATGATTTTCGTCTTAATTCGTCACTTGAAGAATGAGCTATGATTTCCTTTATATAGCCACTTGAATATTGGAGAGAATATTTTACCGTTAGAGAAGATATTTCCAATATCAAATAGTACTGTCCTTTGTACTATTGCAGCAGAGAGACGGCACACAAAATGTGGGTGTAGCAATTGTCTGCTGAGCTGTGAATTTACCATATCTGGAATGTATCAGAGGAATAATCTTCTTGCAGAGAATTTTGTCTATCCCAATTAAGGAAAGATTTGCTGGCATATTCCAACGGATATATTAAAATAATCTTCTTCAAATAATTCTTCAGATGGTTCAGATCAACAATCAATATCAGAGTCTTCAGTCTTCAGATTCTTCTGGAAACTTCAGAGCCTAAGATGTTCTTCAGATGTTGATGAATCAGAGTCTGGTGCAGCTGTGTGCTTGAAGCGTAACATGCTCTTAGATCAGAGTCTTCACTCAGATCAGAGTCTTCTCTCATTCAGAGTCTCTTCACTCAGAGTCTTCTTTCATTCAGATTCTTGATAATATATGCAGCGTGTTGTATCTTCAGAATCTTGATGACTAAGCTCTTATACTTCAGATTCTTCTAATCTTCAGATGCTCTTGAGCCATTCAGAATTTATTGTTCACATCAAATTTGCTCTTTAAGATCAAAATCTTTTGTGCCTGTAGAAAACAGTTTAGAACAAATTTAGAGAGTATAATTCTTGTATACAAATTATCATTAATGTTATCATCAAAACATAGAGATATTACTAAGACACAATCTGTGCTCTTACAATCTCCCCCTTTTTGATGATGACAAAACATGAGCAATTTGTTCAATAAAAGTATGAATTAAAATTACTCCCCCTGAGATTAACAATCTCCCCCTGAAATGAATACTCTAATGGAATTAGATACTTCCCTTTCTGGTTGAGTACATTTCAGATTCAGAGCCTGATTACATTTCAGATTCAGAGCCTGATTGAATCCTGGTTAACATCCTGATTGAAGCCTGGTTGACATATGTTTGACTTCTAGAGTCAAAGCTTGATGCCATATTAAAGCTTGATGCCAGATGAACAACTTCAGACCACCTGGTTGTTTATCTTGCCATTTCCTGTCTTGAGTTATCTTTTAGATCATAGTACTCAAGGTTAGATATCAGAGTCTGGTCTACTCAGATTTAGCTATTTTTGATCAGGTTCTGAAAAGATAGATCTCAGGAAAAACTTCAATGAAATTTGTCAGAGTCTGGTTAGATTCAAAGAATGTTAGTAACATGTCTGACTTAGTTCAGATAATTGCTTATAGATTTGAACAATCAGATTCTATTTTGTTTCTCCCCCTTTTTGTCATAATCAAAAAGAATTTTAAAAGACAGTAAAGATGCAGAAGAAACACATATCCAGATAAGCAAAAAGATCATTGTCATTAAGTCAAGAGAACATTCAGATTCAGATAAAAACAAACAAAACATATCAGAAGAAAATCAAAACAAAGCAGAACATGAAAAGCTTGTGCAAAACATCAAGTAGGTTTAGCAGATGAGGCTTGTTGAGAAGCAATGAGTTGCAGCAGTGCTGTAATCCTTTCTGAATTTTCATCTTGCTTAGCCATCCAAGATTTCATTTCTTCATTTGTTTTCTTTTGATCAACCATAAAATCCTTAAGTTCTTTGACATCCTTCTGAAGATCTGTAGATTCTGAAATAGCAGATTCTGAAACAATAGATTCTGAAACAATCTTAGTAACATCAGGTGCAGGAATTTCTGGAGGTGGAGGAGCTTCTAGAAGAAGAATAGGAGGAGGGTTTCTCTTAATCCGTTTTTGATAAGCAGCAAGCCTTACTTTTGACAATCTAAGACATTGAGTCCTGATTTTCAAAGCCTCCCTATTCAGTCTGTAAAGATATTTCTTCCAAACAGCATTAGCAGCCTCTTTGTCCATAGTAGTCATGCAAACATCCATAATGTCAGCAAAGTCTGAGACATTATCCTTATCAAAATCTCTTAACAGAGTATAAACACTTGATCCCAATTCTGCTTCATCAGGGATTCTGGGTTGGGTTGGTTGTGTTTGTGGTGTTTGTTCAGAAGGTTTAGGTTGTGAAGATGGATGTTCAGATGTTTGTGGTTCAGAAGGTTGAGGTTGTGAAGATGGATGTTCAGATGTTGGTTGGTTGTTTTGTGGTTCAGATGTTTGTTGGGTTTCTGTTGGTTGTGGAGTGTTTTGAATTTCAATAGGTTGTGGAGTGAGAGTTTGAGTTGGGGAATTTTGTGGAGAAGGTGGATGTTCAGAAGTTGGAGATTTAAACAGCTGTTTCCAAACACTCTCAGAACGAGGTTGTTTGAGATCATTCAAGCATTCATTAATGTAACCAGATGATTCATCATCAGATGATGTATCAGAGTGGTTAGATTTTTCAGAAGTTGAAGATAAAATGACAGACTGGTTTAAAGGTGTGATATCTAATATCTCATTAGGATTAATGAAATTTTCAGGTTGGTCAGAGTGTTCAGGGTGAACATCCTCTGGAATGGTATATTCTGGGATAGTGTTTTGTGGTTGTGGTGTTGTTTGTTGAGTTTGTTGTGGAATTTCTGTTTGTATGTTTGTTGGTTGTGGTGTATGAGTCTCAGATGGTCTAGATCTTTTAAATATGAGGGGTGAGTCAGATGGTGTGGGGGTAGCAGAGTGATGAACAGGATTAGAATCAGTGTTAAATACCTGTTTCAGAGTATCTCTAATTTCTTCAAAAGTTGCTGCAGGAGGATTTGGTTGAACCTTCTTCAGCTTCTTCCTTTTCTTCTTCTTTTCAGCATCTGAATGCTTCCTTTTCTTCTGATGACCTTCACTATCAGCTTTTCTCTTACGTCTTCTTTCCCTTGTCAAATCAGGAAGAACTTGGCCTTCCTTCTGCACAAGATTGGCAGGAATCTCAACACCATCTCTTATGCAGCGAGCAACATACTCAGCAATAAGTTCTCTAGGTTCATCTGAGGTGAATAAAGGAAAATCCTCAACAGGAATCCTTCTTCCCCTAACTTCTTCAGAGTTAGTTTTCCTTGGTTTCTCAGATAAATCATCAACCAGTTTCATCCTTCTCAGAGTTAAACCGTTTATTTCAGAGCCAATGATATAATTCAGATCTTCTGTCAACCCAGCCTCTTGCAGATGCGTCACAAGTTGGTTTTCTATCAGAATATCTGAAATCAGCCTTCCCATAGGAATCCATGTTCTGACTTTTCCAGATTTATCTCTAGCTGTTTCCCTTGTTTCCTTGACGTGAGACACCAGATGATTAAACAACAGATATGGAAGATCAATCTGAATGTTTTGGTGTAAACAATACATGAAGTAAAGTTGTTCAGCATTAACATAATCAGAAGAGTTTGAAGAGGGTCTATGAAAGATGGTGTTCATGAAAATCTTAGCCCATATCTTGTAAGTGGGTTTCAAGAACTTAACCTTCTTACAAGGTTCACCAGTAGTGCAGATTTCTTGACATACATCTTTCAGGTCTTCACGCGCAGAAGACAGAGAGGTTACTCCATCAGTTGCCTTAAAACCAATGAGTTTCCTTATCAGATTTTCAGTGATAACAATCTTTTTCCCCAGCACAGAGGAGTGAATGAACTTTGGAGTAGCAAATGCATGAATCCAGAACTCCTTCACTAACTTTGGATACACAGGACCCATAAGCCTGTCAAAGTAACCGTCCCAGCCTTGTGCTTTGATTGAAGAAATCAGATCAAACCCATTTTCAGCAAGATCTTCTAAATCCACGAAACTTTCACACAGTACTTCTAGTGAATCAACAGGAGTTAGGAGAGTGCGTACTGGTTCTATGACAGTGGTAGCATCTTTGGTAGTAACAGCTTTTGAAGTAGATGCCATTGTTGATGATGATGAAGAAGATGAAGGTTTCTGAGTTCTTTTAGGGTTTGAAAAGAGAGAGAACAACAGACAAAAGCGCATATGTGTTTGAGAATGTGAAAAGTGTGAATGTGTTAAGAGAGTGGTTTATATAGACAAATAAAGCACGCATGGGAAACACAACAGATACACATAGGACACATACGCACGTTTGCATTAAATGAAAAGTAATCATTTTTAATTATGATATGACATTTGGGGGAAAATCAAGACAGATTGAGATTTTCAAAGCAATACCTTAAACGTCATAATCAGTAGGTGTACTCCATCTTTTCAGATTCTGAGTGACACGTGTTTGCTTGCATGTGATTCTCTAACTCTTAAGAAATGAAACGTTTTCAACTTTCAGATCCTCTGAGATGGTCAGTACAGAGTTTCACACAAAAATAATAATTCACAGATAAATTAAACAAGCAAAACAGATGAAATACTTCAGAGTGTTAAACACTTAGCATCTGAGAAGTTGACTCTGAGAAATATTACTCTGGACAAAAATCCATACAAATATTTTTCAGAATAAACTTAAACCTATCTTCAGCAAGGGGTTTTGTGAAAATATCTGCCCATTGATGATCTGTATCAACAAAGGCTAAATTTATTACACCCTTCTGAACATAGTCTCTAATGAAATGATGTTTAATCTCTATATGTTTGGCCTTAGAGTGTAAAATTGGATTTTTGGATAAACATATAGCTGAAGTATTGTCACAGAAGATAGAAAGATTACTCTCATAGATTTGATAATCTTCTAGTTGACTCTTCATCCAGAGCATCTGAGTGGAACATCCAGCAGCAGCAATGTATTCTGCCTCTGTGGTTGATAGTGCAATTGTTGGTTGCTTCTTGCTGTACCACGAGATCAGATGACTTCCAAGAAACTGACAGCTTCCAGAAGTACTTTTGCGCTCAACTCTATCTCCAGCATAGTCAGCATCACAGAATCCAACTAGTGAATATTTGTCAGATCTTCTGTAACACAAACCAACATTAGCAGTACCTTTCAGATACCTTAGAATCCTCTTAACAGCAGTTAAGTGTGATTCTCTAGGATCTGATTGGAATCTAGCACATAAACAAACACTAAACAGAATGTCTGGTCTAGAAGCAGTCAAATAAAGAAGAGATCCTATCATACCTCTGTAGAGTTTCTGATCTACCTTCTTACTTACCTCTTCCTTACCTAGAGTGCTTGTAGGATGCATTGGAGTCTTTGCCATTTTGCTATCCAGCATGTTAAACTTCTTCAGAAGCTCTTTAACATACTTGGTCTGATGTATGTAGGTGCACTCTGGAGTCTGATTTACTTGGATTCCCAGAAAGAATCTCAGTTCTCCCATCATGCTCATCTCAAATTCTTCCTGCATACATTTAGCAAACTCCTTTCCAAGCATAATATTTGTTGATCCAAAAATAATATCATCTACATAAATTTGACAAATCAACAAATCTTTCTTAATGGTTTTACAAAATAGTGTGGTATCCACTTTTCCTCTGATGAAATTTTTCTTCAGAAGAAAATTACTCAACCTCTCATACCAAGCTCTGGGAGCTTGTTTTAGTCCATAAAGAGATTTTTTCAGTTTGTAAACATGATCTGGAAAATTTTCATTTTCAAAACCAGGAGGTTGGTGGACATACACTTCCTCTTCTATAATTCCATTAAGAAAAGCACTTTTAACATCCATCTGATAAAGAGTGATGTTATGTTGTGCAGCAAATGAAATAAGCAAGCGTATAGACTCTAACCTTGCAACAGGAGCATATGTTTCTGTGTAGTCTATGCCTTCTTGTTGACTGTAGCCTTGAGCAACCAGTCTTGCTTTGTTCCTTTCAACTTCTCCTTTTTCATTAAGTTTATTTCTGAAAACCCATTTTGTTCCAATGACATTGAAACCTTTAGGTCTTGGAACCAGATCCCAGACTTCATTCCTTGTGAATTGATTCAGCTCCTCTTGCATAGCTAAAATCCATTCATTATCTTCCAGAGCCTCATCAACAGATGTTGGTTCTATAATTGACACTAAGCCACAGAAGGAAGATTCAGAAGTTCTGAGAAATGCTCTTGTCCTTATTGGATCATCTTTCTTTCCAATTATCACATCCTCTGGATGAGAAGCTTTCATTCTGGAAGAAGATCCTCTGACTGTTGGTCTTTCAGAAATATGCAGATTGTCAAGTTGGGAAGTTAGAGGCGTAGCATCTGGATTTGCTTCAGAGTCTTTGTCTTCTGTCTTGTCTGCCTCTGAGCCTTCAGAGTCTGTGAGAATAACTTCTCTATCTGCAGAACTTTCAACTTGCTTTGGCTTTTCAGAGCCAAGCTTATCATCAAATCTAACATGAATAGATTCTTCCACAATCTGTGTTTCAGTATTGAATACTCTGTAGCCTTTAGAGCGTTCAGAATAACCAAGCATGAAACACTTCTGTGCTTTGGAATCAAACTTGTTCAGATGATCTTTAGTGTTAAGCATATAACAAATACATCCAAATGGATGAAAATAAGCAATGTTGGGCTTTCTGTTTCTCCACAATTCATAGGGAGTCTTTTCCAGAAGAGGTCTTACAGACACTCTGTTCTGAATATAACATGCTGTATTTATTGCTTCTGCCCAAAAGTATTTTGCCAGATTTGTCTCGTTGATCATGGTTCTGGCCATTTCTTGCAATGTTCTATTTTTCCTCTCTACAACTCCATTTTGTTGTGGAGTTCTAGGACAGGAGAAATCATGTGCAATTCCTTTTTCAGAAAAATATTTTTCAAAATATTTGTTTTCAAATTCACCACCATGATCACTTCTGACTTTAATAATTTTGCATTCTTTTTCAGTCTGGACTTGATTGCAGAAGTCAATGAACACAGAATGAGACTCATCCTTGTGTTTTAGAAACTTTACCCATGTCCATCTGCTGTAGTCATCTACAATGACTAACCCATACTTCTTGCCTCTGATGGATGCAGTTTTCACTGGTCCAAACAGATCAATATGAAGTAATTCCAATGGTCTAGAAGTGGAAACAACATTTTTTGGTTTAAAATGAGATTTTGAAAATTTACCCTTTTGACATGCGCCACACAGAGCATCTGAATTGAACTTCAGATTAGGGAGTCCTCTGACCAGATTGAGTTTATTAATCTGAGATATACGTCTCATATTAATATGTCCCAATCTTCTATGCCAGACCCATTGCTCATCATTCACAGATAAAAGGCATTTTACATTTTGAACTTTGAGTTCTGAAAGGTTAATTTTGTAAATGTTGTTTTTCCTCTTTCCACTGAACAGGATTGAACCATTCTTTTGACATACAGCTTTGCAACATTTTTGATTAAAGATGATATCATAACCATTGTCACTTAATTGACTTATGGACAATAGATTATGTTTCAATCCTTCAACTAACAGAACATTAGAAATAGAGGGTAGGTTACCATTACCTATTGTACCAGAGCCAATGATCTTGCCCTTCTGGTTCCCTCCAAATTTCACGTCCCCTCCAGATCTAAGTTCCAGGCTTTGGAACATAGACCTTTCGCCCGTCATATGTCGTGAGCATCCAGAGTCCAGGTACCATGATTGGTGTCTGGATTTTGCTGCTAAGAACATCTGCAACAGGTATAATTTTACTTTTAGGTACCCAGATCTTCTTGGGTCCTTTGGGGTTAGATGTTCTGTGGTTTTGCCTAAACTTCTGTTTTTCAACATAGTGTTTATTCTGGCTAGCCCTTGGCTTAAACACATAAGTACTCTTTTCAGAGCTTGTATGTTTAATATCATTCAGATGACCAAACTTAAAATGAGAATACAGAGGAGTCTTCTTGATGAAGAGTTTATCAACAGACTTTGGATTGCTTCCAGAGGAGGATTCACATCCAATGCCTCTTCTGTTGTTCCCACTAACACCATAGATCATAGAAGCCATTTTGCTTCTGTCTATGCTTTTAGTGAGGAATCTTTTAAAACTGGAGTCATATTTTTCTAAAATATTTTCACTTGACTCTGTTTCAGTATCAGATTCTTGTTGAGTTGTTTCTAAATCATTTTTGAGTTTTAAATTTATTTCTTTCTGCTCAACAAGTTCTGTTCTCAGAAGATCAATCTCAGATTCAAGATTGCTTTTCAGCTTCTTGTATTTGAGTTTAATCTTGCTGTAGCTTTCCAACATGTCAGATAAACTTTCAACAAGTTCAGCTCTGGAGAGTTCTGAAAATACCTCTTCAGAGTCAGAGTCTGATTCTGACTCAGATTCAGATGATGACGTTCCTTCATCTTGATCATTTGTGTTGGCCATCAGCGCAACATTTGCACATTCTTCCTCAGATTCAGAAGATGATTCAGATTCATCTGAGTCATCCCAAGTAGCCATCAGAACCTTTTTCTTTTTATCAAACTTCCTTTTGGGTTTTTCCTTTTGAAGTTTGGGACATTCACTCTTGTAGTGTCCAGGTTCTTTACATTCAAAGCAAGTGACCTCTTTCTTGCCAGATCTTCTGTGTCCAGAAGATTCTCTCTTTTGATCAGATCTTTTGAAGTTGTTGAACTTCTTCCCTTTGTGCTTCCAGAGTTTGTTGATCCTTCTGGACAGCATGGATAGTTCATCTTCTTCTTCAGAAGAAGATTCCTCAGAGCTTTCTTCATTTACCTGCAAAGCTTTAACAGATTTGTTAGATTTAAAAGCTAAGGATTTACCTTTATCTTTCTTCTGGGGTTCATCTTCCTCCAGCTCAATCTCATGACTTCTCAAAGAACTGATGAGTTCTTCTAATGAGATTTTGTTCAGATCCTTGGCCAGCTTCAATGCAGTCACCATAGGTCTCCATCTGGTAGGAAGACTTCTGATGATCTTCTTGACATGATCAGATGTTGAGTAGCCCTTGTCCAGAACTTTCAACCCAGCTGTTAGAATCTGAAATCTGGAAAACATAGTCTCAATGTTCTCAGATTCTTCCATTTTGAACGCTTCATACTTCTGTATCAGCGCCAGAGCCTTTGTTTCTTTCACCTGAGAGTTACCCTCATGAGTCATTTTGAGAGACTCAAACATATCATGAGCAGTGTCTCTGTTGGTAATCTTCTCATACTCTGTATGCGAGATTGCATTAAGAAGTATGGTTCTGGCTTTGTGATGATTCTTGAATTCTTTCTTCTGCTCCTCAGTCATTGATTTTCTATCAATCTTTTTGCCATCCTTAGTAGGATGTTCATATCCATCAATGACTAAATCCCAGAGATCAGCATCATACCCCAAGAAAAAACTTTCAAGTCTATCTTTCCAATAATCAAATTTTTCTCCATCAAACATTGGAGGTTTGGTGCTGATTCTGTCTCCTTCATATTTGTTGCTTGATGTAGGAATATCACCCATATTAGCAACCAAATAAATAACAGAGTATTCTTCTCACTGGATCTTTATCTGTCACGGTTAAGTGAATGCACACTCAGAACCGGAGCTCTGATACCAACTGAAGGTGAGAAAATACTTAGAAGGGGGGGTTGAATAAGTATGACAGAAAATAATCAAAGATAAAGACACAAGTATTTTTATCCTGGTTCGTTGAACTCAACTACTCCAGTCCACCCTTTTCAAGAGTGATTTGCCTTTCTCAACAAGGACTTAATCCACTATTCAAATCAACTGATTACAAATAGCAACACCTAAGAACAACTGTTCTTAGTCTTCTCAAGAGCTACTGATCTAACCTAGATCCTCTTAAGGAAAACTTCCTTTACAAATTAATGTAATACAATGTAAGAGTAAGAAATTGCTTCTAATAAAGCTATAAACACAACTGTGTTATTTCTCTAAGTTTAGAACAATGTATGAACAGCAAAGAATATGAGAGCTTGAGAGTTTTTCGCGTGAGAGAGTTCTTGCAATGATTTTCGTCTTAATTCGTCACTTGAAGAATGAGCTATGATTTCCTTTATATAGCCACTTGAATATTGGAGAGAATATTTTACCGTTAGAGAAGATATTTCCAATATCAAATAGTACTGTCCTTTGTACTATTGCAGCAGAGAGACGGCACACAAAATGTGGGTGTAGCAATTGTCTACTGAGCTGTGAATTTACCATATCTGGAATGTATCAGAGGAATAATCTTCTTGCAGAGAATTTTGTCTATCCCAATTAAGGAAAGATTTGCTGGCATATTCCAACGGATATATTAAAATAATCTTCTTCAAATAATTCTTCAGATGGTTCAGATCAACAATCAATATCAGAGTCTTCAGTCTTCAGATTCTTCTAGAAACTTCAGAGCCTAAGATGTTCTTCAGATGTTGATGAATCAGAGTCTGGTGCAGCTGTGTGCTTGAAGCGTAACATGCTCTTAGATCAGAGTCTTCACTCAGATCAGAGTCTTCTCTCATTCAGAGTCTCTTCACTCAGAGTCTTCTTTCATTCAGATTCTTGATAATATATGCAGCGTGTTGTATCTTCAGAATCTTGATGACTAAGCTCTTATACTTCAGATTCTTCTAATCTTCAGATGCTCTTGAGCCATTCAGAATTTATTGTTCACATCAAATTTGCTCTTTAAGATCAAAATCTTTTGTGCCTGTAGAAAACAGTTTAGAACAAATTTAGAGAGTATAATTCTTGTATACAAATTATCATTAATGTTATCATCAAAACATAGAGATATTACTAAGACACAATCTGTGCTCTTACAATATCACAAGTGGCTCAACAGCAAGTTGAAAGGAATCTGAGTTAGAGAAGAAGGAGGACAACGAGAAGGAGGATACCGCAAGTGAAAAAACTCAAGCACCTCCAGCGCCATATAAACCACCTATTCCTTATCCACAAAGACTAATAAACTCCAAAACTTCAGGACAATTTAAGAAATTTGTAGAGCTCCTTAAACAGCTGAATATTACTATTCCTTTTACAGAAGCAATAACTCAAATGCCGTCATACGCTAAATTTCTCAAAGAGATCCTGTCGAATAAGAGAAAGATCGAGGATAACGAAACAGTTACACTTACTGCAGAGTGTAGCGCTATTATTCAGAACCGCATGCCTCCTAAATTAAAAGACCAATGTAGTTTCTCCATACCCTGCGTCATAGGAAAGTTCGTAATAGACAAAGCTCTATGCGATTTAGGAGCCAGTATCAGTGTTATGCCCTTATCTATATGCAAAAAGCTGAATATGGGAGACCTTAGGCCAACCAAAATGTCCGTACAATTAGCTGACAGATCAGTAAAATACCCCGTCGGAATACTGGAAAACGTTCCAGTACGCATAGGACAATTCTACATTCCAACCGACTTCATAATCATGGACATCAAGGAGGACACTGTAACCTGTCGCACCTCGAAAAAATCACGGAGACATTTCGGAGAAAACGACCCTCGCGCAAAAGGCGCGGAAAATGCGGTTCGACAGAGTCGCCACCGAACTTTATTTTTCCCGAATGAACGGGAGAGGAAAATATCGAGAAAACCTCTTGAAAAGGATAGGAACAGGGCTGTCGCAACCAAGTTCCGGGTTCGGGAGTCGGTTACGTGAGGAGAAGGTATTAGCACCCCTCACGTCCGTCGTACTCGACGGGAACCTCTTAAGGTAAATGCGGGGAGTGTTGTTCAGGTTTACTGGTTTTCTTCTCGTTGGTAAAGGTAGAATTGGTAGGTTCAAAGGTTAAAGACGCTAAGGAGGGATGGGTGGTTAAAGAATAGGGTGCTCGCCAAGGATTGGGGCCCTTGTGCCTACGTATGCTCATTCGGACGAGAACGAGAAATCAGAGCGTCGTAGTTCGACTACGGGAAGAGATGGGGGAAAATGGGAGATGGATAGAAGTGTGCTCGCCAAGATCATCGCAATCTTGTGCCTATGTATCTTACATTCAGACGAGAATGAAGAATCAGAGCAATCGTAGTTCGTGGGGACGACCACGAAAATATGAGGTTTGAAATGGGTTGAAGTTGAGTTGGGAGACGAAAGAGTGACTGACAAACAACCTAAGGGCGTGTCTTAAGAGCTTGTCATTCAAGAATTCAAGGAATGCGAGATCCCAAGAACTCAGTTCTTTCGGAAATTGATTTGAATGAGTTGAAGATAAGAGTTGGATATTTTGAAAACGAAAGAATGAACTAATAACAACTCGGGGGCGCGCCCAAGAGTTACTCATTCGAATATTCAAAGAATGCTAGATTCTAAGAATATCCCTCTTTCGTAAGTTTTTAAAAATGTTTTGTGAAAGGATCGAATCGAAGAATGGCATGCGAGGCCAAAAGGGAATTGTTTTGAACTGGTTCGACGACGTGCCGAAGATTTGATTGAAGATGGAACCGGCTTGACGACGTATCAAGGGTTAAGGTTGTGAGAAACGATATTAGTCCCTGAGGGTGCTCCTAATATCGAGACCACGAGAAATTGTGAAGGAAATGGGTTGCGAATGCGGACGAGCATTCGACTTAGGAGAATATTGAGAATGATTGAGTTTGAAAAAAAAAGTCGAAAGGTTGAGTGAATAACAACCCAAAGGGCGTGCCTCGAGAGCTATTCACTCGAAAATTCAAGGAATGCTAGACTCCAAGAACCTCCTTCTTTCGAAGTATGAATTGGAAAGAAAAAATTTGAAAAAGATTGGAAGTGAAATGAGGTATGAAAATAATTTGAGGTACGAGATGTGAGGACATGAGATTGGATTTGAAAATGAGAGAAATGACAATTATTTGATAAATGAGACGTAGGCCTCACAACCAATTAATTGGGGTATTACCGAAATGCTGGATCTCGACGACACCTTTTTCATTTGGAGAATGCTTGGATGAACAAAGGGAATATCATAAAGAATGCTAAATTTTCACGACATTTCTTTGTTAGAAAAATATAATTTTTGAAAATGAGAGGTCGAATAATACACTACTTAAGGTGTACACCTTAGTAATGACTATCCAAAAATTCAAGAAGTGCTAGACTTCAAGAACTTAGTTTCTCATGATTTGATTTAGAAAATAATTTAGATGAGGATCAGGAAAATTATTAGTTCTGAGGATGGTTTTGATTTAACTTAAGAAATATTGTTTGAATGAACAATGAAAATATCACAAAGAGTGCTAGACTCCCATGATATATTTTTGTTCAAATAATTAAGAGCGTAACGAAAAACGAACAATATTATCCAAGGCGTACGCCCCGATAATAATTACTCAAAAACCCAAGAGGTGCTAGACCTTAAGAGTTTAATTTTCGTGATTTAATTAGAAAATAATTTGGTAATGAAAAATATATTGAAATAGGACTAGAGAAGAAAAAGCCTAATCAAATTTTTGAAAATACATTGTAAAATAATCCATGACTTTGCTTAGAAAATAATTTTGAATTGTAATTAATTAATTAGTGTGTTGAATAAAACATCCCAATTTGAAAAATGCTTATTAAATTAATTTAAGATAAATTTTAATTAACTAAAAAAAATAAGATCTAAATAAAACATTTACTAAAACATTAAGCTAAATAAAAAGAAACGAAATGAGTGTGAACAATGTGTTCTTCTTAACCAATTCACACTAAATGAGTGTGACCTATCCACCTGTATAACATCAGTATAACCTGCATAATACCAATATCAGTATAACCAAAATAATGGCGGAAAATCCATGGCAGCCACACCAACAGAACACCTTGAATACTTAAAATTCATGTAATGGCTAGCAATTACATTGAACTGCCTGTGGAAGTTCTCAAAACTCAACACAATACCGAAATCGTACATGGATGGACGCCGCCAAACTCAAATGTGACTTACTAATGATGCCGAAATTCATAAACCAAAAGAAAAAAGGAAATGACAGCCCGCAATATAATCGTAGCACACCCAAGATTCACGGCTTATCATTCAAAATACACACTCAAACATGAAATCCGTACGAACCCTGCCATGAGTCTCGCAATATCAATCAAAACGAAAACTACACACAATTGATAATCAACAAAATTAAGATTACAGCCTCACACAAACAACCAATTGTGTCGAGGTTCGGAAGATAGAAATGCATAAACGAGATCAACCGGCATGTGGCCACCCTTGTTCACAGTAGCTATTCACAGTAGTAGTATGATGCTAAAATCATTCTCAAACAACAGCAAAGTTTATAGCTTAAAGGTATGAAACAAATCAAAACATAAGCCGTAACAAAGTGAAATGCCTGAAGCTGTATAACCACAATGTTTTTGAAATCCCAACAACATCTACAAAATTTTATTACTCTAAATCATCATCCAGATGCAAGCAAGTATATGAACATACACTACCTGATTAATAATAGTGTTAGAATAATAAAAAAACTCATTCGAACTTGATCACAATGCGGCAATACATCATTTATGACACGAAAACAAGTTATAGCAGCTCAGCTCTTAAAAACTTAACAGGAAGCAAACTTCCAATGTTACACAAACACTATAATAACAATAATCCACAAGTTAAAGGTCAAATGGAAACGCAGTTGTAATAATAAAAGAAAAAGAAACCAACCAACATTGGGTTCAGTCGCGCATCAGCTCGTGACTTGCTCATTGTGCTTGCGGCTCCCCAAAAGAGTTTACCAGGTGCGCGTATCATTGAATCGTCTGGTCTCTGCTCGAGTCGTTGCTTAGAAAAGTGGCGGTGCTGTCATCGGACATGGGAATCGCCCGTGTAGAAATGTTGCTCTCCGTTGTTGTCGGTGCGAGCTTGAAGATTCACTCATGTTGCCTGTATATGATAGGGTCCAACAATATCGCGGCTAGCACGCAATCGATTCCAAACCTTGATTTCAAACCTTAAAATCTGCATATAAAAGACAGCAATCCAAGCAAACACAGAACACCGATGTTACAAATTAGAAATCGCCAAAGCGAAGGTTGACAGTCCGGTGCTTCGATGCGCAATCATTCAGAGATCTCCTCACTGTAAACTGCAACACTTACGAAAAAAATGGAATCCTGTTTTATCAATATGGGAGGCGAAACAATAATCGAAAGCATTAAACAGAAGTGAATTATGATTATCCAATGTTTTAAGAATAACTAAATGAAAACCAGCCAACAAGAAGGGAACACATCTCTCTAATCAACTGTTAGTGAAAACCAAAACGAAATGCGAGTTAAGTGCGAAATGCCCACTGCTCCCATCACCACACGAATTGAAACACTTCGGAAACAAATAAATAAATCAGAACAACCATTGAAATGCTACAATCTGATCAACACAGGACCCTAAAACTCACTTAAAACAAGCTGTCAAAAATAAGTTAGGGATTACCGATACCGCCTTCATCTGTGTTGCTGCTGAAAACCTTCATATCAAGCTGCTACCAAAATATGTTGCCTGTTGAACAGCCTGATTCCAATCGAACAGAATTTCGACCTCTGAGTTTGTATTTGCACGAGGGTTGTCGTGAATCTCCGTCAATGTCGGTACTTGCTCCGACTCAACAACGCTAATTGATGGAAATGGTAACTTGGTCTCGAGAGATGATGATGGTTAAGGACAAAAGAGAACGAGGGAAAACGGGAGTGACGGCGGCGAGAGAGGCTTTTGGGGACGCCGCTTTGAGGTTTTGGGAGAAATGGAACTTTAGGGTTTCACGGTTTTTTCGATCGGGGCTGCGCCGTTTTTTTTCTTTCGTGATGAACAGTAGCCTCCTTTTTATACTGATTCTTTCATCCCTAAATGCCAAATCCACCGTGTTTCCAATCTCTCCTTCTTACATATTTTTTTTAATTTCCTTTTTATTATCTCTTTTTTTAATTTATCAACCTTAAGATTAAGAATAAAAAACTAACAACTTTAATAAATAAATAAACAAGAAAACAAATGAATAAATATTAATAATAAAAAAGAAATATATATATATATATATATAAAAAAAAGAATTAAAGAAATAATTACCAAAGACATTAACAATATTTTAAAATAAAAACTTTAAGAAAATAATATTTACGAAGAAAAGTCGTTAGGCCACGTGTCACGTCTTAGTTGGTCAGAAAGAAAATTTCTAAAAATCGACCAATTGCAAGCGGACATGTGTCTAAATGGCACGAAACAAAAGTGAAAAATATTTTCAAAAGGGGTAGGACAAATTTAGGGTATGACAGATGCCCCTATCTAATAGGCTTAAACCTAGGAGGATGAATCGCATCGGCGTTCACATTCCTGAGGTAGAAGTCTATTAGATATAAAAAGACCCTGAATTTGTCCGAAAGGAAAAGAGATTCTTGAGAATCGAAAATACTGGATGATGTAAACCTCTGAGTAAGCTGTCACAAGTCGTCATCACCAAAAGGATGATGGGACAAAACACACGCAGCTACTGCCATCAAAAGGGTGACAGAGCAAAACACATTCGCAAAATCTGACATTAATGACTATGACAGACCCTTCATCAAAAGGATGACGGAGCGAAGCTCAAACACTATCGCACAATCTATCATCAATGACCATGATAGACCCCCCCATCGAAAGATGACGGAGCAAAACACAAATAAACACATCGCACAATCTATCATTAATGACCATGATAGACCCCTCACCGAAAGGATGACGGAGCGAAACACACGCCAAACAATATCGCACAATCTATCATTAATGACCATGATAGACCCTCACCAAAAGGATGACGGGGCGAAACACACGCCAAACAATATCGCACAATCTATCATTAATGACCATGATAGACCCTCACCAAAAGGATGACGGGGCGAAACACACGCCAAACAATATCGCACAATCTATCACTAATGACCATGATAGTCCCAACACCAAAAGGATGACGGAGCGAAACCCGAATAAACTATCACACAATCTATCATTAATGCCTATGATAGACTCTCCACCAAAAGGATGGCGAAGCGAGACACACAACAAATATATCGCACAATCTATCATTAATGACCATGATAGACCCCTCACCAAAAGGATGACGGAGCGAAACACAAATAAACACACCGCACAATCTATCATTAATGACCATGATAAACCCCCCACCAAAAGGATGACGGAGCGAAACCCGAATAAACTATCACACAATCTATCATTAATGCCTATGATAGACTCTCCACCAAAAGGATGGCGAAGCGAGACACAAAACAAATATATCGCACAATCTATCATTAATGACCATGATAGACCCCTCACCAAAAGGATGACGGAGCGAAACACAAATAAACACACCGCACAATCTATCATTAATGACCATGATAGACCCCCCACCAAAAGGATGATGGAGCGAGATAAACAAAATAAATCGCACAATCTATCATTAATGACCATGATAGACCCCCCACCAAAAGGATGACGGAGCGAGATAAACAAAATTCGCACAATCTGATATCGACGAAATACCAGACCTACCACCAAAAGGATGGTAGAGCAAAAACACAAACAAAATATCGCGCAATCTGATATCTACGAAATACCAGACCTACCACCAAAAGGATGGTAGAGCGAAAACACAAACAAAACATCGCACAATCTGATATCGACGAAATATCAGACCCACCATCAAAAGGATGATAGAGCGAAAACATAAACAAAACATCGCGCAATCTGACATCGACGAAATGCCAGACCTACCACCAAAAGGATGGTAGAGCGAAAACACACACCAGAACAAGTCGTTATCACCAAAAGGATGATAGGACAACACAGATTTGAAGTTTACCAACATCAAAAGGATGCAGGCTAGGTTGAACTGACGAAGTTCGACTACCACCAAAAGGATGATAGTAAAGCAATTGACAACGGTCACGCTTGCTGGGTACAACTCATTGGGGAACCCCTGAGAAGAAGGTTGAATTTGAAATGAGTCGACGGGGTACGCCCACCGCCTTTGCTTGGAAATCATAATTTGCTGAAATGATTTCATGGTTACGCCCATGAATTCTGAAGAGGATGCCCCTGACTGGGCTGAATTTGTCTTGATGCCTTGTCTTGCTTAACAAAGGCTGAACAACTTCGCGAGGAACGCTCACGGTTTTGCTGAAGATGCCCCTGCTCGGGTTGGATCTTGCTTTCTTGGATTTGCCCAACAAAAGGTTGAACAACTCCGTGGAGAACTCCCACGGTCTTGAATGGTATGCCCCTGGCTGAGCCAAATGTTGATTTGCATATTTGATCAACCACGAGGTTGAAATTCGTCACGGGAGACGCCCATGGTCTTGAAAAAGATGCCCCTGACTGAGCTGAATCTTGCTTTGAATGATTTCGAATTTTATGGGAGAAACCCACAATTGCAGAAGATTGCCCCTGACCGGGTTGATGACTGCTTTGAATCTCTTGCAAATCGTGGGACAAACCCACCATCTTGCGGAAGATGCCCCTGACTGGGCTGGCAATTGTCTTGGAAATCCTCGGGATTGATCCTGGACCTTGACTTGCACATATGAATACTGGATGATAAATGATATTCTATATGAGTGGATGTGCAAATGCTGACGAGCGGAGATGCAAGAGTTGGGGAAGTATGGTATGATTGGTATGTATGTGACGCAAAAATGCTTATGATGATGAATGCAATGCGTATGATGCATATGATGCAGACGGGTAATGTGAGCGGAAATGCCAGCATGGTGGACTCTGGTAGTTGCCAATGCAGATTGGACTTCGGGTGGTGGGAGGGATCGACTTCCTCGACACACAGTTTGAAGACGCCATGATTGAAGCAGAAGATATCCTTGATGCCCCGAGTCTGGGTACTTCGTGGTTGCGAATTTGCTTCCGAGAAGGTTGCAGCTCTGCCTGATGATTAGGGTAACTTGGCATTGCCCCAGCCTGAATATGGTAATGGCCTGCCCCTGCTCGAGCCGTTGAATGATTTGCCCCAGCCTGTGGGTTCTGAAATTATCTTGCCACGTGTACGCCACTGAAAGTCAAGCTCTTCCTTGATTGCCCTTTGCTGAAATATCTTTGAATACCTAGTACTGACTTGCAATTAAAATTGTACATTCATAAATGGTAATATTAATGAAAAGTTCGATGCAAGATTTGAAAAAGCATTGTTTTATTGAAGTGTCGTGATAGTGAGACGAATGGACTGCTAGCCCATACGTTGTGCTGTTTGATTGGTGCGAAAAGATGTTTGCGAGAATAATGACACCAATATTGATGTTTAGAAATCATGTGAGGAGTCAGGCTACGCAACCTTGCGATAATATGCTTTCAGAATAAACCTCGCCTCAATTAGGTCTTTCGAGGGTTGTAACGTGGTCTGGTTCACGGTTACGAAACAAAAAAAGTTGTTAGGCTCAAAATATGATTTGTACCCACCCCTTCTTCGTAATGATCTCCAGTCCTACGCTCAGTTAATCCTACACTTGTTTGGACGGTGTAAGCTTGATGGTTCAAGGTTTGCCCGAAATGGCAGTCACCTTATTTTGGTTTTTTGATGGATGTCAGTGCCCCTTGACTTGGGTGGCCACTGAATCCTCCTTTGTTTTTGTTGAGGGTTTCGGGGTCCTCTTTTGCTTTTGTTTTGATCCCTAACTTTTGCATGGATTGACTTCGTTTGTCAGATCCATCGGGATTGCCTTGATTTTGCCTAAGTCCCCTCTAAGGTGTCTGACTTAGCTGGCTTTTGATTTTTTTTTGATTTTGTTGTGACTGCCATAGTATGGGTTTTTGATGGACAACCGTCTTTTAGATATTGATTCGAATACGGGAATGGATTAACTGAACACTACCCTGCCCCAGGTTGAGTGTAAAGGTTTAAATATCCGAAGGAAACTGCTACTTCTAGGCTCGAAGTGGTTTACTAGGGATTAACTCCTTATATCTCCGGTGTTTGGGGAATTGAAGCAATGCCTGTACATCATTGACGAGATTTGGTCTGAAAGCATACGATTTGCAATTATGGGTATCTCGTTTTCATCATCCTCCCTCAAATCATGCTAAACAACAGTGAATAGAATGGAGTAAAGAGATGTGTCGGTGATAAGCGAAAAATGAGTGAATACGACATAACTAATTCAAAACATGCATAAACGATATATTAATGAAAACCAAATACGAATGGCAATTGTTCAAAGCATACAATACTTAAATAAACAAAGACAAAACATAAGAAACTGCGAATAATGAAATGGCAACATGAATGCCTTCTTCGGGGAACAAACTTGACTGGAAGTGATTGTTGGCACTAGTTGACTGGTGGCATCGGATTGTTGATGATGTTTGGAGACTTCCCATTGAAGTTGATAGCATCCCTATCGATCATGTCTTGAATTATGTGCTTGAAAGCCCTGCAGTCCTCAATGGTGTGACCTGGAGCGCCCTTATGAAACTCACAATGAGCATTTGCATCGTAATCGGCAGGAAGGATGGTTGGAGGAGCTAAGTCTCTCGGAACAACAGCCTTCTTCTCCATCAACTGAGCAAAGATTTTGGCATATGGCATTGGTAGACGATCAAAGACTCTATCTGGCCTCCATGTTCTCTGCGGACGCTGTGGGCGAGCACCTTGTCGTTGCTGAGTTGCTTGCATCTGCTGTTGCTGAGGAGGATACTGATATCCTTGTTGGTTGTAGGCTTGTTGCTGAGGAGCCTGTTGCCGTGGCATCTGAGCTTACGCTGCATGAACAGCTGGCTGATAAGGCATTGGAGCATATTGCGCAGCAGCAACATATGGATACTGATAGTAGGGAACTTGATAAGGCATAGGAGAAGCTTGTTGAGAAGCTTGCCCTTTCTGCACAAAGATGGCATTTGTTTCACCCTCCTTCTTCTTGTATCCATTAAAAGGCCTCTTGGCATTAGCCTGGCTGTTAGAACCTCCTGGGATCTTTCCACTCTTCAGTCCTTCTTCAATTCTCTCACCGACGATCACCAAGTCAGAAAATCCAGCGGAGACACTACCGATCAGCTTTTCGTAGTACTGGCCTTGCAAAGTACCCATGAATATGTCAATCAACTCACGGTCAACAAGAGGTGGATGCACCCTTGCGGCTAGCTCTCTCCATCGTTGCGCGTACTCCTTGAAGGATTCATTGTCCTTCTGAGTCATACTCTGAAGCTGAGTACGGTTAGGGGCAAGGTCGGTATTGTACTTGTACTGCTTGACAAATGCATCAGCTAGTTCGGCCCAAGTACGCACACTATTACGCTCCAGCTGCATATACCATTCGAGTGACGCCCCAGACAAGCTGTCCTGGAAGCAATGGATCATGAGCTTCTCGTCTCTGGCATAGGCAGCCATCTTGCGACAGTACATCTTCAGATGAATATTTGGGCAACTGAGACCTTTGTACTTCGAAAATTCGGGCACCTTGAACTTGGGAGGAATGACAACATCAGGCACCAAGCATAATTCTAAAGCACTGAAAGAATTTGAGTTATGCCCCTCCATGGCTCGGAGTTTCTCGGCGAGATCTCGGCACATCTTTAAGGCTTCAGAATCCTGAGCAGCAACAGGACTGGCGATGGGAATAGCAGCATGATAGTTCTGAACATCGTCATACTGATCCATCAGAGTATCTTCGATATGGGGAGCTGGGATCTGCACAGCAGTAGGCTGGGCGTGCGGGATAACTCCAACAGTAACTCCAGGCGCTGGGATTGGTTGAGAAGTGTTTCCTTCGACTGCGTTGTTGAAGTTCAGCGGCATCCCATGAGAACTTGGAATTTGAACCAAAGGGATGGCAGTAGACCCTTGTCCATTGACGACAGCGGCGGCTTCTCGCTGTTCTTCCTCTCTCCTGGCTGTGAGGATGGCTTCGAGGATCTGGTCGATCTTTCCTTTCATGGAATCCAACTCTTCCCTGAAGGCGACTTGCTCCTGTTGAATCTGCTCCATCACTCGTCTGGTATTGGCTCTAGTTGCGTACTGGTGTCGAGGAATCAGCTTGATTTACTGGAGAAGAAGGAGCGGAGACATAAGATTCGGTTGGAGGACCGGAAATGCAAAATGCACAACATATGAAATGCAATGCAAATGATATGCAAGATGCAATGCAAGATACAAGATCCAGGATCACAGGATCACAACTCCAACAACTCCTGAAGCCGGTAACCGTAACAGATAAGCAACCATGATTCCTGCTCAAAGAAAAGTGACAGGTACGACCTATGCGGGAAGATCTAAACATTCTACCCATAAACCCTCTCACGGGATGGTTTCTATGTTTGGTTCCCAGGATCACGGACACTAGTCGTATCAGCGTCACGCAACAGGCTGGCTGCATTACGACGATAATGACGATAAGGTCTCTCCTGAGCGGGGTCCTCGTGCTAGGCACACAAGGAGCGAGTCCTTGGAGACTAACACTACACGACCACCAATATCGGAACTGGTGCTAACAAAAGGTTCCCAGAATCATGGACCCTTCATGAATCAAGTCGTGCAACAGGCTAGCTGTGTTACAACAAGATCTACGAATAGGTCTCCTCTGGAGGAGCTTTCATGCTAGGCCCACAAGGAGCGAGTCCTCGGAGACTAACACTACTCGACTACCAATTCTAAACTATGTGTTCTCTCTGCTTTTACCAAAGCTCGGGCGTAGAGCTTTACTCATGATGTCATCCCAAGAACCAACAGGCGATCAAGGTAGCAAGCACGAATAAAATCTACAAGAGAACAAATACAAAAAGAAAACAAATAAAAACAAACACTCCTCACAAACCAAAAGATAGGCTCGACTCTCTCTTTGCATGGAGCAATGCGTGTCCCCAGCAGAGTCGCCACCTGTCGCACCTCGAAAAAATCACGGAGACATTTCGGAGAAAACGACCCTCGCGCAAAAGGCGCGGAAAATGCGGTTCGACAGAGTCGCCACCGAACTTTATTTTTCCCGAATGAACGGGAGAGGAAAATATCGAGAAAACCTCTTGAAAACGAAAGGATAGGAACAGGGCTGTCGCAACCAAGTTCCGGGTTCGGGAGTCGGTTACGTGAGGGGAAGGTATTAGCACCCCTCACGTCCGTCGTACTCGACGGGAACCTCTTAAGGTAAATGCGGGGAGTGTTGTTCAGGTTTACTGGTTTTCTTCTCGTTGGTAAAGGTAGAATTGGTAGGTTCAAAGGTTAAAGACGCTAAGGAGGGATGGGTGGTTAAAGAATAGGGTGCTCGCCAAGGATTGGGGCCCTTGTGCCTACGTATGCTCATTCGGACGAGAACGAGAAATCAGAGCGTCGTAGTTCGACTACGGGAAGAGATGGGGGAAAATGGGAGATGGATAGAAGTGTGCTCGCCAAGATCATCGCAATCTTGTGCCTACGTATCTTACATTCAGACGAGAATGAAGAATCAGAGCAATCGTAGTTCGTGGGGACGACCACGAAAATATGAGGTTTGAAATGGGTTGAAGTTGAGTTGGGAGACGAAAGAGTGACTGACAAACAACCTAAGGGCGTGCCTTAAGAGCTTGTCATTCAAGAATTCAAGGAATGCGAGATCCCAAGAACTCAGTTCTTTCGGAAATTGATTTGAATGAGTTGAAGATAAGAGTTGGATATTTTGAAAACAAAAGAATGAACTAATAACAACTCGGGGGCGCGCCCAAGAGTTACTCATTCGAATATTCAAAGAATGCTAGATTCTAATAATATCCCTCTTTCGTAAGTTTTTAAAAATGTTTTGTGAAAGGATCGAATCGAAGAATGGCATGCGAGGCCAAAAGGGAATTGTTTTGAACTGGTTCGACGACGTGCCGAAGATTTGATTGAAGATGGAACCGGCTTGACGACGTATCAAGGGTTAAGGTTGTGAGAAACGATATTAGTCCCTGAGGGTGCTCCTAATATCGAGACCACGAGAAATTGTGAAGGAAATGGGTTGCGAATGCGGACGAGCATTCGACTTAGGAGAATATTGAGAATGATTGAGTTTGAAAAAAAAAGTCGAAAGGTTGAGTGAATAACAACCCAAAGGGCGTGCCTCGAGAGCTATTCACTCGAAAATTCAAGGAATGCTAGACTCCAAGAACCTCCTTCTTTCGAAGTATGAATTGGAAAGAAAAAATTTGAAAAAGATTGGAAGTGAAATGAGGTATGAAAATAATTTGAGGTACGAGATGTGAGGACATGAGATTGGATTTGAAAATGAGAGAAATGACAATTATTTGATAAATGAGACGTAGGCCTCACAACCAATTAATTGGGGTATTACCGAAATGCTGGATCTCGACGACACCTTTTTCATTTGGAGAATGCTTGTATGAACAAAGGGAATATCATAAAGAATGCTAAATTCTCACGACATTTCTTTGTTAGAAAAATATAATTTTTGAAAATGAGAGGTCGAATAATACACTACTTAAGGTGTACACCTTAGTAATGACTATCCAAAAATTCAAGAAGTGCTAGACTTCAAGAACTTAGTTTCTCATGATTTGATTTAGAAAATAATTTAGATGAGGATCAGGAAAATTATTAGTTCTGAGGATGGTTTTGATTTAACTTAAGAAATATTGTTTGAATGAACAATGAAAATATCACAAAGAGTGCTAGACTCCCATGATATATTTTTGTTCAAATAATTAAGAGCGTAACGAAAAACGAACAATATTATCCAAGGCGTACGCCCCGATAATAATTACTCAAAAACCCAAGAGGTGCTAGACCTTAAGAGTTTAATTTTCGTGATTTAATTAGAAAATAATTTGGTAATGAAAAATATATTGAAATAGGACTAGAGAAGAAAAAGCCTAATCAAATTTTTGAAAATACATTGTAAAATAATCCATGACTTTGCTTAGAAAATAATTTTGAATTGTAATTAATTAATTAGTGTGTTGAATAAAACATCCCAATTTGAAAAATGCTTATTAAATTAATTTAAGATAAATTTTAATTAACTAAAAAAAATAAGATCTAAATAAAACATTTACTAAAACATTAAGCTAAATAAAAAGAAACGAAATGAGTGTGAACAATGTGTTCTTCTTAACCAATTCACACTAAATGAGTGTGACCTATCCACCTGTATAACATCAGTATAACCTGCATAATACCAATATCAGTATAACCAAAATAATGGCGGAAAATCCATGGCAGCCACACCAACAGAACACCTTGAATACTTAAAATTCATGTAATGGCTAGCAATTACATTGAACTGCCTGTGGAAGTTCTCAAAACTCAACACAATACCGAAATCGTACATGGATGGACGTCGCCAAACTCAAATGTGACTTACTAATGATGCCGAAATTCATAAACCAAAAGAAAAAAGGAAATGACAGCCCGCAATATAATCGTAGCACACCCAAGATTCACGGCTTATCATTCAAAATACACACTCAAACATGAAATCCGTACGAACCCTGCCATGAGTCTCGCAATATCAATCAAAACGAAAACTACACACAATTGATAATCAACAAAATTAAGATTACAGCCTCACACAAACAACCAATTGTGTCGAGGTTCGGAAGATAGAAATGCATAAACGAGATCAACCGGCATGTGGCCACCCTTGTTCACAGTAGCTATTCACAGTAGTAGTATGATGCTAAAATCATTCTCAAACAACAGCAAAGTTTATAGCTTAAAGGTATGAAACAAATCAAAACATAAGCCGTAACAAAGTGAAATGCCTGAAGCTGTATAACCACAATGTTTTTGAAATCCCAACAACATCTACAAAATTTTATTACTCTAAATCATCATCCAGATGCAAGAAAGTATATGAACATACACTACCTGATTAATAATAGTGTTAGAATAATAAAAAACTCATTCGAACTTGATCACAATGCGGCAATACATCATTTATGACACGAAAACAAGTTATAGCAGCTCAGCTCTTAAAAACTTAACAGGAAGCAAACTTCCAATGTTACACAAACACTATAATAACAATAATCCACAAGTTAAAGGTCAGATGGAAACGCAGTTGTAATAATAAAAGAAAAAGAAACCAACCAACATTGGGTTCAGTCGCGCATTAGCTCGTGACTTGCTCATTGTGCTTGCGGCTCCCCAAAAGAGTTTACCAGGTGCGCGTATCATTGAATCGTCTGGTCTCTGCTCGAGTCGTTGCTTAGAAAAGTGGCGGTGCTGTCATCGGACATGGGAATCGCCCGTGTAGAAATGTTGCTCTCCGTTGTTGTCGGTGCGAGCTTGAAGATTCACTCATGTTGCCTGTATATGATAGGGTCCAACAATATCGCGGCCAGCATGCAATCGATTCCAAACCTTGATTTCAAACCTTAAAATCTGCATATAAAAGACAGCAATCCAAGCAAACACAGAACACCGATGTTACAAATTAGAAATCGCCAAAGCGAAGGTTGACAGTCCGGTGCTTCGATGCGCAATCATTCAGAGATCTCCTCACTGTAAACTGCAACACTTACGAAAAAATGGAATCCTGTTTTATCAATATGGGAGGCGAAACAATAATCGAAAGCATTAAACAAAAGTGAATTATGATTATCCAATGTTTTAAGAATAACTAAATGAAAACCAGCCAACAAGAAGGGAACACATCGCTCTAATCAACTGTTAGTGAAAACCAAAACGAAATGCGAGTTAAGTGCGAAATGCCCACTGCTCCCATCACCACACGAATTGAAACACTTCGGAAACAAATAAATAAATCAGAACAACCATTGAAATGCTACAATCTGATCAACACAGGACCCTAAAACTCACTTAAAACAAGCTGTCAAAAATAAGTTAGGGATTACCGATACCGCCTTCATCTGTGTTGCTGCTGAAAACCTTCATATCAACCTGCTACCAAAATATGTTGCCTGTTGAATAGCCTGATTCCAATCGAACAGAATTTCGACCTCTGAGTTTGTATTTGCACGAGGGTTGTCGTGAATCTCCGTCAATGTCGGTACTTGCTCCGACTCAACAACGCTAATTGATGGAAATGGTAACTTGGTCTCGAGAGATGATGATGGTTAAGGACAAAAGAGAACGAGGGAAAACGGGAGTGACGGCGGCGAGAGAGGCTTTTGGGGACGCCGCTTTGAGGTTTTGGGAGAAATGGAACTTTAGGGTTTCACGGTTTTTTCGATCGGGGCTGCGCCGTTTTTTTTCTTTCGTGATGAACAGTAGCCTCCTTTTTATACTGATTCTTTCATCCCTAAATGCCAAATCCACCGTGTTTCCAATCTCTCCTTCTTACATATTTTTTTTAATTTCCTTTTTATTATCTCTTTTTTTAATTTATCAACCTTAAGATTAAGAATAAAAAACTAACAACTTTAATAAATAAATAAACAAGAAAACAAATGAATAAATATTAATAATAAAAAAGAAATATATATATATATATATATATATATATATATAAAAGAATTAAAGAAATAATTACCAAAGACATTAACAATATTTTAAAATAAAAACTTTAAGAAAATAATATTTACGAAGAAAAGTCGTTAGGCCACGTGTCACGTCTTAGTTGGTCAGAAAGAAAATTTCTAAAAATCGACCAATTGCAAGCGGACATGTGTCTAAATGGCACGAAACAAAAGTGAAAAATATTTTCAAAAGGGGTAGGACAAATTTAGGGTATGACATAACCCCAATTATCCTAGGAAGACCGTTCCTAGCTACAGCCGGAGCGATTATAGACGTGAAGAAAGGAAGGCTAACATTCGAAGTAGGAGAAGAAAAGATAGAGTTCATTCTCACCAAGTTCTTACAAGCACCAGCAATAGACGATACCTGCTATTTAGTAGACGAAATTGACGAATGCATAAGAGAACTTGAAAATGAAGAGACCACGTATTCAGAAATAATAAAGATTCAAATACCCGACATTTCTGAAGACGACAATTGGCGTAAATCGTACAAAGATGACAGCCTAAGCGAAAGCTTAGCACTGACCCCAAACCATATGCCAGGTCCGAAGAACCCATCTTTAGAACTTAAAACACTACCCAAAAACCTCAGATATGAATTTCTAGACGATGAACTAAAAAGACCAGTGATAGTCAACGCCGACTTAGGACAACCAGAAACCGAAAAGCTATTAGAAGTCCTAAAGAAGTACGCCACCGCGTTAGGCTACAACATAAGCGATTTAAAAGGTATAAGCCCTTCAATCTATATGCATCGAATTACAATAGAGGAAGACTCTAAAACCTCTCGAGAGCATCAGAGAATACTGAACCCCATCCTGAGCACTGTAGTCAGAGATGAAGTAAAGAAATTGTTAGATGCAGGAATCATCTATCCGATCTCCGATAGTGAATGGGTTAGCCCAGTTCATGTCGTACCAAAGAAAGGAGGAGTCACAGTAGTTAAAAACGAAAAAGGCGAATCAATAACAAAAAGAGTCGTGACTGGAAGCAGGATGTGCATTGACTATAGAAAGCTTAACAAGGCTACGCGCAAAGATCACTTCACGTTACCCTTCATAGACCAAATGTTGGAAAGACTAGCCAAACGTTCATATTTTTGCTATCTAGGTGGTTACTCAGGATTCTTCCAAATTCCCATCCATCCTGATGACCAAGAAAAGACTACATTCACCTGTCCTTATGGTACTTTTGCTTACCGCCGAATGCCGTTCGGACTCTGTAACGCTCCAGCAACCTTCCAAAGATGCATGATGGCAATCTTTGCAGATTTCATAGACGACATTATGGAAGTGTTTATGGACGATTTCTCGGTATGTGGACAAAGTTTCGAAGGATGCTTACAAAACTTAGAAATGGTACTAGAACGTTGCGTAAAAGTAAACCTCGTCCTAAATTGGGAGAAATGCCATTTTATGGTCCGACAAGGAATAGTTCTAGGACATGTCATATCAGATAGAGGGATTGAGGTAGACAAAGCTAAAATAGAGATTATAAAAGATCTCCAACCTCCAAAATCCGTACGAGAAATACGGAGTTTTCTAGGACATGCCGGTTTCTACAGAAGATTTATAAAAGATTTCTCGAAAATCACAAAACCTCTGACCGGCCTGTTAATGAAAGATGTTGAGTTCGTCTTCGACGACGACTGTTTAAAAGCATTTGAAACATTGAAATCAGCCCTTATCACCGCACCAATCATGCAACCACCCGATTGGAGACTACCGTTTGAAATCATGTGCGACGCGAGTGATTACGCTGTAGGCGCAGTTCTAGGACAAAGGAAGGACAAGAAACTCCATGCCATCTACTATGCCAGTAAAACCTTAGATCCTGCCCAAATGAACTACGCTACCACAGAAAAGGAACTTCTAGCAGTTATATTTGCGCTTGACAAATTCCGTTCTTACTTAGTAGGAGCAAAAATTATAATATACACAGACCACGCTGCCATAAGGTACCTAATAAGCAAAAAGGATGCCAAACCAAGACTATTGAGATGGATCCTGTTACTACAAGAGTTTGACTTAGAAATCAAAGATAAAAAAGGAACCGAGAACGTTGTTGCAAATCATTTATCCCGAATAGAGGGCATCAGACATGAACCAGTACCGATAAATGACGATTTCCCGTACGAACGTCTGATAGCCAAATTGGAAAGTGACATGACCAATTCAATCTCGGAAGATCCAGAATTCGAAAAAGCCGTAGAAGCCGTCTATGCCCAAGTCACATTACCTTGGTATGCTGACATCGTTAATTACCTCGCTGCGGGCGTGCTTCCACCGGATCTTACTTATCAGCAAAAGAAGAAATTCTTCCATGATCTGAAACACTATTATTGGGACGAACCTCTACTCTTCAAGAGAGGGGCCGACAACATATATCGTCGCTGTGTCCCAGAGGAAGAAATAGAAAATATTATTTCCCAATGCCACTCAGCACCATACGGTGGTCATGCTAGTACGTCCAAGACGTGCGCTAAGATTCTCCAAGCCGGCCTATTCTGGCCTAATCTCTGGAAAGACGTTTACATCGTTGTGCAAAAGTGCGATAGATGCCAACGAACTGGCAACATCTCACGACGCGATGAAATGCCTCAGAAAGGAATCTTAGAGGTAGAAATCTTCGACGTCTTGGGAATAGATTTCATGGGACCATTCCCATCCTCTTTTGGTAATAACTACATACTCGTCGCTGTCGATTACGTGTCTAAATGGATAGAAGCCATAGCTGCTCCAACAAACGACGCACGAGTAGTAATCGAACTCTTCAAAAACACAATCTTTCCTAGATTCGGTGTACCCAGACTCGTCATTAGTGACGGAGGATCTCACTTCATATCGCGAATATTCGATAAACTTCTCTCTAGATATGGAGTCCGGCACCGAGTAGCTACGCCTTATCATCCGCAAACTAGTGGACAAGTAGAGGTCTCGAACAGAGAAATAAAACAGATCTTAGAAAAGACCGTCGCTACCTCAAGAAAAGATTGGTCGTCGAAGCTACAAGAAGCTTTATGGGCTTATAGGACCGCATTTAAGACACCAATAGGTACTACCCCCTATAAATTAGTTTACGGTAAATCCTGCCATCTCCCTGTAGAGTTAGAGCATAAGGCCTTTTGGGCCATTAAGACACTCAACTTTAACTACACCGAGGCAGGAGAAAAGCGAATCTTGAACTTACACGAGTTGGAAGAACTTCGATTAGACGCTTACGAAAATGCCCGTATCTACAAAGAACGAACTAAAAAGTGGCATGATAAACGTTCAATCAGGAAACAATTCAGTGTGGGAGACATCGTATTGCTCTTCAATTCACGATTAAAACTCTTCCCAGGTAAACTAAAATCTAGGTGGTCTGGACCCTATGAAGTGACTAAAGTACTTCAGAGTGGAGCTGTTGAAATTACTGATAAGACAAATGCACCATTTATCGTAAACGGGCAACGTCTAAAACATTACAATAAGAACGACAACAGTCCTCAAGTCAGCAATATAACATTGCTTGAGCTTCCAACTCAGACACCCGAATAGCTCATCACCAAGCTATCGTCAGGCTTTAGACGTTAAAAACAGCGCTTACTGGGAGGCAACCCAAATTTCCCTCGTTATTGCATTTCATTTTTTTCCTTAAAATTTTACTTTGAAAATCCAACAAAAAATTCTAAAATTACTACTACTTTCTACTTTCGTTCATTTTCGTACTTTTATTCTTATTTTATTTTCTCTCTTTTGTCTTTTGTTTCTACCGCTTTTCGTTTCTAAAAATCCTGACTTCAATTTCTTGTTTCAAACTTTTCAGGATTTTTAAAGTCTTCAAAACATTCCTTCTGTTTTCTCCGAATTACCTGCGAGTATGGCCGAGTACGACTTCACAAAGGTTCACTTCCGAGGACTCGCTCAAAAGGCAAGATCTGCAGCACTGACCGAAAGAGAATTCGCCTTAACGTTGTATTATGATAAGGCTACTATGGATAAACTAGGGATCACAGATAGCATTCAATACCTGTTCAATCAACTGGGTTGGGAGAACACTGCTCTAAAAACACGTTTCGCTACCTACAAGGATCTTACCTATGAATTCCTTAGTTCTTTCAGATACACACCCAACTATGGCTTTGGATCCAACACAGAGCTGATTACCTTCCGATTGTTTGGAATGGACCAAACCCATAGCCGGATGTCACTAGCTAACCTCCGAGGATTCCCTAGCGGACCGCATGTGTTCATCAGTGCAGAAGATGACGATATTGATTTGCAACTCGATCAATTCTGGGGTAGAATCACAGGCGACTATCACCCTAAACCAGGCAGAATGCACAATGATGACATACACAACCCAGCCTTCAGATACTTCCATTAGATACTAGCTCACACCTTGTTTGGAAAAGAAGAAAATATTACTACAGTGTCTAAGGAGGAGTTATTCATCATGTTTTGTGCTTCTCAGGGACGGACAGTAAATGCAGTGCCTTTCATGATGAGATCTTTCAAACGCCTCACGCTGGAACCTCAGACACCTATTCTTATAGGAGGCCTAGTAACAGTGATTGCCCACGAGCTTGGCCTTAGATTCCATTTAAATGCCAGCACTCGTTTTGGTACCATCAGACCCATGAACATACAATTCTGCTTTAACAGGCGCATCTTAGCGACTATGGGACCTGGACCGTATGAGTACCTTATTAACGAAAAACCAGTACAACTATTCACACTGCCTGATCATCTGATGACAAGCATCCACAACAAGAATAACTGGCTCTACGAATTGGATGAGCCTATGGGACCTCCTTCACCACAGTCAACACCACAGAACTATATGTATGACAGTGACCACATCTCTGAGGCACACGACTATATGTACTATGAGGACGCTGCCTCTGAAACTAAAGTAGACCCTATGACTCCTCCACACTACAATACTTATCCTGAGCCTATCCCTGAGGAGACCACCGACAAAATGGATGCCGTGTTACTCAGATTGGACGACATTGATAAAGCTCTGACTAATGTAAAAGTTGATATCGCAAGCATGCACAGCGAACTGGTAGGCTTCATGGATCTAGTCTGCGACCAACTCGACTACTATTCACAGAAATTCGATGAGTTGAAGGCACGAAAAGATTAGTTATTAGCTCGTAGCAGTAGTTTCAGTTTAGTCTAGTCTAGTTTAGTTTCATTTAATCATTTGGATTTTTCGCATTGTTAGTTTTCATTATGTACTACATACAATTGTTTCAATTTTATGTTATTTCAATTCTAGTTTTTATTCAACTATTCTGTTTTCGCATTAATTGTTGTTTGTTGGCTGTTATATTACATCACCGTATCAATACTAAGCCTTAAAGTCACTACGAGTACGTCCTCAGAGCAAAATTCTGCGTTCTGCAGATTTTGCTGATGTGACGACCGTCACAGCCTCATGACGAGCGTCACGCGGGTGACGACCGTCACACCTATGTGACGACCGTCACGCAGTCAGAAACTGATATCTGATAAAACAGGGTTCGTGTTCTCTTCCACTCCCCCCCATTATCACTTTCAAACATCCTAACTCCTACCCCACTACGAATTTTCGTCCTCCCCACATTGAACTATAAACTTCAACTCCAAATTCAACCTCCAAACCACCGTTCTGTCATTTTTCCCTCTCTGCAGAAAAACCCCAAAACCTCAGAAACCTCTCCATCTTTCAACAATGGCAAGGAATGCAGAAACCCCAGATGTCAGCAACATTACCTTCAGTGAAGGCGAGTTAGGCGAAAGACAACGAGCAAACTACATTGCATTTCATCAGAGGTCACTCCAGCCGACTCATTACCCGCACCTTCCATCGCTTACGGAGCTCGGACTCCTTGAAGGTGTAACCTGGATGCTTCAAAGAGCAGGCATCTGGAACCTCTGCACCAACCCACAGCCAACCTACGAACAACTCACTCTTGAGTTCTTGAGTTCGTTCACTTACGTCACAAGCAGCGGCGAACTTAACCAGCATTCAGGTGCCGCTTGCTTCCGGATGTTTGGCGTCAACTATCAGATGCACCAAAACCAGATTGTCGGCATCCTACAGCTACCTCGCGGCGACAACGCTCATCGCCGCATCACCGATCAGTTCCAGCACGAAGCCTTCACGCTGTGGTATCAGTTGACCGACCTCAATGCCGATGGTTGGGACTCCCTGCACGCCACTCATATCCATAACCCAACCATCAGGTACTTTCACAGAGCGTTGAGTAACACTATCTTTGCCAGAGACAGCAACCACAAAGTGAACTCCAAGGAGCTCTTCTTTCTTCATTGCGTCTTCAACAATGAACCTGTCAACGTTGCCCCGTTTCTGCTGGCTCACATTCAGGCCAACTGCAACCGTGGCTCGAAGCCATTCTACTTTGGCGGGATTGTCACGGCTATTGCACTTGGGCTGAACCTTGGCGACCGCCTCCAGCACCTCCATTCCATCCCCTCGGTGTTCCTTGACACCGACCACTGCAGAGCCTCTCATCTCATCCGCTCCCGAGCTGACGGCAAATACCATCCGGTTGTGCGTGGCAAGACCGTCCGAAGCATCATCCTTCCGTCCCGCACCCGCATCCATCCAGAGGACCGTACCAACTGGTTGTTCGACCTCACTGCCCCTTCTGCTGCCGCTGTTCCTACTCAGGATCCCACTCATGTTTCCGACGATGAAATCCAAGCTGAGTTGGACAGGTCCGAGCAGCCAGAGGCATCGCAGCCTCCTCCTCCCGTAGGTACATCTTCTCGCCGCCGCCGTCATCATCCCGTGCCAGACTACACAGAAGAGGACCTCCGTCGCTCCCTAGACCAGCAGGCACAAATACTCACGATGCTGCAGCAGCAGAATCAGGGAGCTGACCAGTTCGAAGCTTGGCACCGGACTCAAATGCAACAACTTCACGCCGGCCAAGCTACGATCACTGAGAGCCTAGCGAATCTGACCCTGCAGGTCGAAGGACTCCGAGACACCGTCTACCACACCGAAGCTATGAGCTATGAGGACAGAGTAGCCCTTGATAGAGCCAGAGGACGCCAGCACGGACGTGACAGAGGCCGAGACTAGATTTCCCTTTATTTTCCTTCATTGTTTACTATATTTCAGTTATTTGTATTTTCATTTTCAGTTGTATCTCCCTCTCGCATGCTTCAAGAATCAGTGAGGACACTGATCGAGATAGTGTAGGAGCAGAGCCTTATTTCCATTCCACTGTACTCTGAATTTCCTTTATTTCCTTTATTTCCATTTCACTGCACTTTGAATTCTCGTAATTTCTATTTTTACACTTTCTATTTCTAGCAAATAAAGCTCGTCTATATATTTTTCACGTTACGCAAACAACCCCCACATTATTCAACGTAAACAAAAATTTTAGTTCGTTCCTCAAAAGCAAAAGCACCACGAGAATGCACCTGAGTTCAAACCATGTTTTGAAACTCCGAGGAAACGACAGTTCTAACAAAACCAGTATCGTCCAGACACCTTAGATCTCTAGTTTATGCGAGTCGGTTTCACCACCTACGTGTACCAAAGTCTCAAGTGTCTACGCAAACCCAACCCCAATTAGTTTATACTAGCAGTCAGCACCATCCTAAAAACACTTCTAAGCAAATGACCGATGCAAATAAGTGTATGATCTCCAAAAAGATGAAAAATCATGAAAAGAGAGCTAAAAAGCCCAAAAATATAAGATATGTTTCCTTCTAAGTTAGGTGCTCCTCACCCGAGCATTTAGCCCAACGGCACGAAAAACTCATTGAAAATCAATGACATAAAATTATGATCAATGAAGAAGATCAAAAACAGAAATGAGATCATATTCACTAACAGGTCGACTTGCCATGAAAGTGTGCGGACAACGGGCTTAATGTGATTGCGCTAGAACAAACAGGGTGAACTTGCCACGAGAACCTTGACGCCAAGATACAGTAGCATGACTGAGACCGATTTGCATAAAAAGGAGACCTCCGAAGACTTGTAGTCCAGTGTCGTCATGATACTCATCTTGTTCCTACCAAGAATCCCGGTTTTTTCAAACTCTGCGAACGAAGAAGTTGCCTCGTGCTTGCCGACTTTTCCATGTTTTACTTGAGGACAAGCAAAGATTCAAGCTTAGGGGAGTTTGATAACACGAAATCATATAGATATTTTCATGCATAATTCAACTAAAATCTAACCGTTTTCGATCCGATTTCGGGTTATTTCCGTGTATTTGTCTGATGTTTTGCAGGTATTCAACGATCACGTCTAAACAAGGCAACATGAAGAAAAGAAGCAATCTCAGATGAAATATGGATGAAAAAGGAGTGAAAATACAATGAAAAGCGCAGCAAGCTGTTTTTGCTGATGTGACGACCGTCACACGGGTGATGACCGTCACACCTTGTGACGACCGTCATGCAGGCAAAAACGCCCCACTCAGATTACACGTCAAAAGAGCAGTTCTAATTCCCACAGAGTGGACCACTACTCCCTAAATTATCTGCCTCAAGGTCCATCATCCTCAGAGATAACCGTTGGGATTCCACTTCTATAAAAAGGGAAGCAGAGGACTTCAGAAAAGGAGCTGCATTCATACCACGAAGTGCTGCCGAATTTACTTTCCAGAGCAATTACTTTTCAGTTTTATTTGTATTCATTTCTCTTTACCTTTCCTTATTCCCATTTCTGCTCTTCTGTAATTTCTATTGTACTGTACGATCAAATTGGCACTAAAGACCAGAATCCTGCCAACATCTGTGGAGGATCTGCCCAAAGGCCAATTGGCATATTTACAGGTTTTCATTTTGATCGACTTCAGTCTTATTATAATGCAAATTATTATTTATTATTCTTATTTATATTTTGTTTTTCCCAATTCCATGTCTAACTAAACTTAGGTAATCGATATGTAGTAATAATTCGAATGGGATTTGATAACAATTGGTTGAAAACTTTCTTTTCACAAAAGTAATCTATGGTCTGAGTGTTTAAAATTGATTCACTGAATAAACTTCGTCGCGAAAGCGAGAACTTATTTAAAAGTAGTTTTGCCACGAAAGTGGGAAATTAATTAAGATACGAACCAACAAGCGAAAGCTGCGGTAAGGTCAGATAGTAAACACTAGGCATTTGTTTTAATAACAGCGAAAGCACTTTAAAACGAATTAGAACTTAGAGATTTCCAAAAAATAATTTTAACCCCGAACGGAATACGAAAGTGTACGTTTGGCCCTTAGGATTATGATTAGTGTCAATAACCATCGTGAGGCGAGAGTTTTCAAATCTCCATTTTCTGCTTGAATAAACTTTGAAAATTATTTCATACACCATAACTTATCAAATCCCTGAAGAACACAATTACTACGTATCGATTTAATCAATTATAATCTAAATAGTATTCTTAGTTCCCTTTTAGTGACAATCTTATTCCCTTAAACATATCCTACCTAGCTAAACATAGTAACTCCCGAGAACACTAGTTTGATTACGAGTCCCTGTGGGATCGATATCTATTATTACTACGCGATAGACTGTGCACTTGCAGTTAGTTGTATTAGACATAGAAAGTCGCGATCAGAGGTCCTTCAGCCATGTTTGATTCTTCTTCGGATTTGGGAATGGGAGTGAGAGGATCGGGAATGTTATGTTTGAGTTGGTACTCAATGATTCGGCTTCTTAAATGTAAGAAGCGTTCTAGTTCTGCGACTGAAGGTTTCAAGATATCGCCTTGTGAGCGATTACTTGGCATACAATCGACAGCACTAGTAAAGGAAAAATGAAAATTGTTAACCTAGTCTATACGGCGTAACAAAAGGTTACACTATTGACTAAACGGGTCCCCGGCAACGGCGCCAAAAACTTGATCACGACTTTCTATGTCTAATACAACCTAACTGCAAGTGCACAGTCTATCGCGTAGTAATAATAGATATCGATCCCACAGGGACTCGTAATCAAACTAGTGTTCTCGGGAGTTACTATGTTTAGCTAGGTAGGATATGTTTAAGGGAATAAGATTGTCACTAAAAGGGAAACTAAGACGGTTACTTAGATTATAATTGATTGAATCGATATGCAGTAATTGTGTTCTTCAGGGATTTGACAAGTTACCGGTGTATGAAACAGTTTTCAGAGTTTATTTAAGCAGAAAATAGTGATTTAAAGACTCTCGCCTCACGATGGTTATTGACGCTAATCATAATTCTAAGGGCCAAACGTACACTTTCGTATCCCATTCGAGGTTAAAATTATTTTTTGGAAATCTCTAAGTTCTAATTCATTTTAAAGTGCTTTCGCTGTTATTAAAATGAATGACTAGTGTTTACTATCTGATCTTACCGCAGCTTTCGCTTGTTGGTTCGTATCTTAATTAATTTCCCACTTTCGTGGCAAAACTACTTTTAAATAAGTTCTCGCTTTCGCGACGAAGTTTATTCAGTAAATCAATTTTAAACACTCAGACCATAAATTACTTTTTTGAAAAGAAAGTTTTTCACCGGTTGTTGTCAAATTCCCATTCGAATTATTACTACATATCGATTACTTAAATTTAGCTAGACATGGATTTGGGAAAGATAAAACATAAATAAAAACAATAAATAATAATTTGCATTATAATTAAAACTGGAATTACGATTGAAATGAGAAACTTGTAAATATTCCAATTGGCCTTTGGGCAGATCCTCCACAGATGTTGGCAGGATTCTGGTCTTTATGCCAATTTGATCGTACAATAAAAGTAGAAATTACAGAAGAATGAAAATGGAATGCAGGAAAAGTAAAGAGAAACAAATAAGAATATTAAACTGGAAAGGTATGCTCTGGAAATAAATTTGGCAGCACTTCGTTGTATGAATGCGGCTCCCTTTCTGAGGTCCCCTTCTTCCCCTTTTATAGAGATGGAATTCTAACGGTTACTGCTGGAGAGAGTGGACTTTGAGGCAGAAAAATAAGGGAGTAGTGGTCCACTATTTGGGACTTGGAACTGCTTCTTTAACGTGTAATTGAAGTGGGGCGTTTTTGCCTGCATGACGGTCGTCACAAGGTGTGACGGTCGTCACCCGTGTGACGGTCGTCATGGAGCTGTGACGGTCGTCACATCAGCAAAAACAACCTTCTGCGCTTTTCATGATGTTTTCACTCCTTTTTCGTCCATATTTCATCTGAGATTGCTTCTTTTCTTCATGTTGCCTTGTTTAGACGTGATCGTTGAATACCTGCAAAACATCAGACAAATAACACGGAAACAACCCGAAATCGGATCGAAAACGGTTAAACTTTAGTTGAATTATGCATCAACATATATATACGATTTCGTGTTATCACCTGACTCCTACGAGCTATGCTCAATTTAACATTGGCATTACAAATTAAATTCATATCCTAACTAGTGATTTCTATCACGACTTATAGAGATACCCTTTTTCAAAATCAAAAATCTCAAGACAAATATATTGTTGCATTGGTAGTTTCAGAATTAGCATTTCACGCGTGTTGATTTTGCCTAATATCTTAGAAACTTACATATAGACTGTGACAGCAAAGCTTGAAGATCCTGCTAAGCAGGGGCAGTTGGCTTCCGAGTCATTTATTGATGCAAGCCTGACTTTCTTAAGAGCTACTTCTTGAAGACTCACTCATGACACCATCAATCTGAGCCAGTTACGTCGAGATCTGACGAATCTCTCCAAGAGTTTGAAAACAGTGGGGCAATCGGACTCCGTGTTTCTCTGTAGAATCCTCTTGAGATGAATTTCTCACAACGCATGTACTATGGGGCCTGAGATTTTCAAAATGGTGATTACTATAAAGCCCATTGAGATCAAAGTTAGCTTTACAACATTCTTCATGCACCCGATGGATTTCACTCCCGACGGTCTTCATTCTCCCCTGTAAATCTCATCGTTGCAGAAGTACATCTACACCATTGACATAGTCTCCAGAGAGACTATAAGCTGACATAGTCCTCAACGAGACTATAAGCTGACAACATTATGGACCGAGCCGGTAATCTCCAAGATTACAGAGATCATACCAGCATCTTCTCAGTGATAGTCCCCAGCGAGACTTTAAGCTGTCCACACTTTTGGGATCCATCCGATAAATCCCCAGTGACCCTCAAGACTGTAGGGATGTCCCCGGTATCCTCCAAGTTATATATGTTCTTAAAGACCAATTCTCAGTGGAAGCATCTGTTCCTCAGTGAAATTGCATTACCTTTCTCAGGAATATTCCCCAGGAGATTCCCATATTCTCCCCAAGAGGTCAAGATACCTTCCTCAGGAATGTCTGTTGATTTCTCCCCAGTGAGTCTGACGAACCCTCCTCAAGGAATTTTGATTTTTTATCCCCCAGTTGGATATACCTTTTCCCCAGGAAGCCGAGGTATTATTCCCAGGAAGTTGCTACACTATCTCCAAAAAGCTACCTAGCTCCACATCTTCCCCACGGAGCGGATATTTATTTTATCCCCGGAAGTCTCTGATCCTAAGAGTTCTTTGGTTGATAATGGTTCATGATGGCAATCCTCACGTGAAGTCATGACATCATATCCTCGTGCAGAGGCCATGGATCCCCAGTTGAAGTCATGATATCATACTCTCCAGTGAAGTAGTATCATATCCCCATGTGGAAGTCATGATATTTTCTCCCTAGGGAAGCTGGAATTTTTTAAGCAAGATTTGGTTCTATGATCAACTCTTCTTATCCCTCGATAGATGTACTATTGCAGAGGTCGTCGGGTATTCCTGTCGAGATGTTTATTTCATCTCATATCTCCTCTCTCATCTGTTTTGTCAGCATATGCATGAGCCTAAGCATCGCATACTCATTGCATGACATTTTCATACACATTACCATACACATTAGTGTACACTTTGGCAAACGCATTAGCATCTACATTGTTTGGCTATTTGTTGTTACCGCCGAGTAACTGGGTTTGTTCGTTCTCTCCAAGTAGATCGTCAGCCCTAAGCATAAAATACCTACTTGTTTCCAGTTTCCCCACAGAGTTCAACCATCGTGGACGATGGTTATTTCCGTTACCTTTCCGCGTTAGGATAAGGTAGTCCCCATTCGAGTTCGTTTTCTCAATGGAGTTTTGTTTATCCGTTCTTTCTAGCCCAATTCTAGATCGAACTTCAGTCCCGTCGGTCACTGAACCTACCTGGATGTGCATTTATTTTGCACTATCTTTCAAGGAAAGCATTTACAATCCTTTGCAGATATGCGACAATTCTCGCCTGAGAAGCTTATCACTACATTGCACAACAGACAAGCAACAATTCCCAGCAGAGGAGCTTATCACCTACCTTACACTTTAAATTACACTCTACAATTGATCTTCTCGTATAAGAAGCTCATCACAACAACTTTCTTTGCAATTTACATTACACGTTACCACCTCTACAAGAAGTTCTCACCCGAGAAGCTTATTATTGCCACTCTTGCAAATAAGCGGTATTTCTCGCCTGAGAAGCTTATCATATCTTCGTTATGACTTGCAGCTAATGGCCATATCCATTGAGCAGCTGGTTTACATTTCCTTTTCATCTTGAAGAGTGGGGAGGTTTGGGTTGAATCATGTTCAGGAGAGCACAAAATCTTGAAATATGAAGAAGTTCGTTTTATCCTTTAGTAAAAGAAGGAGTTGAATCATATTCAGGAGAGCACAAAATCTTGAAATATGAAGAAGTTTGTTTTATCCTTTAGTAAAAGAAGGAGCTGAATCAGGAGAGCACAAAATCTTGAAGTATGAGGAAGTTCATTTTATCCTTTAGTAAAAGAAGGAGCTGAATCGTATTAAGGAGAGCACAAAATCTTGAAGTATGAGGAAGTTTGTTTTATCCTTTAGTAAAAGAAGGAGTTGAATCGTATTTAGGAGAGCACAAAATCTTGAAGCATGAGGAAGTTCATTTTATGCTTTAGTAAAAGAAGGAGCTGAATCGTATTCAGGAGAGCACAAAATCTTGAAGTATGAGAAAGTTCATTTTATCCTTTAGTAAAAGAAGGAGCTGAATCGTATTCTGGAGAGCACAAAATCTTGAAGTATGAGGAAGTTCATTTTACCCGATGAGCGACAGTCCCTCCAGTGGAGCTTATCAATCAATTATTCATCTATTACCCACAAATAAGCAACAATATCTTTATTTGAGAGCTTATCCAGTTTGACATATAAGTCCCTTCCGACGATAAGTGGCAGTTCTCTCTCGAGAAAGCTTATCAGAGCGTTTCCCATTAAAGTCCGTTTATTTTGGCATACAACTGGTTTTACCCTGTATATTTTCCCCGGATTCCTAAATTTCGTTTGATCCCGTCACGAGGGAGAGTTTGCAGAAGCTTGGATGTTATTCTTTGCTCAATGCTCCAGCATCTTGTTAATCGTTCCTACAGTCGTGCAGATCAAGTTTTACTTTTACCCTAGAGTATCAGCCGGTCACGCCTGAAACTGTTGAACATTTACTCTTAGATATTCCCCATTGGAGGCCGTCTCATTAGTGTCATCTCCATTGTGGATCTCGTTCTTACCATTCTTTTTTCTAAAAGTTATAATTGGTCGTGTTTGCACCAGCTAACCATCACTTTAGAATTCCCTAGTGCGTCATAGTCCCCAGTGTGGTTCGTCCGTCGTGTCTGTCCCCTGTGTCTTCATGTCGTCTACATCATTGCATTTATCATTCTCATCATACGCATCATATTAAAGTCATGGCATTGTCAACATCGTAGTTGTTTTGTTTTGTCCATAGCATTGCGTATCACTGCGGCTAAGGGCAAAATTTTCGGTTATCTGTATTTAAATTCCTCCACCGTGATTCCTCGAGTCTCTGCTACTCATATCATCCGGTGAAGCTATTTAAATAGGGGCAACTGTAGTACCTCAAATTTTATCCTACCTTTACAGGGTTTCTAGTGCCACTTTATTTTGAATGAATAAAATAGCATAATTGGCAAGAGACCGTGTGTAAGGAGTTGTGAGTGTGAGAGGTCGAGAGTTCGAATCCCACCTTCTTCACTTTTTGTTTTGTTTCTTTTATTTTTAGTCTAACTTTTCTATTTTCATAAAAAAAAAATAGTTTTTTTATTATTTAATTATTATTTTCCTATTTTATTTAAATTATTTTTTAAAAAATATTATTTTTTTCATTTTTTTCCATATTATTCATAAAAACATCCAAAAATCATAAAATTAAAAATATTAGAAAATATTTTATTCTTTTTATAATATTTTTAATGTTTAGTATAAATAAATAGAATTTTAAGTTTATTTTAATTTGTTTAAATTTTATTTTGTTTTGACTAATTATTTAAGTTGGGCTTTAAAGTGGGCATTAGGTTAGAGTTAACCCTAATTTGTTACCTATATAAACACGAGTTGCATTTGAGAAAAGGGAGGGAAGAAGAAAAGGAAAAGAGACCGAAAGAGCTGAGGAGGAGTTTTGAAGAAGAGAAGGTTCAGAAGATCAACAAGAATCATCATCACCTTCCTTCATTAAGCATCATCATCAACAAATCCCAACCGCTAACGAGGTGAGCATTTAATTTTAAACATAACAGGATTCCTGGGTTTCATTTTTCAGGTTTCAGCAAGACAAAGAGGGAGAGATAAGAGGCAAAGAAGAAAGAAGAGAAAGGCTTCGAAAATCGCCAATGGCCGTGGGAGCCACCGCCGTTTAGGAAGAAGAAGAAGGGAAAAGGTTTTTTCCCAAACCCTAAAAAGAAGAGAAATGGTTTTTTCCCAAACCCTAAGAACAACACAAAACAACCATCCACCTATCCTCACTCCCTTTATTTCTATGTTATCATATTATTATATTATCTTATTACTTCTTTCTTTTCTTTTTTTTAAACTGTAATTAGTAATCACATTATATTTTAATTTATTACTAACACTTCTTTTATTTTTAAAACCCAAAGCCAAAATTAAAACCTTTTTTTGGAAAAAACCATTTCTTTTTTTTTTAATTAAGAACCATTTTTTTTAAGACACAATTTTCTTAATCAAAACAAAATTTCAAAAAAGTTAAAACATATTTTATTACAACAAAAATTAAAAACAAACTCTTTTTCATCAAAAATCGTAAAATTAAAACTTAATTTTCCCGCCGTACTCTGTTTTAGGGTTTCCCGCCGTGGAATCCCTAATTTAACCCTAATTTTCAACTCAACAATTCAACGTAGAAATAGGAGTTTCAAAACTCCACGTAAGCGTTTCCTTAAAAAATGCTTACTCCCCATTGAAACCTTGACCACAGTTAAGAAGTTTCTAACCTCCCTTTCGAGGGGAACTATGATTACTCTGATTCCATTCCCTATCCAAGATACGTAGGCTCAAGATGCAATGTCTTGCCAAGTAAACTTAGGACTAACCCTTAGGTCTTTTAAGTCACTTTATCCCTTAGCTCAGTATATACTTAAAGCAGATAATAAAATAAAATCGCATACAATAAACAAAAGGTTCCTGTAGAGTACTACATAAGTTTAGGATGCTAGTACCTTCCCTAAGTTTAACCAACCGCTTACCTAGATCTCTCCCCGCATTGTGTTTACGATGCAAAAATAGGTTTTCCCTCTTTTGACCTTTTCCTTTGGATAAATCAAAGGGCGGTTGTGAATCAAGAATTGTGATTCAAACTAATTAATAGTTTGGTATCCTATTTCCATCGCAACAGAACCAATTGATGTTTGTCCTGGAGCGGATTGGTTGAAATCAAACCATGTGTTTACCAACCGTTTGGATGATGGTGTGGTGTGTTGCTGATTATGAAAGCTCAGGAAATGTCAAATGTATGTTTTTTCTGACACTGAAGATGTTGTGGATTCGAGATTCATGTATGCCGGCTAAGTTGGGATGTCTTTAGGGAGAACGGTCAGGTATTGTTGATGTTGGATTTTCGAAGATTAGATAGTGGTGTGATGGGTAGTGTTATTCCAATGGTGTGTGATCCCTGATGTTTTCTTGAAAGATATTTGTGACTTGTCTTCAGACCGTGATGTCAAGTTCGACGAAGGTAAGTGTTTTTTTTTCATCCGCTATGCAGGTAGAAGGATTCTTGGGAGGTGGGATTTGTGCGGAAAGGCTAGACCTTGTTGTTTCTTCTATGAAGGGAGAAATGGTTATAGAAACTCCTGCTAAGTGATTGGTGACTATTTCTCTGGTTTGTTTGAATTGCCCGCTGTCAATCTTTGATAGAGACTTTGGTGTTGATGTTATTTGTTTGCCGTTGGGAAATCTTGATGTTATCTTTGGAATGAACTGGTTGGAGTTCAATCATGTTCATATAAGTTGTTATAAAGTTGGTGCAGTTTCTTGCTCATGATAATGAGAAAGAAGCTGGTTTTCTTATATGTTAGAGGGTTGAAAGAGATTTTAGAAGAGGGAGCTCAGATGCTTGTGTTGTTGCGTCCTTGTTTGTGGAAAGTCGATCAGTGATTGGTGAGTTGTAGGTGGTGCGCGAATTCCCAGAGATTTTTCCAGATGATATTTCAGATGTGCCGTCAGAGAGAGAAATGGAGTTTGCTATTGATCTTATCCCTGGTATCAGACCTATTTCTATGGCATCATACAGGATGTCAACATCGAGTTAACAGAGTTTAAGAAGCAATTAAAAGAGTTGTTGGAAAAGGAATTTGTGAGACCAAGTCTGTCGCCTTGGGGAGCTCTGGTGTTGTTGGTAAAGAAAAATGATGGTAGTATGAGGTTGTGTATAGACTACAGACAATTGAATAAAGTGGTGATTAATGATAAGTATCCACTTCCAAGAATAGATGACTTGATGGATTATTTGGTGGGTGCTCATGTGTTTATTAAAATGGACTTGAGGTCGGGTGATCATCAAGTTAGAGTGAAGGATGAGGATATTCAGAAGACTAGTTTGAGTACTCGGTATGGACATTATGAGTGTTTGGTGATGTCGTTCGGAGTTTCTAATGCACATGGTGTATTCATGGAGTATATGAATCAAATATTTCGTACTTACTTAGATCAATTGTGGTGGTCTTCATTGATGACATTCTGATATATTCTAAGTCAGAAGAGGAACATGCTGAACATTTGCAGATGGTGTTGCAAGTGTTGAAAGAGAATAAGCTTTATGATAAATTGTCAATGTGTGAATTCTGGTTGAAAGAGGTAAGTTTTCTTGGTCATGTTATTTTAGGCGATGATATTGATGCGGATCCATCCAAGGTAGATGCAGTTCTACAATGGGAGGCTCCAAAGTAGGTGACTGGGAGTAGAAGCTTTTTGGGCTTAGCTGGTTATTATCGTAGGTTTACTAAAGGATTTTCTAAGTTGGCACTTCCGTTGACTCAGTTTACTTGAAAAGGTAAATCTTTTGTGTGTGATATTCACTATGAGAAGAATTTCATTGAGTTGAAGAAGAGGTTGACTACAGCTCCAGTTTTGATTCTACCTGAACCTAATGGACCAGTTGTGGTGTATTCTGATGCGTCCTTGATGGGTTTAGGTGGTGTGTTGATGCAAGATGGAAAGGTTGTGGCTTATGCTTCATGATAACTGAGAGTTTATGAAATGAATTATCCTACTCGTGATTTAGAGTTAGTTGCAGTGGTTTATGTGTTGAAGATTTGAAGACATTATCTCTATGGTTTTAGATTTGAGGTTTATAGTGATCATAAGAGCTTGAAGTATCTGTTTGATCAGAAGGAGTTGAATATGATATAGAGGAAATGCTTGGAATTTTTGAAAGATTATGACTTTGGCTTGAATTATCATCCTAGTAAAGCTAATGTCGTGGTTGATGCGTTAAGTCAGAAGTCCCTGCATATGTCTGCTATGATGGTTAGAGAGTTGGAATTGATTGAGCAGTTCAGAGACTCGAGCTTGGTCTGTGAGCTGACACCGTAGAGTGTGATGTTGGGTATGTTAAAGATCAACAGTGATTTTCTTAATAATATTATAGAGATTCGGGAGTTGGATGTGAAGTTGATGGACTTGATGATTGGAAGTAATTAGACTGAGGTTAGTGACTTCAAAGTGGATGAGCAAGGTGAGCTGAGATTCTGTGATAGAATCTGTATTCCTCATGATTCTGAATTGAAAAATACGATTTTGGAAGAAAGTCATAGAAGTAGCTTGAGTATTCATCCAGAAGCTACAAAGATGTATCAAGATCTGAAGAAGATATTTTGGTGACTTGGATTGAAGCGGAATGTGGCTCAATTTGTGTATGCTTGCTTGACTTGTCAGAAGTCAGAAATGAAACATCAGAAACTTGCTGGTTTGATGCAACTTCTGAATATTCTAGAGTGGAAATGGGACAACATTTCGATAGTAGATTGTAGATATCTAAGGTTCAATTCCAGATTTTGGGAGAGTTTGCAAGAGGCTTTGGGCTCGAAGCTGAGGTTGAGTTCAACTTATTATCCACAAACGAATGGTCATACGGAAAGGATTATACAGTCTTTGGAGGATTTGTTTGGGGCTTGTGTTCTTGAACAAGGAGGTGCTTGGAAGTTGGAGAGCAGGATGCATGAAGCGTATCCTGAGTTATTTGTATCAGGTAACTTTTTAGGACGAAAATATTTTAAGTGGGGAAGAGTTGTAACGCCCCATTTTATTTTAATTAATTGAAATTATCGGATGTTATGTATATGTATGTGATTATGCGTGTTTTGTTGTATTTGGGATACCCTTGGTTTGGGGTAGTATCTTTAAGATTAGACCTTGAGAAAATGGTTAGGGATGTGTGACCATCTACATAGAGATGGGTGGTGTGGTTAGTAACTAATTAGTAATATTAGTTAGTAATTATTTATTTAGATGATAGTAGGTGAATATTATTTAAATTAGATAATTAGTATTATTACTATTATTTGTTATTATTTATTTGGGAAATAATAATGATGATAATAATAATAATAATAATAATAATAATAATAATAATAATAATAATATTAAGGTGAAAATAAGATTAAGGGGCAGAATTGACAATTGGGAGAATGTTAAGGACATAATAGAGAGTTAGAGGAGTAAGTGATGGCACAAGAGGCAAACCATAGAAAGGGTCCTAGGGTTTAACATGTAAAACAAGGAAAGAGAAGTCATTTTGTAGAATCGTGATATTTTAAAACAACGTAAGAAAGGTTAGAGTTGAAGAAGAAGAAGAGGGAACCACCATTTGTGAATGTTTAGAAAGCTCAATCAATTACAAGGTAAAGGTAGGGTTCTAATTTTCTAAGGGATATTATGATAAGTAGTGGGTAATTGGTGTCAATTATGAATGATTTGAGGAAGGGTAGATTTAGGGTTCAGATTGTATAATGATTCCATGATGTTTGTATGATATTAGGACCTCTAAAAAGGTGTTGTAGGTGAAGGGGAGAAAAACACTTAGAAGGGGGGTTGAATAAGGGTTTTGAAATAATTATGGCAATAAAAACAACACAGTATTTTTATCCTGGTTCGTTGAACTCAACTAATCCATTCCACTCTACCAAGGTGATTTTCCTTTCTCAACAAGGACTTAATCCACTATATTCAAACAGATTACAGTGTCAACCACTAAGAACAACTGTCTTAGTCTTCTCAAGAAATCCTGACCACAACTTGGTCTTCTTAAGGAACTTTTTACAAATAAATGAAAACTAACAAGTTTTTAAGTTGCTTCTAAAAAGCTATATCACAACTGTGATTTTTACACTTAGATTAAGAACGAATAAAACTATTCAACTTATGAAAAATATTGTATGAGAGCTTGAGAGTAGTTTTCAATTTGATTTCTCAATAATCCGTCAACTTTGAAATGTTTTTGAAGACATCCTTTTATAGAGCAGAAATTCCAAAGCTTGAAGACTGTGCGTAGCAGAATATCTGTAGCCTTTTTGTCTTCTATTGACTTTAGCTTTCCCAGAAGAGGAATGTTCAGACAAATCCCTTTTGTCTGATTTCCTGTGCCATACATGAATAAGGAAAGAGTCGTTATGAATATGCCAACAGATATATCTTTGAATAATATTTTCTTCAACAAGCTTTTGTCTCAAAGTTATCAATATCAGAGTCTTGATGTTATCAGAGTTTTGCAGCCAAAGTGCTTCAGCGTGAATATCAATCAGAGCGGAGTTTGAATAACAGAGCCTTTGTACTTGCAGCTTAAAGTACTTTTAGAGTCTTCTGAAACAATGCTTGAAACTTTTCATACAAATTCTTCAACTACGCTTCAGAGTCTTCTGCAACTTCTGCTTCAGAGTCTCTTCTGGTAGCGCTCAGAGTCTTCTGATGACTTGCTTCTGATGCTTCAAAGCTCTGCGTAGAGTAATATTCATATGCATTTTTGCTTCCATAAGAATATTTATTTTAATATCTGAAACAAAAACACTTGAACAAAATTAGAGTATATATTTTCTTAATACAAAATTTCATTAGAGTTATCATCAAAACATAGAGATATATTTAAACACCAATATGTGTTCTAACAATCTCCCCCTTTTTGATGATGACAAAAACATAGGAAATTTTGTTCAATAAAAGGATAAATATATAACTCCCTCTGAGATAAAGAATCTCCCTCTGAAATGAATACTCTAATAGAAGAAAATACTTCCCTTTTTGCATGAGTATACTTTTCAGATTAAGAGTCTGGTTAGAATCCTGGTTAGAATATATTTTCCAGAATCAGATCTTGATTTACTTTCCAGAATCAGAGCTTGATTTACTTTCCAGAATCAGAGCCTGGTAATCAGAACCTGGTTTGAATTAAGTTCTGGTTTGGGGATTCTCAGGGTAACTTCAATGAATTTTGTCAGATGACACGTTATAGTTCTGAAAGACTAAAATTCAATGTTAGTTATAATTTATTATGTCTGAATTCCATCTTAGTAACTGTTTATTTTTGAACAAACAAAATTTCTTTTTCTCCCCCTTTTTGTCATAATCAAAAAGAAAAAACTTTTAAGACAAAAAATAAAAACAGAGAAAAATAACAAGATAAAACAAGTAGAAACAGAAACCGAACATAGTCATTGATTAAACACAATATTCAAAGGATAACAAAACAACATTAACAACAAAAACATCAAATAGATGCACAAACATAACAGAAAATAAACTAAGGTTGGCGAGAGGCTATCATCTTCAGAAGGTCTGTAATCTGAGCAGTAAATTCCTCTTGTCTAGTCATCCAAGTTTTAATCTCATCTGTTGTTTGTTCTTGATTGACCATCCATGTTCTAATCTCTTTGTTGCTGGCTTCTAGTAGAGCAAAATTTTCTTCTAAATCTGGATTTTCTGTCTTGATTTCAGAAGAGGCAGGAGCAGATGCAGATGTTGGAGCACTATCAGTGACCATAACAGATGCAGATGCAGTCTCTTGAATCACAAAATTAGATGCTGGTTCCAGAATCATCAGAGCTGACTGATTAGGCACAAGAGTTTCTTCAGCAGCAGCCGCTTCTGGAGGAGTATCTTCAGACATAGGTTCTACAGCAGGTGCATTTTCTAGAAGAAGAACTGGAGATCTACTCATGTTCAGAAGAGTCTGTCTGATAACTCCAACAAATTTCACCTTTGCAACATCAAAGCAAATGGTGCGAAGATTTGAAGCTACAGAGTTGAACCTTGAGATGAATCTGTTCCAAGTGGCTTCAAAAGCATCTGGATTCACACTAGACAAGCATTCCTTCTTTACAGAAGATATCCACATATTCAGTTCCTTCTTAAATCCATCAAATAATGTACTAACATCCATTCTAGGTTTTGGTTTCAGGAAGTTTTCTAGAGATGGTGTTTTGGGTTGTTCTGATGGGGTTGGTATTGTAAAGGTTGGGATAATGAACATAGGACGAGAGAAAGATGGAAAATATGTTTGGCCAGATGATTCAGCGATATCTTGACGTTTTGGATAAAAGTGTTTAAGTTTGAGTCCAGAGGGAAGGTCATCAGATGGTAAAGGTTTTAAAGAAGCAAAAGAAACAAAATCAGATGATCTTGGTTCATAGCCACGGAGTGAGGGGGTGATTTTACTTCTCGGGGTACATCAGATTCAGTAGAATCAGATGATGCAGAAGAATGATAAGATGTGGAAGAAACATCAAACATAATTTTCAAAGGTTGAATATCAAGAACTTCAGAATCAGATATGAATGATTCAGAAGGTTGATGTTGTTCTGGTTGAGGAACAGAGTGAATGGGTTGTTCTGGTTGTGGTTCAGTAGTTTTTGGTTTTGGTGGGGGAATATTAGAAGTTTGTTGTGGTGCAGAGGTTTGTTTGTCAGAGGGGGGAATAACAGATGGTTGTTTTTCAGATGGAGTTGGTTGTTGTTGGGGTGTAGAAGGAGCTGTTTTAGAAGTTTTCTTTGGTTTAGGTATAGAAGGAGATGGTTGAGATTGTTTTGGTTCAGATGGAATTGGTTCATGAGGAGGAGAAGGTAAAGGTATGGGTTCATAGACAGGGGTATCAGATGTTAGTACCTCTTTGACAGTTTCTAAAATTGAATCTAAACTGGCCTCAGGAGGATTAGCTTTTTGCTTCTTGACTCTCTTAGGTTTAACAGAAGCTGCTTCTCCAGAAGCCTTCCTCTTGGGTTTTAAAGATCCTTCTTCAAAAACTTTCCTCTTCTTCTTGTGTCTTGCACCATAAAGATCTGGTTCAGGTTCGCCTGCTTTCTGAATCAGATGTTCTGGTAAAGGAGTTCTATCTGCCAGACACATTGCTATGTACTTCAGAATAATCTCCCTAGGTTCATTAGCGTAGAAAAGAGGAAAATCTTCCAAAGGTATCCTTCTTTTGCTGACCTCTTCAGAGTTTATTTGTTTAGGTGCAGAAGTGAGTTCTTCTACAACTTTCATCCTCTGAAGACTTTTCCCATTCAGAGCTTTTCCAACTACATAAGCTAATTCTTCCTTCAATCCTGCTTCTATCAGATGTCCAACCAGACCATTCTCATTCAGAATGTCTGAAATGAGTCTTCCCATTGGAATCCAATTCCTCATCTTCTGATGTTTAGTTCTAACTTCTTCCCTTGATTGTTTCACGTGAGTCCATAAATGATTGAAAAGTAGATAAGGTAGATCCACTTTTATGCTCTGACTCAGACAGTACATGAAGTACATCTGATCAGTATTTACATAATCAGGAGAGTTTGAAGACTTCCTGTGATGAATGCAACCCATAAAGATCTTAGCCTAGATCCTGTAGTTTGGCTTGAGATCTTTCACTTTGTTAGAAGCTTCTCCAGATGAGCAAACTTCACTATAAACTTCAGTCATATCAACATGCCCAGCTGGCAGATTTGTAACACCGTCAGTTTCTTCATAACCTATGAGCTTCCTAATCAGATCCTCAGTTATGATGATTTCCTTACCCATAACATATGAAACAATGAACTTAGGGTATGTGATAGCATGGATCCAAAATTCCTTCACCAAACATGGATAAACTGGTCCCATCAGCCTATCAAAGAACTTTGTCCAATATTGAGCATCAACAATGGGACGAAGATCAAACCCATTTTCAGCAATTGATTCAAAGTTTACAATTGATTCACACAATACTTCAAGTTTATCAACTGGTGTGAGTAGAGTTCTAACCGGTTCTTTGAAAGCAACAACACCCATGTTAGAGGATGAGACAACAGCCATAGATGATTGAAACTGAGCAGAAGTTGATGAAGAAGTAGCCATTGTTGTTCTTGAGAGAGATTTAGGGTTACGAACGGTTTTGGGTTTGGGAGAGAGATAAAAGCAATGAAACAAACAGAAATGCATACAAGAGTGTGAGAGAGTGAAAAGTGTGAGAAGTGAAGTGTTGTGGTATTTATAGAAGAAATTAGGGCACACAAGAGTCACATGTTCAGACATTTACACTTAGCATTTAATAAAAAGAATATAATCATTTCAAGCAATTAATGATTCTGACAATTTGGAGGGAAAGCGAGAAACTCAATATTCAAAAACAGTACCTCAAATGTCATTTCAGTAATGTGCACTCCACCTTTTCAGATTTAGAGTTACACGTGTTTGCTTGCATGTGCTTCTGAAACTTCTTTGAGAAATGAAACGTTAGCCAACGTTCAGATCCTCTGAGGCTTGTTAGATTAGATTTGCACACAATAAGTAAAATAATAAATAATAAATAAATAGATGTAATACTTCAGAGTTAAAACATTTTCATCTGAGAAAATTTTCTTTTGACAAACATTTTATTCTGGACAGAAATCCATACTTATATTTTTCAGAATAAATATTTAAATCTATCTTCAGCAAGGGGTTTTGTAAATATATCAGCCCATTGATGGTCTGTATCAATAAAGTTTAAACTGATAATTCCCTTCTGAACATAGTCTATGATGAAGTGATGTTTTATCTCTATATGATTTGCCTTAGAGTGTAAAATAGAATTTTTAGACAATCATATAGCAGAAGTATTATCAAAGAAGATTGAAATGTTACTCTCATGAATCTGATAGTCTTCTAGTTGACTCTTCATCCAGAGCGTCTGAGTGCTACAACCAGCAGCAGTAATGTATTCTGCTTCTGTTGTTGAAAGCGCAATTGTGAGTTGCTTCTTGCTGAACCAAGAGATCAGATGACTTCCAAGAAGCTGACAGCTTCCAGAAGTACTCTTACGCTCTACTCTGTCTCCAGCATAGTCAGCATCACAGAATCCAACTAATTTATAATCATCAGATCTTCTGTAACACAAACCCACGTTAGTAGTACCTTTCAGATACCTTAGAATCCTCTTAACAACTGTTAAGTGAGATTCTCTAGGATCTGATTGGAATCTGGCACACAAACAAACACTGAATAGAATATCAGGTCTAGAAGCAGTCAAATACAGAAGAGATCCAATCATACCTCGGTAGAGCTTTTGATCAACCTTCTTACTTACCTCTTCCTTACCAAGAGTGCTTGTAGGATGCATTGGAGTTTTTGCTAATTTGCTTTCAGTCATGTTAAACTTCTTCAGAAGCTCCTTCACATACTTAGTCTGATGTATGTAAGTGCATTCTGGAGTTTGGTTGACTTGGATGCCTAGAAAGAATCTGAGTTCTCTTATCATGCTCATCTCAAATTCAGCCTGCATAGATAGAGCAAACTCCTTTCCTAGCGTAATATTGGTAGATCCAAATATAATATCATCTACGTAAATTTGACAAATTAACAAGTCTTTCTTAAATGATTTACAGAAGAGAGTTGTATTCACTTTGCCTCTGATAAAATTCTTTTCCAGAAGAAAATTACTTAATCTCTCATACCAAGCTCTGGGAGCTTGTTTTAAACCATAGAGTGATTTCTTAAGTTTGAAATCATGTTCTGGAAATTTATCATTTTCAAAACCAGGAGGTTGATGAACATAAACTTCCTCTTCTATAATACCATTTAAGAAGGCACTCTTAACATCCATCTGATATATAGTGATGTTATTTTGTGCAGCAAAAGAAATGAGTAGGCCTATAGACTCTAACCTGGCCACAGGAACATAAGTCTCTGTGTAGTCAGTTCCTTCTTGCTGACTATATCCTTGAGCAACTAGCCTTGCTTTGTTTCTTACAACTTCTCCTTGCTCATTCAGTTTGTTTCTGAAGACCCATTTAGTTCCAATAATATTGAATCCTTTTGGTCTTGGAACCAGATCCCCGACGTCATTTCTGGTGAATTGATTTAGCTCTTCTTGCATTGCAAGTATCCAATCATTATCGTTCAGATCCTCATCAAAAGAAGTTGGTTCAATGATAGACACCAACCCAAAAAGTGACATTCTAGATGATCTGAGGAAAGACCTTGTTCTGATAGGGTCATCCTTCTTTCCAATTATCATATCCTTTGGGTGAGAAGATTTGATTCTGGATGATCCTTTAACATTTGGTCCTTCAGAAATGTTCAAGTTGTTCATCTGAGCAGCCAAGGGAGTTGCATCTGGCGTTGCTTCTTGTGCTTCTGCTTGAGCCTTATCTGCCTCTGAGTCTTCAGAGTCTGTGAGAATGACTTCTCTATCTGCAGAATTTTCAAGCTGCTTTGGCTTCTGATTGCCAAGCTTATCATCAAATCTAACATGTATTGATTCCTCCACAATCTGTGTCTCAGTATTGTATACTCTGTAGCCTTTAGACCGTTCAGAATACCCAAGCATGAAACACTCTGTCCTTTAGAATCAAACTTGTTCAGATTCTCTTTAGTATTCAACATAAAACATACACATCCAAAAGGAAGGAAATAAGAAATGTTGGGCTTTCTATTCCTCCATAGTTCATAAGGAGTCTTCTCCAGAAGAGGCCTAACTAAAACTCTGTTCTGAATATAACAAGCTGTATTCATTGCTTCTGGCCAAAAATGTTTTTCCAGATTAGTCTCGTTGATCATGGTTCTGTCCATTTCTTGCAATGTTCTATTTTTCCTCTCTACAACTCCATTCTGTTGAGGAGTTCTAGGGCAGGAGAAATCATGTGCAATTCCATTTTATTTAAAATATTTTTCAAAATATTTGTTTTCAAATTCACCACCATGATCACTTCTGACTTTAACAATTTTAAAATCTTTTTCATTTTGGACTTGTTTGCAGAAGTCAATGAATTCAGAATGAGACTCATCCTTGTGTTTCAGGAATTTTACCCATGTCCATCTGCTGTAGTCATCAATAATGACTAATCCATACTTCTTGCCTCTGATGGATGCAATTTTCACTGGTCCAAACAGATCAATATGAAGCAGCTCTAATGGTCTTGAGGTTGAAACAACATTTTTTGTTTTGAAAGAAGATTTTGAAAATTTTCCTTTCTGACATGCTTCACAAAAAGCATCTGAGTTGAACTTCAACTGAGGAAGTCCTCTGACCAGATTGAGTTTATTAATCTGAGATATATGTCTCATACTAATATGCCCCAATCTTTTGTGCCAGACCCATTGCTCTTCATTAACAGACAGAAGGCATTTTACATTTTGAACCTTAAGTTCTGAAAGATTGATTTTATAAATGTTGTTCTTCTTTTTTCCATTAAAGAGGATTGAACCATCCTTTTGACTGACAGCTTTACAACATTTTTGATTGAAGATTATTTCATAACCATTGTCACTTAATTGACTTATGGACAATAGATTATGTGTTAATCCTTCAACAAGTAAAACATTAGAAATGGAAGGGAGGTTACCATTACCTATCGTTCTAGAGCCAATTATCTTGCCCTTCTAGTTCCCTCCAAACTTCACATCACCTCCAGATCTAAGCTCCAGGCTTTGGAACATAGACCTTCTTCCCGTCATATGACGCGAGCAGCCAGAGTCCAAGTACCAGGACTGGTGTTTCAACTTTGCTGCTAAGGATGTATGCAACAAAAATAATTTTGTCTTTAGGTACCCATATTTTCTTGGGTCCTCTGGGGTTAGTAGGTTTGAAATTCTTTCTGAATTTCTTTCCCTTATAAGCATCCTTGTTCTTCTGAGGTTTTGTTTTATTAAACACAGGTTTGTTCAGATCAGAACTTGTGTGTTTAATATCATTTAAATGACCAAATTTGAAATGAGTATATAGAGGAGAATACTTTATGATCATTTTATCAACATGTTTTGGATTTAAATCCTTCCCAGAAGAAGATTCATATCTAATACCCTTCCTGTTGTTTCTGCTTACGCCATAGATTATTGAAGCCATCTTGCTTCTATCTAGGCCTCTAGCCAGAAACTTCTGAAAGCTATAGTCATACTCTTCTAAAATATTTTTAGAGTATGATATAGGTTCTGAGTCAGATTTCTGAGCATTTTCTAAATCATTTTTTATTTTAAGATTTTCTGCTTTAAGCTCAGCAACCTCAGACCTCAGCTGATCATTCTCAAATGCAAGACAGCTTTGAAGCTTCTTGTATTTGAGTTTGATTTTGCTATAGTTTTCCAGAATTTCTGATAAACTTTCAGAAAGTTCTTCTCTAGTGAGTTCAGAAAATACCTCCTCAGAATCTGATTCTGATTCTGATCCAGAAGTTTCTGCATGGTCTACGTCAGCCATAAATGCCATGTTTGCATATTCTTCGTCTGACTCTGATGAAGATTCAGATGCATCCGAATCATCCCAGGTTGCCATCAGAACTTTCTTTTTATGATCAGACTTCGTTCTTGGCTTCTCATTCAGAAGTTTTGGGAATTCATTCTTATAGTGCCCAGGTTCCTTGCATTCATAGCAGACCACCTCTTTCTTTCCAGATCTTTTGTGTCCAGAAGACTCTTTACGTTGATCTGGTTTCTTGAAGTTTCTGAACTTCTTCTGTTTATGCTTCCAGAGTTTGTTGATCCTTCTGGACAGCAGGGACAATTCATCTTCTTCTTCAGAAGAAGATTCTTCAGAACTTTCTTCTATAACCTGCAAAGCTTTAGCAGATTTGTTAGACTTTAAAGCAACAAACTTACCTTTCTTCTGAAGTTTGTCTTCTTCTAGTTCAATCTCATGACTCCTCAAAGAGCTGATCAGTTCCTCCAGCGTGATCTTGTTCAGATCCTTCGCAAGCTTTAGAGTTGTGACCATTGGTCTCCATCTGGTTGGCAAACTTCTGATGATCTTCTTGACATGATCAACAATGTAATAACCCTTGTCCAGAACTTTCAAGCCAGCTGTGAGAATCTGAAATCTAGAGAACATAGTTTCGACAGATTCAGACTCCTCCATTTTTAAGGCTTCATACTTCTGGATGAGCGCCAGAGCCTTTGTCTCCTTTACTTGGGAGTTCCCTTCATGAGTCCTCTCCAAAGATTCAAACATATCAAATGCAGTATCTCTGTTTGCTATTTTCTCATACACTGTATGAGATATTGCATTTAACAGGATGGTTCTTGCTTTGTGGTGGTTTCTAAACTCCTTCTTCTGTTGATCAGACATAGATTTTCTGTCAATCTTTTTCCCTTCATCATTGGTAGGATGAGTGTAACCATCAGTTACTAAATCCCACAAATCAGCATCATAACCTAGAAAGAAGCTTTCTATTCTGTCTTTCCAGTAGTCAAACTTCTCACCATCAAACATGAGAGGTTTGGTAATGATTCTATCTTTATCATCGTATCTGTTGTTGTATGAAGTTGAAATAGAAGCTTCAACAACCATGATGAATAAAGAACAAGATATTTGGAGTTTTTCTCAACTGGATATTTTCTGTCACGGTGAAGTGAGAGCAATTTCAGAACCGGAGCTCTGATGCCAACTGAAGGTGAGAAAAACACTTAGAAGGGGGGGGGGGTTGAATAAGGGTTTTGAAAGAATTATGGCAATAAAAACAACACAGTATTTTTATTCTGGTTTGTTGAACTCAACTAATCCAGTCCACCCTACCAAGGTAATTTTCCTTTCTCAACAAGGACTTAATCCACTATATTCAAACAGATTACAGTGTCAACCACTAAGAACAACTGTCTTAGTCTTCTCAAAAAAGCCTGACCACAACTTGGTCTTCTTAAGAAACTTTTTACAAATAAATGTAAACTAAAAAGTGTTTAAGTTGCTTCTAAAAAGCTATATCACAACTGTGATTTTTACACTTAGATTAAGAACGAATAAAACTATTCAGCTTATGAAAAATATTGTATGAGAGCTTGAGAGTAGTTTTCAATTTAATTTCTCAATAATCCCTCAACTTTGAAATGTGGTTGAAGACATCCTTTTATAGAGCAGAAAGTCCAAAGCTTGAAGACTGTGTGTAGCAAAATAGTTGTAGCCTTTTTGTCTTCTATTGACTTTAGCTTTCCCAGAAGAGGAATGTTCAGACAAATCCCTTTTGTCTGATTTCCTGTGCCATACATGAATAAGGAAAGAGTCGTTTGGAATATGCCAACGGGTATATCTTTGAATAATATTTTCTTCAACAAGCTTTTGTCTCAAAGTTATCAACATCAGAGTCTTGATGTTATCAGAGTTTTGCAGCCAAAGTGCTTCAGCATGAATATCAATCAGAGCAGAGTTTGAATAACAGAGCCTCTGTATTTGCAGCGTAAAGTACTTTCAGAATCTTCTAAAACAATGCTTGAAACTCTTCATACAAATTCTTCAACTACGCTTCAGAGTCTTCTGCAGCTTCTGCTTCAAAATCTTCTGCAACTTCTGCTTCAGAGTCTCTTCTGACAGCGCTCAGAGTCTTCTGATGACTTGCTTCGGATGCTTCACAGCTTTGCGTAGAGTAATGTTCAGATGCATTTTTGCTTCCATAAGAATATTTATTTTAATATCTGAAACAAAAAAACTTGAACAAAATTAGAGTATATATTTTCTTAATACAAAATTTCATTAGAGTTATCATCAAAACATAGAGATATATTTAAACACCAATATGTGTTCTAACAGTAGTTTGTTATAACTGTCACATAATGGTAGTATTTCGAATTTTAGGACTGAGACTTTTTACGAAATCGAATTTGGAGGTCTGGAAGGCCTCCAAACTGCAAAAATCGCACTTTTTTGGTTTGTTGTCCTAAAAAGTTCACATAGCGAGCGTTGCGAGGAGCTGTATTTCTCATAATGAAAGTCACGACGTAAGAAGTAGCGAACCTTTAGTGAGTGATGGTAGAATGGACGCAACGTTTGATCCGTAAGTCCATTTGAAGCACCATTCGAAGCGTTAGAAAGCTAACGCGCGGGGCTATAGCATGAAAATGATTGGTGAATTGTTTTGTTAATATTCAGGTGTCTATTATATGGATGTTTGTAAAGATTTGTGTGCTCAATTAGCGATTCAGAGAGTTAAAATGAAGTAACATGATTGAGTGTATACAGTTGTGCAAATGTAAAGTTATTACTATTGATGTCGGTTGTTGATTATTGTGAATGATGAGTAATATTATATGTTATAATGAAGTTTGATTATGTTATTATATTGATTTTATTACGATGATGTTGTTATGATGATGATGTTGGCGATGTTGCTATTGTAACGCCCCGATTCTGATTTCCCATTTTTGTTGAGTCTTTTATTTTATTTGGATGATTATTATTTTATTTGTGGAATTGGTGTGTTAATATGTTATGTTTGCATATTGTATTATTTTATCGTTTTTGAGAGTTTTCGGGGAAATTAGGTTGAAGGGTATTTTAAATATTTCTTAATTAATGTTAAGTTAGAAATTTTATGTGAGAAAATGAATTATTAGATATTTTGTGAGAAAATGAATTATTAGATATTTTGTGAGAAAAAGTAATAGAAAAGAAATAGAATAGAAAGATATAAGAGAGAAAAAGGAGAGAAAAGAGAAATAGAAGAAAGAGAAGAGAAAGAAAGAAGAAAAGAGAAGAAAAGAGAGAAAGTTTGGAAAATTATTAAGAACACTTCTAGGAATCGATTTGATCAGGTAAGGGTGTGAAATATTATTATCTTATCATTGTGTATGATTATGTATGATTTTGCTTGGATTCTTTTGGTTGTTTTTCCACATATTTCCATTTTAGGTCGAATTGGTAAAATCGATAGAAACCGATGTTTTCAGGTTAGAATTCGAAATAAATTGCGTAGTTTAGTCGAGGAATGTTAGGCTGTGACTATTGAAACTTGTTTGATTGAATTCGGGTGATTTCGTAACTTTTGACATTTGTGGATAATTGAGGGTTTGAGATTTGAGTGGAAATCGGACGTCGTAGAAATCGTGTTTAATAGTTCTATTTCATTGCTATATGTTAGGTGAGTATGAGTATGTGTTTGTTTCGAAGGAAAGGATTAAATCGGTCAGATTTTCGGGCAAAAATGCAAAATCCCGTAGCAGTTTTTAGGCAAAATTCTGGTTTTTCGAAAAACTTCAAAAATTCATATCTTTTGATCCGTAAGTCGATTTTAGTCCCTGTTCAAAGAGTTGGAAAGCTAAGAGATGTTCTTTCTAGGAAAAATGGTTTTGATGTCAGTGTATGATCCAATTATAGCAGAAAATTCGAAACGTGTCATTTTGTCAACTTTTACCGTCGTGAACGGGTGCGTTTGATGTGTTATCATACTGTATGCTTTCGATATATAACGTGTAGCTTGTGTGTTGTTATATGATATATTGTGGGTAGCCGTATGGCATGAATCCTAGATTGTGGAATATATTGTGAATGTATATAGATTGTATGTGATAGAATGAGATGAATGCATGAATATATTATAAATATGTATGCATTTCAAGAGTGTCTTGAGTCATTTTGTAAACATAATGATGTACATTCTTGTGTTGTGTGATTCTAATGAGAATTCGTTGTAACGTCGTGTGCCTATGTGAGGTGTGAGTGATGATTACAAACGATTGTGTGCCTAGGTGAGGTGTGAGAAATCGGATTGTGTGCCTATGTGAGGTGTGAGCAATCCACAAACATTGTGTGCCTATGTGAGGTGTGAGCAATGGGTGAACATCGTAGGCCCGGCGAGAAGTTACATTGGTAACGAGCGATGGTTCCAATAAGTTCCTGAGTGAACTTGAGATGATTGAGTCGGTACCGCATTGCATTTGCATAGAGTCGTGAGTCGGTCTCTATGATTTGCGTTTATCATCTTTATAATTGTGCATTGGTGAATAAATATAAATGTGTATGTTTATGTGGAATGATAAGAATTGTGAAAGTATGTATGATGAATATGCTTGGTTATATATATATATATATATATATATATATATATATATATATATATATACACATTGTGATGTATATGAGTGAATTGTGATGAATTGTGGTGAGAATGTAGAATATGTGTATTTTTATGCTAAGATATATAATTATATGCATTGTTGTTATGATAATATTTCTCACCTTTCTGCTGTTTTATGATACTCTATGAGGCATTGCAGATTAGGTATGCTGGTGGTCTTTTTGTGAAGCGTGTCTTTATTCTTTTGGTCGGTCGGCTCTAATATGTAGCATCGGGTAGCTAGGATGTACATGATTCTTTTGTGATACATTTGTATATGTATCTTGTTGATGAATGTTTATGTAAACATGACTTATGTTGTTGAATCATACTGGATGATATATATATATATATATATATATATATATGTGTGTGTGTGTGTGTGTGTGTGTGTGTGTGTGTGTGTGTGTGTGTGTGTGTGTGTGTGTGTGTGTGTGTGTGTGTGTGTGTGTGTGTGTGTGTGCGTTGTGTGTGTATGTGTGTGTGTGTGTGTGTGTGTGTGTGTGTGTGTGTGCGTTGTGTGTGTGTGTGTGTGTGTGTGTGTGTGTGTGTGTGTGTGTGTGTGTGTGTGTTTGACGTTATCAATGTTTAGATTTTCCGCTTTTATTCTAAATTTTGAGATGTGGGTGTAAGGACTAAGTTCCTCTGTTGCAAAGTTACCCCACTGTTGCATATCTTTTGTTGAGCAGGTGTTATATGTTTTAATTTCAAGCGTAATGTGACGCGCCTCTTTTATACTATGTTTATAATTATACTCTGACGAAATTTTTAATATGTGACTAAATGATTATGTGATTATTTGGGGTATAGAAAAGGGGGTGTTATAACCAATATTGTCAGAATCGAGATCTTACATGAGATCGAGAGGAGACATTAAAATTGTAAAATATAAAATCGTAATTAAAATCAGAAAATCTTACACAATTAGTTTTATAAGATTGAAAAGGGATAAAAAGATCGCAAAATCGTAAGATTTTACTAAAAAATAATACTTCAAATATGTATAATATTATAAATTATAATTTTAGGCTAAAGAGATAATTACTAAGGCTAAATAGATAATTACTATCCTCTTCCAATTTTGTACTATACATATTTTATATTATTAATATTATTATTAAATTAGTTATTCTGATTTCTCTGACTCTATACTAGACTGCTACTAGCCTACTACATGAATTATCAGTGAAATTTATAAAATATATTTTATAATAATAAGAAAACGCAACATACTAATATATCAAATAGTAACAACTTGTGGGTTTTGGATTTGGATATCAAATATACTAGACTCTATAAAATGAATCGTTTTGGTTACTAACAAGACTCTATACTAGACTGCGTTTTTCTTATTATATCAAATAGTATCTGACTCTATACTAATATATTTTATAATTTATCACGATTCACATGACTTGGTAAAGACATAATGACAATAAATAAATAATATTAAAATATAGATCAGTGGAAACTGAAAAGCAAGATGAAATTCTGAATACTGAATTATCACATTCACATCACTTGGTAAAGACCAATAAATAAATATTAAATAATATTAAAATATAGATTAGTGGAAATTGAAAACCAAGATGAGTACTGCAAGTCTGCAACTGCTACAAGTTGAAAAAGCAGAAACACAGCAAGATGAAAACGCAAAAACGCAGCAAGATGAATACGGCTACAACAAAGATGAAAACGCAACATACTAACAAGATGAAAACGCAGCAACAACGAAAGCAGAGTGTGAAACTGAAAACAAATACAGAGTGCAAAAACGATTTTCAAATCAGGGTCGCACTTGACCCGGGTAAAATATGTGAGCTTTTACTTTCAGATTTCCAAATCCGTTTATTTTGCCGTGAATTTCGCACCAAAACGATTTTGCTTGCGATCCAGGTCGGTGGAGGTGATTGAGATTGCAAAATCGTGCGATTTCACGATCTGGATCGCGATCTTAACAATATTGGTTACAGCTATGATGTTGATGTTGGTGATGTTACTATGATGAATAAAGTTGATGATGTGCATGTTTAATGTGTATACGTGCTATGTGATTATTTGGAGTTGTTGTGATTGCATAAAAGATATATTTGTTGTATGAACTATATTTTATGCTTGTTGGTCAATTTGGGCGGTGTATAATAACCATGGTGATAGGTTATTGTGCACGATGATATTGTCGTTGTTGTATGTATGAATATTTGCATTGCATACATTTATGAACGATGGTCTGTTGTTGAGGAGCCTAAAATCTCATTGTGTGGATTGAGCCGGTAGCTAATTCCGGAGGTGATGGATCAGTGAGTGGTTATGATCCTAGGAGGTGGGGATCAGAACAGTGAATCTTAGTGCTCACAAAAATTGGTACCACATGCATATGCATTGAGTCTGGTTTTGAGTCTCATTGCATTATATATTAACTATGTGGCTATGTTGCTAATATGTGGTATTGTTGTGATTAATTGGATTTGTTATCATGTGATTTCCATGTTGGTTGGTGGATAATTAGTGATGATGTTGTTGGTTGATTGGTATGAGATATTTAGCTAAATTGTTGTTGTGTTACCTTTATGTTTGGATAACTTAGTGTTGGTGTTGGGTGTGTTGTGTCGTAGAATGGGTGATAACGCATGTGTTAACATAATGCATACTGTTTATCATGTTTTCCTTTATATTATCATGATATCTCACCCCTTCTGTTTGAATATTTCCTCCACGTGTGTAATGTGCAGATAATCCACAGTAGAAACTCAAATGTGAGTGGAAGATGAAGTCTTATGTTTCTTTTAGTTTGACGTCTGCTCTATATGTAACACTGGGATTATGGAACGTTGCGTGTAGGGCTGGAAATGAGTCGAGTCGAGTCGAACTCACCTCAGCTCGGCTCGACTCATTAAGAATTTTTCGAGTTCGAGTTCGAGTTCGAGTTCAACACGAACTTTTTTTTAAGCTCAAACTCGACTCGTTATGAATTGTTTCGAGTTCGAGTTCGAGTTCGAGTTCAACACGAACTTTTTTTTAAGTTCAAACTCGACTTGTTATAAGTTCACGAACAGTTTGGTTCAACTCATTAGGATCAGCTCACATGATTCACGGGCTTAAAAACTATTTTTTTTAATATATATATATTTTAGTATATTTGACATTTTAAATAAATATATTTTTTTTAAAATAAAATATTAAAATAAAATAAAAATTATCATATTGAAATTTAACTTTATCTTCGAAATCTACTAATTCAAAACTTACACAACTTTCAAGAGATACATTTGAGAGTCTAATTCAAAAACTACTAAGTTGAAGATTAAATTTGTCTAAGGTTTAGATTAAATATTTAAACCTAATCTTAAAGACAGTATAATTATTCTCATATGTAATCGAGTTAACTCATGAACCTAACGAGTCGAACTATGTAGAGTTCAAGTTCAGCTCATTTAGTTAACGAACTTAATTTTTCGCTCATACTCAACTCATTAGGTTCATGAACCTAGTTCAACGATCTAATTGTCGAATCGAATTTCGAACTATTTTCGAGTTGGTTCGGTTCATTGCCAGCCCTAGTTGCGTGCTTTTTATTGTTGGTGGTTGATTACCATGTTTTATTTCCTGTGACTGTTGTTTCTTTATGACGCTATCAATTATGCTATGCCTTGAGTTGGTAGCTTGAACGATTAAATGTTATTTCCCCTGCTATATGAATTAACCTTCAGTTATGTTTTGCTGATAATGGTATTATAAATTTGTTTAAAAGAACATGTGTTACATATCTGATTTAATGAGTAAGTATTTGTTGAAAGTGTGACATTCCTAAATATTATTTTATGGTTAATTACTCTGATTTTATTTATATTACGCGGGAGATTATTTAGGATGTTACAATCATAGCCTTCAAAAATTTAAAGTTTATAGTCAAACTCTCAAAAATGGGTTGATATCCTCTCCATTTCTTTGTCCCTCCATTTTCTCCATTACTATAGTTTTTTGTGTAAATAACACACATTTCTAAGACATATGACATACAATTAATATTTCATTGATTTTATATACAACAAAACTATAGTAATAGAGAAAATGAAGGGATAAAGAAATAGAGAGGATATCAACCCCTCAAAAAGACCATATACAAACTGAAGTAAACTATCATTCGACTAAATCTATATAAATATAAGATGCAATTTCTCTTATGATATCCTTTTAATTTTCAGAATTTATTTTTGATATTTGATTTCCATTACAAATCAATCAATCAAAATCCTTTTAACCTATAATGATATTAACATTTATGATAAAGGTTTTCACTTTAATGTAATGCATATGTGTGTCGGTTTCTACCCCACACCCAAATATTGACTTTCTCCCCTTTCATATGTATGATTCGATTTTGTATATCATGTTAAACAAAAACTTGTAGTACACGGTATTAAATAATTCATTGTAATCATTTTTATTATTTATATTAAATAATGCACAAAACATGTATAATGCACAAAAACGTATATGTTAAATAATGCACTATACATCATTTTATTTTTTATATTAAATAATGCAAAAAACGTGTATGTAAAAAATACACAAAAACTCACAGAATAATGCACTATAATGTGAAATAAAAACTTGTATGATTATTAAGAACACTATCAATCAAGGGATAATGGCTATAATGGCACTTAATGAATCTTAAATGCTTAGGATTCATTAGAAGTAACTTGGTGTATACTTTTCTAGTACACATGTCTTGCTCTCCACAAATTTAATTTAAATATGTGTTGGCTACTATTATAATAATATTAAAATAAATAAATAAAAAATCGTTGTTATAAGAATATTTATTTATTTTGGCATGGATGGATGAACATGTTTTTATCATCGGCACGTAAGCTTTAGCTCTCTGTCTTTATCCAATTCAACAAACAGCACTTACCAAATTTCGGACGCATTTCTTGCTTCTTCAACCACACAACACAAGAATCCATATAAAAATACAAATTTAATATATACACTGTTTTTTTCTTTAATATTCTGTACTCTGTCTTAGTTATTTTACAACAATAATCAATTATCAGGCAGAAATCAAAGGTTTAATTCTCTCATCTTTTCTACCATCGCCATAGGTTTAATTCGATTGCTTTTGCATGTGCCTTGTTTCTCAAAATCATTGCTCTGATCAAAGTTAATCTTCAATTTGTTGATAGGATTATTTAGTATTTCATCTTGATCCAACCCTTTGAAGATGACTATCACCAAAGTCTACATTGTGTAAGCATATATTCAATTTTAAGCATTCATAATGTTGATATAAGAAATTTTAGTATTATGGTTTTGGGAATTTTATGTCTTACATCAATTTTTGCAGATATTATTCTTTGTATGGACATGTGGACACTATGGCAAGAGAAGTATACAAGGGGGCAGCTTCAATTGAAGATGTTGAAGCAACACTCTGGAGGGTAATTTTTCAATTATCTATTACATATTAGAATCTGTGTTGGTGTCATGGTGTGTTCGACCAGGGCCGTCCGAGTTTGACGGCGTGAAAGGCGGTCTGGTCTACCGCACATGGCCCAAAATTTGTCACGGGTAATTCCTAATATTTATCTATGCTAAAATGTGGTTAAATAAGGTCACTAATTGTTTCGTTTTGTCATGGTTGAATCATGACTAACCTACATAGGACTTCCTCTTTAATTAGAAACAACTTAGTCTTAGAAGTTTGTTGTGTTTGGTGAAAACAGGTACCTGAGATTCTGTCGGATCAAATATTGGAAAAGATGAAAGCCCCTCCTAAACCAGATGATATACCTGACATCAGACCAGAACAACTTGTGGAAGCAGATGCTTTGATATTTGGTTTTCCTTCTCGTTTTGGTGTGATGCCAAGCCAGCTCAAGGCCTTCTTCGACGCTACTGGTGAGTTGTGGGCGTCACAAGCACTCGCAGGCAAACCTGCTGGAATCTTCTGGAGTACTGGATTTTATGGGGGAGGCCAAGAATTGTCGGCGTGAGTATCCCTTTCAGATCTATCTATCTTTTGAAACTTCATTCCTTAATGACATATGCCAAAGTTAGTAGTTTAATCATAAAATGTTCGGTTTATTTTATATGTATCAGTGCCTGTGTCATGTTTTTTGACATTAGAAGTGTCGACATGTCTGAAACTCTGTCTCCATGTCGTGTCGGAGTCTATGCTTCATAGACTATTACTGTCAATAACTCCTTCTTTTATGTGATGGTTGCAGATGGACAGCTATAACTCAGTTAGCTCATCATGGCATGCTTTTTGTTCCTCTTGGATACACCTTTGGCAGTGGCATGTTTGAGATGGACGAGGTGAAAGGAGGCTCGGCATACGGCGCTGGAACTTTTGCAGGAGACGGAACTCGTCAACCGACAGAGCTAGAGCTTCAGCAGGCTTGTTACCAGGGTAAATACATTGCTGAAATTGCAAAAAAGTTGAAAAGTTAACCTTCTTGTATCCCATATACTCAACTATATATTATAGCTTCCTGTTGCTAACTTTCCATCCTTTTACTAGTATTGTGGCTGCAGGGTTGCCTTTTTCTCAGAAACTCTCAAATTATGCTAATGCAATTAATAATAAAATTGTTTAAAAAAACAGAATTTTAGATAGATTTTAAAAATTGATTTTCATCTTACAAAACATTAAATATTTGAGAAATCAGTAGTTTTACTTGTTTTGTGTTTGAATTTTTGTTTAGGAGATTGAAACTGGGCTTAACCAATCATGGAAATCGTTAATTGTAATAATAACAGAAATAATTTTGGATAGTCTCTATCACTATCTTATATATATATATATATATATATATATATATATATATATATATATATATATATATATATATATATATATATATATATATATTGACGACTGAAAAAACTTCACTAAGCCAAACCGGTAACACAGAAACAGAGGGGCTTCCACTAGGGAGGCACCCAAACCAAATTCTATAACCAACAGTTTTACCCAAACAAGCCATGTGGTGAGCATCCAAATTATACAATCTACTCAAAAAGGTAACAGAAGCCAGAGAAAAACTGTCGCAATGCCCTACGGTCTAAAGCAATATGATCAATGTTGGCTATACTCGTCATAGAGTTGATGCACTCCACAGCAGTAACTGAATGAAGACTTTGTCACACCTCAAACCTTTCACAAGATTAAGGCTCCATCTAATAGTCAAAATTTCGGCCAGGCACGGATCAGCACAAAGACTATCTTTCAAGCAAGCAACAACAATGACCGGTTGATTATGGTCATTAAAAACTCAAACGTGGTTCCTTTCCCAGCAATCAAACCAGCATCCACGTGCACTGCGCAAAGGCCTTTAGGAATATGCTCCTTCAATGGGTTCCGGCTTTGACTCCCCACATCCTTGTCTGGCCTAGTCTCCATTCAAAACTCCATGACACCCTGCCAAACTCTCTTCCCTATGACAGTCGGCACCACCATTTTTTGGTTATACAGCTCATCATTTCTAGCTAACCTAATATTCCAAAGAAACGAACTAAGCAATTGAGCACTGAATTTGTCCTTGGAATTCAAGGTGACTAATAACCAAAAGTTGGAGCAGATGCTTCAATATTTGGTTCAGCATGATGTTTTACCAAAGGTTCCCCATGTGTTTTAACATTCCATTAATATTCTCAGCAGAGTGGGATTCAGCCTTCTTGTTTATAGCAGCCAAAACTTTTTCATAGAGAGCGAGTTTAGGATTTTCTTAAGCAGATGAACTTACTTGATATTTCTTATTCCTTTTGTACACTACATTTTTCTTATTTTCTTAGAAAATTTTAACAGGAACAATCATCTAGAGGGGAACATCATTGTATGTAGCATTCTGAGGTACCCAATGTGAGTGCAATATGCTCTTAAATGTATTTTGAATGATGTCAAAACTAGGTAGCTTAGATCTTTGTGTATTTGGACCTTACATTCTTTGTCAAAATATGCACCATTATCATCATAGAACATGTAAGACTATATTACATAAGCCATCACATGCCCAAATATGATTTTTTTTTTCCACAAAAAGACATGCATGGGTCGATACATGTGGAATATGGGTCGATAAATATTTAGTGGAATTTCAAAGAATTTGGATATGCCTTCAATGGGTCGATACAAGGGAGCAATGGGTCAATACATTCTGTGAATGGGTTAACTCATTCTTGGTTGGGTCGACTCAATTTGAAAGATGTTTTTCAAGGATTTGCCACTGCCTTGAATGTATCAATACATTAAGCAAATGGGTCGATACATTGAGCAAATGGGTCGACTCACCCGTGTTTGGAGTCGACTTATTCTGAAACAGTTTTTTTAATTTAGCTACTGACTTGAATGTATTGACTCTACTTGGTTTCATATTGACTCATTCAGCTGATGTGTTGACTCATTCCGTTTTAGAGTCAATACATTCTGAACCAAATTTTAAAATTGCATTTCGGCTAAAAATATGTTTTTCTCATTTCTTTTCTACACTCACACATACATATTCATGCATCATTTCTAAGCATTAAAACCTGAAGAATACAAAGAATTCTCATCATATTCAACCTTTCTTGATGCATTCATCAACTACACATAATCATTTTTTATTGTTGGTTGGCAAGTTAAGATTGATAAGGTCTAATCTAGGTTGTGTAATCAAAATTGGGTTGAGGTTTTCTTTGGGGGATTCAAGGATAATACCTTTTAGGTTTTTTACTCCAAGATCAAGGGTTAATTTGGAGGTTTTTGCGCAAGTCTTTTCAAGTTGGATTCAACTGTGCGAAGGCTTTAAAGAACGTAGATTCTTGTAAAGAAGTAGTTGTAACCCGATGATCAATTGAAAGGATTGGGGCAAGATTTCGCAATTTGGATTCAGCCGAGTGAAAGTTTTGAAGAACGGAAAGTGTGGTCAAAGGAGTAGTGGTAACTAGAGGATCATATTGGAGATCTTGTGTGATCTGATCTAACTAAGATCAAGGGTAGAGAAAGAGTTAGAATCAACATCAAACATAGGGTTTGGGGTTTGAATTTCTATACTTCTCTTGTAAGCTTATATTGTAAAGGTTAATTACAACATCTCAAGTTGATTTCGATTTAAAGGAAGACGTACCCATAATGAGGACAATTAGGGAGCTTCCTAAATAAGTCTTGGTGTTCTCTCTCTCTCTCTCTCTCTCTCTCTCTCTCTCTCTCTCTCTCTCTCTCTCTCTCTCTCTCTCTCTCTCTCTCTCTCCCTTTGATTTTGAGAACAATTAGTGTGTAATTCGAGTTGTTGAAAATTCTGGTTGTATTGAATTGTTTAAAATTGCTTTTGTGAAAGCATTGCAGTCTAAGCCATTGCAATTAATTTGTTATAACTTTAACACAAAGAGAATCAAGTTTTATTTTACTTCTCATTGGAAATCATTTATTTTAAGTGTGGTTTATATTCAAATAAATTATATTGAACTTGTTGATTGGCTTTTCTCATCTTTGTCATACATTCTACTACGGTTGTATGCATACCGATTCTATCAATAACGATTCGGGTAGACGATAGTCGATCCAGATTCGCTTTCGATTGCCATAGAAAAATACTTTTAAAATAGAATTTTTAATAATAAAATTTTCATTAGGCGATATATTCAACCTCCCTTCTAGATTGTTGGCCTCATCTACAAGTGGTATCACAAGCACTGGTTTATCTTGTGCTTTAAATTCGGCTTCCGAATTAAAGGGGGTGTATAATAAAGCGCCGGTTTTCAATGGTGAGAACTATGGTTATTGGAAGGATTATATGTGTATCCATATCAATTCTATTGATAGAAAAGTATGGAGCGCCATCCAAAATGGTCCATTTAGAATTACCATGACCAATACGGATGGTGTTGTTGTACCTAAACTGAAAGCACAATGGAATGAGAAATATGAGAAAAAGTGGTCTAGTGATTGGAGAGTAAGGAATATTCTAATCTCCGCTTTAGGAGTTAATGAATATTACTATGTTTCTCATTACGAAACCGCTAAAGCTATGTGGAATGCTTTACAAGTTTTTCATGAAGGTACAAATGAAGTCAAACAAGTAAGAATTAATACTTTAAATCAAAAGTTTGAACTCTTTTACATGGAGCACGGTGAAACCATTGCCAAAATGCAAAAGAGGTTCACTCATCTTTTGAATCGTTTGAATGTTGTTGGTAAGGCGATTTCCAATGATATTGATACTTTTTTTTTATAGATATCTTAATAGGGAATGGAAACCCAAGGTGACTGCCATCAAGGAAGCTAACAATCTATTGACAACTACATTGTTTGGTAAGCTTGAAGAACATGAGAAAGATCGCATTAGCTTAGAGAAGCGTGATAATAAAATTAAGAAAGAAAAGATAAAAGAAAAAGAGGTGGAAAAGAAGTCCATTGATCTTAAGGCTTATATTTCTAAGTTCTCAAAAAAAGAGCATGATGAAAGTGGATCTGGTGATAATGAGAAGTCGGATGATGAGAAATGGCGTTGTTTGTTAAACGGTATCATAACTACATGAAGAGAAACAAAGTAAAGCACTCCGACAAAAATCTCATTAACTTTAGAAGACAAGTTGACTCCTCAAGACATGATGAGAATAAGAAAGGAAAGTCAAAGAGTTCATGTTTTCATTGTGGTAAACCCGAACACTACAAGTCGTATTGTCCACAACTTAAGAATGATAAAGATAAGGGTAAAAATAAGAAGTCTAGAAAGACTAGAAAAGCATACATAGCTTGGTATAGTGAAAGTGAATGCTCAAGTGAAAGTAGCTCAAGTGAAAGTGATGAAGAATGAATATTTGTCTCAAGGCCCGTCATCATAAAAAGAAAATTGTAAGTCATTCTAAATATGAACTTTGTGACGGAGTGTCTTATTCTGAGTTAAAAGTTGCTTTTGAAAATCTATATGGTGAAGCGGTAATGATTTTAAAAAGTTAGCTTCAAACAAAAGAATATTTTCATATTATGAAGCTAAGAATTTAGAAATCGAAAAAAATTTGAAGCTCTTAAGCAAACCATGTTAGATGTTCAAAAAGATAAGATTGAGGATGAGAAGTCTTCATGGTTTGGTTGTAAAACTGGTCACATTTGGCAAAAAGAGGTTAATACTCTAAAGGTCAAATTAAACAAGGCATTAGAACCAAAAGTTACCTTTTATATTAATCCTACAAAATTCAAAATATCTTTAAATGTGTCATACAAGAAGTACAGTTTTGTGAAAAAGGAATATAATAGTGAAAGTCACTCTCATCGCCACTTGACTTGTCATTATTGCTGTAAGAAAGGACATACCATTGCTAAATGAAAATTTAGGAGATTTTTGGTTCCTAAAGGTGTATTTCAATGGTTTCCCAAATGCAAGAATATTTCCACTCACTCTCATTTAGGAAAGGAAGTCCTATCTTGGCCACTTGACCATTACCATTTATCCTTCCTTTTCTTCCATCCCCAAACTTTTCAAATTCTTGTGATAAATGTTTGACATCTTCAATGAATGATTCTTCATCTGCCATATGATTGGATCAACCACGATCAAGATACTAATCATTCTTTGATAACACTTCAGTAGATGATAAAGCTATGAGACTTTTAACATCATTCTTAGGCTTCCATACTTTCTTCACTTGAGCTTGTTACATTTTCTTTTGGATCTTGGATAACTGTAAGGTTTAGGGTAACTGTGCATCCTAAAACAATAAGGCCTTATGTGCCCATATCTTCTACAATGATGACACATTCTGCTAGAGTTCATGTTCTTTCTATAATATTGATACACATGTCGTGCAGGATGTTGAGCCATGAGGTCTAACATCTGGAACTAAGATTTGTCCTCAGGGGGAACAAACTTCTTAGGGAGATTTTTATCCTTCTTGCTCATGGGCTTGTGGTAAAATCCAATTCCCTTCATGTTCCTATATCTTTTTCCAACTTCCAATATCTCATCAAGCATATCAGATCCATTATTCAACATACAAACATATTTTGTCATATTTTCTAGCTTAGTGTTCAATAAATCAACTTCGTCTTTAAGACCATAGATGGTAGTATCTTGTTTTACCTTATCTAGGATTTGATCCTTGATAGTTCTTTTTTGTTTCTCTACTTCAATTTAGGATTCTTTCCATTCGGTGATTGGCGAATTGAAATTTATAACTAACTCTTCATTTGAGGTCCTCATCATTGGATTCATTCTCAGTTCCATATTTTATAGAGTAAGCTTTCACATTATTGGTTGTTTCTCTTTCACTTTCATCTTTAGAATCAAATTAGATTATGGAAATTCATCTTTTCTTCTTCTTTAGAAAGTTAGAACATTGAGTTTTAAAGTGTCCAAAGCATCCACACTCAAAGCACTGAGTATCCTTGATACTGTTGAGATTTTCTTCATTCATGCCTTTGTCCATGGAGCTGATGTCAGACCTCTTTTTCTGGACATTAGACCTCCACTTTCTGTCCAAGTTCTTCAAGGATTGGTTGAATTGTTTTCCAAGAAGAGCTATAACATCTGAAGTGATCTCTTCTTTATCACCTTGATCTCTTTCAATATTGGAAACAAAGGTTATCCATTTGTTCTTCTTTTCATACCTTTCATTGATGGACATCTCAAAGGTTTACAGGGAACCAATGTGTTCATCATTATTTATGCTGCTCAAGTTCTGAGTTTCTTCAATAGTAGTCACTTTCATATCAAACGTCTTAGGTAATGATCTGAGAATTTTTCTGGCAAGCTTTTTTTCAGACATCTTTTCACCTAAGGCAAAGAGATTGTTAGAAATATCACACAATCTAATGTGAAATTCATAGATAGATTCATCTTCATTCATCCTCAAGTTCTCAAACTTAGTTTGTAAGGAGCTACAACCTTGACATACAAATTTTGGAGGTGCCTTCATGTGCAGTTTTGGGAATCTCTCATGCTTCTTTTGCTAATGAACATGTGTTGATCAACCTGAACATATTCTTGTCCACAACATTAAATATAACATTCAAATCCTTGGAGTTTCCAAGAGCTTACTCATCTTCAACATTAGTCCACTCAACTTCTGGTTTTAAGCTATTAGTTCCATCTTCATAAGTGATCACTTGATGTTTTCTCCCTTTTATGACAACTTCACATGCTTTGTTGGCCAAGGATTTGAGAAATACCACCATCATAGCCTTATAATAATTATAATTTATGTCATCTAAGACAAGTGGTTTGTTAATTGATCCTTCATCTTTAATTGTCTCCATTTGAGCAGGATTTATCTTTCCAGGAGCTTACCCAACAGGCTAGGATACTTGGTATAATGCCAATTAAAATTTGGTTCCTCAGGGGATAGATATCAAACACGATGTCCTAGACAAATGGTTTGGCAAGTTAAACCATAAATACTACAATGACAAGTACTAGATAGTGGAGCATAAAATCACTAAATAGCATGATAGTTGTTTACCCAGTTCAGTGAAACCACATCTACGTCTGGGGGCTGAGTCCACAAGTTAAGAAAGGAAATTTACTATTAGTAGTTTAGTACAATTAGTCTTACAAGAAATAACAAACCATATGTTTTTCAATGCCTCTTCCTAACATTACCCAATGAATTTCTATTTAGGTTACCCCTTAAACATTAGAACTTACTCACTTTCTTCTCAACCACACAACTCGTAATTGGAGATTACAACTTAATAATCAATGTTGAATCCTACCACTCAATTCTAGACAAACCTTTTATGTCAAGTTACTGAAACACTAAGGCGTACATACAACAACAAAAGGACTCAAAATAAAACTTAACTCTCTAAAATCTTCAATGTATTTCTTAACTTCCAATATAGGTATTTAGCTCCTTATATATCATAATAATTCTGGACTTTTATTCATGGATTTGAGATTTGATTTCGTCTAAAATTCGTGCAGAATCTGTTGGATAATATATGTTCCATAAATATCTCCAACAATATATGATTTGTTTTAATTTAAATTCAAATTTAAGCCATCATTTAAATTTAAATCAATCTTCGTTCAACTATGAAACAAATCAGCTAATCGTATTTCTAAGTCAATTAGAAATAAAATAGAACTGAATCTTCTCAAAAGATTCATTCAAAATGCAGAAATTTGGCGCCTGCTGAGTAAGGCATGGATGTCGTGCCAACATGCTAGAGCATTGTGCCCATCATGCGTCCCTTATACAGCTTAAGCAAGCTAGACTGATCTTGAAAACTTGGACACTTCTCATGTTGTTGTTTTGCTAAATGCAGCCAATTCAATAGGAACTACACCTACTTTGATGAAGGATAATGTCACCTTTGTCAAGAAGTGTGACCAATGCTAGAGACATGCCCACCTTCACCATGCCCCAACTGAACTTTTTTTAGTCGATGACTTCACCTTGGACTTTTTACTAGTGGGGCATGAACATCCTAGGTCTGTTTCCCCTGGCGTTGGGCCAACTGGAATTCTTGATAGGGGGAGTTGACTATTTCAACAAATGGATAGAGGTTAAATATGTTTCTAAAATCACAGCTGAGAAACTCCACCATTTCTATTGCAGAAAATTATGTGCAGATATGGACTTCTCGGAGCTATCATCTTTAACATTGGAACCCAGTTCGCCAGTACTATGGTCACTGACGTTTTTTGGAGACTTTGGGTTGTAAACAAAGTTTTTACTCGTTATGCACATGTAGGCCAATGGTCAGGCATAATCAACAAACAAAGTAATCTTGAAGGGACTCAAGAAGGAGCTTGACGATGTGAAATGTTTATCTACATAATTGCTACATGAGATATTATAGTTGTACCACGCCACCCCGCACTCCACTACTAAGGAAACTATGTTCCCCATGGTATATGGAGAAGACACCATGCTACCTGTGGAGATTAACATGCCCTCGTGCCAATGATCCCAATTTAATGAAGAAGTAAACAAGGCCATATTAGAATGTGCGGCAGACTTGATCGATGGATTAAAAGAAGTCATCTATATCCGAGGATTTGCAACCAAGCATTTAACCACCAAATAATATATTTCCAAAGACAAGCCTAGATAAATGAAAGATGTTAAATTGATATTAAAGGAAGTGGTTTTACCCACAAAGTAGAGAAAACTAAAACCTAACTGGGATGGGCCATATCACGTATTCCAGAATCTCCCTCATGGGGGGTACAAGTTGCAGGAGTTGGAAGGATTACTCTTTCCCAGAACCTGGAACTCTCTCCATCTTAAATGTTATTATATTTAAATTGATTTTTTTGTAATTTTCTAACAGATACCATGATTATGTACATTCGAACAATTTGTTGAGCGTTTATGACCAATAAAGATATTTTTCCAAATATTTTGTATGTTGGACTTTGAGGCGAAGATCCTTGTCGTCCATTAAGGCAATATTTTTATGCTGGACTTCATGACGAAGATTATTTCCGCCTATCAAGGAAATGTTTTTATGCCCTACTTTGTGGCTAAGATCCTTGCCACCTATTGAGCCACTTTTTTATGTTGAACTTCATGAAGAAGATCCATGTCTCCCATTGAGACAATGTTTTTATGCTAGACTTCATGAAGAAGACCCTTGTATCCCCTTGAGGCAATGTTTTTATGCTAGACTTCATGATATAGATCATTTCCACCCTTTGATGAAATGTTTTTATGTTGGAATTCACGACGAAGATCCTTGTCACCCATTGAGGAAATATTTTTATGTTAGACTTCATGACGAAGATCCTTATTTCCCCTTGAGGTAATGATTTTATGTTGGACTTCATGACGAAAATTATTTATGCCCCTTCAGGCAATGTTTTTATGATGGACTTCATGGTGAAGATCCTTGTTGCGCCTTGAGGTGGCATTTTTATGCTGGAATTCACAATGAATATCCTTGCCTCCCATTGAGGCAATGTTTTTATGATGGACTCTGCGAGAAAGATATTTTCTGCCCATTAAGGCAATTTTTCATGTTGAACTTTGCCGCACCTCGAAAAATTCATTCGGACATATGACCCTCGCGCAAAAGGCGTGGAAATGTGGTTCGACAGAGTCGCCACCGAACTTTATTTATCCTGAATGAACGGGAGAGGAAAATATCGAGAAAACCTCTTAAAAATGGAAGGAACACGGTCGTCGTAACCTGATGTTCCTGGGTTCGGGAGTCGGTTACGCATGGGGAAGGTATTAGCACCCTTCGCGTTCGTTTTACTCAACGGGAACCTCTTAATTCAAATTGTGATGAAAGTTAGCTAAGCTTAATTCTTCTCTTCTTAATAATAAAATACTAAAACAAAACTATAAAGGGATAAAGACGTTAAGGGGAAAGGGGATGGTTAGAGGATAGGGTGCTCTCCAAGGATTAGGGCCCTTGTGCCTACGTATGCTCATTCGGACGAGAATGAGAAATCAGAGCGTCGTAGTTCAACTACGGGAAAGGATGGGGGAAACGAAAGATGAAGGGGATTATGGATGGAATAATGGATGAAGGTAGAAGTATGCTCGCCAAGATCATCGCAATCTTGTGCCTACGTATCTTACATTCAGACGAGAATGAAGAATCAGAGCAGTCGTAGTTCGTGGTAACGACCACGAAAAGGAAACGGGATTGAATTGAGTTTGAAGGTGGGTACAGATGACGATTACTCGAAGCTTAAGAAAGACTTCTCGAACCCAAGCAATCGGGAGAGTGAACCAAAGACTTGGAACTCTCTCTTTTTCATCTTGAAGATAAGGTTGTATTTGAAAGGGTGAGGTTGATCGGATGACGACTACTTAAAGCTTAAGAAAGACTTCTCGGACCCAAGTAATCGGGAGAGCGAACCAAAGACTTGGAACTCTCTCTTTTTCATCATGAAAGGAGTGTGTTTGAAAGGTGAGGTTGATCGGATGACGACTACTTGAAGCTTAAGAAAGACTTCTCAGACCCAAGTAATTGGAGATCGAACCAAAGACTTGGAACTCTTTCTTTTTTATCACAAAAAGAAAGTTGTTTAAGTGGTATCTGAAAGGATGAGTAGTTGGACGATGGTTGAACGTTGTTGAGTTTGTTAATGATACTTTAAAGGCGTCAATTGCTTACACACGAATAAGATAAATCGCATCCAAAAAACCGAAAGCAAGATCAAAGACTTGAACTTATTCTTTACACCTTGAAAATAATTAAATAATTGTTAATTGATTGATAGTTTGTTATGAAAATCCGCTTGACGTTGGATCAAGGGTTTGACCTATTATCGCATGCAAAACGTGTAGGAATGAAAATGGTTTGAGAAATGGCTCGATGACGAGTCGAGGGTTTGGATTGAAAACAGAACCGACTTGACTTACGCATCAAGGGTCAAGGTGTGAGAAACAATACTAGTCCCTGAGGGTGCCCCCAATATTGAAACCACGGTGAAGTGTGTGCAATAAGTTGATGGTGAATACGTATGAGCACTCAACTTACGAGGGGTGTTTTAAAATGGCTCGATGATGGATCGAGAATTAGTTTGAAAATAGTTTGATCTATGCTAGTCCCTATGGGTGCTCCTAGAAGATAAACTATAATCAAAGAAATACGAAACATACATCGGAATAGGAGAGAGGTACATGTAATTTACACGGGATTGCACGAAATAAAGGGGTCTCATTGTCAGGTAGCCCAAGAGGAAGCCGTGTGTGTGCAATGTGTCCTAAACTACGCCTTGAGCAAAGTCGGATACGACTCCACGTTAGGGCTCCAGCAAATGACCAATGATCCAACAGTCCACCAATTTGGCTTTTAGCATTTCGATAGTTATTACGTGTTTTCGGATATGGGTGAATTAGAATGATGAATATGATATGAGCAAAATGAATAATATCCACAATAATATTTGACTGAATTTAAAGCAATTAATATTTGATAGAAATTAAAGTTAGTGGTTAGTTTGGTTAGGAATTAAATCGAGACAAATGTAACGCTAAACCGTCGTAACTCGACTTATAATGAAAGTCGGTCAATAGGAGGTCAGGTGAGTTGATATCCGTGCTAAAACAAGATGGAAAAATGATATCGAGAACCACTCACCAATTTAATCATGTCACACGAATCAAAAAGAGGTGGGATCTCGTCTTAATCGCAAATATTATGTCAATTAATCGAAGGTAGCCTATCACGATCCCAAAGTAGAGAAAATGACCCAAATGGTCATTTTCCATAGATTTGAAATCGAGAAGGTTATCGACTTCGATCACGACGCGTACGAATAAAAGACTTCATAGATCGCGAAAATTAAAATAAAATCGAAAAGAAGAAGAAATGAGGAGAGAAAGGAGGTGGTCTCGGATCCAACATTATTCATTAATAATTTGACTGGTAACGGTTTACGGAAGTCTCGTCATCAACCAAAAAGAGAAGAAATATAAAAATAAATCCTCAAACAAAAATAAAAACTTTAAAATCTAATCTCTAAGAAAATATTAAAGCTTTAAAATAATTAATTAGAAAAGAAGATATTGATAAAATTTCTAAAAAAAAGTTAGATTAGAAAAAATATGTATATAAATCTTAACAAAACTAGTTAGACTAATTAACTAAAAATAATGATATATAAATATTCTGAAAAACTAATTACAAGAAATCTGAATTATACTTAAATATATTTTTTTAAAAGTATAAAAAAAAATAGGGGGATGATAATTCATGAAACAGGGGGCGGATATGAAAAGAAGGAGCCACGGTCTATGGGCTTGCAAGCCCAAGTCAATCAATAAGAATAAAAACAGCAAAACAAAAAAAACAAACTGAAATCTCCTCTTCTTCTCACAAATTCCGCAACAGGTCATTCAACTCTTCTTCTCCATTTTTGTTCTGTTTTTTTTTTTAAAATTCTCTGAGTTTGTATGAGTTTAGATTTGAAGTTGGATTTGGGTTTGGTGAAGGTTGACTGATGATGGTTGTTGTTAATGTGTTTGTGAATGGTGAAGAACATAAATGGGTTTCGGGTTGGGGTTCGAAGATGGTCGAGATGTGGGTTCTGTTTGGATGGAGGTCCGTTAATGGTAGAAGATGGAGTTTCGTTTAGTCGTTGATGAAGTGGGTATTTGAAATTTGGAGAGTGGGATGGGTTTCGAAGGAAGTTGGGTGAATCGTGTTGGTACGGAAGAATGGGTTTTCAAAGAAGGAAAATGGGTTGTCATGGTTGGTTTTGCGAAGATGAGATGTTGGTGAAGTGAAAAGCGGAGTCTCATCTGATATGGGTTTGGAATGAAGGTCGAAGGTTGAGTCTGGAAAAGGGTGATTTGTGTTACTAATGGTTGTTATGGAGAGGAGATGGTAATTCGAAAATGGGTCACGGTTGGTTAACAGAAAAAGGGTTTCAGTGAGATGTTGATGAAGTTAAAGATTGATGGAGTTTTCGGATTAAGTTTGATGAAGAAGATGAAGGTGTTGCAAATGGGTCGTTCTGTTTTGAGAAATGTTCCGTTTTGAGTGCAGTTTGTTCTAAGAGTGATGAAGGTGATGATGAACAGTAGGGGAGGAGGCGGATTAGGGTTTTTTGGATCCTGTGCAAAGAAGAAAATAAACAGGACCAATATATACAGACTCACGACACGTGGCATGCCTGCTAACCCTGATTTGTTTGCTGTGTATTCCGTTTTCACCAGCTGTGAGGTGTTGTTGTACAGAATTTACTGAGCGAAGAAAAATGTGTCGTGTGACCTCTTGGCTCCTGCGTGTGGGACTAATTGAGTATTGCATACGAAGTTTGTTGAAGAGGTGGGGGCAGATTGCAAACTTTTGTCGTATGTGGTATGAAAAGAAATTATGGCTGGAAGTTGGTACAGGTAAGGTCGTGAAGCAAAACAAAATGCATCGCTTGCTGCAGGTGTGCTGTGAATCTGCGTTTTATCACTTCTGTGGAGGATTTGCGGAATTACGATGATGGAGTGTTATTATTTCTCTTCATTTTTATTTTTCTTCACAGTCTGGTGTATTAATTTACTACTGCATATTTACTGTCACTTTAGCAATTAAAGCATTGTATTCTCCTGCAGGTTGGTGATTGAAAAGCTGGCGTACGAAAGTTTGCGTGGCTTCGGCTTACCATATACAACGGTTTTGTGATGCTCGCATATGGTTATCACTTTTGTTTTGAGTGCAGTTGGTCCATAAGTTTGAAAGGCAATCTGTAAAATATGAAATCTTGTTTTCTTCTTCCCGTATATTATGCTTCTTTTTTTTTTTCTTTCCGGAAGTTGCAGGGCCAAGTATATGGTTGAATAAAACTCATGTTTTGTGATGCGGTACCTTGTGGTTCATGGGAGATTCAACAAGAATTATCTTACTCCAATTCTTATCATGTCTTTTTTAATTCTTGATAGATTCTAAGCCATATTTATCATCTTATCTTGTTTGTAAGAAAGTCTTGGAACCTTAATCTCAACAACCGTCACCGTCATGTTTATTATTACTTTTTATGGAATTTATTATCCTTTTGAATACGTGTTGTCAATCGTGCGGTGAGCATAGGTATATGAGTACCACTGAATTATCTAAATGCTTGGTCTCACCGCTGGTATATTAGAAAATCACGGCGTATTGCTTGAAGATGACCTTAAAGTATATCTTGACATGCAAAACAAAACTTCCCCCCACCGCATCTTGGAATTGTTTATTTTGATTAAATGTAACCTCATTGCTTCTCAATATAAACAACACCACACTATAAACAAAATTCCAAGTTTTTGCAAGTGAGCCACATTTTGCACCAATCGGTTCTATCTTGAATTTAGTAGAGTTTGAACTTAATTGTAAAGATGGTTTGGAACAAAGACAACTTAGTTTACTAATAACCTCAATTGGCATAATGGGCTTTTCATTCATTTTTCTTGTAATGGACCTTGAGTAATGTTCTTGAAATTAATTTTGAACGTGTCTAAGTTTTCCAACAATCCTGGATGCTCCTTTTCATCATTTGTGGGTCATTTCGTGGAAATTAATCAATTTATAAAAAATACCGAAGCTATGGTTCTACTTTAAACCGACCTCATACTAGAAAGAAAATCTGACTTATTCGAATAGAAATTAAGTCCAAAACTTCTATTACTGCGCATGCCTTTACGATGGGCTACCAATAAGCACTTTGATTTAATTCACTTCCTCTTGTGATAAAAACAACATATACCTCTTTTGGGATTTTCTACGTAAAACCAATGGGTGGATGTATGAAAGAATCTATAAATAGGACAAATTTGAGATATGACAAACTTCATGACGAAGATCCTTATCACTCATTGAGGAAATGTTTTGATGCTTGACTTCACAACAAAGATCCTTGGAGCCCCTCAAGGAAATACATATAAGTTATCCAACACCCCGCATGAGGGACTTGTACTCTCATCAGTCGGGCTACATATAACTTCTCCCAATAGGCTTAGATTCCCCAAGATAATTAAACTCTCACCTGAGGGACTTAGAGTTTCCTCAGGCATGATCAGACATCGAAATCATGCACTGACACATAACCAAAGTCTAGTTTAAGAGACTCTTAGTAACAAGTTTTGTATGAGGGCTTGATAGAAGTCCCGACAGAGAGGTTCAACGCCTCACCTTAAGGACTTATACTCTCACAAGTCAATCTACATATAACTTTTCCTGAGGGACATAGATTCCTCATCCTAATTAAACTCTCACTTGAGGTACTTAGGGTTTCTATAGGCCTAATCAGACATAGAAATCATGCCAAAGAAATGCAACTAAAGTATAGCCTAAGAGACTTAGTCGCAATTCTTGTTTTAGGGCTTGAAAGAAGTTCTGCCCGAGAGGTCCAACGCCTCGTCTGAGGGACTTATAAACTCATCATCCAAGCTACATATAACTTCACCGGAAAGACTTATAGTCCTTTGGACGAGACTAAACAATATGATTTCCCTTAAAAGGATCCAAGCCTAATAGGCCTAGCACATCATACATATCATCTAAAAACCCAAGGCCTGACATACTCCCCCATACCACTGTCTAAAAACATTGTGTCCTCTAAAAAAAAGGAATTGTGCTTGAGGGACTATGTAGTGTTATATTTGTAAAGGACCTAGTTAGGGGGATGACTATATGCCGCCCCCAGGTAGGGCAGTAATCATATGACTCCCTCAGGGAGGTAGCGCCTCTCCCCCAAAGCTTTCCTTATCTCCCATTCATGGAAAACGTAGGATAAGACATTTCTATGACATGGAGAAGTCATGGTTAATAAATGACCCACGTCCTTCTTAAAAATAGGGATTTAATAATCCACAATTGACTAAGTGGCAATGACCTTTCCAAGGAAACCCTAGGCCTAAAGCCTCTATAAATACCCCCTAATGGGAGATGACATGTCCTAATTGAGACACATATCATCCAAAGCACAACGGTTCATACCTAGTCTCTCACCTCACGTGAGCAGGTTCTCTTAAACCACCAAAAATACCACTGTATAGGTTTTCGCCACCGTGGGCAAAGCCCTAACCACCAAAAAAACCAGCATACAAGGAATCTCTGCCCTTGCATGGGTGACATGCATATTTGTATGTTTGTACCGATACAAAATTCCATGATGTTGTTGTGTGAAAATGGGGTTATTTGACTTGCATGAATGTACAAGTTCTGCATTTCTAGTCTTTTCCTAAACTTGAGTAGTTTAGGTGGCAGCTTGCTTGAAAATCTAAGCAATTTGGGAAACAAAAATTTCAAATTCTACCTCCTTGTCTAGCTTCTTTTGTGGAGCTGCGGGATGATAAGGCTAATTTCACAGGTAGGAAATTGGTTGATCTTTCAATGTGATGGTTCCTTTAATATGGATTAAGAGTATCTGCATAGGGGTTATCTTGGTGATGTTCGATTTATTTGTTGAGTTAATTCATTGTTTCTAATGACCTTGTTAATCCTAAAGACATTTCACAATGCATTGAGAAATGAGGTCTTCCACATATTTCACATCCTATTTGTTTGACTTGAGCCTCTTTGTGCGCATCTAACCTTTTCTCCATTTTGATTATTACATGCTCTTCAAATTTTCTATTAGTATCCTCCATTAGCTTTAGATCGACCTAACAATATTTTGGTAGTATAACACTTGTCATATAGTTTCAAATATTCATTAACAACAACAACTTCTAATATTCTTACAATTTGGGAAATGATTTTAAAGTTTAAGGAATCGCCAAATGTTGTATACAATATGTGCTTTATCTTAAGCCTGATTCAATTACGTAAAATTTGCATTTGATATGTGAGATCTAAACCATGAGTTAGGAATGAACTCAAGAGTCTCTTAAATCTCTTATAAGTTCACCAAGTAATTATTCTTCTTTCTATCAAAACGAGGATATATCATATATCTTTAGAACAAATAGAGATGTGAGAAAGTATTCTTCTAGGAATGTATTCCTCATCTCATCCCATATGTTGATGCAATCTGGGATCAGTTGATCATGTCATTCTTCTGCATCATCTTTAAGAGTAAAAGAAAATAAGTGTAATTATTTACCTTTTTTTGAATGACCTTCTACCTTGTCAGTTGTTCACATGGTGAGGAAACTCTTTAAATGTTGTTTGCATTTTCATTGAGCTTTTCATGAAATTGATTTTGACTAATTAGCAACGTAACACAGGATTGAATTCGAAATTGGTTGTGGTTATGTGTTGATTGACAACAGCCAATCTATTACCTTTGATTATACGTCTGCCATAGTCTCAAAGTAGTCTTTCAAATCCCTAAAATATTCCTCGATCAACGGATGGATCTTTCATGTCGTTGCGTGACTTTTATTTTTTCAATTAATTCTCCATTCGAATTGCACAACTGATTTGATTAATTTATGCGACAAAGAAAATTTTAGCCGTGTCTGACCTCCTAATATAAGATTAGGTAATTATGTAATAATAAATAAAATAAAAGTAAGAATAAAAACAAGGTTAGACAATTATGTAATAATAAATAAAATAAAAATAAGAATAAGAATAACAACAAGACATCGTTATTGCATGACAACAAAATTTTTAACTAGTAAGTAATTGAATTAAAAAAAATTAATAGTCTTTGTCAATGATTTTAAAAATTTGTTGCTCAATTGACAAGTGCAACAAAGTCTCTCCAAGTAATAGCAAGATAACGGGATATGTTCACAAAGGTTAAAATTGGTATTGAGTTTAATTTTACACATGTTGAAAAAAAAATATTGTTAGATTTTTTGGATAAAATATAAATTATTATAAAATTAAAAACACAAATTTTTAGAGGAGTCCAACCTAAATTTTCTCTTAACCGTATCAACTATCACCATTTACAATTCAGCCTAAAAATTGTTCTAGAATGTCTCGCCGATGAACTATACCTTGATAGCAATTTTCCATTTTATAATAAAGTCATTGCCGCTCCTATGACTTTGTTATATAAAATGTAGCAACATATTATATAATAGTAACATTATATTTTTTAAAGAATTTTATTATATAAAATATAACATCTTCTATGAAACTCTATTTTTTTTTTAATTTTAAAATTATTATTAATTTGTAAATTACTGATTTTGTAAATCTTTAAAATATATTAATTTTTTTGCATTTTTTAAAATCCATTAACTTCTTTGTAAATTTAATTTAATAGTTTATATTTCCGTTATAAATTCAATTAATATGTGATGTTTGATTTCCTTTCATAATATCATTTTATTATTTTTAAATGGTTAATTATCTCATTTTCTTGGTTAAATAGATAAATTTCTCCCATTTTATTCCTCACGCCCATATTTTAGAACTTGATGCATAACTTGACAAATCATGAGATAAATGGATGAACTATTCAACACCGATTTAATAAGAGAATTGATTTTAGAGCTCTTGGAAGGTTTTTATTTTTATTTTTTTATATTTTACATCTATTCAAATCAATTTCATGTCCATATTTTTTCATATTAATTTTTATTTTATTGTTTTGATTATATTCGAATTCGTTTCATAAATATTATTTTGATCATATTCAAATTCATTTCATGCTCATATTCATATTGTGTAGTATAATTTCTAATTATTATTTTGAAGGTTTTGCAATTTGAATGAGAGTCTAATCGACCCCAACTCCTACAAACAACAATCTTAGAATGAATATTGAAGTAAATATCTTTTATAATCATTTGGCGCATCATAATTCTAGAAACTGCAATATATATGCTTTCGTTCAGATATTTTTATATTTTGTATAGATTTTTTTGGTTTAATTTCCTTCATCTTTCTTCACAATTTTAGAATGATAGGAATTATGCTTTCTTTCGGATATAAATTCTTACTTTCTTCTTTAATATAAAATTTAATTATTATTTTAGATTTTAGGCAAAATGTTTGTCTAAATCCTTTAAATTATTTTAAAATATCAAGTTAGTCCCTTAAGTATTTTGTGGAACGCTTTGGTCATTTTTAAAAAATCTCCGTTACAATAAATTACAAACGCATATATCATTTGAACTGATTTTTCGCGCTGATCACGGATATGTAATTAGTTTTGCGTTTGATTTTTTATTATGTATTTCGTCTATTTTTATCTGATTCTCATGAATTGTAACTTGTTTGATAAATTTGATTGCATATTCGTGATCAACGCGAAAAATCAGTTCAAATGTTGTATAAGTTTACAATGTATTGTAACGGAGATTTTTAAAAAGGGAGCCAAGCACTACAAAACAATATAAGAGATTAATTTGATATTTTAAAATAACTTAAAAGGATTAAAACATTAGTTTTACCTAAATTTTAATCATATTTTATACTCATTATTATTTTGATATAGATTATTTATTGTCTTCATAATAAAGATGCACATAAATATACATATCTTGCAATTTAAAAGTATATGGTCTCTTCAAATAACAACCTTAAAATGAAGATTGAAATATAAAAGTATAATACACATACTAACAATATTTAATTTCCATTTAACTGTTATGAAGATTTTTTTGGCTTAATTTTCATCCTCTCAATTTCAAAATGTTTTATGATTTAACTATATGAAATAGTTGATGCTATTCTTTATAAAAAATATTTTATTCTTTTAGTACATATCAATAATATTTAACTTTCATTTTAATAGTTATAATTTTTTTTTTCTGATGGTGAGCAATAATCATCTATGAATCTATATTCATATTCAATAATTAATGATTCATTAAAAAAAATTAAAATTCATTTCTAACAATTTAAGATTATTTATCAATTTAAGTTCTAATTATAAAAAAAAAGTTAAAACTCCATTTTACGATAGTATTAAAATTATCTATCAATAAAATTTTTTAACTTTGCAGTTAGTATCATTAAAAGAAAAATCAAATTGAATCTCAATTTCTATCTAATTACTAATTATAAATTAATCCAAATTCTAAACCTATAATTGATGACCATTAGAAATTTCGAATTATATTTCTTACATATTATTTATAATAATCTAACATTCCAATTTATAACTCAACAATTAATGTAATTTTAAAAATTTTGAAACTCTTTTTTTTTTCCATTATATTTTAGTACAATTATTATTATATTCTAAACGACAACTATTTAATTATTATTTTGAATAAAAATAAACTAAATTAAATTATAAATTAACCCTTAAAATTGTTGTTTTAGATATTATTCGTTCATTAAAATCATTAAATTTTTAAGATACAAACTAATTGATAAAATTAACTATAATTCTTATATTACTTACTATTACATTGATCTTTTTTATTACTCCTTAAAATTCAACATAATCTCAAATATTCTAATAAATTCATATAAAATAATTATTCAAATAGCTCACTAAAAAATAATCATACAAACATAATCAATTAACCCTCTATATTACTCTTAAAATTTAATTTATTCTTAAATATGTGCTTATAAAACTACATATAATAATGACTCAAATATAATCATTTTAAAAAATAATCAACAAACAAAACAATAATATAAAATTTTAATGAAATTTAAAATTTCATATACGATAACATTAATATATTATAGATTATCTGCGCAACGCGCGGGTTATATTCTTGTTTAAATAAAATAGTATATAGAAATATAACAGGGAAGTGATTTGGCATGAATGCACTTTTATTTTCTATTTATTTTTATTTAATAATATTTAATTAATACATTTAATTTCTTTAATCTAACACAAATTATTTTTTTATTGAAAAGAGGGTCAAGGCCTAAAAGAAAGCTTGACGATGAAAATAACATGGGCTGAACATATCCATAATTTATTCTCATTAATTAAAAGAAGTAGAAAATTTTACCTCATACCTCTACAATTATATCCATATTTCTACACTAAATTTTTTTGGACCAAAATACTCTCATATAAATACTTATAATTGTAAGAATTTTACTTTTCATTTTCATTTCCGTCTGAAATCTTCCGAGGGACACTTTTTGTTTCTGTATAGCAGAACTCATATCACAAGTCTTCTGGTTTATAAAGTGCATACCGGAGGTGTTAGAGTAAGTCTTTCAATTCTGTTTTCGTACCGGAAGTCATTGAAGAAGTCTTCCGATATTCTGATTTTTTGCGTTTACTTACCGGAAGTGTTAATGCAAGTCTTCCGGTTCGTTTACGTTAAGATTCATATCGGAACTCATATTTGAAGTGTTTCTGTTCGTTTTTCTTTGTTACTTTTTATTTTTTTTTATTTTTTTTATATTTCTATTTTGGCAGTGGTGCACACACGAGGCAAGGACGGTAGGATCCCTGATCATCGAGAATAGCTGAGGAAGAGCATATTGGTGCATCTGCATCAGCAACACAACCTATTGGATATCCAAAAGGACCGTACGATACCTCTCTTTTGGTTAAGTACGAACATCATATTGCTAGACATATATGGTTCAATGAGGTAAGTAAACAACAATTATTTGATATTGAATAAAATCTGATTTTTTGATGTTGTATTTTATAATATATTTACTTTTAATTGTTTTCAGGAGAGAGGTCCGAAGAAAGAGTTGAAGGTAGCAGGACATGGGTTGAAGCTGGTTAAGAGAGTTCTAGTGCAATTTCCTAGAGAGATGGAAAGTTGGGTATCTAGGTCTGGTCTATCTTCACTCCAGAGAATTAGTTTGACGAAGATAGATATGAACCTGGTTTCCGTATTTGCAAAGAGATGACATCTAGAGACATCTTCATTTCACATGCCGTTTGGTGAGATGACGATTACTCTGGATGACGTCTCTTGTCTGCTTCACTTGCCCATCAGGGGAGTCTTCTAGAGCCCTCAAGATATCAGTGAAGGGCTTGTTGTTGAGTGGGTTGTTGATTACTTAGGAGTGTCACAGAGAGTGGCACAACAACAAGCTTATGACTGCAGGGGTTTTTACTATAATTTGGATGGTTATACGATCGGTCATAGAGCATAGAGTTGCTTCTAGATGGGCATATGCGACTAGAGCTTATTTGTTGATGTTAGTGGGTTCCACGATTTTTGCGAACAAGACCTTTATGCTTGTCGAGGCACGATACCTCTCATTATTTATGGACTTGGAAGGCTTATCAGGATACAGTTGGGGAACAGCTGCGTTAGTTACCCTTTATATATATCTCGAAGATGCTTCCATGTTCAGTTGTAAGCAGCTCGGTGGTTATCCGACTCTCCTACACGTATTTATTTTAATTTAATTTATTTTGTTTTAATTAATTTTATTTAGTATATTAATTTTATTTATCTAGCTTATTAAGTTATAATTAATTATTTTAAATTAACTAATAATATTAATTTTGTAATAGTGCTGGATTCATGAGTTTTTCCAACACTTAGAAATAAAGGAGTGAATTGGATACCAACTAATAATGTTGGTCTCCCTCGAGCGATGAGATGGTCCTATAAGCAAGGTGTCCTGAAGGTGGATGACTTGCGACCTATTTTGGACGAGCTGACACCTGCCGATGTCATATGGCGCCCATTCGAGGATCATAGAGTATGGCGTTAGTTTGATGAGTTATGTCTATACAGGGGGTGTCTGAGGTGGAGTGACATTATTGTTCCATACTTGCTTGACAGATGTATGTGTCAGTTTGGATACAAGTAGTATGTTTTACCTCCACCTCTTGATTATACGATGGCTGGTGATATTGATATTGAGTGGATTAGTTACCATTAGAGCATTGGGGATGCGATTTATCCGACAGCACTGGCCACCACCCCATCTGAGACAGATGATGGATCTTCAGTGGTATTATCGTGTTTTGCATCCTCGTCTGATACCATCCCATCGTGATGCGTCAAGAGAGGTGTCAGTTCCTGTTTACGATGCAGGACCATCTAATCCTAGTTAGGCTCATGTTTCTTCATTGATTCATCGTTATCTTCAACAGGCTGGTGCTGAAGAGGATGATTCACAATTTGCTGAGTTGTTTGAAGCTTTATATATTGCTTGTTCATATTGACTTATATTTATGTTTATTTTTATGTGTTAACTTTTAGACTTATTGACTTATGTTTATGTTTGTGTATTAACTTTTAGACTCACTTAATCTAGCTGGGATATGTTTATGTGTTAACTTGACTTATGTTTAGTTTTGAATCCAATTATGTGTTATTGAAATTAAAAATGAATAACATAATTCATGATTCATGTTTTGAAATTAAAAATGAATAACATAATTCATGATTCATGTTTTGAAATTAAAAATGAATAACATAATTCATGATTCGGGTTTTGAAATTAAAAATGAATAATATAATTTATAATTCATAATGCGTTGGTAATATAGGCGTAACTTATAATTCATAATGGGTTGTTGCCAATGTTGTAGACGTCCTGTAAATCCTAGCATCCAAGATGTTGCTGCTGGAGAGCGAAACTTCTTCCAATCTACTGTCACTGGTGGCAATGGGAACCCTTTTTTCATTTTTACCTGAATAAAAAAAATCAAAATGTTAAGTAAAAATAACTAAGAAATTAGGTTGGTCACATTAACTAAAAATAACTAAGTACCTAAACCCAATAATTTGTGTTTACAAAACCAATGCAGTAAAATGATACATTTGGTAAAAATGAAGTTGTCATAGGGAAGAAAGTCCAGCGTTCAAATCCTAAACAGACAAGTACAACATTATAATGATTTGCTATCAAGTAACCCATATCTGGCAGAGTCAACCATTTCTGTGGTGGTTGAGGACCAAATGCCTCTATCATCAAAGATTTTCTCACTTCTACTAATCGATCAACAAATAAATTGGCATACAAACTTGATCTTTCATTATGTATTATTTCCAACCCCAAGTCTTGACGAACCATTGGCCAACCATCTTCGCCATATCCATGCAATAAAGCAATGACTCTAAATGTACAATTACCATCTGATACAATATTAACTACATCATCAATATATGACCTGATGTGATTAGGAAATCGAAGGATGAACTGCTTAGATGACTGTGAAAATTGTGATAATTTCAACTTCTTCGAAGCCTGTGATGGTTGAGATTTCTTCTGTGAAGATTGTGATAATTTCAACTTCTTCGAAGTTTGTGATGGTTAAGATTGCCTCTGTAAAGATTGAGATGCTTGATCAACATACTCATGATACGAAGGGTCCCTATAAACATCATACCCTACTGTTTTTTTTGTCTTTCTTCTTGACTTCCCCTTTGGTTTTTATTTTCTCAGGTGGTAGTCACAAAAAAGTCATTGTGGGGAAGACAAGTTCAAAAATATTACTTTTTAATGCCTTTTCCCAACAACATCTAGTGACCTAAAACTTTTCCATAACTTATCTATTCCACTACTCATATCCACCTCTGATCCATCATGTACATCTTCCTCCAACTTAACTTTCATACTTAGTTTCCTCCAATGAACATGCACAACATCTATTGGTATCGGTATACCACCAATTCTATATCCTGTTAACTCACAAGCACAAGGTAATCCATAGGTTGTTCTAAGAGTACAACGACATATTTCCTTATTAGTTCCAACATAATCAACTCGTGTTAACTCTTTAGCAATGCATCTCAATGCAGCTCGAGACACTGAACCACGTAAATTATTGTAAAATAGGCTTACGCGGGCGTGCTTAACTTCACAAAAACTCTTTTGAAAAGAAGCTCTAATCTTGCCCAGTTGTAACTTTAAGTTGTCATTCATAGCCTCCCAACATTTGACCATGTCACCAATACTGTTCCCTAACATCTTCTTTAACTTCCAATGAGCAGACTCAACCCTAAAAATAATACATATTAAAAATACTTTAAAAAAATACAAAAAAAATATACAATTTAAAAATATTAAAAATAAATACATACCGACTAGTCGTGGTGTTACCCAAATGTAGCACTCGATTAATTCATGCTCTAAAAAATCTTTGTCTATGTGGTGTCAACCATATGTCCTTCAATAATCAATAAATTCATTACAATCAACGCACGTCTGCTCAAGTTGGTTCAACCTTTGATCATACTCAATCTCATCACTAGCCCATACAACTTCTGTCCATAAGTCCTCGATCGTCTTTGCATGTCACTAACCACATTCTGCTTGCATTTTGCACCAACATTTTTGTTAATGTGAAATCGATATAGCAAATTGATCGACCTTGAAAACACAGTTTCAATGGCTTTCGTCAAAGCAAGATCTCTATCTGTCACAATCACTTGTAGACACAAATCTTTCTTTACAAACAATTCTTTAAGCTTATCTAACACCCAACAAAAAGTCTCAGTCTGCTCAGACTCAATATACGCAAATGCGACAGTAAAAGTCAACTCGATTGATGTCATGCCAACAATTTCAAACAGAGGTTACCTATATTTGTTTGTCTTGTAAGTGTTGTTCATAACTATCACAATAGGAAAAATATTCAACAACTTAACGGAATCTGGATGAGCCCAAAATATATCTCTAATAACTTCAGAGTGTTGCACCCAAAAATTTGCTCAACCTTGTTCACTTGGTTTATGTTTCAATTACATTAGCATTTGCATATAGAGTCATGTACATAGTCTAATCATCTGCATAGCATAGCATAGCAAGTCATCCAACAGGGGACCAAGCATTATTCTCATCTCTATGAGCCTATCAAGAGGTTATTATTCAAATTCAAGCTCATTCAAGTCATCAGAAAGAATTTGAAAGCTATCAAGTCAGTGGGTCAAGCAGTGCATCTATCTCCTAGCTGAGGGTATCTGGGGATCATCAAAGAGGTTATGAGCTGTGGACTGGGCATGGAGAGTATGTGGGCATCATGGGAGACTTAGAAAGTCATTTGAAGAAGGAGACAAGTCATTGATATGATCACAAGTATTGCAGTTGAAGACAGTCAACCAGGGTTTCAACTCTAGGTCAACTCTAGGTCAATTGATTGATTGAAAGGCTTTAAGGGCTATTGGAGAGATGTGGGGTTCATCATTTGACATGTAAAGAAGGATATGTTGTTGTTCTAAGAAGAAATCAAGAGAAATCAAGGAGAAGAGGAGTTTCTAAATTAGGGTTTCTATGTAAAATCCCCTAGTTTAGGTCAAATTTCCAAGAAAGATAAGTCAAAATGCAAGCTTCAAATGGATCCTTGGTCAACATGAAACTTGTATAGGATCTCAAGACCTTTAATTTGAGTGGTGGAAGACATTAAGGAGATTTATAGAACTCAAGTTATGGTCCTTGCAAGTTACAGGTCATCTGAGGTATCTGGAATTTTGTCTGTGAAAGTGACTTGACTTCCAAGCAATTTTTACCCCTCAAGGATATTTCAAATGAATTTCTGGTCAACATAAGAGTTGTTCCTCATTGTCTTAGCTTTCTAGAATGGTATAGTATGCCTTCATATGATTTGTGAAACTTTACTTATGGTCTTGGCAAGCAAAGGGTATTTTGGTCATCTGAGAATTACAGGTCATTTCAAGCCTATGCCCAAAACTCATACAAGGAAGCTTCAAATGAAGAACTTCACAACATAAAACTTGTTCCAAATGACATTTTGAGTCTAGAAATGTGACCATGAAAGATTGGAAAGATTCATAGCACAAGGTTTCAAAATTGGTGGATTTAATGAATAAAAATGACCTAAAAAATGAGATTTTTCATAATTTGGCCAAATGAAGTGAAATTATAGGTCATTTTGATTGGAAAAATCATTTTGAGAACATTGGTAAAAGTGGAATTTTGAGTTTGGTTCAAGTTTTGAAAGTTATTCATGGTTACTTATAATGGAAGTTACATAATCCAAATCCAAGGGAAATTATACATGGGAAGCTTCTCCAAGGTTCTAGGAGTTTCTAAACTCATGTATATATTGATATGAATAGCTTCATGCCATGGTTGGTGAATCATATTGCTTATAATACCAAGTTTCACACATTTCTTCCATTTTTGCAAGAGCTTTTCAAACTACCTTAAATCTTCACCAATTTTCACAATTCTTGATCTGATCTTCATCACCATCATTCATAGATTACAATTCTCACAAGCATTTGGTGGATTGGAGTAGAACTCGTGCCATACACTTCCATCATCCAAGAAGCAAGAAATTTGGAATTGTGAGATTCAGAGCATTAGAGCAAGATTTGTTGCATACAGAATTCAAGAACAAGCTCCCTGATCAATTTCCACTCATTGCAAGCATTGGATCAAGAGGTTTTAGCATCTGTTTTCACCATTTTGCACCAGGTTAGTTTCTCTTCGAATTGCATGATTTGGTTAGGATCATGGTGATTTGTTAGCATAAGAATGTTAGGATAGGCTAGATGACTGGTTTTGGTGAGTTTGAAGAGATTCCATGAAGGTTGTTAATGGTGTGCACAAACTGTTAAGGCTTGTAACTCATGATTTAGTGCACGATGATCTTAGGTTATTAGCTCATAATGATCAGTGTAAGATATGGATTAGTTTAGGGCAAGAATTAGAGAGAATTGGGAGGATTGATCACAGGTGAAAATGGTGGATCAGAATTGTTATGCCTATCGGGTTTGCTCATTGTTTGAGTTTTAGAGGAAGTTATTGTTATGGCTGTGTAGAGGGAAGGATTTAGAACAACTTTGCTTTTGGAATGGTGTGATTTCATGGTGAATGGAGAGAGAACAGAACGAGGGAAAATTCGTGCATGGGGATGAGTTGCAGGACCTAGGGTTTGCTGGAGGTTGAAGAAGACCTGGGAGCCACACGATTTGATCTTTGACCTTGACTGGGGGACTAATCCAACGGACGCGATTGAAGAAGAAAAACGGAGGGAACTTCAAATGCTTATACGCACCGTTTCACTTAAAGGTTTCTGATGGGCTTTGCAATTGTTGCTATGCACACCCCACGAATCAAGCCCAATCCCAATTATGCCTGAAATAATTGATATTTGCACCGTTTTCATCTTTTTTATTTTTGTTAATTTCTGAACACGTGATGGGCCCAAACGCGCTTGCTATGCGCGCCCCCCAGTCTGGGCCCAGTTTATTTTTTTTAACTGGTTTCATTACTAAATGCACCCTTTCCATTTAATTCATATATTTTTAATTCATATATTTTTTTTTAATTCTTTCAAAAATCATAAAAAATTGGAAAATGCTTATTTTTCATTGGTTCTTTTTGCATATTACTCATAATTTTGTCAAGAAAAAAATCATACAAAAAAAATTCCAATTTCATTTTATTTTAATATTTTTGGCATATTTTTCTTTTAAATAGGTGTAAATATCATTTTGTTTGATACATGAATTTGTTAATTTTAGTTTGAATAGATGCTTTAATATTTTTAATCCATTCTTTTTAGGTTGGTTAGGTTAGACATTTATCTTGTATATAAGATTTAGTTCATATTTTTAGGAATTAATTTTAGGTGATTTGATTAGATGTGAATAACATGAACAAAATTAGGGTTTAGGTGACAACATAGGTGAATAAGTTCATTTCCCTTAGGAGTTAGAGATGGAATTTTTGGGGTATGGGACTATAGGGATTAGGGGTAGTTATTAGATCCCTTAGAAAATGTTAGGATTCCCCTACTGCTATTAGTACTGTCTGTATTTGCTTGACTGGTGTGGTGTGCCCTCTCTGGGGATTATTTGATTTGTCTGTGTGGGTATTGGGATTGCTTGGGGATTGGGAGAGTTGAAGACTGGTGATGATGAAGCCATTGGAGATCAAGAGATTGAAGACCAACTTTCAGAGTTGATGATGAGATCCTTTGCTGGCATCTATTGAGGAGTCTAGGGTTTAGGAGCTAGGCAGAGCTCTAGATTAGAAAGCTTGTTTCTCAAACATGGAATGCCTTGTCTGCATCCATCCTTTCTATATGATTCAAAGTCTCTTTCAAATATCCACCTCCTTCCTTTGGAAGGATCAATGAATGTATTTGAAAGATAGAACTTTTGAGGGAAAATTGTCTGTATAATGTTAACAGTTGATGAGCCACCCTTGGTAGGCAGTCTACTGTTTAACATTCACTTTTATCTGGCTGACTGATATTCCTCTTGGAGTTTGAGACTTGAAGAAAAGCCATTGCAGATGAAAGACTGATAATCAGAGACCTTGCCTGAAGGCTGTGGAGATGGAGATTGATGCTTGCTGAAGCTTGTAGCTGTTTGGTGATGACTTGAAGATAGGTGTTGATGCAGAGCTGCTGTGGCTGTTTATTTTAGTTGTTATTCATTGCTGATGTATTGTTTGGTTTTCCCTGACTGTATTGTTTGCTGTTTAACTTGTTGGGTTGAAAGTGAATCCTGTTCACTTTTGCCTATTGTTTTCTAGGTTCGAGGTTGAGTGGGACTCCCTTGCCTCGCTTGTATTGCTGCATCCATGCATTTTACTGCTTTACTGTATATATATGCTATTGTTTCTGTTTCCGTCTATTCCCTTAGGATCTCTGTTTCTCTCTGCGCAAGAGAGGAGCATGATAGACACTAGGTCTTAACCCATGCATGATAACATTAGGTTAGTCTAACTCCCTTCGCGACCGTAGGTTAGAGTTCTGTCTCTTCTTTCTCAAAACAAATAGAAAAACACAATAAATATTTCAAACACAATAAAAGACACTTCTTTCGTAAAAGAATGTGAACTCATCAAAACGTCATTTTTGTCCGCTTGGACTGTTAATCAGAAAAACCCTTTTTCAGAAGGAATAAAAGCAATCAAGACAAACTTGTGTCGTACGTGGCCCGAACTACGTTTGCTCTGATCTTTCATGCTGTATGAAAGTACGTAGGCATAGGATGCGATATCCTAGCGAGCAACCTTCCCCTCCTTTCCCGTAGGTAGACGAACTACGTTGACTCTGATTTCTCGTTCCAGACGGGAATACGTAGGCATAAAGTGCGATACTTTGCCGAGTCATTTTCTTTCTTTTTAACCCTTAACCTTTAGTTTAGATAGAAATAACAATCTGTACCCGAAAACAAGCGTGGATCCCGTCGAGTACGACGGACGTGAGGGGTGCTAATACCTTCCCCTTGCGTAACCGACTCCCGAATCCAGGTTTTGGTTGTGATGACCATACCTTTCCCCGTTTTGCGGTAGGTTTACCTCAAGCGTTTCCTTTCCCTCCCGTGGGATAAATAACGCACGGTGGCGACTCTTCTGTTCAGCCGGCGCCGATTTTCGCAGTAGTGACAACTGACGACTCTGCTGGGGATCTAACGTCCCCTGGCTGCTAAGGATTGCGATAGTTCTTATGCATTTGGGATCCAACGTCCCTTAAGAGAGTCAATCCTAACGCTTGTTTTCCCGTCGAGGATTTTGTATGGATTTATATTTCTGACCTTTATTTTCAGCATTATATATATTGATTATTATTGCTGTATTGGGGTGTGATGGGTGGTTCTATGATTGAGAGATAAGCCGGACCTGGGCTTGAGTGCACCTAGAATTAGAGTAGAAAGTAGTGGGTGCGTGCCGGCTTTGCTTGCATTAGTGTCTCATGAAATCTACACTCGGACGAGGTTCTTCTGGTTGGCTTCTTTTTCTACCCTTTGGGTCGAAGGGGTTGTTGGTCAGCTGAATTGTCGACTCCGGGAACCGATCATTTGGAAGTTGGCTAAGTGAGGCCTCTTCAGGATTTGATGATGCCACTCCTTCTGGGAATCGTATTATCAACCCTGAAAGTCTGTGACGCCGACGACCGCATAGGATGCCATACCTTTGTCAGTTACTAGGACATCCACCTGTGAGAGGGTTTGGGGTTATGCAGGTAACTAGACCTTCAGATACCAGTTATTTCTTGATCAGAGATCCTGGGTATTTATGGAGAGTTCTGAGGTCTGTCAGAGACCAGTGGGAGAGTTCTAAGGTCTGTCAGAGACCAGTTGGAGAGTTCTGAGGTCTGTCAGAGACTAGTTGGAGGTATGATCTGAGGTCTGCCAGAGACCAGTTGGAGTTATGGTTTGAGGTCTGTCAGAGACCATTGTTGGAGCTTTGTTTTAGGTCTATCTGAGACCAGGGTTTGAGGACTTCTAGAGAGTCTATCTGAGACTTCTTGATATGGTTCAGGCTTCTCAGCCACGGCATTTGGTCCTTGTTGCATGTTACTTGCATTGCATTGTTTGCATACCCATTATCATTGCATCCCATTAACGTGTGTCTGTGCTGCAGGTGCATTTGCATATCCCCCGGTTCTAGTGCCCGACTTCTGAGTACTGATTATGGCTGGTTTGAGGAAGACAGTTGCGTATAAGCTGCCCACACCTGATATTACTCCTTTGCTTGGTCTGATATCTCTTGCTGATGAGGAGGTTAGGAGAAGCTTCAGAATGAGTCACGGGAGGTTACTGAGACTAGTCTGCAAGCCCACTGCTGATGAGATGAATGGGCTGTACACCCTGATGCAGTTCTATGACCCCGCATTGAGATGTTTCACGTTTACTGATTTTATTCTGGGGCCTACTATTGAAGAGTATGTGGAGTTTACTGAGCTACCATTGCAGAGCAAAGTTCCCTTTATCCACTCTGCTGCTGAGCCCAAGATGGAGGACTTAGCCAAAGCCTTGCACATGAACGCTGCAGAACTATTAGTGACTTCTTGGCTTGGGGTTCCAGGTTCCTCTCTTGATTTCCTAGTTGGCAAAGCTCAGGAGTATGCCAAGAGCGGATGTTGGGTGGTTTTCAATGCTATTTTGGCTCTATGCATTTATGGAATTGTGTTGTTTCCTAACTTGCCCAATTTCGTGGACTTGGACGCTTTCCATATATTTGCTGCTGGCAATCCAGTGCCCACGTTGATCGGAGACTTCTACCACTCATTGCACTACAAGAATGAAAACAGAAGGGGGAAGACTGTTTACTGCTGTGCGCCCTTGTTGAATATGTGGTTCAAGAGTCATCTTCCCCTGAAGGGATCTTTTGTGGAGAGTGCGGCCACGGCTAGCTGGTCAGAGCGCCTGATGAGGCTATCTTCCGAAGATGTTGAGTGGTTTGATCGAGACTTGCTGGGGTCTGAGCTTATCTTCAGTTGTTCTGGGTACCCTAATGTTCTGTTGATAGGAAGAAAAGGGTGTATCAATTACAACCCTTCTCTGTTCGTTCGCCAATTCGGATATGCACTGAAGAACCCACCAAAGGAGGAAGAAGTACATGAATCTCTGTACTTCACCAGTGATTTGAGGGGGGAGTTATTAGCCAAGCTGCAACATGCCTGGACGCGTATTAACCGAAGGGGGAAGCCGTTGTTAGGGAAGAATGACTGTCAGACTTATGCACCTTACAGAGTTTGGATCCAGGAGAGAGCAAGTCAGTTGTGGATGCCATTTCCAGATGCACCAGTCCTTGTTCCTATTCCGGTAGCAGAGCCAACTACTGTTTCCAAGGAAGCCTACGAGCAAGTTGTGAAAGAAAAAGAAGCCTTGATGAAGATCAATGAAGGGTTAGAGCAAGAGCTAGCCCAGATACGCAGTGAGAAAAACAAGGCCGTGCATGCTTTCCAACAGCAGATCGAGCTAGTGAACAGACTAGGGGCTGAGTTGACTGAAGAGAGGAAGAAGCGCGAGCGTCTGGGGCAAGAGTTCAAAAGCTCCCATGACATGCTGGAATCCAAAAAGAAAGCACTCGACGCAGCACACCGAGAGATCTCTTCTTGTAATAAGACTTGGAATGATACGCTCACTAACAATAAGAAGAGGGAAGATAAGTTGAAGCAGCAAATCTCTGACCTCGAAGAGCAGTTGAAAGCTAGCATTAAGAAGTATGAAGAAGAAGTGATGACCCGGTATGATCTCCAGAATGCATTGAATAAGGCCATCAAAGGCAGGGATGAAGCTGTGTCTCAGAAGCGGAAGCTAGAGGATCGCTTCAGAGAAGGGGCATGGGAAGAAACTGCTGGTGACGTGCGCCGTGTTCTCAAGAGACGAAACCAGCTTGTTGAAGGGCTGCTTACCCGACCAGGTCACCCAGAGACCAAGAGGTTACTAGAAGAGTACCAGGCTTATGGGAGTACTTGATCACTTCATGTATTAACTTGTATGCTTTATTTGCATAGTGCTGACCATCACCAGGATTGTTGGTTGAGGTCATGCCTTTCTTTGTACTCAGTGATATTATATTCTTGGCTCATTGGTTTTCTCTGCAATATATGAGGCTTTCTGTGATTCAGCTCCGATCTTTATATTGCTAGCACTGTCACTGCCCTGACACCTTCACACTAGAATCGGGGAATGAATTTCCCTAATGCACAGACACACACATTGCATTGCATTCATATTCATATTGCATTACAGGTAATCATTGGATGGTATCTTGTTTCCTGCTCTGTACCAGGTATTTTCAGGATTGCAGATCAGCGCCCGCACAGATATTCCACTCGCACCAACTGTCGAAGAATCATGGATCAAATGCAGAACGAGATGCAAGATATGCGCGAGAAGCTAGCTCTCTTCATGCAGACCATGGAGACTATTGCAAAAGGTCAGGAGAATTTGCAAGCCATGGTGCAGCCTCTGTTGGTCAGAAATGCCGGGCATGGGAATGAGGATCATCAGTCTGTGCGAGTCGACACTGTTCATGGGGATGGCACTCCCACACCAGTGGCTCCACCTGTAATCAATATACTTGCTGTTAATGTCAACAACGCTACCGCTGCTGGGAACGGTAACGTCGGAGTTGGGAACGAGACTGCTGTCCATAACGTTGGGCTTGGTGATATCAACTTGGGTGATAATATGGGAGGCAACGGCTTCGGTAATGCTGGATTCAGGTTCAATGATCAGGGATTCGATAATGCTGGGAAATATGGTTTCAATGCTCAAGGCTTTGGGCAAGATGGTTATGGTATGACCAATCAGGGTTACGGAGGTCTCGGAAATGGAAACGGCGCTGGGTTAATGACTTTTGGACCTACTGGAGTTGCTCAGGGGTACGACAACAGAGGGCGAGGCCCGGTGATGAATCAGATCAGAGCTGGCCGCAATAATGGATACGATGGGTATGGAGCTGGGAATGGTATGTGGCAGGAAGATCAGCAGGAGGACGCTTTCTCCGGTGGAGGTTTCGAGGGACCGATGGATGACTCCCAGAAGATCAGAATGCTAGAAGAGCAGATGAGGGGGGTCCTGAACCAAAGTGCTGTGGGCTTAGACATGTCAACAATGGGTCTGGTACCTGGCTTGAGGGTGCCAATCAAATTCAAAGCTCCTACGTTTGATAAGTATAAAGGGGACACATGTCTGAAAGTGCACGTGCAGGCTTATTACAGAAAGATGTCTGCGTATTCAACTGATGAGAGAATGCTAATGCATTTCTTTCAAGATAGCTTGTCAGGTCCTTCCTTAGAGTGGTACATGGGGTTGGAGCCAACGAATATAAAGACATGGAAGCAACTGGCAGAGGCATTTGTAGCTCACTACAAGTATAACAGCGACTTGGCGCCCAATCGGGTCCAATTGACAGGGCTGTCTCAGAAGAAGGGTGAGAGCTTTAAAGAGTACGCGCAAAGATGGCGCGACATGGCTACCAGGGTCCGTCCTCCTTTAGAAGACAAGGAAATGAATGACATGTTTATCGGAACGTTCACAGGCATGTTTTATGACAAGTTGTTTCACACATCTTTGGCCAGTTTCTCAGACTTAATTCTGATGGGAGAAAAGATTGAAAACAACATTAAACAAGGAAGATTCCAAGCTGAGGAATCAACTGCATCTGGCAGTAACAGGAAGACTTTTGGTGGGCGCCGTCAGGCCGAGGCAAGCGCAGTGTTTGGGGGCCGAGGCCGAGGCAGAGGTTGAAATCAGTATCATCGGCAGCAGCAGGTGGCGAGTGTTACTATTCCGTTCCAGCAACAACCATTTCAACAACAACAACCGTTTCAGCAGCAACCAATGCAACAACAACAGCAGCAGCAGCAGCAACCGCAGCAGGGGGCACAGCCTACTCAGCGAAGATTCCAGGGTGGTAAGCCAAGGAGAGTGTTTGAAAAGCCGCCGTCAACCTATGCAGATTTGTTACAGACGTTGTTGGGTATGAATTTGGTAGAGAAGAGAACTCTGGCACCGATAACGGGAACTCCTCCGTATGGTTATGATGCAAGCAGGCACTGTGAGTTCCACTCTGGGGCTCCGGGCCACGACGTAGAGGGTTGCCATGCTTTTAAGCATGTTGTGCAGGATTTATTGGACAATAAAGCTATCAATTTCGGAACGGCAGGTCCGAATATAGTGCAGAAGCCCATGCCTAATCATGGGGAAAACGCCATCCTAATTGAGGAAGGGTTGAATTTGATTATGACTGTGGATGATCTAAAGACGCCGCTGAGCGAGATAAAGAGCCGACTGTTGCAAGGGGGTGTTTATCCAGGATGTGACGAGTATTGCTTAGAATGCTGGACCCTAGCTGGGGGGTGTGATGGTTTAAAGAAGGGTATTCAGGCTTTAATTGATGGAGGCACATTGCAGTTTGACCGAGCAGCAATTGAAGAGCCTGCAGGGGCAGTAGCAGATAATCAGAGTGATGTGGCCACTGTGACAATTCCTCGAAAGACAATCACTATAGCGGCACCGACCCAGCGACCGCCAATTACTATCACTAGAGCCGGACCAATCCCGTACAAAAGCACAAAGGCAGTCCCATGGTCATATGGGTTGGAAGTGTATTGTGACGGAATAAAGATCGATGTTAACAAGCAGCCAGACGAGACTGTGGACAACGTTGTTGGTTCAGGAGGTATGACAAGGAGTGGTAGGATCTTCATCTCGCTTGAGGTCGAGGCCGAAAGACTGGAAAAGGGGAAAGGAAAGATGGTTGAGAATGTCCCAGTGCAGGCAAGCGAAAAAGCATCGGCATCGAAAGATGTAGAAGAGTTCATGCGCTTGATTCGAAAAAGTGATTATAAGATTGTGGAGCATCTGCAACAGACGCCGTCCAAGATATCGATCCTGTCGTTGCTATTATGTTCTGAAGCTCACAGAAATGCTTTGTTGAAAGTCCTGGATACTTCCTTCGTACCCCAAGACGTCTCCATGAATCAGCTGGAAGGAGTGTTGGCACATGTAAATGCAGGCCACAGCTTGGGCTTTACCGAGTTTGATTTAACCCCGAAGGGGAGAGATCATAATATGGCGCTGCACGTATCCGTCGAGTGTAGAGGATCAGTCATGTCGCATGTATTGGTCGACACCGGATCGTCTTTAAATGTGCTGTCCAAGAAAGCGATGATGAAGCTAGATGTCAGAGGAATCTTGTGCATGCCCAGCGACCTGGTAGTCAGGGCATTTGATGGGATGCAGAGAACGGTCTTTGGATCGATAACATTGCCTCTACAGGTGGGGCCAGAGGTGTTTGCAACTGAATTTTATATCATGGACATCCAGCCCGCATATAGCTGCCTGCTCGGAAGACCTTGGATTCATGGGGCTGGGGCAGTCACGTCTACCCTGCATCAGAAGTTGAAATATATGGTGGGAGACAGTGTAGTCACCGTATGCGGAGAAGAAGACATCCTGGTCAGCCATCTGTCTTCATTTAAATATGTGGAGGTCGATGGAGAGATCCACGAAACACCTTGCCAGGCATTTGAAGGGTTGCGTATCAAGGACAAAGGTCCCGGGCCGAGCAAAGTGTCGGAGATAACCGTCTCGTCATATAAAGAGGCCCAAGCTCTGGTGGAGGCAGGAGAAGCAAAGGGCTGGGGCAAAGTGCTGGATATTCCTGTAAAGATGGACCGGTTCGGGCTCGGGTACCAACCGTCGTCGTCAGCACCTGCTGTGGGGGCACCTCGTTTCAGAGGACCAATAACCATCTCTGCCAGTGGAGTATGTCATGAAACCGTCAACGCTGCTTCAGAGTCTGACGAAGGAGACAGCGACTGTGATATGGATGCCTGGATTCAGCCAAGCACGCCAGGACAGGGCTTGTGCAACTGGTCTATTCAGGAGCTTGTTCCTGTGAGTCTTAAACAGTAATGCTTTGTTTTATTAATTGCTGAACAATCTGGTGTCTTGCCCGGGGCATCATTGTTTGCTTAGGGCTGTGCTGTTATGAACATTGCGTGTTTATCATTAAATAAAAGGCGTTTTTCATGTGCAGATATTGCGATCTCTGTTTTTCTTGTTTTGTATTTTTCAATAAAATGGCAACGTGGTTATTCGCTTTATACGCGTTTTGAAGCATTTAACCATTCTTTTTGCAGGATAACATTTTCAGATGACATCCTTGAACCACCTATGACTCGTCCCGACTTTGAGCACCCGGTATTTCAGGCCGAGGAAGAGATTGTCGAAGATAGTGACGTTCCTGAAGAACTGTCTTGGTTGGTGAAACAAGAGGAAAGAGTCATTCTGCCTCACGAAGAGGTCATCGAAATCATCAACTTGGGGTCGGAAGGGGTTGAGAAGAATATTCGTATAGGAGCCGCGCTGCAGAGAGACGTCAAGCGAAGGCTGGTTGAAATGCTCAGAGAGTATAGTGATGTGTTCGCTTAGTCGTATGAAGATATGCCAGGGCTCGATACAGATATGGTTGTGCACCGTCTGCCATTGAAAGAAGAATGCCCGCCGGTCAAACAAAAGCTTCGCAGAACTAGACCAGACATGGCAGTGAAGATCAAAGAGGAGGTTCAAAAACAGTGGGATGCTGGTTTCCTGGCTGTGACAAAATATCCCTCGTGGGTTGCTAACATCGTACCAGTGCCAAAGAAAGATGGCAAGGTTCGAATGTGTGTGGATTATAGGGACCTGAATAAGGCGAGCCCAAAGGACGATTTTCCACTTCCGCATATCGATGTGCTAGTTGATAATACTGCTCAATACTCCGTATTCTCCTTCATGGATGGCTTCTCAGGCTATAATCAGATTAAAATGGCGCCAGAGGATATGGAGAAGACTACTTTCATAACGCCTTGGGGAACATTTTGTTATAAAGTGATGCCTTTCGGTTTGAAGAGTGCTGGGGCAACGTATCAGCGTGCGATGACGACTCCTTTTCATGATATGATGCATAAAGAGATCGAAGTTTATGTTGACGATATGATTGCCAAATCCCAGACGGAGGAAGAGCATCTGGTGAATCTGCTGAAGTTGTTCAAAAGGCTTAGGAAGTTCAGGCTGAGACTGAACCCTAACAAATGCACCTTCGGGGTGAGATCGGGTAAACTGCTGGGGTTTATCGTAAGCGAAAGAGGAATAGAGGTTGATCCTGCTAAAATAAAAGCAATCCAAGAAATGCCGACGCCTAAAACAGAGAAAGAGGTGCGCGGGTTTTTAGGGAGGTTGAATTACATCGCCCGGTTCATATCTCACCTAACGGCTACGTGTGAACCCTTATTCAAGCTGTTGAAAAAAGATCAAGCTGTAACGTGGAACGAAAATTGTCAAAAGGCGTTCGATAAAATAAAGCAGTATTTGCAGGAGCCTCCTATTTTGATACCCCCAGTGGCAGGGAGACCCTTGATTATGTATTTGACAGTTCTTGAGGGAAGCATGGGTTGTGTTCTCGGTCAACACGACGAGACAGGAAGAAAAGAGCATGCGATCTACTACTTGAGTAAGAAATTTACAGATTGTGAATCTCGATACTCAATGCTTGAGAAAACTTGTTGCGCGCTAGCCTGGGCCGCCAAGCGTTTGAGGCAATACATGCTGAATCATACAACCATGCTCATCTCGAAGATGGATCCTATCAAATATGTATTCGAAAAGCAGGCACTATCAGGGAGAATTGCCCGTTGGCAGATGGTCTTGACATAATAGGACATCCAATACGTCTCGCAAAAGGCTATAAAGGGGAGTGTACTGTCTGAGTACCTGGCTGAGCAGCCTATTGAAGATTACCAATCGATGAGGTTTGATTTTCCTGACGAGGATATCATGTACCTAAAGATGAAAGATTGCGAAGAGCCGTTGCCAGATGAAGGACCCGAATTGGGTTCCAAATGGAAGATGATTTTTGACGGGGCTGTGAACGCTTACGATAGCGGAATAGGGGCAATCATCACTACTCCACACGGGTCGCACATCCCGTTTACTGCTCGATTGACCTTTGCAGTTACCAATAATGAGGCCGAATACGAAGCTTGTATAATGGGGCTCGAAGAAGCCATTGATTTGCGAATCAAAAATCTGGACGTATACGGAGATTCAGCTCTGGTGGTGAATCAGATAAAAGGGGAATGGGAGACACGTCAGCCCAATTTGATACATTACATGAATTATGCAAGGAGATTGTTGCCTTTCTTTGACAAGGTTGAATTGCATCATGTACCGCGGGCAGAAAATCAGATGGCTGACGCCCTGGCCACTTTGTCTTCCATGTACAAAGTCAACTTCTGGAACGAGGCTCCCAGAATCATTATCTCTCGGCTTGACAGGCCTGCCTTTGTGTTTGCTATTGACGAGGCATCCGATGATAAACCGTGGTATTTTGATATCCTTAATTTCCTGAAGAATAAAGAGTATCCGGCTGGGGCATCCAGTCAAGATCAGAAGACTCTCAGGAGATTAGCGGGTAATTTCTATTTGAATCCAGATGGTGTCTTATACAGAAGAAACCACGACTTGGTGCTACTGCGTTGCGTAGACGAAAAAGAGGCAAAACTGCTCATGGAGGAAATACATGAAGGTACATTTGGTACTCATGCTGGTGGACATGCTATGACGAGAAAGCTGCTGCGGGCAGGTTATTTTTGGCTGACTATGGAAACTGATTGTTTCAAGTTTGCGAGAAAGTGCCACAAGTGCCAAATCTATGCTGATAAGATCCATGTGCCTCTGAGTCCTCTGAATGTGATGTCATCGCCATGGCCATTCTAGATGTGGGGAATCGATATGATTGGAAAGATCGAGCCGACGGCTTCTAATGGGCACCGGTTCATTCTAGTAGCAATCGATTATTTCACCAAGTGGGTAGAAGCGTGGTCTTACGCAAATGTAACTAAGCAGGTGGTGGCTAGATTCATCAAGAGAGATATCATTTGCCGATATGGGATCCCCGAGAGGATAATCACTGACAACGGTTCAAACCTGAATAACAAAATGATGAAGGAGCTCTGTCAGAATTTCAAGATCGAACATCACAACTCCTCCCCTTACTGACCCAAGATGAATGGCGTTGTTGAAGCGGCCAATAAGAATATAAAGAAGATCGTTCAAAAGATGGTGGTGACCTATAAGGATTGGCATGAGATGCTACCTTTTGCTTTGCACGGTTATCGTACGACGGTACGCACATCAACCGGGGCAACCCCGTTCTCGTTAGTATACGGAATGGAAGCTGTGCTACCATTGGAAGTTGAGATTCCTTCTCTGAGAGTACTACGAGATGTCCAACTAGACGAGGCAGAATGGGTGAAAGACAGGTTGAACCAACTGAGCTTAATGGACGAGAAGAGGCTAGATTCTCTAGCATACGGTCGTTTATACCAGAGCCGAATGAATAAAGCATATGATAAGAAGATACATCCGCGGAGCTTTCAGACGGGCGACCTTGTGCTGAAAAGGATTCTCCCGCCGCAGGCAGATCACAGGGGCAAGTGGACCCCTAACTACGAAGGGCCATACGTTGTCGGAAAAGTCTTTTCAGGAGGAGCATTATTGTTGTCCACCATGGACGGTGAAGACTTTACGTCGCCTGTGAATTCGGACGCAGTTAAAAAATACTTTGCTTGAAATTGACCCGCTGGACAAAAAAGAGAGTCCAGGCAAAAATGGGGCATCCTGGCGAACCAAAAACAGAATGAAAGGTTCGGGCAAAAGTTAGGGATAAAACGGAAAATGTACACCCGCGAAGTCGAAAACCTACACTGGGCGGCTTCGGCAAAAAATGGTATCCCGGTGAACTGAAAACCCGTAAAGGGCAGTTCATGCAAAAGTTAGGGATTTGAAAAGCAAATGACTACGGTCCGAATTTGATATTGCAGTGAGCATCAGTGCGGGAGAATATACTCGAGGGGGCGATTATCAGATACGATCTCTTCGGAAGTGTGGATACCGGGAAAGCCTTAGAGTCGGGCGAGTCATGGGAAGATCAGTCCGTGGTGTTCATCTGCATCCCGTTGCCGACATGTGTACAAATTTAATTTGTCAATATATTTATGCTTCCTGTGCATACTTGTATATTTGCTTTGCGTAGCTTCCTCTTTTCAGGAGTTACATCCCGTGTACAAAACTCCGCCCATTCAGGGGCCCTATCAATAAAATATGTTATTCAGTATTCGATGCTGGCTCTTTACTGTTTTGTGCATGATAAACGCCTGAGTTAACGAAACTAGCATGTGCATAACGTCACTGGCCCTTGCCAACAATTGTTAAAACTTTGAATTAACTGAAAATGATGTCACTAACTTGAATAGATTTGGTTGCATAAGCTTGTCTTGTCTTGTTTGTGTTGCTGCAGGTTTCATAGCCGTATGAGGAAGACGATCAAAATATTGCCGTAACGAAAGACTCGACCCCCGCGCATGTCATGCATGTTCTTCCTGAAGAAGGATCGAACTCCCCAGCTAGTCGTAGCCCATCCAAGAGGGCGTTTTCCAGCCGAGTCGCTTATCCTCAGCAAAGTTTGGCGATTCCAAGATCGAAGGCTGTATTCAGACAGTGCATCTCAAGCAGAGTGGTTTAGCCTCAGAAGATTAATATTTCCAATTAGTGAGCTATATTCAGACAGTTTACCTCTCCCCCAGCGGAGTCAGTTGATTTTCCCCCCAAGAGAATCATCCCATCCCCAATGGAGTTCTCTTTTCAGTAAGTATTTCCATTCCTCTCAGTGGAACTTGAGGATTAAGACTCTCCCCGGCAGAGTTGGTTGCGAGTCCTGGCATTTATTTCGTCAGAATGTCGTATGATAGCAGTTCGCTCTTCAGCAGAAGTCCAATCATACTAGACGCATCTGCTATTCTCTAGCAGAGTCATATTCCCCAGCGGGGTGTTACTTCAATGAGGTGATTGGTATTGAGTTCCCAATTTCCCAGCTGAGTCGACTTCACTCTTACAGCATTTATTTTGCTGGAATAATTCTGTAGCACCAGGCTATCCCCAGCGGAGTCAGCAGTGTCTTCGGCATTTATTTTGCTGGAGCAGTTCCTGTATCTCAGCAGTTCAAGTCTGCATTTGCATCGGCATATAGTGTCATACTGGCATCCACCAAATAAAAACGTGTAGCATTTCCACGTCGATTGGAGCATTGCATCGTTATCAAACACATGCATGTTGAAACATAAACCAGGTTGGCTAACCGTTTGTTTCAAGTATTGTTTCTTTTGCAGGTAGAAGGAGCTCTTGCTCAATGAATCAATAAACATTCGAGGTCTCGACGTGAGGCATTCAATGAAGTGTCAGCTTTGGCATTATTCCCCGCAGAATTATCATGATGAAGTTCTCTTTGTCTCCGAACAGAGTTATTTGTGAATTTCTCGTGTTTTCCCCGCCAGAGTGAGTAGGCAAAATTTCTCCTCATTCCCAAGCAGAGTTGTTTGTCATCAACGGGTTTCAGGAATTAGAATTTCAGAGGCCACCGCCGATTATCAGAACAGGCGTCTGGTAGTTTGGTTTCCAAATATCCCCAGTAGAGTCCGCTTCAAAATCGCTGTCACGTCAGTACTAATAAGTTTTGTGGTTTGGGACCAATGGAAGGATGAGTCCTGACGTGGACAATTTTCTTGACAGGTTTCCTTTGTGCTAGAAAAGTGGGGGTCCTAACGTGGACAAATTTATTTCCTCATGGTTGATAAGAAGTGCTAGTCCTGGCATGAACAGGTTTGATTTCTCAGAATTGTTATGTGGAGTCCTGACGTGGACATTTCTTCCAGGTGACGATATGTGTTAGTCCTGACGTGGAATGATTCGAGTTCTCGGTATTGATTGAGTGTGAAGTCCTGACGTGGACGAAGTGGATTACCCTTCGTGTTGGTGTCCTGACGTGGACCATTTATTTCCAGCAGATAGCTTTATTCGTAATGGTGAAATGTGCGTCCTGACGTGGACAAGTTTGTAGTTCTTTGTGATGACAAGACGCGAGAGTCCTGACGTGGACAAATTTATCCTTCTTCGTGTTGTTGGCCAAGTATGAGTCCTGACGTGGACAAAGTTTTAATTCCCCAGCAAGTCGAAGACGCGCAAGTCCTGACGTGGACAGGTTCTATTACTTCAGCAGGTTGAGATGTGAGTCCTGACGTGGACAAGTCTCACTTCCCCAGTGGGTCAAAGGTGCATGAGTCCTGACGTGGATAAGTTTTGCTTCCTCAGCGAGTCAAGAGGTGGGTCCTGACGTGGACAAATCAAGACGAAAAGCGTTTCCTTACGTGGAAAGATTGGAGTCCTTACGTGGACAGATAAAGGAGTGTTCCTTACGTGGAACGATGTAGTCCTTACGTGTACAAATCAAGAAGAGAGTTATTCCTGACGGGGAAAAGTGGGTCCTAACATGGACGCTGTAGTCCTAACGTGGACGAATACAGAGAGGAGCTCCTTACGTGGAAAGAAGTTTATTCCTTACGTGGAAAGAGAAGTTTTAGTTCCTTACGTGGAAAGATTGAGTCCTTACGTGGACATATCGAGTTGGAGTCCTTACGTGGACAGATCGAGATTGTGGTTTCCTTACGTGGAAAGATGTGATTCCTTACGTGGAGCAAGTTGGAGTCCTTACGTGGACGAATCCAAATGTGATCCCTTACGTGGAAAGATAGCATTCCTGACGTGGAAAGATTGATTCCTTACGTGGAAGAACGATGTATTCCTTACGTGGAAAGTTTAGTCCTGACGTGGACAAATTTAGAAGAGAAGTTGGTTTCCTTACGTGGAAAGAGATGATTCCTTACGTGGAAAAAAAAAGGTACTCCTAACGTGGAAAGATTTTATTCCTGACGTGGAAGAATTTAGTCCTGACGTGGACGGATGCAGAAGAGATGATTCCTTACGTGGACGGTGTTATTCCTAACGTGGAAGAGTTTAGTCCTAACATGGACGATTTATTTCTGATGAGAGGCAGACGAGCCATCCCCAGTGAAGCTGTCGAGATTTTTCCTAACGTGGACGAGTTTAGTTGAGAGTTCTTTGTGTTGACGACACAGGCGTCCTAACGTGGACAAAGTTTTATTCTTGCAATGATAGAAGCTTTTCAGGCTGATGAAAATAATCCCCAAGCAATGGTGCAGTTTATTCCTGCGGTTGGCAAATTTCCGGGTTTTTATTATTCAACCGTCTCGTACCTCGAATGTCTGAAGGCTCCGGGCTCTTCACCCGATCGGGTCCAAGTCGCTTGAATAGGGGCAGCTGTTGCACCCTAAAATTTGCTCAACCTTGTTCACTTGGTTTATGTTTCAATTACATTAGCATTTGCATATAGAGTCATGTACATAGTCTAATCATCTGCATATCATAGCATAGCAAGTCATCCAACAGGGGACCAAGCATTATTCTCATCTCTATGAGCCTATCAAGAGGTTATTATTCAAATTCAAGCTCATTCAAGTCATCAGAAAGAATTTGAAAGCTATCAAGTCAGTGGGTCAAGCAGTGCATCTATCTCCTAGCTGAGGGTATCTGGGGATCATCAAAGAGGTTATGAGCTGTGGACTGGGCATGGAGAGTATGTGGGCATCATGGGAGACTTAGAAAGTCATTTGAAGAAGGAGATAAGTCATTGATATGATCACAAGTATTGCAGTTGAAGACAATCAACCAGGGTTTCATCTGGGGTCAACTCTAGGTCAACTCTAGGTCAATTGATTGATTGAAAGGATTTAAGGGCTATTGGAGAGATGTTGGGTTCATCATTTGACATGTAAAGAAGGATATGTTGTTGTGCTAAGAAGAAATCAAGAGAAATCAAGGAGAAGAGGAGTTTCTAAATTAGGGTTTCTATGTAAAATCCCCTAGTTTAGGTCAAATTTCCAAGAAAGATAAGTCAAAATGCAAGCTTCAAATGGATCCTTGGTCAACATGAAACTTGTATAGGATCTCAAGACCTTTAATTTGAGTGGTGGAAGACATTAAGGAGATTTATAGAACTCAAGTTATGGTCCTTGCAAGTTACAGGTCATCTGAGGTATCTGAAATTTTGTCTGTGAAAGTGACTTGACTTCCAAGCAATTTTTACCCCTCAAGGATATTTCAAATGAATTTCTGGTCAACATAAGAGTTGTTCCTCATTGTCTTAGCTTTCTAGAATGGTATAGTATGCCTTCATATTATTTGTGAAACTTTACTTATGGTCTTGGCAAGCAAAGGGTATTTTGGTCATCTGAGAATTACAGGTCATTTCAAGCCTATGACCAAAACTCATACAAGGAAGCTTCAAATGAAGAACTTCACAACATAAAACTTGTTCCAAATGACATTTTGAGTCTAGAAATGTGACCATGAAAGATTGGAAAGATTCATAGCACAAGGTTTCAAAATTGGTGGATTTAATGAATAAAAATGACCTAAAAAATGAGATTTTTCATAATTTGGCCAAATGAAGTGAAATTATAGGTCATTTTGATTGGAAAAATCATTTTGAGAACATTGGTAAAAGTGGAATTTTGAGTTTGGTTCAAGTTTTGAAAGTTATTCATGGTTACTTATAATGGAAGTTACATAATCCAAATCCAAGGGAAATTATACATGGGAAGCTTCTCCAAGGTTCTAGGAGTTTCTAAACTCATGTATATATTGATATGAATAGCTTCATGCCATGGTTGGTGAATCATATTGCTTATAATACCAAGTTTCACACATTTCTTCCATTTTTGCAAGAGCTTTTCAAACTACCTCAAATCTTCACCAATTTTCACAATTCTTGATCTGATCTTCATCACCATCATTCATAGATTACAATTCTCACAAGCATTTGGTGGATTGGAGTAGAACTCGTGCCATACACTTCCATCATCCAAGAAGCAAGAAATTTGGAATTGTAAGATTCAGAGCATTAGAGCAAGATTTGTTGCATACAGAATTCAAGAACAAGCTCCCTGATCAATTTCCACTCATTGCAAGCATTGGATCAAGAGGTTTTAGCATCTGTTTTCACCATTTTGCACCAGGTTAGTTTCTCTTCGAATTGCATGATTTGGTTAGGATCATGGTGATTTGTTAGCATAAGAATGTTAGGATAGGCTAGATGACTGGTTTTGGTGAGTTTGAAGAGATTCTATGAAGGTTGTTAATGGTGTGCACAAACTGTTAAGGCTTGTAACTCATGATTTAGTGCACGATGATCTTAGGTTATTAGCTCATAATGATCAGTGTAAGATATGGATTAGTTTAGGGCAAGAATTAGAGAGAATTGGGAGGATTGATCACAGGTGAAAATGGTGGATCAGAATTGTTATGCCTATCGGGTTTGCTCATTGTTTGAGTTTTAGAGGAAGTTATTGTTATGGTTGTGTAGAGGGAAGGATTTAGAACAACTTTGCTTTTGGAATGGTGTGATTTCATGGTGAATGGAGAGAGAACAGAACGAGGGAAAATTCGTGCATGGGGATGAGTTGCAGGACCTAGGGTTTGCTGGAGGTTGAAGAAGACCTGGGAGCCACACGATTTGATCTTTGACCTTGACTGGGGGACTAATCCAACGGACGCGATTGAAGAAGAAAAACGGAGGGAACTTCAAATGCTTATACGCACCGTTTCACTTAAAGGTTTCTGATGGGCTTTGCAATTGTTGCTATGCACACCCCACGAATCAAGCCCAATCCCAATTATGCCTGAAATAATTGATATTTGCACCGTTTTCATCTTTTTTATTTTTGTTAATTTCTGAACACGTGATGGGCCCAAACGCGCTTGCTATGCGCGCCCCCCAGTCTGGGCCCAGTTTATTTTTTTTAACTGGTTTCATTACTAAATGCACCCTTTCCATTTAATTCATATATTTTTCATTCATATATTTTTTTTTAATTCTTTCAAAAATCATAAAAAATTGGAAAATGCTTATTTTTCATTAGTTCTTTTTGCATATTACTCATAATTTTGTCAAGAAAAAAATCATACAAAAAAATTCCAATTTCATTTTATTTTAATATTTTTGGCATATTTTTCTTTTAAATAGGTGTAAATATCATTTTGTTTGATACATGAATTTGTTAATTTTAGTTTGAATAGATGCTTTAATATTTTTAATCCATTCTTTTTAGGTTGGTTAGGTTAGACATTTATCTTGTATATAAGATTTAGTTCATATTTTTAGGAATTAATTTTAGGTGATTTGATTAGATGTGAATAACATGAACAAAATTAGGGTTTAGGTGACAACATAGGTGAATAAGTTCATTTCCCTTAGGAGTTAGAGATGGAATTTTTGGGGTATGGGACTATAGGGATTAGGGGTAGTTATTAGATCCCTTATAAAATGTTAGGATTCCCCTACTGCTATTAGTACTGTCTGTATTTGCTTGACTGGTGTGGTGTGCCCTCTCTGGGGATTATTTGATTTGTCTGTGTGGGTATTGGGATTGCTTGGGGATTGGGAGAGTTGAAGACTGGTGATGATGAAGCCATTGGAGATCAAGAGATTGAAGACCAACTTTCAGAGTTGATGATGAGATCCTTTGCTGGCATCTATTGAGGAGTCTAGGGTTTAGGAGCTAGACAGAGCTCTAGATTAGAAAGCTTGTTTCTCAAACATGGAATGCCTTGTCTGCATCCATCCTTTCTCTATGATTCAAAGTCTCTTTCAAATATCCACCTCCTTCCTTTGGAAGGATCAGTGAATGTATTTGAAAGATAGAACTTTTGAGGGAAAATTGTCTGTATAATGTTAACAGTTGATGAGCCACCCTTGGTAGGCAGTCTACTGTTTAACATTCACTTTTATCTGGCTGACTGATATTCCTCTTGGAGTTTGAGACTTGAAGAAAAGCCATTGCAGATGAAAGACTGATAATCAGAGACCTTGCCTGAAGGCTGTGGAGATGGAGATTGATGCTTGCTGAAGCTTGTAGCTGTTTGGTGATGACTTGAAGATAGGTGTTGATGCAGAGCTGCTGTGGCTGTTTATTTTAGTTGTTATTCATTGTTGATGTATTGTTTGGTTTTCCCTGACTGTATTGTTTGCTGTTTAACTTGTTGGGTTGAAAGTGAATCCTGTTCACTTTTGCCTATTATTTTCTAGGTTCGAGGTTGAGTGGGACTCCCTTGCCTCGCTTGTATTGCTGCATCCATGCATTTTACTGCTTTACTGTATATATATGCTATTGTTTCTGTTTCCGTCTATTCCCTTAGGATCTCTGTTTCTCTCTGCGCAAGAGAGGAGCATGATAGACACTAGGTCTTAACCCATGCATGATAACATTAGGTTAGTCTAACTCCCTTCGCGACCGTAGGTTAGAGTTCTGTCTCTTCTTTCTCAAAACAAACAGAAAAACACAATAAATATTTCAAACACAATAAAAGACACTTCTTTCGTAAAAGAATGTGAACTCATCAAAACGTCATTTTTGTCCGCTTGGACTGTTAATCAGAAAAACCCTTTTTCAGAAGGAATAAAAGCAATCAAGACAAACTTGTGTCGTACGTGGCCCGAACTACGTTTGCTCTGTTATTTCATGCTGTATGAAAGTATGTAGGCATAGGATGCGATATCCTAGCGAGCAACCTTCCCCTCCTTTCCCGTAGGTAGGCGAACTACGTTGACTCTGATTTCTCGTTCCAGACGGGAATACGTAGGCATAAAGTGCGATACTTTGCCGAGTCATTTTATTTCTTTTTAACCCTTAACCTTTAGTTTAGATAGAAATAACAATCTGTACCCGAAAACAAGCGTGGATCCCGTCGAGTACGACGGACGTGAGGGGTGCTAATACCTTCCCCTTGCGTAACCGACTCCCGAATCCAGGTTTTGGTTGCGATGACCATACCTTTTCCCGTTTTGCGGTAGGTTTACCTCGAGCGTTTCCTTTCCCTCCCGTGGGATAAATAACGCACGGTGGCGACTCTTCTGTTCAGCCGGCGCCGATTTTCGCAGTAGCGACACAGAGTCATCTTTTTTTTTCTACTCCAATAAACATAACCTGCACCCTCAATAAGCTTAAACAAATGTTGTATCTCACTTTTAAGACCTCTTATCTCTTTTTCTATCATACTCTTCTGCTTGTATATTTGCGTGATCCGAGTAAATGTTTTTGGATTTTGCTCTTGTAAGGAAAGCAATATATGTCTAGGTGGAACCTTTCTTTTTGTCAAATCAACAACATGTTGCTTCTGATCCGTTGTCAACCTACCAACAAAGGAGTGACCTTCTAATCTATCAGTTAAACCATGGTTATGAACTCCACATTTTACATCAACCTTCCATCCATATCCATCATTCGCTGGAATTGACCTAATTCTAAATGTACATTCATATTTTTTCGCCGCACTCTGGGTTCCACTATCAATATTCTTGTGTTTCTCACCTTTATCACAACCAAATATTAATTTGTCACTTCTTCCTCTCTTGCTTGTTTCAATATCTGAACGAGTAATGACAACTGTTACTTTATTTTGGATTCTGATCTTTTTAATCCATCTTATCACCTCTTCTCGTGTATCAAATCTTTGAGTAGTTAAAAAAACATCAAACGTATATACACATATCTGGTCTTTATCGCATATTTGCGGAGGAATTTTCGTACTTGCAGAACAAATAAAAAATTAAAAAAATTACATTTACGAAAACAAACCGGAAGTCTCATGAAAATATTTTCATTACACAATGTCATCAAACTGGAAATTTTAGGAAAAGTGTTCCGGTACACGTTATGACCAAACCGGAAGACATGACAGAAAGTGTTCCAGAAGAGTCATAAGTAGGTCTCAAAATCGGAAGTCTTTTTATAACACATCTGGTACATGTTTTGTAATGAACCAGAACTCTTACCAAAGTCTTCTAAAGTGAAAAAATACATACAAGAAGTCATTTCAAAAGTGTTCCGAGACGATGTTGATGGGGTAACCTTTTTGAAACTCTGACAGTTTGACATGAACAGTAAAAAATAAAAAAATAAAAAATAAAGAGAGATAAAATTGGCAATTTTTTTTTTTAAATTTAGAGGGTGTGGGTATAATTGTAAGCCTATGGGGTAAAATTTTTAAAAAAGTAATTCCTCTAGACAACTATCAAGAATAAGATTTTGGTATCAAAACAAAGACTCATTTTTGCTAAAACGCACCAATTAACTTCTCTGTAAACATGAATGAAACAAACAATATAGTCACCAGTAGTCAGATTTCTGATTTGCTCTGAGAGGCTCTTTGTTGTACCTATGTAGTGTTTTGCACCATTAAGGCTACCAACAATGTTCTTGTTATCTGACTGAAGCTCAATTTGCTTGTATCCTCTATCGACCGCCAATTTGATCCTCCGAGCACACCCCAAGATTCAACTACTTCTTTGCTAAAAACTCCAATATGCTTCAAGAAACCTCTGCACATATTCCCCAGGTGATCTCGGAGAAGCCTGTCACAAGTAGCCTTTGAAAGATTGGTTACCACCTCATCCACATTTAGACTGATCCAACCTTCTTCTGGCGGAATCCACCGAATGTTCTTCTCTATCAGAGGATTCGAATTGACTCCTCGTTGAAAGGCTTCACTTTCATTATACGTTGTCACCATGTCCAAGATTTTACCAGCTATGTTACTAGGCATAATGTAAGCCTCATCATGCTTTCTTTTATTTCTCCAAAACCACAATGTATGACACGCTGTCACCCAAACCTTTCCATAATTTAAGGAACCTTCGCACCTGTACCTGCCACCTAAATTGTGTAGAATTCAGTTTTGCAGGATCTCTTCAAAGAACTCAATCTAATGATCTTCTCTAATAAGGTGTCTTCAGACATTGCTTGACACCCCACAATCTCTTAGAACATGAAGAATATCCTTATTTGGATTTGGGCAAAATATGCACCAAAGAACACCTATAGAAAGGTTATGGAGACATGCATTGGTCAGCAGGCTCCCATGATTAATCAACCACACAAAATACTTTATATTTTCAGGAGTTTTAAGTCTCCAAATGAGTTTCTAGGAAGGGTCAGCTTCAATTTCATGCCTCCCTGCAAAGCTCTCATACGCATTTGTTACTCAAAAGCTACCATTGAGGGTTGCTTTCCACAAACTCACTTTGTCTCCATGCTCATCTATAGGGGGATAAATGGTTGTGATCTCTTCAACTATGTCTCTGTCAAATAAACTATAGAGCAACCTGATATTTCGTTCTTGATTATCATCCACTAAGCCCACCACTTTATTCAGAAGCTGTAAACTTCTATCCCCTCCCATGTTCTGTTGAATAATACCAGATCTTAACCAATGACCATACCAAATTCTACACTCTTGCCATTTCATATGCTCCACAATGTCGAATCCTGCAAATCATGCAAGATAATTACAATTTTTTCCACAAGCTCGAATCTTGAGGTTTGACAATAATTGCAGAGTCCATTATCTCCTATGTTGTATTTTCTCCTAAAAACTTAACACCACAATATATTATCTTTAGTCATCAGTTTCCAGCCCAGTTTAGCTAGACATGCTGAATTCATGTGGACTAAATTCCCGCGGCTCAAACCTCTCATGTTCTTAGGTTGCATAAGCGTACTCCATTTGATAGCATGAATGTGTTTATGCTCTTCGTTGTCTCCTCATATGAAATCTCGTTGCAACTTTTGAATTCCTTTATACACTCCTTTGGAAAAGTACAAGTCATCATAGTGTATGTTGGAATCACTTCAATAATCACCTTGTCCAAGGTCGTTGTACCTGCAACAGATAAATGTTAAGCTTTCCAACACATTAGTTTAGCCTTAATATTTCCATTGACGTGGTTGAATAAGAATTTATGGAAATCCTACTTCATTAAGCACCATGTGGATGAATTTCCAGCTAAGGTTGTCATAAGCCTTAGCCAAATCAACTTTCACAACAAAATACCCTATCTTTTCTTGACTTTTATTCATACTATGCAGCAACTCTTGGGTCAGAACAATGTTCTCATGTATACATCTTCCTGATATAAATCTGGTTTGAAAAGGCCCAACCAAATCATCAATACACTCCTTCAGACTATTCACAATCAATTTGCTCATATATTTATAGATTGAGTTACACAGAGATATGGAGAAATTGATGCACGTGCATAAGGTTAGTAACTTTGGGGATCAAAAATATTTCGATTGATTTACCTCTTTGAGACGCTCAGGCTTACCCCAAAACTTCTTAATGAAGTTACATATGCTCTCACCAATAGAAGATTGCGACTTTTGGTAAAACCTGCTAGGAAACCATATGGGCCAGGAGCTTTCCGAGGAGCTATGCCGAACATAGCTTGACTAACTTTGCCACTTGTGATTGCTTTATTTAGCTTCTGCATTATTGTTGCATCAACCTTGGGAAAGGTATTCTTTGTTTCTAGCCACTCCTCAATAGACGTATCTTTGGATAAGAGGTTTTGGTAAAAATCTTTGAAGAGATTGCCAATTTGTTCATCTTCCTCCACCAAATAACCATTCTCATTCTTAATCATAACAATTTGATTTTTCCTTCTCTTCTGCATAGCTTTAATATGGTAGTACCTAGTGTTTCAATCTCCGTTAATAAGCCACTTAGATTTCTACCTCTGGAACCACAAGAGCTCTTCTTGATGAAGCACCTGGTTAGTTTCAACAGAAGCTTTTGTTCAAGCTTAAGTAAACCTATATGCCCCCTTCCATCTTGTAAGGCTTGTTGAACTCCATTGATTCTTCAAAGCATGTGCTTCTTATGTCTGTCAACATTGTGAACGGTGAACTTCTTCCGCTAAACAACTTTGGTTCTAAACTGCTGCATATTCTCCATGACATGATGGTTGCTCTGCCAAATTTCCTTCACAAAATTTTGACATTGATTCTCTAACAACCATGCACTCTTAAAGAAAAATCTACTGATGCTTCTATCTATATTAGTGTCATGAAGGTTGATAATTATCAGGTGGTGGTGTGAGAAGTCCACATGAGGGAGCACTTAAAAAGCAAGTGCAAGCCTTTGTACTCGATTTTGTAATGCCTACCTTTTATGGAAAACATGGCCAACAGAGGTTTTGTGAGGTCCACTTGGGTGCTCAAATAAATCGGTTATTTAAATAATCCATATTCATATTCAAATTTAGTTATTAAAAATAGGTTAATTATTAGTATGCTTTTAACCAAATCCACATTTTGGATATATTTTTAATATGGTTTTAACCAAATCCATAATTTGGACATCCATATCCAAAATAAAAACCAAATTAGTTAATTTTTTAATTAAAAAAAATTTTGAAATTTTTTTTTTAAAAAAAATATTTTTATTTAAAAAAAAATTAATTTTTTTGGAAAAAAATATTGTTTTAATTTTTTTTCAGGAAATAAAAATTTTTCCGTCATAATTATTTTACTATTTATTTTTGAAACATCGTTGACGGAAACCAATTTATTTTTCATTTCAATTTCAGCTTTAAAAATTAATTATTTTACTATTTGATAAATAATATATAAATAATATCAATCTATACGATTTCTATTTTATTATATTTTATGTCACGTCATTTTAAATTTATCATTCAATTTTATTTGAAGTATAAGAATGAGTGATCTAAAGTGAGTGGTTTTAATAGTGAATGACCAATTTAATGTTAAACCAATCATCTTTTATTATTATTATATATTAACATAGACTTACATATTATACAATTTATTAATTGTTAATATAATTGTTGCACAATAATAGTTTCACACCTACATTACCTGTTAAAATATCTAAATACTTATTCTAGTATGGTTGTATTATACTAAAAGTCTATATTGCTCTCTTCAAGATGATAAAGAAAGAGTTTGTTTAAAATTTTCACAACCGATTTGCAAAACGTTTTATTCAAGATATCTAAACTATATAATATCTCCTTCATATCACTTATTATATATAGCACTCTAATTATTTTATTCATGATTCAAAAAAACCAAAATAAAAATTAAATTAGTCAATTTTTTTTATTAAAAAAACTTTAAAATTTTTTTTTCAAAAAAAAAAAAAAATTATTTTGAAAAAAATATTGTTTTAATTTTTTTTCAGTAAATAAAATTTTTTTCCAAAAAATTTTAAAAAATAATTTTTAATAAAGTTAATTTTTAAAATCAACATGAACCTATATATTTTGTTAAAACCCATATATTTAAAATCAAATAAACCTATATATTTAACATGAACCTATATGTTTAAAATCAACATAGTAATTTTTAGTTACTATGTATTTGAAATATTAGTAAAGTTAATTTTTAAAGGGAATTAAATTTTCACTTCGTAACAGTATTTTTAGTTACTCTTGTTGATCACTAATATGTTGATTTCTATATATTTTGATGAAAATACACACATATATATTTTGTTACTAGTATATTGTGAAAATTTTAAAGGGAATTAAGCTTACACATAGTAATATTATAATTTTGAAAACATCAATTTTAAAATAAAACTAAATCAAAACTAATTATAAAATTGGTTATGGATATAACCGGTTAATAACCGGTTTATAACCATTTTAAAAGATAAAAACCGGTTATGAGAATTGGTTTTAATAACCGGTTGTAATATATGAATTATTTATGGTTATGGATTGGTTTTGAACATTAACCATCCATGACCACCCCTACACACACAGGCGAGCATACTTTAATTGTTCTATGCTTAGCGTGTTTTTGTCTACTTTGATGGTAGCTCCAATTCTATTTCCAGTGAAAGACAAGACTCTGGTGAAACAGATACAAAATTGAAAGAGTAATAGGGAAAAATTGATATTAAACTGAGAATATCAACCTCTTAAGAGAGAGATTAATACAAGATGTGAAAAAGAGAGTTTGGAGAGAGAAAGTAAATAAACTTCACAATTCACATAGAAAAGAAATTGATTCCTACTGCTCTCTCTCTCTCTCTCTCTATATATATATATATATATATATATATATATATATATATTCCTCAGCTAGTCACGAAATTTCTCAAATTGGTATTTGCCTTGCGCATTCGGTTGCTCCTACGCGTTCCCTGCAATTCCGGATCCAACCTAATAGAATGATCCTCACGTATCTCTTGTGGGCCCCTCAGCTCAATTCTTGCTGACTCAGCTTGTTCTAGTCCTTTCTTTTTACTTTGTCTCATTACAATACCATCTCCATTTAAGACAACCTTGTCCTCAAGGTTGAAAGTTGGAAAATTGACCTTTATATCTTCTAGTACTTCCCATGTAGCCTCTTCAGTTGTCAGATTTGTCCACTGAATAAGAACCTGCGGAATTTTCACATCTCCTTGTTGAATCACGCGTGTCGCTAAAACTTTGAAGGGCAGTACAATAGGGCCCATCTCTGTCATTGTCAAGGATAAATGCATGTAATGTTTTGTGGCCTCTCCCTTAAACAACTTTAATTAGGACACATGAAAAACTGAATGTATTTTTGCTTCATCTGGTAATTGTAGCTTATAGGCCACAACTCCTACCTTAGCTATTATCAAGAAAGGTCCAAAAAATCGCATGTCCAACTTCTGATTTTTTCGCAGAGCAGCAGATTACTTCCTATAAGGTTGGAGCTTTACCAAAACACGGCCTCCCACTTGCATCTCGATATCTCTTCTCTTCTTATCTGCTTGGTTTTTCATGTATACTTGTGCCTTTTCTAGATTAGCTTTGAGCTGCTGCATAATCTGGTCCATTTCTCTTAGTTGTTCCTGCACTGATATCGGGTCATTTATATCAGTCCTATAACGAGTTATAGATGGTGGATCTCTTCCATATAGTGCTTTGAAGGGTGTCATGCCAATACTTGTATGATGAGCAGTATTATACCAATATTCTGCCCAATTTAAAGCCTTATACCATGCCTTCGGATTCTCAAAAGTGAAACATCTCAAAAACATCTCCAAACATTTGTTGAGAACCTCAGATTGCCCATCTGACTAAGGGTGATATGCTGAACTCATTGCTAATGTAGTGGCTTGTAATTCAAACAACTTCTTCCAAAAATTACTAGTGAAAACTTTGTCTCTGTCCGACACAATAGACTTTGGCATGCCATGGAGCTTCACTACTTGATTCATAAACGCCTCTGCAACTCCCTTACTATTGTAATCACTCTTTAGTGGAGTAAAGTGAGCATATTTGGTCAGCCTGTCAATCACCACCATTATTACCGTGTAACCAAATGAGGGTGGTAATCCCGTGATAAAGTCCATGGCTACGTCTTCTCATACTTGAGAGGGAATAGGTAAGGGCTGTAGTAAACCCGCTGGTCGTGCGTGTGAAGTTTTAGCTTGTTGGCATATAACACAGTGCTGCACAAATTCTTCAACGTTTCTCTTCATATTGTGCCAAAAATACTGATAAGAAATTCTAGCTAGAGTTCTAGAATTTCCCGAGTGTCCTCCGATGGAAGAGCTATGATTTTCCTTTAGTATTACTTGAATCAACTCCGAACCTTCGGAAATTACTAATATGTCCTTCCAATATAAAATTCCTCCCTTAGTGGTGTAATGTGGCTTAAGTTGTGGTTGATTCTGGCACAGTACCACCAGCTCTTGTAACTTGGCATCTCTTTGAACTTCCTCTAGTAATTGTTGCATGAATTGTGTTTTGGGTTCTGACCATGACAACACAAACATCCTAGATAACGAATCTGCAGCTAAGTTGTCCTTGCCTGGCTTATATTCAATCACAAAATCATATCCCAAAAACTTGTGCAGCCACTCTTGCTGCTCTGGAGTTTGCAAACTTTGATCCATCAAACTTCACAAGCTTTTCTGGTCAGTTCTAATAATGAACTTGCTACCCAACAAGTAGTGTCGGAACTTAGCAATCGCTTCTGCCATAGCCAGCATCTCCCTAAAATATGTTGATTTCTTTTGAATTCTTGGTGCCAATTTCTTTGAAAAGAAAGCTATGGGATGTCCATTCTGATGGAGAACAGCTCCTACTCCAATTCTTGATGCATCGGTCTCCAAAATAAAAGTCTTCTCAAAGTTAGGCAATGCTAAGACAGGTGCAGATGTGACAGCTTGTTGTAGCTCTTCAAAAGCTGTCTGTGTTGTCTCATTCCAGCAAAAAGAGTCCTTCTTTAGCAGGTCAGTCAAAGGAGCTGCTATTCTAGCATAAGACTTAATGAATCTTCGATAATACCCTGTCAAACCTATAAACCCTCGTAATTGTTTTAGGTTAGTAGGTCTTGGCCATTTAAGAACTGCTTCCACCTTTGTTGCTTCCATTGCCACACCTTTTCCAGAAACAACATGACCCAAATATTCTATCTCTTCTACTCCAAAGGAACACTTGGCCAACTTCACATACAACACATTTTTCTACAGAGCTTGGAGTACTAACTCTAAGTGTGTAAGATGGTCCTTCCACGTAGCACTATATATAAGTATATCATCAAAGAATACGAGCACATACTTTCTCAAAGCATGCTGAAAGATCTGGTTCATAATACTTTGAAAGGTAGCTGGCGCATTTGATAGTCCAAATGGCATAACTAGCCATTCATAGTGACCATGACGTGTTCTAAAAGTCGTTTTAAACCTATCCTTTGGTTGTATAAGTATTTGATGATAGCCAGATCTCAGATCCAGTTTAGAAAAGTATTTAGCACCAAATAACTCATCTAATAGCTCATCCACAGTAGGCATCGGAAAGTTGTCTTTGATTGTAATGGCATTCAAGGCCCTATAATCCGTACAAAACCTCCAACTCCCATCTTTCTTCTTTACTAGCACAATTGGTGATGAGAAAGGACTATTGCTCGCTTGGATGATACCTTGGTCTAGCATCTTTAGTACCATCTTCTCAATTTGCTCTTTTTGATTGTGGGGATACCGATAGGGTTTAACCTTCACCGGATTTGCACCTTCTTTTAGCGGAATCGCGTGATTGTGAGGTCTGTGAGGAGGAAGACCTTCTGGTGTGTTGAAAACAGTTCTGTAAGTATCCAGAAGCATAGCTACTTCAGGTGCCAAACTTGATGTTAATTCTCTCCACTTGTTTGTTTTGTCATCCTCCGGTAGGCTTGCTACCGTGAACACCTCGTCAATACTCTTAGTGTGATGCATTCTCTTGAGCTGATGCAATTGTGCTTGTTGTGGTACAATGCTTGTGTCACCTTGTAGTGTGATAAATTTCCCTTTATAGAACAACTTCAGAGTTAATGCAGAATAATCTGCCACATGTGGCCCTAAAGTAGCCAACCAAGCAGTTCCTAAAATTAAATCTGCTCCAGCAACTGGTAGTAGGTATGCGGGGAGCAATATTTCATGGTCCTGTATCACTACAGGGAGCTTTGTCACTACTCCTTCAGCTGTCATCGTTTGTCCATTCCCCACCAACACCTTAAAACATGGTGTTGGTTCCACTGGTAACTTTAGAAAATGAGCTATTCTGGGTTGTACAAAGTTATCTGAACTTCCCCTATCAATGAGAATTTGCACTTGAAGTTTACCAATTCTGCCCAAGAATCGCATTGTCCCCAGACTGTTGGCTCCCCTCATAGCATTGAAAGATAAATGGTGTTCGGTTTTGGTTTGAGGTAAAGTTGTTTGGGTAAGATCTGGTGGTTCAGTTTCCTCTTCTTCTTTCTCTGGTTCGTCATCATAATGTAGAAGCATCAATTGTCTATTGGGACATTTATGAGTGAACGAAAACTTTTCATCACACCAATAACAAAGCCCTTTGTCTCTTCTTAACTGCATTTCTGCTGGTGAAATTCTTTTGATATTTGGGTTTTTTGGTATGGGTTCATAGGTCTAGTTGGTGGTGTATGAAGTATTGGTGTTGTTGTGTTTTTCTGGAAATTTTCGGGTCTGTTTGAATTGAAGGTTACTCTAGAAGGTGGAGGGATAGATTGATTTTGGGAAGCTTTTGTGGTTTACTGGCTGTGTTATATTTTTCTTCATACACTTTTTCTAGGGCTACAACTTTCACAATGGAAATGGGGGTATGGATTAACACATCACGCCGGATCTCAGGGTTCAGGCCACTAATGAAACAATCTATCAAGGCGTCATTGCTAATATCGTATACCCTGTTTGCTAGTGATGTGAACTGGATGTAATACTCAGCAACAATACCCGTTTGATTCAATTTAAATAAGGTAGCACGTGGACAATCATACACAGAAGGACCAAAATCTAGCTCCAAAGCTTGGGTAAACTCAGTCCAAGACTGATAAGGAGTGTAGCGTTGAACCATTTGAAACCATGATACTACATCCTTATCGAGGTGTACCGACAAAATGGTTAAATGATCGAGATCCGGAGTATCATAATAATCGAAAAATTGCTCAGCTCGAAAAATCCATTCAAGAACGTTACTACCATCAAATCTGGGAAATTCGAGCTTAACATTTCTCACCTAGAAGGGTTGTTTGTTCGTGAGTCCAGCACCATGGGAGGTCTTCGACGGGGTTTGTTGAATCAGAATATCAAGCACTGCATGAATCTGTTCGAATTTGCTATCAGTACTCGTCTGAATCGCTTCCACCCGCTGAAATCGGGACTCATTTGCGACTTCCAATCGTTCCATGCGTTCATAAAGATCTGCCTGAAGTTGCTTCAAAGCTTCCGCATTGCGCTTGATTTCTATGTCCATCTCTTTAGATTTCGAATCTACCATGGCGAAAGATGAAAGCACCAGTGAAACAGATATAAAATTGAAAGAGTAATAGGGAAAAATTGATATTAAATTGAGAATATCAACCTCTTAAGAGAGAGATTAATACAAGATGTGAAAAAGAGAGTTTGGAGAGAGAAAGTAAATAAACTTCACAATTCACATAGAAAAGAAATTGATTCCTACTGCTCTATATATATATTCCTCAGCTAGTCATGAAATTCCTCAAATTGGTATTGACCTTGCGCATTCGGTTGCTCCTACGCGTTCCCTGCAATTCCGGATCCAACCTAACAGAATGATCCTCGCGTATCTCTTGTGGGCTGTAATACCCCAAATTTTGCCCTAAGATTTGTCGTCGCATTTCATTGCATTTTTATTGCATTTAATCAATTACTAACAAATTTGTGTAGTCGTTTGACTTTTTGCAAGTAAATATCATATGGCATGCTTTTTTTTTCTAAAAAGTAAAAATGGTACAATTGGCAAGAGGACATGTGTAAGGAGTTGTGAGTGTGAGAGGTTGAGAGTTCGAATCTCACATTTGTCACTTTTTTTGTTTTTTATTATTTTTACTCTAAATTTTTCTATCTTTCATTAAAAAATAACAAAAATAGTTTTTTATTATTATTTAATTATTATTTTCGTATTTTAATTAAATCATTTTTTAAAATATTATTTTTTTCACTTTTTTCTAAATTATTCATAAAAATGTCCAAAAAAACATAAAATAAAAAATATTGAAAAAATTTTTGTTCTTTTTATAATATTTTTGATTTTAGGAATCAATAGGATTATTAGTTTTTATTTTAAGTTTATTTTAATTATTTTAAATTATTTAAATTTTATTTTTTTCTTAACTAATTATTTAGTTTGGGCTTTAAAATGGGCTTTAGGGACATTATTGACAATTTGGTGTTAACCCTAATTTGTTCCCTATATATACATGTGTTGCCTTGTTGAAAAGGGGGTCAGAAGGTTTTCTTCAGAAAAGAGGAGAGAGAAAGGGAGAAACAAAGGAGATCCCCAGAGAAGAAAGGCGGTCGTTCCCACAACTCGTCAGAAGGATTGGAGCTCTCCAGTGTTCCCTTATTCAAACCTTTTTCACATTTACCGAAGCAAACCTCCGCTTCGTAGGTTAAATTACTAAACCTTTTGCCTTTTTCATGTTTATGTGCATATTTTGCCATGTTAATGTGTTTAGGTCCGTTAAATTACTAAACCTTTTGTTTTTTTCATGTTTATGTGCATATTTTGCCATGTTAATCTCCATGTGTGTTTAGGTCCCTAGATTTTAATATCAAAACCTTTTTTTATCAAAACCTTTTTTTTAAAATCAAAACCCTTTTTTTATTTATTATTAAAACCTTTTTTTTAGTAAGACTTTTTTTTAAAAAACTGAAAAGCCTTTTTGTTCCCAAGAAGAAAAAAAAACCTTTTTGTTCCCAAAAACCTTTTCCCAAAAAAACTGAAAAGAAAAACCTTTTTTTGGATGAAAAGCCTTTTTTGTTTTAAAAAAACTGAAAAGACTTTTCTCCCAAAAACTTTTCTTTTATAATTTAAACTTAATTTTTTTTATAATTTTAACTTAAATATTTTTTATTAAAAAATTAAAACCTTTTTTTTTTATAATTTTAACTTAAATATTTTTATTAAAAAATTAAAACCTTTTATTTATAATTAAAATATTAAAAAATTAAAACCTTTTCGTAAGGAACTCCTGATGTTTGATGTTTGTCATGTCATTTTATGTACCTTTTATTACTTTTCTTTCTTTTGGCATTTCATGTGCATGCTCGAGGTTGAGATGTGCTTGTGGTGGCCACAGCCCCACACTATTTTCCTCCCTCACTTCATTCTAAGTTTCATTACATATTTTCATATTCTTCATGTTTTCAGAAATGTTTCTTTGTTTCTTTATACCCTCTGCCTTTATTACTTTTCTTATTTCTGTACCTTAATTATTCCTCCATATAATGATTTGTCATATTTTCACCTTTTTTTATAGTTTTATCCTTCCGAAGGATTAGGTCCAGCCTTTTGGCCGCCGAGTCAATAGCCTTACCCCTTTAATGGATCAAACCCTGTTTAGCCTAGGTGTCCCGCCGCGGGCAAAATTGCTTTTATCCTAGTGTTAGGCCAAAATAGTCGTCGTACTCTATTTTAGGGTTTCCCGCCGCGGAATCCCTAACCTAACCCTAATGCACTTAACAATTTATAACATAGAGATCGGAGTTTAAGACTCCATGTAAGAGTGTCCTTAAGATGCGTTTATTCCCCTTGAGACCTTGACCACAGTCAAGAAGTCTCTAACCTCCCTTTTGAGGGGAACTACAGTTACTCTGATTCCATTCCCGTAAGGATATGTAGGCACAATATGTGATGTCTTGCCGAGTAAACTTAGAATTAACCCCTAGGTCTTTTTTAATTTTCAATCCTTTGTATATACCCTTAAGCAAAATAATTAATGAAATAAATAAAAAAAATAAACAAAAGGTTCCCGTAGAGTACTACGGAAGTTTAGGGTGCTAATACCTTCCCTAATCTTAACCAACCCCCGAACCTTAGATCTCTCCCCTTTAGGTTTTTCCTTTCTTTAACCTTTTCTTCGGATAAATCAAAGACCGGTTGTAAATGAATTAAGATTCAAGTTAATCAATAGCTTGACATCCAAATTTCACCGCAACATGGGCCCCTCAGCTCAATTCTTGCTGACTCAGCTTGTTCTAGTCCTTTCTTTTTACTTTGTCTCATTACATCTGGCAGCGTAATACTCAATAGGAAAACCTGAGATTCTTATCCAAACCGCTACTTGCTCAATCACATCACCTTTTAGGCAGAAGGTTGGTCTCCATTCTCAACCTGACAAGTAATGATTGTAGATCAACCAGGGTTCTTCCATTAGTGTTGCATATTGATCTTCCTCGGTGGTAAAGGAAACAATGTATTACTCTTTACCTTTAACAATATTTAGAATTACATTTTGTGTTGGAAAGATTAAACTTGATTTGCGACTAAACATATTATTTTAGATTTTTGGACTTAGTTATTTTGAACTTAGGTAATTTTAATTAATGTTTCTAGAAAACTCTTATAATATTTGGAGTGTCCAGATATTCTTAGAGTTTTAATATTTTCTAGAATGCTCTTGAAATTCCTAGAGTTGAGAACTCTCTAGAATTAGTGTGTCTAGAGTTTTCTTTAGAGTACTATAAATAGAGATGTAATTATACACTTTTGTATCAAATAAAATACAACGTTCTGTCTTACATAAATAATTCTCCTATTTATCAAGTTTATATTCAAGTCTCTAATATTCCCACACACTTTTACTAAACACAAAAGGCTTTATTTCCATCAAAGTGGCATCAGAGCTTAAAGGTCCTCAAAAAATGGCGAATGGAGGTTTCCCTTTTCAAATGTCGATACTCACAAAGAACAACTATGACAATTAGAGTATCAAGATGAAGGCACTACTAGGAGCTCAAGATGTGTGGGATATCATTGAGAAAGGCTTCAAGGAGCAAGATGAAGCCTCTTTAAGCCAAGGTGTAAAGGAGACATTAAAGGAGTCAAGAAAGAGATACAAGAAAGCTCTCTTCCTCATTTATCAATCGGTGGATGAAGATACATTTAAGAAGATCTCCAATGCAACTACGTCCAAAGAAGCATGGGACAAACTTCAAACTTGCAACAAAGGAATGGAGCAGGTGAAAAAGATTCGACTTCAAACTCTTAGAGGTGAGTTTGAACGTTTATTTATGGAAAAGTATGAGTCAATTCCTGATTATTTTTTTCGTGTATTGTCCGTAGTCAATCAACTTAAAAGAAATGGTGAAGATGTTGATGAGGTGAGAGTCATGGAGAAAATACTTCGCACTTTAAATCCAAGTTTTGACTTCATTGTTACCAATATTGAAGAAAACAAGGATTTAAACACCATGACTATTGAGCAACTTATGAGTTCCTTACAAGCATACGAAGAAAAACCAAAGAGAAAAACTAAACAAAAGGAGACTATAGAGCAACTACTACAACTCAATGCAAAGGAAGCAAGCTATGCGAATTACAAGAGTCAAAGAGGACGAGGTCGTGGCCAAGACTGTGGACATGGACGTGGACAAGGACATGAAGGAGAAAGAAGAGGCTGTTACAACAACTACTCCAACAACTTCAACAATGGAGAAAGAAGTTGGAATCTACAAGCAACAAGAGGTCGTGGAAATGGAAATTCATGGTTAAGGTGCAACAAGTTACAAATCAAGTGCTTCAATTGCAACAAAATCGGTCACTATGCATCTGAGTGTAGATTCTCGAAGAAGGTTGTGGAGAAAGCTAACTTTGTAGAAGAAAAAAAATGGAGAAGAAGAAACTTTGCTGCTCGCGTGCCAAAACCAATTTGAAGAGAAAAGAAACAAGTGGTACCTCGACACCGACGCAAGCAACCACATGTGTGGCGATCGAAGCATGTTCATAGAGATCAATGAAGCGACAACTGGAAATATCTCATTTGGAGATGACTCAAAGATACCGGTCAAAGGCAAAGGTAAAATTCTCACACGCTTAAAGAATGGGAGTCATCAATTCATATCCAATGTCTACTATGTTCCTAACATGAAAAATAATATTTTGAGCTTGGGAGAATTATTGGAGAAAGCATATGACATCCACTTGAAAGAACATAGTCTTTTCTTAAGAGATTGTGGGCATAACTTGATTGCTAAGGGGCCTATGTTAAAGAATAGAATGTTCCTCTTGAACATTCAAAGTGATGTGGCAAAGTGTCTCAAGGCTTGCTATACCGACTCTTCATGGCTATGGCATCTACGATTTGGATACCTCAACTTCGGTAGTCTAGAATGTTTGTCAAAGAAGGAGATGGTGAGAGGCTTGCCTAGTATAAACCACCCAGACCAACTATGTGAAAGATGTCTAATTTGGAAGCAATTCCGAAAAAGCTTTCCGAAGGAATCAATATCAAGAGCGACAAAACAACTAGAGCTCATACACACTGATGTCTGTGGACCAATCAATCCAAACTCTTTTGGTAAGAATAAACACTTTCTCCTCTTTATTGATGATTATTCTAGAAAAACGTGGGTTTATTTCTTGAAGGAGAAGTTAGAAGTGTTTGAAAACTTTAAGAAGTTCAAAGCTCTTGTGGAGAAAGAAAGTGGTCTTTCTATTAAGGCCATGAGATCTGACCGAGGAGGAGAGTTTACTTCAAATGAGTTCAACAAATATTGTGAAGACTGTGGAATCCACCGCTCACTAACAGTTCCAAGATCGCCACAACAAAATGGAGTAGTGGAGAGAAATAACCAGATCATACTTAATATGGTGCGAAGCATGGTTAAGATTAAGAAGATGTCAAAAGAGTTTTGGGCCAAAGCAGTGACATGTGCGGTTTACCTGACAAACCGTTCCCCAATAAGAAGTGTGCATGAGAAGACACCACAAGAAGCATGGAGTGGAAGGAAGCCAGGGATCTCTCACCTCAAAGTGTTTGGAAGCATTGCATATACCCACGTTCCAGATGAAAGGAGAACAAAACTCGACGATAAAAGTGAGAAGTATTTATTTGTGGGTTACGACTCAAGCTCCAAAGGATAAAAGCTCTATAATCCAAATTGTGGAAAGATTGTCATAAGTCGTGACGTGGAGTTCGAAGAACAAGATTGTTAGGGTTGCAGTGTTCAAGAAGATAGGTATGATTTTCTTCCTTATTTTGAAGAAGAAGAAGATGAAATGGAACAACCAATGATAGATGAACATATTACACCACCTGCCTCGCCGACACCAAGGTTGGATGAAACAAGCTCAAGTGAGAGGACACCATGATTAAGGAGCATTGAAGAGCTTTATGAGGTAACCGAAAACCAAAATGACATTAACCTATTTTGTCTTTTTGGTGATTGCGAGCCTATAAGCTATCAAGAAGCTGTTGAAAATGTAAAGTGGAGAGACGTCATGGATGAAGAAATAAAGTCAATCACGAAGAACGATACGTGGGAACTCACTACACTTCCACGAGGACACAAAGTAATCGGAGTAAGATGGGTGTATAAGGCGAAGAAGAATGCAAAAGGAGACGTGGAGAGATACAAAGCAAGATTGTTGGCAAAAGGCTATAGTCAAAGACAAGGAATTGACTATGATGAGGTATTTGCCCCCCTTGCTCGTCTTGAAACTATTAGACTGATCATTTCTTTGGCAGCCCAAAATGAATGAAAGATCTATCAAATGGATGTGAAGTCGGCCTTCTTGAATGGTTTTCTCAAAGAAGAAGTTTATATCGGGCAACCACAGGGATATGAAGTAAAAGGGCAAGAAGAAAAAGACATCAAGTTGAAAAAGGCGTTATACGGACTCAAGCAAGCACCGAGAGCTTGGAATGTTCGAATCGACAAGTACTTTCGAGACAAGAACTTCATCAAGTGTCTGTATAAGCATGCACTCTATATTAAAGCACAAATTGGAGATATTTTGATTGTGTGCTTATATGTTGATGACTTGATCTTCACTGGGAACAATCTAAGCATGTTCGAATAGTTCAAGAAAGACATGTCAAATGAATTTGAGATGACAAATATGGGGCTCATGGAATATTATCTTGGCATTGAAGTAAAGCAAGAAGACAAAGGAATTTTTATCACCCAAGGAGGCTATGCAAAAGAAGTCCTTAAGAAGTTCAAGATGGATAATGCCAATCCAGTTGGCACCCCGATGGAATGTGGCAGCAAGTTGAGTAACCATGAAAATGGAGAGATTATGGATCCAACTCTTTAAAAAAGTTTGGTTGGAAGTCTACGTTACTTGACAAGTACAAGGCCGGATATTCTCTATGATGTAGGATTCGCAAGTCGTTACATGGAAGCTCCAACAATAACTCATTTCAAGGCGACAAAGAGAATCCTTCGATATATCAAAGGTACAACCAACTTTGGCTTACACTATTACTCTTCTAACAATTATGAAATTGTTGGCTATAGTGATAGCGATTGGAGTGGAGACTTGGACGATAGAAAGAGAACTACTAGTTTTGTGTTCTTTATGGGAGATACTGCTTTCACTTGGATGTCAAAGAAGCAACTTATCGTCACACTGTCAACTTGTGAAGCCGAATATGTTGCCGCTACATCATGCGTTTGCCATGCAATTTGGCTAAGGAACTTGTTGAAAGAGTTAAAAATGCCACAAGAAGATCCTATAGAAATATGTGTTGACAATAAATCAATATTTACTTTGGCAAAGAATCCTGTATTTCATGAAAGAAGTAAACACATCGACACCCATTACCATTTTATAAGAGAATGCATCGAGAAGAAGGATGTGAACTTGAAGTATGTGATGTCTCGAGATCAAGCTGCCGACATTTTCACCAAGCCACTCAAGTTGGAAACTTTCGTAAAGCTAGGGAGTATGCTTGGAGTCATAAATCAAGTTTAAGGGGGGATGTTGAAAGATTAAACTTGATTTGGGCCTAAACATATCATTTGGATTTTTGGGCTTAGTTATTTTGGACTTAGGTAATTTTAATTAATGTTTCTAGAAAACTCTTGTAATATTTGGAGTGTCTAGATATTTATTTGAATTGTAATATTTTCTAGAATGCTCTTGGAATTCCTAGAGTTGAGAAATCTCTAAAATTAGTGTGTCTAGAGTTTTCCTTAGAGTACTATAAATAGAGATGTAATTCTACACTTTTGCATCAAGAAAAATACAAAGTTCTTTCTTCCATAAATAATTCTCCTATTTATCAAGTTTCTATTCAAGCCTCTAATATTCCCACACACTTTCACTAAACACAAAAGACTTTATTTCCAACACCTCACCCATATTTGGTTCAAAAGATTCTCTAAGGGGCCTTTAATCCCTAGCATTTTCATAATCACACCTTTCATCCATGAATCGACAATGTATTCATCTTCTTTCTCTGACAGTATAAATTTTGGGAACTCGTAATCCCCAATCATATGCTCTTACAACTTCATCTCTCTGATATCTTCTTCACTGCCACCTTTGTTTCTAATCTTGATATGTCATTCCGTGACATGGAAGTCTCTCCGACCACCATATCCTTGTATGAAACAAGCTAAAGGTCTTGATGTTCTAACAATCTAGTTGTCATCACAACAGGATCTATATCTTTTCCTTTAAATTTTTTGTTGCTCCTTTCCTTGAGATCTTTGACTTCGGTGTTCTCACGATTTGTGGAAGCAAACCCTAGTAGAGGGTTCATCGTCAACAAAAATAATAATCTATTATTTCAACACATTAATGTTTCTATAATTGTTTTTCTACCTTTATAGCTTACTTTATTCTTTTAAGAATATGATTCTAGAATGAACGCGATAGGTTTTCCTCAATTGAGAGATCCAAATAAAAAATAATAATAATCTATTTTGCAATTTAACATTATTGATATTTCTACTAATTACAAAATCCATTGTATTAACTTTGACCAATACACTCTAGTGAAAATTTATTGTAAAACTCGTTATAAAAAAATTAAAATCATCTTAAGAGTTCAAATATTTTTCAGTTCATATTAATGTTTTAAAAATCGAACTTAAACGTTCGGTTCAATCGGTTGGACCGGAAACTAGAACTGAATTTGGTCCGATCAACCTTTCAAACCCGTTAGTAGATCAAAACCAGAATAAAATCGAAAAAACCAAATTGAACCATTCAAAACTGTTTAAACTAAAGAACCGAAATCGATTTCGTAAAATAATCTAGTTCAAATAAATGCATCAAATTTGTCTCTTTTAAAAAAATTGACAAAGTTTAATATGTCAATATCAAAACTTAAAACATTCCTCAATCACAAAAAAGAGTTCCTTATTTTTTTACAACCATACAAACTTCTAAGTTCTATCACTCCGCTATAGTTTTCTTTCAATCATACTCCAGCATCATTATGTTGTCTCTTTCAAACATAGTCACACTATCCAGCTCAATATTGATTTTCGTTCAAGTCAATATTGTTTGTTGTTGTCAATTATAACTTGTTGGCCGCCATTCAACTTGAATTTGTTTATTGTTGTTCAATTAAGTATGTTGTATTATTTATTTTTGGTAATTATATCATATTTAATTTTAGTATTCTTAATTATTTGAATTTTATTTTAGTTACTATATTCTATTTATTTTAATTTTGTTTTGAATTAGTTTAACTTGTTTTATTGTAATTCTTTAATTTGTTCAAATAATTCTTAAATGAATGTTGAAATTAAGTGTACAACTATGTTGTGTTATTATATGTACTATTGATATTGTTATATTAAGTTTGTCATAGATTTTTAAAATGTTTATTCTATTAAGTTGAGATCATATGATTGTGTGTGACATATCCATAAAATTTATGTTCATGTTATTAGACTATCGATCATAGATTCAACCGTTTAAACTAATTGAATCTTAAACCAAATATTTTATACCCTGTCTGATTTTTAAAATATTGGTTCATGTCATTATGACATCAACTAATTGCATATGGGTGATTCTAGTATAATTTAAATGTAACTATCAATAATAATATAATATTATATTTATTTTATTGAAGTTTAACTTTAGAATTAATTATGTAAATAATTAAATTTTAAATTAAATATAAATAATTAATTGCACTACTTTTACTTATTATTTTCAAAGTAGTATATCCTTATTATCACAATAAAATTAAATTATATAATAAAAAATAGATTGAAAAATATTGCATGCAAATAACTTATTCCAAAAGTATTGTTAAAATAAAATTTTACCAAAAATAAAATAGTATGTAAATAATACAAAGAATAAAAAATTAATTTAATTTTTTAAATTATAAAATTTTCATCAATTTCGTTTTTAAATTAATAAAATTAATTAAAATTAATTAAATTATTAAATTATTATTTCATTCAATTATTTAAAATTGTTAGACTTTATCTCCATGACTCTATAAAAGAAAGAAAGAAAAGAAGAAAAAAATGCAAAGAAAAAAATGCAAGGAAAAAAATAGTTGTGAGCGAGATGAAGAAAAAATCAAAACTGATCTTCATTCCCTCACCAGGGATCGAACATATAACTTCATCACTTGAATTTGAAAAAATCTTAATAAAAACTAATAACAATCTTTCCATCATAGTCATATGCATCAACCTTCCAAACACTCTTGTTGCGGTGAGAATCAGATATTAAGCTATTAGTTCACTTGAATCACAAATCATGAAGTTCACCACCGAGCTTTGACTTATCCAAAGAAAAGGGTAAATATCGAAAGAAAGCCCTAAGTATGCTATGTAACAACAAAGCTAAGATAATCTAAGGTTCGGGGGTTGGTTATACCAAGTGAAGGTGCTAGCATCCTAAGTATTTGTAGTACTCTACAGGAACCTCTCGTTAGTATTTGTGTTATCATATTTGTTTACTTGCTAAGGTAAAAGTGCTAAGGTAAAAATCTAGGAGTTTTATTCTAAGTATGTTCGCCAAGACATCACATCTTGTGTCTACGTATCCTACTAGGATGGAATCAGAGCATTCATAGTTTACCTAACTACAGGTGGTTAGTTGTTAGTAAGCTCACCAAGGACAGAGATTCTTGTGCCTACGTATCCTCAATAGAGAATAAGGAATCAGAGCGTCAGTAGTTCACCTAACTACAAGTGGTTAGTTGTTAGTGAGCTCGCCAAGGATAAGGATCTTTGTGCCTACGTATCCTCATTAGGAAATGACGAATCAAAGCGTCTGTAGTTCACCTAACTATGGGTGAATAACTCTTGACTATAATCAAGGTAAGGTTCCAAGGGGGAAAGTAAGTGTCCATGGCAAGACACCTACATAAAGTACGACGACTCTAAACCTAAGGTTAGGATGAAAGGGAAAGTAAGTGTTCATAACCATAACACTTACATAGAGTATGGCGACTCTAATCCTAAGGTTAGGATGAAAGAGAAAGTAAGTGTTCATAACCATGACACTCACATATAGTACGACGACTCTAATCCTAAGACTAGGATAAAAGGGAAGGACCTAATATTTAACAGAAGGGGATCCTTTCCTTTGAAATTTGGCGAGATTAGAAAATAGTAGAAACATCATGGTAATCAGACAGTGAAAGTGAACAAAAATATATGGAAAAACATCATGTAAAAACAGACAAAGATATGCGGCAAAACATCGCGAAAAATAAACAACACAGTCACGGTAAAGTATCATGATACCAAAAATTCGATTAATCATGAAAAAGCAATAAGATGAAATTAGATGAAACAGACAAAACCAAAACATGGAAGCAGACAAATCACGAAATAGAATCGGGCGACAAAAAGAATTATTAATTAATTTAAATATAAATATTTAATAAGATTAATTAATAATTTAATTAATCAACATTAAATAAAAATATTTAAATTACTTAATAATTACAACATAAACTTTTCTTAAATTTTCAAATATCATAAAACTTAATGAAAATATTAAAAATACAATATTAACTTTTTTTTTGTTGCATTTTTAGCATAAGCATAAACAATTAACAAATTGACTAAAGAAATCATCAATTAGAGAAAATAAATAATAAATAAGGGAAATATTTCAAAATAAATGGAAATTAAAAAAAGATCAAGTGGCGAGAGCGCAGGTGCGGTATGGTAGGAGCGATGTCAACGGTTGTTACACGGAAGGTGGAGGTTGTCAACAGTAATGAAGAAACGATCTCGGTTGTGGGTATTGTGTGTTGAAGTTAAGACGTGAGGTATTGCAGGGTGGTGAAATGCGGTTGTGCAGTTCAACGATGGAACCAAGGTTATACGGTTATGTTTTCCAAAATAGTGATGCTTATGATGTGATATTAGAGAATCCAAAGAACCATGTTTCAGTTTCTTTGTAGGAGCTCTGGCATTTGACTCGGAAGGCAGAAGTGCAATACCTGCAGAAATTCCCGACAATGACTTTGCAGGTGGTTGCGTAATACTTGAAGATAATGTTGGTGGACTGCAATACTTAAATTACCACTGAATCTGAAATGTGGTAGGTTGGTGTCTAAATATTCATGAACATGTTGAATACTGAGGCCAAAATGTAGCTTAATTAGCAGTAAAATCAACAATAGTCCCATTTTCAACTCAATGAAAGCTAGATTAATAGAAAAAACATCCCAACTTTCACAAAAAATCCAAAGACAGAACAAATTGAAGTGAATTTAATGGAAATAGAATCATATGAAACAAAACATGAATGCATGTGAGAGTAAAACATAAACCTAAGTTTTGAGACAACAATGTTTCATCAATTTTTTTGAGAAGTAAAGTTTGAATACATGAAAATTGTGAAAGTATTGTGATCATTGTTTGAAATAAAAGAAAAATGAAAGAAAAAAATACAAGGGTAGAACACTTTAAGCACCAAAGGTCAGTAGCTCTTCAATAGAGCTGGTGGGGTTTGTGCATATGTAATGTGTGTGTGAGAGAGAGAGAGTCGTGATCAAAATGTCTGCATCGTGTCCTTTTGTTTCAGTGTGTACAGTGTTGTATGCTAAACTAGTTTGCACCAATTGAACTATCAAATAAAAAGAAATTTGTAATCTTAATTACTAAGTCTTACCATATAAAGAATAAAAACAAATTTTTTTTAAAAATAAAAAGATAAAAATAAATAAATTAAAAAAAGTAGAATAAACAAATTAAAATAAAATCTGAATTAAAACTAATTAACTAAAAATATTATTTTACTAAAATTGAAATAAAAGTCGGTTAAAAATGAGAAATCAGACTGGTATCAAAGTGCTCGAAAAAGTAAAATGAATATGCCAAAATGATCAGCGTGAAATATGCAATTCAGAAAAATACAGCGTTTGGTTAAATTTTGAAATAAATTTTACCCGCTAAAATAACTTAAACTATCCAAAATGCGACTGAAAAGCAGTCGAAAAGTTCAAACGAACACGCCCGGTTAAATTACGTGAAACATAGATTAATATCACTGACGTTTACAAGTTCGTTTTAAAATTTTCTGTCCACAGATTTTATGCACAATTGACTTTTGATCTGACCGATTCGGCTGTAAATCCAACAAGTTTATTTTGGCTGATAAATTGGGTATTAGGCAAGATGATTGACCTAGAATGATATACAAAAGATCAAAGAATCTAAGGGTAAAATTTGAGGTATGACAACTCCTATTTCAGATTCATACATCAAATCAGTTCTTAACTCACAACCTCAAATCCATCTCATTCATCTCCCTCAAGTTGAATAATCACCAAATGAGCTATTAATATCACCACCATGCTACATCAAAACCCTCATGCATGACTTCACACCTCATGTCAAATCCATCATTCAAACCATTATATCATCTCATTCAAACCATATTATTGATTTAGTCCTAGTTGTATCCTAATAGACTATATAAAGAAAATAAAGCTTAGGTCTTCACGTGAAAAAGTATCTTCAGAGATGAACAGTGACCTATAAGTGTCACCATGGTCCTTGCGCTTTGAGTGGCTCAGGTTCTGATCACCAGAAGCAGACTTCTCCAAAGTTTGGTCTTTAGAGGATGACTCCTTCAGACTCTTGATCTTCGAACTTTGACCTCTTTAGATGTTTACTTTTTCAAAGTCTGGTCTTCAGCTTCTGATCCATGAGATTTTGATCTTAAAATTCTCTTTGAATGTTCATAGTCAAAACCAATATTTGGGTTATATATATTTGAATTTTAAGTCTATGATCATGTACACTTGAACAAATATTAATATATCTAATTGTTCTTCAAATACTTTGTTATAATCAAAACCTAAGAGATATGAGACAAAAGAATTTTGTTTCAACTCATATAATTTCACCCGAGAGACTTAGATTCCCCAAGCTAATTAAACTCTTGCCTAAGGGACTCAGAGTTTCCTCGAGCGGGATCAGACATAGAAATCATGCCAAAGAGGTGTGACTGAAGTCTAACATAAGAGACTTAGTCACAATTCATGTTTGAGGGCTTGATAGAAGTCCCGCCTGAGAGGTCTAACATCCCGCCTAAGGGACTTATAGTTTCATCAGTCAGGCTACATATAACTTTACTGGAAGTACTTATAGTCCCTCAGATGAGATAAAACTATATGATTCATGTTAAAAATCCCTCAAGCCTAATAGGCCTAACATGTCACACATAACATCGGGAAACTTAGGGTCTCGACATACTCCCCCATACCACAGTCTAAAAACATTTTATCCTCTAAAAAATTTCTCGTGCTTGAGGGACTATGTAGTGTTATATTTGTTGAAATTCTGGTATAGCAGATCACGAAGATGTCCTGAGAGATGTCGAGACACTTGATCTATGCTTCAAACACAATGATAATAAGGAGCAAAAAATAAATTTTAGAAAGTAAACAGCATACATAATTGTTAACTCAGTTCGGTGATCAACAACACCTACATATGGGGGCTACCAAGCCAGAAATGAAATCCACTAGATAGTATTAATTCTAAGCTAAACTCTCCCATTTACAAATTATCACTTAATCACTACCCGTGCTTAATTTCTACCTAAGACTCTTCTTAGGTATGAGACCCTTCTCAACTCCCTTTCAATCACAGTAGTGACTCAAATTACAACTCAATGTAAAATGTCCAGCTCTGGTATCAACACGACACAAGAGAGGCTCACAAAATACAAACCCTAGTACGCACTAAGCAATAGTGAAATTCCACACCTATCTTAGGTTAAATCCATCCTATTTATAACCATAAACAATAATGGAGTTGGGCTTCGAAAACACAGCAATTTTGTTCCACAGAATCTGCAACTAATTCTCATTAAGAATAGTTTCTTCAATTCTAGGTTTCCTAAAGTGTCACCACACTTAGAAACAGCATCTTCAAATTATAATCAGAATCTATGATTCCTCAATCTTGGACGCCACCTAGGAAAAACAAATAATCTTCTGCAATCGGAATTTAAAATAGCATATTCAAACCAGATTTAAAAACGGTAGCAGACAAAGATGTAAAATAACCCTATTAAGACATCTTATCAAAATATCTTGTTCTTCAGTTAGTTCTTCATGTTAGGACATCTTGTCCAACATTTAGTTGTCATGTTAGTTTTACCAAAATTGATGCCAACCTCAAAGGCTTTGACTCATCAATATCCTCATTTGGCAAATTTTGGCTAAAACTAACTAAAAGAAACTTGCAAATAAAAAACCACAGTCCGGGACCAAGAATCAAAAACATCAGAACATTAGCAGTGGAAAAACATCTTGCCTCCCCCTCAATTAGATCCTTCTTCTACAAGTAACAGATTAGCATGCTCCCCCTCAATGGTTAGTAGCAGTAGTTAGTGGTTAGCAGACAATGGTTAGCAAAGTTAGTATTACTCCCCCTTTTTATCCATAATATGACAAAGGCAGTTAAACTAACTAAATAATCAAGCAAAAACATAAGGTGTTAGAGAACAAAATAAGCACATAAAGTGCCAAACAAAATATCCTGGGCATTAAGCCCTTACATAACCATAAAAAACAAGACAACATTCAACAGTCATCTTCAGTTTCCTCATCATCCTCTTCCTTTTCTTGCCAGTAGACGATTGACAAGTAATGTTCAACCTGAGAATTGTCTTTGAAGACCTCTCTTTATTTGGTGGGAACACATATGCACTTATTTGAATAACATTCTCACACCAAGTTGACTGCTACACCTCTTCAGACAAGCAAACTCCAAGCTTGCCTCTCAACACTTCAAATTGATTAGCATCCGTTTTAGTGAAGATGTCAGCTAATTGATTCTTTGTGGCAACATGCTCCAAGGTTATAACTTTGTCTTCCATGAGATTTCTAATAAAGTGATGCTTGATGTTAATATGTTTGGTTCTACTGTGCTGAATAGGATTCTTTGAAATATTAATGGCACTTAAGTTGTCACAATAAAATGTCATGACATCTTGGTTGACATTATACTCAGTCAGAATCTGCTTCATCCACATCATTTAAGAACAACTGCTACTTGCAACTATGTATTCAACCTCAGCAGTAGAGAAAGAAACACAATTTTGTTTCTTACTAAACCATGAAATCGAGTTATTTCCCAGAAAGAAACATCCACCAGAGGTGCTCTTCCTATCATCAGTACTTCCGGCCCAATCAACATCACAATATCCTATTAACAAGGAGTTAGAACTATGAGAATACAGCAGACCATAGTCGCATGTACCATTTACATACTTCAGAATTATTTTAACTTGATTAATATGACTAACTTTAGGTTCAGCCTGATATCTAGCACAAACCCTTATCGCAAAAGTTATGCCAGGTCTGCTTGCAGTAAGGTATAGAAGACTGCCAATCATGCTTCTATACAAACCTTGATCAACCTTAACACCTTTTTCATCTTTAGACAACTTCAAGTGTGTAGGAGCAGGAGTTCTTTTGTGTTTATCATTCTCTAAGCCAAACTTCTTCACAATACTTTTAGCATATTTACCTTGACAGAGGAATATTGAGTCTTCCATCTATTTGACTTGGAGACCAAGAAAGTAGGTTAAGTCACCTACTAAACTCATCTCAAACTCAGATTGCATTTTCTTGATAAAGTGTTGAACCATCTCATCCGACATTCCTCCAAACACAATATCATCAACATAGATTTAAGCTTTCATGAGTTTTCCATCACTCTCTTTAACAAATAAGGTTTTGTCAATTCCTCCTTTTCTGTAACCATGGTTGACGAGGAATTCAATTATCCTTTCATACCAAGCCCTTGAAGCTTGTTTCAACCCATACAAAGCCTTCTTCAATTTGAACATATGACCTGGAAATGTAGAATCAATAAAACCTTTAGGTTGTTCCATATAAACTTCTTCATTCAAGTATCCATTCAGAAAGGCACTCTTAACATCCATTTGAAATAACATGAATCTTAACAGGCAAGCTACTCCAAGCAACAGTTTAACAGACTCCAATCTAGCAACAGGAGAAAAAGTTTCATCAAAGTTCACTCCTTCAATTTGAGTGTACCCTTGAGCAACAAGTCTAGCCTTGCTTCTCGTGACCACTCCTTGCTCATCAGACTTGTTTTTAAACACCCATTTTGTACCAATCACATTTGACCCTTCAGGTTTGGAACAAGATCCCAGACATCATGCCTTTTGAACTACCACAGTTCCTCTTGCATATAATTAATCTGAAATTCATTAGTCAAGGCTCCTTGACATTCTTGGGTTCCAACTTTGAGACAAAACAAGCCCCAACAACAACATTTCGTAAACTGGTAATTCTTCCACCATTTGGATCTCCTATTGTAAGTTCTTTAGGATGATCTTTCTGAACTCTGGTGGAGGGTCCCTTGTCAACACTTTCAGAAGCATCATGTGATGTTTCAACATCCTCTGTAACATCTTCATCCCATGGGAAAGAATGCTCCAATATCATCAGTGACACTAGCTTCTGTAGTTGAGTCATCAACCACAACATTTATGGATTCCAGCACAACCTTAGTTCTTGAGTTGAAAACTCTGTAGGTTCTGCTATTTGTAGAGTATCCTAAAAAGATTCCTTCATCACTTTTGAGATCCGTCTTCCTCCTTTGCTCACGGTCAGCCAAGATGTATATTTCCTTCCAAAACATGGAATTATTTCACCGCTGGCTTCCTTCCTTTGCACAACTCATATAATGTTCCAGATGTGTCAGATGGTTACTCTGTTTAGAATGTAGCAAGCTGTATTCATGGCTTCAGCCCAAAAATGATATGGAAGTTTCTTGGCGTGAAGCATGACCCTTGCATATTCTTGAATTTTCCTATTCTTTCTTTCAACTACACCATTATGTTGAGGAGTGATGGGTGAAGAAAACTCGTGACTAATTCCTTCAGAGGAACATAAATCATTAAACTTGTTGTTTTCAAATTCCTCCCCATGGTCCCTTCTGATTATAACTATGCCATAATCCTTCTCCTTTTAAAGTTTCTGACACAATCCTTTAAACACTTCAAATACTTCTGAATACTCCTTGATGAAATACACCCATGTGTATCTAGAGAAGTCATCCACCACAACATAAGCATACCTTTTTCCGCCAAGACTTTCCACCTGCATAGGTCTCATCAAGTCCATATGAAGTAGCTCCAAGATTTTTGAAGTGGACAGATGTTGAAGCTTTCTATGTGACATCCTTGTCTGTTTTCTAATTTGACATTCGCCACATACTCTTCCCTCATCTATTTTTAGATTAAGAATGCCTATGACAACCTTATTTGACAAGACTTCTTTCATTCCCTTCAAGTGCAAGTGGCCAAGTTTCTGATGCCACATCTTCTCCTCATCTTTCTTTGACATCAAGTAGGTGGAGGGGCCCTTTGTTTCAAGAGGAGTCCACAAGTAACAATTATCCTTGGATCTGGTACCCTTCATGATAAATTCCTCTTTATCATTTGTTACCAGACACTCAGTTTTGGAGAAGTTAACCTTGATGCCTTAATCATACAATCGACTAATACTTATCAGATTAGCAGTAATCCTTTGACAAACAGAACTTTATCCAGGCTAGGCTGCCCAGTATAATTCATCTTCCCAACACCTTTTATCTCACTTTTTGACCCATCTCCAAAGGTGACATAGCCAGTGGAATATGGTTTGATATCAACTAAGAACTTCTTGACACCAGTCATGTGTCTAGAACAACCACTATCAAAATACCAGTCACTTCTGGCAGAGGCTCTTAGAGAGGTATGAGCTATAAGGACAACAATTTCATTCTTAGGAGTCCACTTATTCTTTGCTTTAGCAAGCTCCTTTCTCCTTTTGGGTCGAGTTGATAATTTGGTATAACCATGCAACTTGTAGCAGTAAGGCTTTATGTGACCATACTTACCACAATGATGACACTTTTGTCTTGATTCTTTCTTCCTAATAAGTTCTTCTGAGGTCTTTGACGATGTTGGGACATCTTACTTGACACCGTTTGATCCTGCTTTCTTTTATGTTAAACATAGTTCACACCAGGCCTTCGTCCTTTATTCTTAACTTGATCATTGTAACCGAGTCCTCTTCCATTTCCAGTATTTCTTCCTGATTTAAGAATTTTATCCAGCACATCTAAACTGCTATTGAGAATTCTTATGTACTTAGTCATATTGTCAAGTTTGGATTTGAGCAACATAACTTAATCCTCCAGATCAGAAATGGTGGCCAAGTGCTTTAGTCTTTCATCACAAAGTTGAGCAATAAGATTCTGCTGATTCTTCCCTAATTGACACACTTCAGCACTTCTGATGCTCATCTCCTTATAAGAGAAAATCAGTTCATCAGTAGTGAGATCTTCAACATCTGATTCCTTGTCATAATCATATACTCTAGTAAGTGCAATAACATGTTTAGCAGTTTCTCCGTCGCTCGAGGAGTCATTTTCGGACCAAGAAGTAGATAACCCTTTCTTTTCCTTCTTGAGAAAGGTAGGACACTCTGCTCTTGTGTGTCGAAACCCCTCAGACTCATAACATTGAATTCTCTTTCCCCTGTTGGATTTCTTATCATAATTAGTTCTTCTACCAACATCTTTTCTTCTATTGATGTCGGAAGACTGAGCCTTGACATTAGATCTTGATTTCTCGTCAAGTTTTTTCAATAGTTGGTTATACTATTTTTCAAGAAATCCCACAACCTTGGAAAATTCCTCATTGGAATTAGGATCACATTCTTCTTGATTCGACACCAAGTTTATACTCTTCTTTATCTCATATTTCTCACTGATTGCCATCTCAAAAGTCTGAAGAGATCCCATGAGCTCATCCACCTTCATAGTGTTTATATCATGTGCTTCTTCAATAGCAATCACCTACATATCAACTTTCTTTGGAAGTGACCTTAGGATATTTTGAACCAACTTGGCTTCTGGAATCTTTTCTCCAAGATTACTTGAAGTGTTGGCAATATCAACAATGCTCATATGAAAGTCTTGAATACTTTCATCATCTTTCATCCTCAAGTTCTCAAACTTCGTGGTGAGAAGTTGAAGTCTTGAAAACTTTACCCTAGACGTTCCTTCATGTTCAGTCTTCAAAATCTCCCAAGAATCCTTGGTAATAATATAACTTTTGATCAACCGAGAGATGTTCTTGTCAACACCATTGAACAAGGCATTCAAGGCTTTGGAGTTACCTTGAGCAAGCTTGTCATCTTCATCATCCCAGTCTTCTTCAGATTTTAACTCATCAGTGATCTTCCCATCCTTATCTTTTGCCTTTGGTGGGTCCCACCTTTTGACCACAGACTTCCAAGCTTTGCCATCCATAGACTTAATGAATGCCACCATGCACACTTTCCAATATTCATAATTGGAACCATCAAGAATGGGTGGTCTATTTAATATTCCTCCTTTTTTATCCATTGAACAAAAAAGTATCGTCCTTGAATCTCACCTAGATGCAGAGTAGGATGCCTGCTCTGATACCAATTGAAATTCTGGTATAGCAGATCACGGAGATGTCTTGAGAGATGTCGAGACACTTGATCTCTGCTTCAAACACAATGATAATAAGGAGCAAAAAATTTGCAGAAAGTAAACAACACACATAAATGTTAACCCATTTCGGTGATCAACAACACCTACGTATGGGGGCTACCAAGCCAAGAATGAAATTTACTAGATAATATTAATTCTAAGTTAAACTCCCCCATTTACAACTTATCACTTAATCACTACCCGTGCTTAATTTCTACCTAAGGCTCTTCCTAGGTATGAGACCCTTTTCAATTCCCTTTCAATCATAGCAGTGACTGAAATTACAACTCAATGTAAATTGTCCAGCTTTGGTATCAACACGACACAAGAGAGGCTCACAAAATACAAATCCTAGTACACACTAAGCAGCGGTGCAAATTTCACACCTATCTTAGGTTAAATCCATCTAAACAATACTGGATTTGGGCTTCGGAAACACAACAATTCTGTTCCACAGAATCTGCAACTAACTCTCCTCAAGAATAGTTTCTTCAATCCTAAGTTTCCTAAAGTGTTTCCACACTTAGAAACAACATCTTTAAATTATAATCAAAATCTCTAATTCCTCAATCTTGGATGCCACCCAGGAAAAACAAATAATCTTCTGCAATCGGAGTTTAAAATAATAGATTCAAACCAGATTTAAAAACTGTAATAGACAAAGATGTCAAGTAACCCTGTTAGGACATCTTGTCAAAACATCTTGTTCTTCAGTTAGTTCTTCATGTTAGCACATCTTGTCCAACATCTAGCTGTCAGGTTAGTTTTACCAAAATTGAAGTCAACCTCAAAGGCTTAGACTCATCATTTGTAAAAAACCTAGTTAAGGCGATAACTGTAGGCCTCCCCCAAGATGGGTGACCATCATATGTCACCCTAAAGGGGGTATCTCCTTGCCTCCAAAGCTTCTCTATCGCCCGTTCATGAGAAATATGAGATAAGACATTTATGGGGAAAAGAGAAGTCAAGGTCAATAACTAACCCACGTTCTTCTTTGAAATATAGATTCAACAATCCATCATTTACTAGGTAGGCGATGACCTTTCCAAGGAAACCATGGGCCCAAAGCCTCTATAAATACCTCTCCCGTTGGGGAGAGAACATGTCTAAATTGAGATCCATATTACTCAAAGCATAGCGGTTCACACCTAGCCTCTCACCTAACATAGTAGATTCTCTTAAACCACCAAAAACACCACATTATAGGCTTCTCGCTGCTGCTGGCAAGCCCTAACCCTCATACATCATAATATACCTACTAAGGCCTTTGAGCATCCCTACCCTTTGCATGGGTGACATGCGCACCTGTACTTTTTGACCAGAAAAAACTCCCTTGATGTTATTGTGTGAAAATCTAGGTTATTCGACCTATATGAATTTACATGTTCTGCATTTCTAGTCTTTTCCTAAGCTTGAGTAGCTTAGGTGGCAGCTTGCATGAAATCTAACCAATTTAGGAAGCAAAAATTTCAAATTCTACCTCTGAGTCTGTTTTCTTTTTTCGAGTTGTTGGGTGATAAGGAAAATTTCACGGGTAGAAAATTGGTTGACCTTTCAATGTGATGGTTCCTTCAGTCTGGACTGGGAGTATTTGCACAGGGGTTATCTTGGTGATGTTTGATTTATTTGTTGTGTTAATTCATTGTTTTTAATGGCCTTTTTACAACTAAAGATGTTTCGTGATGCATTGAGAAATGAGGCCTTCCACATAATTTACATCCTATTTGTTTAGCTTGAGCCACTTTGTGTGCATCTAACCTTTTCTCAACGTTAATTACTACATGATCTTCAAATTTTATGTTAGTATCCTCCACTAGCTTTAGATGAACCAAACAATTTGTTGGTAGTAGAACACTTGCCATATAGTTCCAAATATTCATTAGTAATAATAGCTTTTACTATTCTTACAATCTGTGAAATGGTTTTAAAGTTAAAGGTATCGCCAAATGTTGTATACAATATATGCTTTATATTAAGTCTTAGTGAATTACGTAAAATTTGCATTTCATGTATGAGATATAAATCATGAGTTAGTAATGCACTAAGGAGTCTCTTAAATCTCTTATAAGCTCACCAAGTGACTCTTCTTCCTTCTATCTGGATGAAGATATGTCATATATCTTTAGAACAAATAGAGATGTGAGAAAGTTTTATTCTAGGAAGGTATTCCTTATCTCAGCCCACATGCTGATGTTATCTGGTGTCAATAATAATAATAATAATAATAATAATAATAATAATAATAAGAATAAGAATAATAAAAAGAATAATAATAAGAAGAATAAGAATAATAAGAAGAATAATAAGAATAAATATAATAATAAAAATAATAAGAATAATAATAATAATAATAAGAAGAAGAAAAATAATAATAATAATAATAATAATAATTATTATTATTATTATTATAATAAATATAATAATAATAATAATAATAATAATAATAATAATAATAATAATAATAAGAATAAAAATAATAATAATAATAATAATAATATGAATAATAATAATAATAATAATAATAAGAAGAAGAAAAATACTAATAATAATAATAATAATAATAATAATAATAATAATAATAATAATAATAATAATAATGTTCTAGCCTGGGCCCCGGCCTCACCTCGCGGCCCAACCCAATGATGCACAATAAAGGCCCAATGTGGTTTATGCAGGCTGACCGAGCACGTGACTCCTCGACGGGCAGGGCCTGCTCGCGTCGAGGAGAACAACGTGCCTCAAGACGTCTTATGCGCTCTCCCTTTCGCGGGGAGGCGCTGTCAACCACTGTCCCTCGTCGGGCAGAACAACCCTCCGCAGGCAGAATCCCCATGCCAACGAGCAGGACAACGTGTCTCCCCCACGCCCTCGTATGCTCCCCTCCGCGGGGAGAACAACACACCTTCGGGGAACCTCGCGAGCTCCCCTCCGCTGGGAGATCAACGTGCCACTCGCACGTTATCCACGTGCTCCCCTCTGCGGGGACACATCACCGACCAACTGCCCACCTCCGAAAGAGCAGGTCAAACCCACTTTCCGGAGATCACGGGACAGTTGGACTAGGGCGAAGACCACGTCCTGGTCTTCACTATGCCACGTAAGCCCTAGCAGTCACCTGGGTTAGGCCTGACAATCCAGCCCAACACAAGTGACCGTTGGCCCAGCGCTTGCGTCTCTCTATAAATACCCTCTTCCACAAGAGGGTCAGGTAATTCACTTCTTACCCCTTTTCTGTACTTGTGATCCCTCTGCCCATATACTTACTTTGGCATCGAAGTGTCTTGCAGGTACACCCCCTCTTCCTCCTCATCACCGGTGAACAGGCAGCAGCCCAACAGAGTGTGGCCAGCTAGTGATCCCCTTCTAATCAGGTCAGATTAGTGGCGCCGTCTGTGGGAATCGAAACTTCCCCATTCCTCTGAGCAGCGAACCAAAGTTTCACCAATACTTCATGATCATGGCTATCCCACACCACGACGATGCCGTTCACGACTTCATCCTCACCCCTTCCGCGAATGGCAGCAAGCAAACGGAGACGTCCCGTCCACCGGAGACCAACGAGAGAGACGGCCGGACCGCCTCTCCTTCGTCCGCGGAAGCTGCACACCAGGCTGTCCACCGACCCCGGAGCCCAGCAGTGTTCCAGCCTGTTCCTGTCCCGGCCGGAGCGGACCTGACTGTGGTCGTCCTCTTCGCGGCCATTAACCAGATGAACCAGCTGTTATTTAAACAGAATGCACGGATTGGCGCACTAGAACGCGAGGTCCCGCTAAGGTCCCCTTCGCGGGAAGACTAGAACGGGAACTCGAGGAGTCTTTCACCTCGTCCCAGGGATCGGCGACCCCGGCTGGAGAGGCCCCAACCCGAAGTAGTGCAGGAGCAGATTGGATCCCCAACGAGACAAGTTCGTGAGTAGGGATGGCAAAAAAGCCCGTGCCTGCGGGTATCCGTAGATATAATCTGTCACGGATACAATGTGGATAGCTTAATGGATATCTATGGATAAAATAAGTGGATATTTAAATATCTGTTATTTAATAGATGTGGATGCGGGTTTAATAATACCCGTACCCGCGGATATCCATACCCGTTAATAAATTATAAAAAGTATTTAAATATTTTTAATTTATTATAGACGTCATTACATCTTCCAAGAAATTTAGTCTTTTCATATTTCTTTTTTTTTTTTAATGTTTTCTTGGAAGAAAAAGAAAACCTTTCACATTCCAAGAAAAATCATATTTAGTCATTTTATATTTATTTAGGCTTCTTCTATATTTTAGACCTAACATCTCTTTCACTTTCACAATTCCACTGTCCAACTCCAACCCAAAGAACCAGTACCGTCTTTTCTCTATCCAACACTGCAACTCAGAGTCCTAATTTCCTAAATGATTAAGGTAATCTATCTACCTTGTTACATTTTGTTCTTGTTCTTGCTATTTTAATTTTAATTTTGGTTGTTGCAACACTGAAGTAGTAATAGGTGGGGCTGCAAAATAGTTTCTTATTTTAAGGCAATTATAATGCAAAATACTAAACCCTAAACTAGTAAAAAGAAGAAGCACTATATACATTCTTTTTCGTTTCATTGATATAAAAATGATATTCATGTGTGCCTATTCTTTCCATCTATAGGCTCTTTTATTTATTGCTATATTCATGTGTTATTAATATATGCAATGAAATATAATCATACTATATCAAGTAAACGATAATTTTTTCTCATTATAGGTTTTCTCATATCTACGATATGCATCTTTATAGGTTTCTTTGTTTTTTTATTTTAATGTTAATGTTTCACCATTATTATAATATTAATATTGTTATAGTTAATTCTTTTTAATTATTAATTTATATTTTTAATTGCTAATTATTCATTATCTCTTAGTTTTTTTTCCGGTTCAAGTTTACCGTTGATAATTTGGACCACAATTGTTATACAGTATTGAATATTGATATTGATATTAAAACTATCACATTAATACAGTATTGACAAATTTATCTTTTTTTTATAGAATGTCTTTTGAACAAACCTTTACTCCTATATAAGTTATGCAAGAGAATTTGGCAGTCTCAAACGCAGATGAGTCTAACGTTGTTGCTTCAAATGGTCCGAATGTAGAAATTAATTCAACTCCTAATAAAATTGAAAGTCCTATTTCATGTGAAGTTGATACTGAAGGTCTTAAAAGAAAGATAACTTCTGAAGTTTGGAACCATTTCAAAAGGCAAAAAATAGATAGAAAGTTGAAGGCCATTTGTAACTATTGTGGTGCAAAACTCTTGGGTGTTCCAAAACAAGGAACGTCACACTTAAAATCACACATTAAGTCTTGTCCACGTCGAACAAATCGAGATATAAAGCAAGCTTTGATAAAAACTGAACAAGTTGATGGTCAAACTGTAATGGTAGGTTCTTATGCGTTTAACCAAGACATAGCAAGGTATGGTGTTGCTAAGATGATAATTCTTCATGAGTATCCTCTAGCAATGGTTGAACACATTGGTTTTAGAGAATTTTGTGCTTCTATGCAACCTCTATTTAAGGTGGTTTCTCGTAACACTATCAAGAATAACATCATGAAAATTTATAACGATGAGAAAGAGAATACCATGAAGTTGTTGTCAAAGAATCAAAGTCGTATTGCAATCACCAGTGATATGTGGACTTCAAGTAACCAGAATAAAGGCTATATGACAGTTACAACTCACTTTATTGATGATTCATGGACCCTTCAAAGTCGACTTGTAAGGTAATAACAGTAAATTATTTTGATTTTTTTGTGTGTATAATGTTAGTAATATTGTTCTTGAAAATTTAATTTATGTTAGGTTCATTTATGTGTCTGCTCCTCATACTAGCAAAACTCTAGCTGATACCTTGATTCAATCTTTGATGGATTGGAACCTAGATACAAAGTTGTCCAGAATGACTGTTGATAATTGTTCTACGAATGATGCTATGATTGAACGCATTTTAAATAAGATTACACCTAGGTCATTCATATTGGGTGGCAAATTGTTTCACATGCGGTGTTCTGCACATATATTGAATTTAATTGTGAAAGAGGGTTTATCCATAATCTCTAGTGCCATTGAGAATATTAGAGAAAGTGTTTTCTTTTGGACAGCAACCCCTAAAAGAGAGGAGAAATTCATAGAGACATGTGGTCAAGTGAACATTTCTTATGATAAAAATTTGGTTCAAGATTGCAGAACTAGGTGGAATTCTACATTCTTAATGCTTAATGTTGCCATACAATATAAAGATGTGTTTGGTCGATTTGCAAAACGAGATACTCAATATAAAACCTTGCCTAGTGAAAATGAATGGATGAAAGCAAAAGAAATTTGTGAAAGGTTGGAAGTTTTTTATGATGTTACACAACTATTTTCTGGTACCAAGTATCCAACTGCAAATGTTTATTTTCCCAAAGTATGTGAAATGAAATTGGCTTTAGTTGAATGGCTTGGTTCTACTGATTGTGTCATTAAAGACATGGCTTCAAGTATGCTTTCTAAGTTTGACAAATATTAGAAGGTGCTCAATGGAGTGATGGCAATAGGCATTGTGTTAGATCCAAGGTACAAAGTTGATTTGTTAGATTATTTTTTTCCTCTAATTTATGGAGATGAAGCTGATAATGAAATTGAGAAGGTAAAATCTTTGTTTCAAAATATGGTAATTGAGTATAATTTGAAAATAAAGGAGAAAGAGAATGTTTCTTCACCCTCAAATCAAACTCAAATTGTGTCTGATGCAATTGTTGTTGGCAAAAAAGAAGCTTGGAGGTCTAATTTTGCAAAACATGTCAGTGCAAAAAAAAGTGTCACGTCTAGTAGGTCAGAATTTGACGGATATATAGAGGAGAAAGTGTTACCGGATGATGAAAATTTTGACATCTTAGGTTGGTGGAAGGTTAGTGGATTAAAATATCCAATCTTGCAAATGATTGCAAGGGACTTCTTAGCAATTCCTATTTCAACGGTTGCTTCCAAGTCTTCTTTTAGCACAAGTGGTCAGATTCTTACTTCTCATCGTAGTAGATTGCGTTCGGATACTTTAGAGGCATTGATGTGTGTCCAAGATTGGCTATGGACTGATGTGAAAGGTAATCAATTTTATAACATGTTTTTATTACAGTGATTAATTATAATAAATTATTATTTGACATATTTTTATTACAGTGATTAATTATAATAAATTATTATTTGACATATTCTTATTTCTTTTCAGGTTATGCCAAATCAAAAGTTGAGGTTATTGAAATTAATTCAGTATTGGAAGATATGGATGCTGACATTATTAGTGAATGAAATTGTTAGTGTATCTTATAAGATTTGGTTACAAATATCACAGTTATTTTGGATATTTTATTTGGAATCTTTTAAGCTTTTAATTTAGGAGCTAGAAAACCAAAGTATGAATGTTAAGCAACGAATGCATAATATGGAATTTTGTAATGATTGATGAAAACTATTTGCATTATTACTTTTTGTTTTATTTAAACAATTATTATATGGTATGATGCATTTTATTTTGTTAAAAATGAAATGTATGGATATTATGTTTGAATGTTATTACGTTTTAGTGAAAAAAGAATGAAAATAATATGATGAAGTGTAGTTGTTAAATTGAGAGCGAAAAAATATATTTTTAAAAAATAATTTTAGACAAAAAAAGTTATTCATGGATATCTGTAAATATCCGCGGATACCTTAAAACCCGTGGATTACCTGCTTAACTGATATCCGCATGGATATGGGACAGATACGGATATCATATTTATCCAACGGGGCAGACACGGATATCATACTATCCGCCCCCATTTACATCTCTATTCGTGAGAGACGGCAAACCAGAGCAGATCCCCCGACCAGGCCTTCGCGCGTCGAACCCCCGGTCAGGAGGTCGAGGGCCCGAAACCAGGTGCCTCCACCAAACGGCCCATATCCCCCTCAGTCGCCCACTCTCAGCGACGAAGACGACTACAAGACTCCTCTGTCCCGGGAAATCATGGCCACCCCCATTCCCCACGGGATGGAGAAGCCCCCGGCGCTCTCGACATACGACGATACCTCCGACCCAGACGATCACCTGGAAGACATCGAGGCCATGCTCGACTACCGAAATGTCTGAGGATCTATCAAATGCAGACTATTCCCGAAGACACTGAGGAAAGGTGCCATGACGTGGTACAAAAGTCTGGAGCCAGAATCAGTTACGTCATGGAAGGTTCTGAAAGACCTGTTTTCAAGACACTTCACAGCATCCCGACGCTATTCGAAGACGGAAGCCGCACTCGGCGCTATAATCCAAGCTCCTGACGAGCCCCTCCGGAAGTACATCGAAAGATTCACACGGGAGGCAGTGCAGGTAACGACGTTAGACGAGATGAAGCGTTACTTAATGGAGCAGAGCCTGCACCGCGACTCCAAGTTCTACGAGGCCGTGGGCATACTCCGACCAGCCTCTCTACAGGACTTCCTCGACAGAGCCGCACATTATATCCGGTTCGAGGAAACCTAAGCAGCTAACTCCGCCCGAGACACGCGAGACAGAGAGCCCCCCCGCGGGCACCGAGAGGATGGAGCTCCAAGCCACCGGCGCGGAGGTGATCGCCGACGGGAGGATCTCCCCCGCGAACAACGCGAGCAGCGCGGTCCCGCCGGTCGATTCACAGAATATATGGCCCTAGTTGCTTCTCGCGAGCGTATACTGGCCGAATGCGCCAAGACCGAATTTGTCCAGGGGGGTGTCCGCTTCCCCAGACCGACACCCCTCAAGCCTAACGTGGACAAATCGAAATACTGTCGTTACATAAGACTACATCCACCTCAAGAACGCGATCGAAATCCTGATTAAAGACAACCACCTGAAGAGATACACCCGGGGAGGAGACACCCCGAGGCTAGACGCTCCCGAGGCTAAGAGAGTCGAATAGCTTCCCTCTTTAGACGGTGACAACGGCCTCCAGGTAGCCCTCTGCGTCAGCCGCCCTGAGGATTGGTTCGCTCATAGAGAACTCGGGCTCCCCGACGGCCCTGATCTGCCCGACGAGCCGGTACGCCCCACCAGTCGATGGGAATACTTTCCAAGAGCCATGGTCATCTCCGGCGGATCCCCGAGGAACCTGTCCGTAGGATCGGTAAAAAGAAAGTTCGAAGAACTTATCACAAGCAACTCCAGTAAGATGAGCACGCTCGACAAATTTTGCGGCCGATCCAACCCGATCACCTTTTACCTCGAGGAACTTCCTGGGGGCTCTCCCAACTCCAACATTCTCCTGCTGATACGGGCACAGATGGCGAACTTCGATGTCAGACGCATCCTGGTCGACGGGGGAAGCTCGGTGGACATCATGTACACCCACCTTTTCACGACCCTCCAACTCGAAGAATCCAACCTATCCCCCTACGTGGGCTCTGACCTCCAAGGGTTCAACGGGACAACGACAAGACTGTGGGGGTATGTGGAGCTAAAATTCACATTCGGGGAGAAGGAAACCTCCAGGGATATTAATATGCGCTTCCTAGTCATCGAGTGCCCGTCCCTCTATAACTGTATCCTAGGCAGGACGATGATGGCAGAACTCACCGCGGTACCCTCCACCGTCCACCTAAAGATGAAATACTACACCAGGCGGGGGGCCGTGGTGACCCTGAACGGCGACATCGAGGCTGCCCGGAGATGCTTCGAGGCCGCACTGAAAGACCTGAGTACCATTGCCCCAACAACTAAAAAGGCAGCCCCCACCGCAACGCCGAAGAGCGAATCGAAGGAGCTCGTCAGCTCAGTGGACCTCGACAGCCGCTTCACCGAAGAACATGACCGCGAAGAAGAGGCCAGCGAAGCCAACCAGTCCAACGGGCAGCCCACCCACGCAGTGCGCCCCATCCCAGACGGTGACTTTGAGATCGTGACACTCGGGGACGACGAAAATAGAACCGTGAAAATCAGAGCAGAACTCCCCGACTTGGCGAGGAGACAACTGAAGGTCTGCCTCCACAAGAACGCTGATCTCTTCGCCTGGAGCGCTGCGGAAAGGCCCGGAATCGACCCCGAGGTCGCCTGCCATCAACTGTCCATCAACCCGACCGCCAAGGTCGTAGTACAACGTAGGCGTAGACAGTCTCCCGAAAAATCGGCGGCGGCTGAAAAAGCTGTAAAAGACCTCCTAGAGGCAAATTTTATTTCAGAAGCCCGGTATTCAACCTGGTTGTCTAATGTTGTACTTGTTAAAAAGAATAATGGAAAATGGCGCATGTGTGTTGACTACACCGATCTCAACCGGGCATGTCCTAAGGACACCTACCCCTCCCTAACATCGACAAGCTCGTCGACAACTCGGCGGGCTTCAAACTCTTATCCTTTATGGATGCATACTCGGGATACAACCAGATCCCGATGGCCAAGCGTGATAAACAGAGCACGACCTTCATGACGGTGTCAGGAAACTATTACTACAACGTAATGTGTAACGCCCCGATTCTGAATTCCCATTAATTGTTGAGTCTTTTAATTTATTTAATTGATGTTTGTTTTAAATTGAGAAATTATATATTACTATGTGGTGTTTGCTTATTTTATCTATTTTTACCGATTCGGAGAGTTTTCGGGGGAATTAGAGTAAAAAGGGCATTTTAGACATTTAGCAATTTAGTGTGAGAATTGATTGGTAAGTGTTGGAAAGAATTTGAGAGGAAAGAAATAGAGATAGAAATAGAATAAGAGAGGAAAAGAAAGAAAGATAGTAACATAAGAAGAAAAACAAGAGAAAGAAAAGAGGAGAAGAGAAAGAGAAGAGAAAGTAGAGAGGAAAACCTAGAATCATCAAGGGATCATCACCAAAGCTTGCAATCGATCGGTAAGGGTGTGAAACTCCATCATCTCTTTAATGTATATGATTGTATGTGTATGTGTTTGGATTTTGTAGAGTTTCTACTCTTTTTCCACTTAGGTTAAAAGTTGGTTGATGAGTAGAAAGAGGTTTTAATTGGTTAGAACTCGGATTAGACGATGTAGTTTAGTCGGGTGATGGTAGGGTTGTGCCACTGAGACTGGTTTGGATTTAATTGGTTGATTTTGTGGAGTTTGGGCTCTTGAGACAGCCATGGAAGTTCTGTCTTCACAGGCTCGCCAGGCGAATGGCAGCGAAGCTTCGCCAGGCGAAGTCCAGCGAGCTGTAGCGAAGCAAGTCAGAAGCAAACACCCTGTATTCGCTGGCAAGTTCTCCAGGCGAGGTTAGTTGGCGAAGGTTCGCCAGGCGAGTGTGTAGCGAGCCTCAGTGAGTAATTCCAGAATTACTCCCAGTGGACTTCGCTGGAAAGTTCGCCAGGCGAAGGCCAGCGAGCATTCGCTGCGTGGCATCGCCAGGCGAAGGTTGGCGAACCTGACAGTGTTATTTGTTTTGCTGTTTGTTCATAGCATGATTTTTGGCCGATTCAATTATGATTAATGCCTATATGAATGATTGATGTGTGAACTGTTTCGACATGTCGTGCTGTGGGTGGCCGAAAGGCGTGAATCCTAGATTGTAGAGTCAATGGTGAATCTTGAACGTTTGATAATCTTGTGTATTTGCTTGAATTGGATAGAAACGCATTGATAGGCTGATATGTGTGTGAATCATGTGTGAAATGGTGCATAATGTGAATGCATGATAGATATATGCGATGTAAGTGATAAATGCAATGAGTATGTTTGTGAACATAGTATGCATTATGTGTTGATCGATCCCTCGGAGGATTAGCATTGTGTAGCATCTTAGTATGCATTTTTGTGTCGAATGATCCCTCGGAGGATTTGCAGAACCTCGTATGATACGATGGTTACATTAGATTCCTTGGAGAATCGGTTGCATTGTGTGATTCCTCGGAGAATCGGTCATAACATGTAATCCCTTGGAGGATTGACTAGAGTATTTGATTCCGTGGAGAATCTGCAGAGTATTTGATTCCGTGGAGAATCTGCTGAATATTCGATTCCGTGGAGAATCTGATGAATATTTGATTCCATGGAGAATCTGCTGAATACTTGATTCCGTGGAGAATCTGCTGAATACTCAATTCCTTAGAGAATCTGTTGAAATGAGTCGGTACCGCATTTGCATCTGCATAGAGTCGTGTGTCGGTCTCTATGAGTTGCATGAGTCATCTGTGCATGATGCATTAGTTGAATGAATATAACTGTGTATGTTATATATGATTGTTTGGAGGAACATATAGTGAATGTTCAGGAGCATGTGTAGAGGCATGATTAATTGTATATGCTTAATGTGGTGAGAACATAATTTGAGTATAACTTGTACAAATATGAGTATATGTATATATACAATTTTATGCATTAACTGTTATGATATTGTTTCTCACCCTTCTGCTGTTTTATAATGCTCTATGAGGCATTGCAGAGTAGGAAGCTGGAGGTTCTTTTTGTGAAGCGATGTCTTTTATTCTTTTTGGTCAATGGCTCTGATATGTAACATCTGGGTAGTTAGAAAGCCTTTGACTCCTTTGGAGTTACATTTGTTTTGATTCCTTGTGATACATCTGTGTATGTATCCGCTGTGGATATGGTTGTAAAGCATGAATTGATTGAATGGTTGTCTATACTTTTATGAATGTGATCGATTCAATATTTGGATGTTTCCGCTTTTATTCTAAATATTGAGATGTGGGTTACCCATTGTTGCATATCTATTTTGAGCAGGTATCGTATGTGTTTAATTTCGTGATAATGTGATGCGCCTCTTATATACCATGTTTTAATTAAATTTTAATTAAACTCTGATGAAATAAATTTTCTAAGTGCCTAATTGATTAAATGTATTAATTTGGGGGTATAGAAAGGGGGTGTTACATTAAGTGGTATCAGAGCCAGTGTTGAGTCAGTCGTGTCTGTCTTGTTGTTGTGTTGGTTGAACGGTTGTTTAACCTTGTTGTTATTTTTTGAGAATCCTCAGAATATGGCAGGTCGTAATGACAATGCTATGGCAGCGGCGTTAGAGGCTATGGCCAGAGCTGTGCAGGGTGCACCTAACGTGAATGCGAATGATGAGTTCAGGAAGAACCAACCACCGGTGTTCAAAGGGAGATTTGATCTGGATGGTGCTCAGATATGGTTAAAGGAAATTGAGAGGATCTTTAGGGTGATGGATTGTGCTGAAGGGAACAAGGTGAGACTAGGGACTCACATGCTGAGAGAAGAGGCTGATGACTGGTGGGTCAGCGTGAGGCACGTTCTTGAGGTCGACGATGAGGAGATTACGTGGGATTTATTTCGTACTGAGTTTCTAAGGAAGTATTATCCCGAAAGTGTTAAAGGGAAGAGAGAAATGGAATTTCTGGAGTTGAGACAAGGTAATATGTCGGTGGTGGACTACACCGCTAAGTTTACTAAGTTAGTGAAGTTTCACCCTCACTATGATGCGGTTACGACGGAATTTTCCAAATGTATCAAGTATGAGAATGGCTTGCGTCCTGAGATAAAGCAAGCGGTGGGTTATCAAAGAATACGAAGATTTTCGGATTTGACCCAGTGTTGTAGAATTTATGAAGCAGACAAGTACGAAGCGGACCTTATGTGACGCCTCATTATAAGGGTTTGAGCGAGAGGAGAGGGAAGCAGCAAGTACGAAGCGGACCTTATGTGACGCCTGCTGATAAGGGCAAACATAGGGTAAACTTTGATAGGAGACCCGGAGGAGGTTCTGGTGCGATCAAATGTTTTAAGTGTGGCGTGATGGGCCACAAGTCTTATGATTGTGGAAAGTTCAAGGCGAAGTGTTCCAACTGTGGGTTCCTTGGACATGATGCAGCAGAGTGTAGAAAGAATGTTGTGAAGTGTTTTAATTGTGGCGAGGTGGGTCACATTAGCCCGAATTGTACCAAACCGAAGCAAGCTCAGGCAGGCGGAAAAGTATTCGCATTAGCAGGTTCAGACGCTACTAATGCGGCGGATCGTTTGATTAAAGGTACATGCTTTATTAATGATATGCCTTTAGTTGCTATTATTGATACTGGAGCGACTCACTCGTTCATCTCTCTTGCGTGTGCTAAGCGGTTGGATTTGTGTATGGTTTCTTTGAGTAGTGGTATGGTTATTGGAACTCCCGCTTCGGGGTCGGTAACTACTTCTTTGGTGTGTGCAAGTTGTCCTTTGACCATGTATGGTAAGGACTTCGTTATGGATTTAGTGTGTTTGCCGTTGGAAGGTTTGGACGTAATCTTGGGTATGAACTGGTTGCAATTTAATAGAATTCATCTGGATTGCTATCACAAGTTAGTAAGGTTTCCTTCTTTGGAAGATGGTGAAAACGAGATTTTTCTTTCCACTAAAGAGTTGAAGAAACTTTTAGCGGACGAAGCTCAGTTGTATGGTTTGTTTGCATCGTTGTCGGTGGAGAGCAAAGTTGAGCTCGACGTGTTTCCTGTGGTTTGTGAATTTCCTGAAGTGTTTCCGGAAGATGTTGCGGATGTGCCGCCAAAGAGAGAGGTTGAATTTTCTATTGATCTAGTTCCGGGTACTAGACCGATTTCGATGGCCCCGTATCGGATGTCGGCATCGGAGTTGGTGGAATTGAAGAAGCAGTTGAATGATTTGTTGGATAAGAGATTTGTAAGACCAAGTGTTTCTCCTTGGGGTGCGCCGGTATTGTTGGTAAAGAAGAAGGATGGTAGTATGCGATTGTGTATTGATTATCGGTAGTTGAATAAGGTGACAATTAAGAACAAGTATCCGCTTCCAAGAATCGATGATTTGATGGATCAATTAGTTGGAGCCCGTGTTTTTAGTAAGATTGATTTGAGATCCGGTTATCACCAGATTCGGGTTAAGGAAGAAGATATTTCGAAGACGGCTTTTAGAACACGATATGGTCACTATGAGTATACGGTGATGCCATTCGGAGTTTCTAATGCGCCGGGTGTTTTCATGGAATATATGAACCGTATCTTCCACGAGCAGTTGGATCGTTTAGTGGTAGTGTTTATCGATGACATTTTGATTTATTCTAAGTCTCGAGAGGAACACGAAGAACATTTAAGGATTGTGTTGCGGATTTTGAAAGAGAAGAAGTTGTACGCAAAGTTGTCTAAGTGTGAGTTTCGGTTATCGAAGGTGAGTTTTCTTGGAAATATTATTTCCGGAAATGGTATTAGTGTGGATCCATCCAAGATCGATGCGGTAATGCAATGGGAGACTCCAAGATCAGTTACGGAAATTCGAAGCTTTTTGGGCTTGGCCGGTTACTACCGGAGGTTTATCGAAGGATTTTCAAAGTTAGCACTTCCGTTAACGCAGTTGACTTGTAAAGGAAAGGCTTTTATTTGGGATGTTAATTGTGAAGAGAGTTTCATGGAATTAAAGAGAAGGTTAACGACAGCGCCGGTTTTGATTTTTCCAAATCCTACGGAACCTTTTGTGGTTTATTGCGACGCTTCCTTGTCAGGATTGGGTGGTGTATTGATGCAAGATGGGAAGGTCGTGGCGTATGCTTATAGACAGTTGAGAGTACAAGAAAAGAATTATCCTACTCATAATTTGGAGTTAGCGGCCGTAGTGTTCATTTTGAAAATTTGGAGGCACTATCTTTATGGTGCAAGATTTGAAGTTTTTAGCGATCACAAGAGTTTGAAGTATTTGTTTGATAAAAAAGAATTGAGTATGAGGCAAAGGAGATGGCTAGAACTTTTAAAGGACTATGATTTTGGTTTAAATTATCATCCGGGTAAGGCGAATGTGGTAGCCGATGCCTTAAGTCGGAAGTCGTTGCACGTGTCTACTTTGATGGTTAGAGAGTGGGAACTCTTGGAGAACTTTAGAGATTTGAGTTTGGTTTGTGAGTTAACACCGAGTAGTGTGAAGCTGGGTATGTTGCATGTCATGAATGATTTCCTTGCTACGGTGTGTGAAAAGCAAAAGTTGGATTTGAAATTTTTGAATTTGATGACGAATGGAAATGAAGATTTCAAAGTTGATGAATTAGGAGTTTTGAGGTTTCGAGGTCGTATTTGTATTCCCGATGATGCGGATTTGAAAAAGATGATATTGGAAGAGGGACATCGGAGTAACTTGAGTATTCATCTGGGAGCGAATAAGATGTATTAGGATTTGAAGAAGATCTTTTGGTGGTCTGGATTGAAAAGCGATGTTGCTCGTTTTGTGTACTCGTGTTTGACTTGCCAGAAGTCTAAGGTGGAGCATCAGAAGCCTAGTGGATTGATGCAACCGTTGGATATTCCGGAATGGAAATGGGATAGTATATCGATGGATTTTGCTACGGGATTTCCGAATACGCAAAGAGGACATAATGCTATTTGGGTGATTGTTGATAGGCTTACTAAATCGGCTCACTTTATTCCGATTGATATTACTTATTCTTTGGAAAGGTTGGCCGAGATTTATGTTGGCACTATTGTGAAGCTTCATGGAGTTCCTAAGAGTATTGTGTCGGATAGAGATCCTAGATTTACTTCAAGATTTTGGGAGAGTTTGCAAGGTGCCTTGGGTTCTAAGTTGAGATTGAGTTCGGCATATCATCCGCAAACAGATGGTCAAACCGAGAGGACGATTCAATCGTTAGAAGATTTGTTGCGTGCTTGTGTGCTTGAACAAGGTGGTGCGTGGGACGGTTATTTAGCGTTGATTGAGTTCACCTATAATAACAGTTTCCATTCGAGTATTTGTATGGTGCCATTTGAGGCTTTATATGGTCGGAGATGTCGAACACCTCTGTGTTGGCATGAGACAGGTGAAAATTCGGTGGTTGGTCCGGAAATGGTACAGCAAACGACGGAAAAGGTGAAATTTATTCGGGAAAAGATGAGAGCTTCTCAGAGTAGACAGAAAAGTTATCATGATAAAAGGAGAAAGGATCTCGAGTTTCAAGAGGGCGACCATGTGTTTTTGAGAGTTACACCGGTTACGGGTGTGGGTCGTGCTTTGAAGTCGAGAAAGTTGACTTCTCGTTTTATTGGCCCGTATCAGATTGTCGCACGAGTTGGTGTTGTGGCTTATCGTGTGGCGTTACCTCCGAACCTTTCAAATTTGCATGATGTATTCCATGTCTCGCAACTTCGGAAGTATGTTCCGGATCCGTCACATGTTATCCTAATGGATGAAGTTGAAGTAAGAGATAACCTTACAGTTGAAGTTTTACCGGTTAGTATTTTGGACCGCGAAGTTAAGAAACTAAGAGGCAAGGATATTGCGCTTGTGAAAGTGTCCTGGGGAGGTGCCACAGAAGGCAACATGACTTGGGAATTGGAGAGCAAGATGCGAGAGTCGCATCCGGAGTTGTTTGAATCAGGTAATATTTTCGAGGACGAAAATTTCTAAAGTGGGGGAGAGTTGTAACGCCCCGATTCTAAATTCCCATTAATTGTTGAGTCTTTTAATTTATTTAATTGATGTTTGTTTTAAATTGAGAAATTATATATTACTATGTGGTGTTTGCTTATTTTATCTATTTTTACCGATTCGGAGAGTTTTCGGGGGAATTAGAGTAAAAAGGGCATTTTAGACATTTAGCAATTTAGTGTGAGAATTGATTGGTAAGTGTTGGAAAGAATTTGAGAGGAAAGAAATAGAGATAGAAATAGAATAAGAGAGGAAAAGAAAGAAAGATAGTAACATAAGAAGAAAAACAAGAGAAAGAAAAGAGGAGAAGAGAAAGAGAAGAGAAAGTAGAGAGGAAAACCTAGAATCATCAAGGGATCATCACCAAAGCTTGCAATCGATCGATAAGGGTGTGAAACTCCATCATCTCTTTAATGTATATGATTGTATGTGTATGTGTTTGGATTTTGTAGAGTTTCTACTCTTTTTCCACTTAGGTTAGAAGTTGGTTGATGAGTAGAAAGAGGTTTTAATCGGTTAGAACTCGGATTAGACGATGTAGTTTAGTCGGGTGATGGTAGGGTTGTGCCACTGAGACTGGTTTGGATTTAATCGGTTGATTTTGTGGAGTTTGGGCTCTTGAGACAGCCATGGAAGTTTTGTCTTCGCAGGCTCGCTAGGCGAATGGCAGCGAAGCTTCGCCAAGCGAAGTCCAGCGAGCTGTAGCGAAGCAAGTCAGAAGCAAACACCCTATATTCGCTGGCAAGTTCGCCAGGCGAGGTTAGTTGGCGAAGGTTCTCCAGGCGAGTGTGTAGCGAGCCTCAGCGAGTAATTCCAGAATTACTCCCAGTGGACTTCGCTGGAAAGTTCGCCAGGCGAAGGCCAACGAGCATTCGCTGCGTGGCTTCGCCAGGCGAAGGTTGGCGAACCTGACAGTGTTATTTGTTTTGCTGTTTGTTCATAGCATGATTTTTGGCCGATTCAATTATGATTAATGCCTATATGAATGATTGATGTGTGAATTGTTTCGACATGTCGTGCTGTGAGTGGCCGAAAGGCGTGAATCCTAGATTGTAGAGTCAATGGTGAATCTTGAACGTTTGATAATCTTGTGTATTTGCTTGAATTGGATAGAAACGCATTGATAGGCTGATATGTGTGTGAATCATGTGTGAAATGGTGCATAATGTGAATGCATGATAGATATATGCGATGTAAGTGATAAATGCAATGAGTATGTTTGTGAACATAGTATGCATTTTGTGTTGATCGATCCCTCGGAGGATTAGCATTGTGTAGCATCTTAGTATGCATTTTTGTGTCGAATGATCCCTCGGAGGATTTGCAGAACCTCGTATGATACGATGGTTACATTAGATTCCTTGGAGAATCGGTTTCATTGTGTGATTCCTCGGAGAATCGGTCATAACATGTAATCCCTTGGAGGATTGACTAGAGTGTTTGATTCCGTGGAGAATCTGCAGAGTATTTGATTCCGTGGAGAATCTGCTGAATATTCGATTCCGTGGAGAATCTGATGAATATTTGATTCCATGGAGAATCTGCTGAATACTTGATTCCGTGGAGAATCTGCTGAGTACTCGATTCCTTAGAGAATCTGTTGAAATGAGTCGGTACCGCATTTGCATCTGCATAGAGTCGTGTGTCGGTCTCTATGAGTTGCATGAGTCATCTGTGCATGATGCATTAGTTGAATGAATATAACTGTGTATGTTATATATGATTGTTTGGAGGAACATATAGTGAATGTTCATGAGCATGTGTAGAGGCATGATTAATTGTATATGCTTAATGTGGTGAGAACATAATTTGAGTATAACTTGTACAAATATGAGTATATGTATATATACAATTTTATGCATTAACTGTTATGATATTATTTCTCACCCTTCTGCTGTTTTATAATGCTCTATGAGGCATTGCAGAGTAGGAAGCTGGAGGTTCTTTTTGTGAAGCGATGTCTTCATTCTTTTTGGTCAATGGCTCTGATATGTAACATCTGGGTAGTTAGGAAGCCTTTGACTCCTTTGGAGTTACATTTGTTTTGATTCCTTGTGATACATCTGTGTATGTATCCGCTGTGGATATGGTTGTAAAGCATGAATTGATTGAATGGTTGTCTATACTTTTATGAATGTGATCGATTCAATATTTGGATGTTTCCGCTTTTATTCTAAATATTGAGATGTGGGTTACCCATTGTTGCATATCTATTTTGAGCAGGTATCGCATGTGTTTAATTTCGTGATAATGTGATGCGCCTCTTATATACCATGTTTTAATTAAATTTTAATTAAACTCTGATGAAATAAATTTTCTAAGTGCCTAATTGATTAAATGTATTAATTTGGGGGTATAGAAAGGGGGTGTTACATAATGCCCTTCGGCCTAAAGAACGTTGGCGCCACGTATCAACGGATGATGAACAAAGTCTTTCGGGGAGAAATCGGCGACATGCTCGAGGTGTATATGGACGACATGATTGTCAAATCCTACACGGAAGTCGAACACACGAACCATCTCAGAAAGGTCTTCGACACAGCGAGGAACTGCCGAATGCGCTTCAACCCGGAGAAATGCACCTTCGGTGTCCGCGCAGGAAAATTCCTCGGCTACTGTAACCCGGTGAACTGACTTTAAACAATGTTGCGGATAGCAAGAGTCGCCACCGACTTTTATTTTATCCATAAGGAAAGGTTATAAAAGAACAGGAAAGACCTTAGAGAATATTTTGGGTCCGGGGGGTAGGTTATGAAAAGGGAAGGTATTAGCATCCTTTTCATCCATGGTTATCCATGGGCTCTTAGGTACTTAAGCTCACTTTTGAATTGTTTTGAAATTGTAGTGTGTGAATAGAAAATTTTCAGAATAGTTAATAAATAATCCATGTAAGGATGTGTTAAGAACTTGTTTGAAAACTTGTTGAAAATTTGTTTAAGTGCGAAACAGTTTTGAAATGAGCAAGCACCTAGGAGTAACCTACCCTAATGTTTAAAGGTCTTTCTTATTCTTCATTCTTTCCTTTAGTAAGACTATCCCTACTATAATGGAGTAGGTAGTCCTTACTTTGGATGTTAAGGGATATGTGAGGGACAATTTGACTTTGAAGGCCATTGTGGGATGTAATAAGCACATATAAGGGACCATCATCATTTTTCGAAAGGGACTCGATTCGTAAAGGCAACCATAAGGGACTTTGATGATTTTTCTATTTGAGGGACTTGCTTTATACACCCCACTTAACCATTATTCGTAGGCAACTTGAGGGATATCCTTAGGAAGTGAGACGGCGATTAAAATCGACTTACGTGTGTGACGTGTTTATTTTAATTATCTTTATTTAAAAGTGATCTAAATTTATTTTAATATTACATACATGTTGTTACACTCCCTAATTACTAACCATAATAATAATTAAATAATTAGACAACTTTACATCCAAGAAACAATTACAAAATAATAAGCAAAATAATTAAATAAAATATAAATAAGCAATAATAAATAATAAAGGGGGTTAATTCTAAGTTTACTCGGCAAGACATCGCATCTTGTGCCTACGTATCCTTACGGGAGCGGAATCAGAGTAATCGTAGTTCCCCTCAAAAGGGAGGTTAGAGACTTCTTGACTGTGGTCAAGGTCTCAAGGGGAATAAACGCATCTTAAGGACACGCTTACGCGGAGTGTAGAAACTCCAAATCTCTACGTTGAATTGTTAAGTTGTAATTAGGGTTAAATTAGGGATTCCACGGCGGGAAACCCTAAAATGAGCGCGGCGGCTCTTTGACCTAATGCTAGGGGTAAAATTGTAATTTTGCCTGCGGCGAGGCATTTGTGAAAATTAGGGTTTGTAAAAGTTGTAAGGGTTGAAGGTGAGGACTATTGACACGGCGGTCAAATGCTAGACCTAATTCCTTCAGAGTGTGTAATGTGACAGGAGTATTGATGAATGTGTGAGATTTAAATCATGCAAGCGGAAATAAAAATGCAGACGGTAAGCCATACAAGCAGAAACTTAAAGACAGAAACTAAAGCGCGATTGTTAGGATTCGCGAGGTTACAATTGAGAAGCAGATACAAATACAAACGAAACTTGCGTTGAAAAATAAAATAAATAACGGTAAACATGACAAGCTGCAAAACAAATGAACAATGTTAGTAGGCAACGTTAGACAAGTTAGGAAACGAGAGGGGAAATTTATATACATTTTTGTCGCTTATTCGTGATATATGAAAGAATTTTTAATTTAAGTCAGAATAGAAGTTCTTCTTAATACTAAAATAAATATTTTTAAGTTTAATTTTCAAGAGAGTTTAATTTAAAAAGGCCTAATTATTTTTAAAGAGAAGGATTTGTTTATTATTATTAAAAAAAGCTAAACTAGTTATCTTTTAAAAAGAAAAACTCACTATTATTATTTGAAGAAAATTATATTATTACTAATCAGAAATTAATTTTAATTGTTTTGTTATATGTTTAATACTAAAAATAAAAACAATGATAAGTAAAAGAATAAAGTTGGGCCGGTGATCAACCCAGCCCCAACTCAATGCTTGAAAACTGGATAACACTGCTTTTAGGGTTTCGAAAACCCTATCGCTACCCGCAGCGCCGTCATGGCTCGTTTCTCTTCGTCTTTGCTTCGTTTTGCATGTTTCGACCCCTCTATCTCCTGAAAATGAAACTATGAACAATATCAGCACAAATATGAGTTTTACAAACTTCCTACCCAGATTCTGACAATGGCGGATGGCGATGGCGTTTTCGTTGTTCTTTAAGGCCTGTGATGATGTCAAATCTGAGGCTACGAAGGTGGATTGCCCGTCGAGAGACGAAGGCGGTCTTCGTTCGAATCTTCTCCTTCGTTCAGATGCACGGCCGTCGATGGTTGTTCTGGTGACCTACGGCCGTTTTCGCTTTCTCCGTCCGCTTCGTCTAGGGTTTCTACGCAGTGATCTTTTTTCGGGCCCCTCATCAGGTGATCTTGTTCCCTTTATATATCTTTTTCGATTTCTCTTTTGGGCCTTGATGCTTTTTGGATACACGTTATTTTTACTGAAACGATTTGATTTGATTTTATGGAACTTTGGTGAACCGATGCTACTTTGATCTGATTGAGATTCTGATATGATTTTCTTATGTTTCGTTTGAAAACTTTCCCCATTTGGATTCAATTTGATTGGATTTGATTGAGATACGGATTTTATTTGGACATTGTTTCGGATTGAAACCGGATTTGTTGTGATCTGTTTCGAAAACCCTCTTGTTTGGATATCTGCTTTGAACTGATTTGGATTGTTTGCTCCTTTGCAGATGTGGATTTGAACTGGCTTTTCTTGAGTTTTGATTGTATCAGTTTCGGTTTGAGCAACTTTTGGGTCTGAGCTGGTTCCCTTAGGTTGGGCTAAACTTGTTCTGCTGAATTTGGTTCTTCTGTCTTTGAGTAACACACGTGCAAGTTGCTGGCTTATTTCTGATTTGAATTATGTGAACTGATATGCTTCTATTGTGAATTCCTGTTTCATGGACCAACTTTGATGCATCTCTGAACTTAAATTGAACTTGGCTGAACTCTTTTCTTATGAACATGTATTGCTGTATTTTTCTGCTTACGAGCCGGTACTGTCTGATTCAGGTGCTTCAGGTGACGGAAAAATAGTTCAGACCTGTCGGCATCCGGGTTTGAACCTGAGCTGGCTAGTGTTTACCTTGGTGTTGGTTCAGAATTAATGTGAATTGATGTATGAATGTGGTTCAGATTTTAGTTCAGTTTGGTTATCAATTTGGAGAATTTACTTGATAGTTGTCACCATATTTACTTGATGAGATGATGCCTAGTATTGAATCCAAAGTCGCGTGAATCCTCTTTCGGCCCAAAAACTTCTTTTATCTCTTTCTCTCTCGGTCACCTCTTAAGATAAGAACGAAACTACCTGATCTGATGCCAATGGCACGGATCGGTAACGGGAGTAGGATGCGGCTTCGGTTGTGCCCTCCCGGCACTCGATGATGACAATTGTTCTGAGAGTGTCAAACAACCTCTAACACTTTTCCATTCTGTGTTGTATTCTCTTTGTTATGCAGGTTAATGGAAGATTCGTGAAGAACATCGAAAGAGCATCGTGAAGATCCACTTAGACGTTTTAGGACTTAGAATTTTTTAGAGTAGATGTAACATTTGTAAATGTAATCTCACAGCAATTCAAATGTGAAATGATTCACTTCCTTTTGTAAAATGATATTCTTATGAAATAAAAATTCCATGATCATTCAACTTTGAATCTATTTATATTTATTTCTAGTTATAAATTATAAACATTTGTGAATAAATCCACAAATATTTAAATTCATTATTCTAGTCATAAACCATAAATACTCACGAATGATATTCTTGCTCATGTACTTGTCTCGTTGGTAGTCCTAATCTCATCACCTGACTTCATTCATTTGGATTCTAGCCAACAATATTCTCCTCATTTTCTAACCAAACGCGAATGTGCGCCGTAATCACAACAGATTTAGTATCAATGATGATATTGCCCGTAATTGAATTCCACTGACCAAATGATATAAGCAACAATCCAATAATACCCAATTAAACTGCGCCTTATTAACAGCAACGGAAATGCTCTGGAAATAAACCATGAGCGATAAAATGGACCTTAAATCCAGTTATGCCCGACAAATTTCGATACCGAACACATCGAATTGGCACCTTGATATAATCAAAACAGGTGATAAATAAATGCCTCAGAAATAGTGTCTCAAATGTCTCACAGCTCAGTAACAGCCCATCTTCAAAGAATTAGCGGGATCCACGTAAAAATGACCAAAATACCCCTGGGACCAAATCTGAAGTCTTGGAAGTCCATTTAGCCTGATTAAAGTCAAAACCCTAGTTTTGGATGCACTGCTTAGGAGGTGCATTGTCTGAGGGAATTGTCAACTCTTCTGACTAATTGTGAACTTTGTGAACCTTGTGAATCTTCATAAGATATCTTGTGATACTCATGGGAGGTATTGTGAAGCTTATGAACCTTGTGAACATCATGAAGTGGCTTTGTAGGCCCCATGACCCTTAGGAAAGCTTTGTAAACATTGTGAATCTTGTGAACCTTCTTAGAACACAAAGTCTTGTATGGTGAGGGCAAATTTTGGGGTGCAACAGCTGCCCCTGTTCAATTTTCTGAAACCTGAGGGGTTAGATTGGTATATTTGCCAGTCGTAACCTGGAAGGTTGAAGGGGATTGAACACAAAAGCCCAAAAATTTGCACTCACCAGTGCACGGAGTGATATTGATGGTTGGTTGAACATGATTGAGTGGGCTTAAAGATGCCACTAGGGGAAAGTTCTTCAGTAGTATAATGAGAACTGTCAGGAGTCTGGAGTAATACTGATGTAACAGCATGTCTTCATGAGGATAGAGCAATCAATAATGATAACCCTAAAGCAGTCTTGAAGTGATAAATCTGACCTCAGGAGGATAGAGCAATCAATAGCTCTAAAGCAGTCTTGAAGTAATAATGGCTTCAGGAGGATAGAGCAATCAATAGCTCTAAAGCAGTCTTGAAGTAATAGAATGGCTTCAGTAGGATAGAGCAATCGATAGCTCTAAAGCAGTCTTGAAGTAATAATGTGATATGTCTTCAGGAGGATAGAGCAATCAATAGCTCTAAAGCAGTCTTGAAGTAATGATTTCAGGAGGATAGAGCAACGGATAGCTCTAAAGCAGTCTTGAAATAATAATGTAATATGTCTTCAGGAGGATAGAGCAAGCAATAGCTCTAAAGCAGTCTTGAAGTAATAATGTGATATGTCTTCAGGAGGATAGAGCAATCAATAGCTCTAAAGCAGTCTTGAAGTAATGATTTCAGGAGGATAGAGCAACGGATAGCTCTAAAGCAGTCTTGAAATAATAATGTAATATGTCTTCAGGAGGATAGAGCAAGCAATAGCTCTAAAGCAGTCTTGAAGTAATAATGTGGTATGTCTTCAGGAGGATAGAGCAATCAATAGCTCTAAAGCAGTCTTGAAGTAATGATTTCAGGAGGATAGAGCAACGGATAGCTCTAAAGCAGTCTTGAAATAATAATGTGATATGTCTTCAGGAGGATAGAGCAATCGATAGCTCTAAAGCAGTCTTGAAGTAATAATGTGATATGTCTTCAGGAGGATAGAGCAATCAATAGCTCTAAAGCAGTCTTGAAGTAATGATTTCAGGAGGATAGAGCAACGGATAGCTCTAAAGCAGTCTTGAAATAATAATGTAATATGTCTTCAGGAGGATAGAGCAAGCAATAGCTCTAAAGCAGTCTTGAAGTAATAATGTGATATGTCTTCAGGAGGATAGAGCAATCAATAGCTCTAAAGCAGTCTTGAAGTAATGATTTCAGGAGGATAGAGCAACGGATAGCTCTAAAGCAGTCTTGAAATAATAATGTAATATGTCTTCAGGAGGATAGAGCAAGCAATAGCTCTAAAGCAGTCTTGAAGTAATGATTTCAGGAGGATAGAGCAACGGATAGCTCTAAAGCAGTCTTGAAATAATAATGTAATATGTCTTCAGGAGGATAGAGCAAGCAATAGCTCTAAAGCAGTCTTGAAGTAATGATTTCAGGAGGATAGAGCAACGGATAGCTCTAAAGCAGTCTTGAAATAATAATGTAATTTCAGGAGGATAGAGCAATGGATAACTCTAAAGCAGTCTTGAAATAATTAGATGGCTTCAGGAGGATAGAGCAATGAATAGCTCTAAAGCAGTCTTGAAGTAGTAATATGACCTCATGAGGATAGAGCAATGAATAGCTCTAAAGCAGTCTTGAAGTAATAGGATGATTTCAGGAGGATAGAGCAATCAGTAGCTCTAAAGCAGTCTTGAAGTCATGAGAGGCTATCAGGAGGATAAAATAACCCTGAGGTTACAATAAAGCAGTCCCAAAGTAATAAGAAGCTCATCAGGAGGATAAAGTAACCCTGAGGTTACAATAAAGCAGTCCCAAAGATCATAAGATTGTTTGTTGGATAATTAACCTGAAAACAAGGTAGCAACATTAGTTTATGCTTTATGTATGCATGTATGACATGATGCCCTTAGGTAATGTACTATAGACATATATGTTATGGTATGATGTATGTATGATATGACACTGCTGGAAGTGTCTGGATATCCTTGTATAACAACTGCTGGCCAAGGAAAATAAATCCCGATTCGTTGTTGAAGAATATATAACCCTCCGTCTGCTGGGGATAACAAGGTATAGATAACCTCCCGTTGTTGGGGATAACAAGGTATAGATAACTTCCCGTTGTTGGGGATAGTAGGGTATAGATAACCTTCGTTTTCGTTTGATAGTAGGATAAGTATAACATCCCGTCTTCGTTCATCGTGCCCTTATTGGAAAGTAATTTCCCGTATATCCGTATGAGGATAAAAGAGATGGATATAAATTCCAGGGGAGATTAGACTTTGTGAAAATGGATTAGTCCTACTGATGGTTTGTAACTGTCTTGTAAAGATGAACCGGCGAAGCTTCGTTGAAATCCTTCCCTCGTTCGTCCTTAGTAAATACTATTACTGCATTTTCATGCATTTCTGGTAAACATCAATCATATTAAAAGCATACATGCATTTCTGGTAAACATCAATCATATTCAAAGGCATACATACATTCAAACACAACCAATGGACGTTTCGTTTATGCAAATAGGGTAAAAGTAAATCTGGATTCAAAAGATGGAATTTATTTATATCAAAATGTGACCCATACACGGGTAAGTTTGTACAAGGAGACATAAACCCTAGTAAGAGAATTTTGTCATGAAGTTTTTTACAAAAAGAATCAGCTATGTGGGAAATAATCCTATTGAGTTTCAATTCTACTATTGCCACTCAAGTATCTCATCTTCTTGCTGTTGAGACGGGAACGATTGGATTGAGCTTTATCTGTTTGAGCTTGAGTAAGTAGTACAACTGGTTGCAGTTTCATGAGTGATCCAAACGAGACATAGTCATACGCTTTAATCCCTAACTTTTGCCTGGATTGCCCTTTCAGGTTTTCAATCCACCGGGGATACCCTTTTTTGCCCAAGCCGCCTTTTCAGGTTTTCGACTTGCCGGGTGTACATCTTTTTATATATATATCCCTAATTTTTGCCCAAACCCTTTTGGTTTGCCGGGACGCCCTTATTTTTGCCTAGGCCTGTCAACCTAGCGGGTCTCTTTTTATGCGTAGTATTTTTTAACTATGTCTGCGTTTACAGGTTGTGGGAAGTCTTCACCATCCATTGTAGTCAGTATCATGGCACCTCCTGAGAACACTGTCTTGACTACAAATGGTCCCTCATATGTTGGAGTCCACTTGCCCCTAGGATCACCCTGTGGTAATATGATACGCTTGATTACCAAGTCACCAGCCTGATATACCTTTGGCTTAACCTTCTTGTTAAAAGCTTTGATCATTCGTTTCTGGTACATCTGACCATGACAAACTGCTGCTAACCTTTTCTCATCAATCAAATTTATCTGGTCAAGTCGAGTCTGAATCCACTCATCTTCATCCAAGCCCGCATCCTTCATAATTCTTAAGGAGGGGATCTGAACTTCAATAGGCAGAACTGCTTCCATACCATAGACTAAGGAGAATGGGGTTGCCCCTGTTGAAGTACGTATTGTAGTACGATAACCATGCAGGGCAAATGGTAACATCTCGTGCCCATCCTTGTAAGTAATAGTCATCTTCTGTACAATCTTCTTAATGTTCTTCTGAGTAGTATACTGTATATCATATTCCGTCAAGATCATTTGCCATCTTGCAATTCTTCCGGAGAGAGCAGGTTTCTCAAATATGTACTTGATTGGATCCATCTTCGAAATCAACAAGGTAGTATGGGTCAACATATACTGTCTTAGTCGGCGAGCAGCCCATGCCAAAGCGCAGCAAGTTTTCTCGAGCAGTGAGTATCTTGTTTCACAGTCGGTAAACTTTTTGCTAAGGTAGTATATTGCCTGCTCTTTTCGACCAGACTCGTCATGTTGCCCCAATACACACCCCATTGAGTTGTCTAATACTGTTAAATACATAATCAAGGGTCTTCCATCAACTGGTGGTATTAAAATTGGAGGTTCTAGCAAATATCTCTTGATTTCATCAAAGGCAGTCTGGCACTCATCATTCCATTCCATCACCTGATCTTTCTTCAACAACTTGAAGATTGGCTCACAGATGGTAGTTAATTGGGAAATAAATCTTGCAATGTAGTTCAATCGTCCCAAGAAACCTCTAACCTCCTTCTCAGTACGGGGAGCTGGCATCTCTCGTATAGCTTTCACTTCTTGTTGTAACAACCTAGCAAGCCCTACAGGTATTTCACAATCGTCCTCGTTTCCGTCTTCAGTTTGATAGATCGGATTCTCGAAATTGTAATTGGCAATAGTAGAACTGTTATCAACTGGATCCAGAGTGGATGAGGATCTGTATTTTAGTGACGTGGGTGTGTGTAAGAACACATAGCTGATAAAGCAAGAATAAAAGAAAAAGAAAGACAAGGAACACAATATTTACGAAAACGAAACGTCCAATGATTTTATTGAATGAGGTATGCAAATGGAATGACAACCCGTAACAAGCACACCATTGTGCCCCGGGTAAGGCACATGGCTTGAAAGTTTTAATTGTTCCAGAAATTATAAGTTTAAAAACATAACATAGTAATAGTATTTACTCCTGACTAAGGGAGATAGGGATAACATCTTCAGCTGTCCAATTATTGAGTCCAGCACCCACAGTAGGAAAAATCCATGCCTCCAAGTTGTAGTCTTCATCTTGATCTCCCACAGCATTGATAACCCCTTGATTGGTGATACGAACAGCACGGGCACGCCGGACAGCCTTCTGGGACTCTGCAGTGAAACCCAAACCAAACTTGTCAGACTTGTATGGAATATCAGGAAGCTGACCCCAAATAGTACAACCACCTTCTTCTACCACAGCTTTTGCATCATTGAGGGAGGCCGTTGCCATTGTTGGAGGGTTTCTGATGACCACAGGAACCTTCTTCACAGCAGGAGGAGTCACACAATCCTTAACAGCCCAGGGAACCACTTCAAATGACTGACATGGAGTTTCAATGTATTCACCTTCTACTTCCAGATACTTGAAAGTGTTTACATGGCTGACAAAGTATTCTTCCTCTCCAAAGACAGTAACAACTTTTCCATTCACCGGATATCTCAACTTTTGATGTAATGTGGAGGTCACAGCACCTGCCCCATGGATCCAGGGACGACCAAGCAGACATGAGTACGAAGGATGAATATCCATCACATAGAATGTAGCAGTAAACACCTGAGAGCCAACCTTGATTGGAAGATCAATTTCCCCATGCACTACTCTTCTAGAACCATCAAAAGCCTTTACCACAATATTACTGGGCTTCAATACCGTGTCTTCAGGACTCAGCTTGTTCAGGACTTCTTTAGGCAACACATTCAGAGAGGAACCATTGTCTATCAGCACATGAGACAGGGTAGTGCCCCTGCATTCAATTGAAATATGCAAGGCCCTGTTATGATCCCTCTTGGCAGGGGTCAAGTCAGCATCAGAAAATCCTAACCCGTTGTCATAGGTCAGGTGAGCAACACAATTCTCAAACTGGTCCACAGAAATTGCACTGGGTACATGAGCCATCTTTAGAAACTTGATCAATGACTTGGCATGAGCCTCCGAACATAATAACAGGGAGAGCATAGAAATCTTTGAGGGAGTATGCCCCAGCTGATCAACAATATCATAATCACTCTTGCGAATGATTTTCAATACTTCTTCCATCTGCTTAGATAGGTCATCAGCAGCTGGCACATCAGTAGATACAGGCTCAATAACAGGACCCTTGCCCCGAGCATCAGTGGTGGAAGTAACAGCAGGAGTAACTGCACTCTTAGAAGCAACTGGAGGAGAGAAGACTCTTCCACTACGAGTGATCTTGCTAGATCCGGCAATATTATCAATGTCAACAGGCATATCAGGTAAAGGCTCCTGTTTGACACCATGGATGTAAACATCAGACCCATAGTGCCAAGGCACAGCTTTGTCAGATGTATAAGGAATAGGACCAGGAGTGGTAATGATCAGAGGAGCTACTCTGGCTTCAGCGACAACTTTCACAGGACCTTCAGCAGTAATCTTGATTGGGCCCTGATGAGTGATTTTAATGGGACCCTTTGAAGTGATTCTTAGTGGTACTTTGTCAACCATATCAACCTCTTCAATCTTCTTACCCTGAGTCAGATGATCTACCATACTTTCTACAGATGCTGGTCTTCTTTCAAACACTATAGTATATTTATCCATGAGACGTTGAATCCCATCTCTCAAAATGAAGCAACTATCCGGCTTATAGGTACAATATAGACAATCTTCATGACAACCTGGAAAGATCCCAGCTTGTACTAACCTCTTTTTGATAACAGACAATGGTGTGCTCAACTCCATAACTGAATAGACATGCAGATCTTCATCAATATCTTCATCAATGGCGTTGACAGTCTTCTCGTGATTTGGCATTGGAGCTGTAATCACATTTGGAGTACCTGGTGGATCAAACTCAATTTCTCCAGCATCAATCATATCCTGAATTTTGTTCTTCAAGACCCAGCAGTTATTAGTATCATGTCCTGGACAGTTTGAATGATATGCACATCGTGCATTGGGATTGTACTTGGGAGAGGTAACATTGGGATTCTGAGGAGCCTCCCTCAGGGTAATAAGTTCAGCCTTCAACAAGTGTTGCAATGCCTGAGCCATTGACATGTTGATCTTCGTGAACTGTCTTCTAGCCCTCTGTTGGTTGCCTTGAGGTTGCTCTGTTGTTGCAGGAGTTGGATTTGAAATATGAACTGCACTAACAGACTGATGCCTTCTGTTACGATCAGGCTGACCATACACAGCATTAGATTCTCTCTTCCCAGTGGGAGGCTTCTTTGCAACACTTGATGAAGAAGTGCCCACTTGGATCTTACCACTCTTGATACCATTCTCTACTCGCTCTCCTGTCATGATCAACTCAGTGAAGCCAGATGATGAGCTTCCAATGAGGTGACTGTAAAACGGACCATTCAGCGTACACATGAACATATCAACCAACTCCCTATCAGTCAAAGGGGGTTGAACTCTTCCAGCTAAGTCTCTCCACTTCTGAGCATACTCCTTAAAGCTTTCTTTGGCACCCATAGACATGCTTTGAAGCTACATGCGAGTGGGGGCTAAGTCAGCATTGTATTGATACTGCTTGTAGAAAGCTTCAGCAAGGTCATTCCAATCTCTGATGTTGACACTCTCCAACTGATAATACCACTCTAGCTGAGCTCCAGATAAACTCTCTTGAAAGAAATGGATCCACAACTTTTTATCAGCAGTGTGGGGTTGAATTCTTCTGACATAAGACCTCAGGTGCAATTTGGGACAAGAGACCCCATCATAGACAACAAATGTAGGAACTTTGAACCCAATGGGTATGACCACCCCAGATATCAAGCTCAAATCCTCAAAATCCAGCCCAGATGATTTCTGTAATTCCATAGCATCCATTCTATCCACCAGCATCTTGAATTTGTCTTCGTTAGGCTCATGGTAGTAGTTAGCCTCAGAATCAGAGTCCCCCATAGTGTTGTGGAGACTGCCTCTCTCTTTCTCAGATTCCTCAGATTCATAGTCTTCAACCCCTTCCTTGGTCTTGACAGGACCTTTGAACCTTCTTCCCATGTTGAGCAACCCAGCAGACCTTCTAGTCTTCTTTGTCTTCTTGGCCAGCAGTGCCTTCAATTCATCCTGCCCCTTGGATAGGTTCAGGATCAGCTCTTGGAACTGTGCATTCTGTGCCTGGAGATCCTTAACTGATTGTTCAAGAGCCATTGCTGAAATAAACAGCGAGAAGATGAGAAACCTGTGCACAATTATAAACCTGTGATGCAATGATATGGGAATGCATATGCAATGTTTTCAAGGACCGCAGGATTTAAATTTGCTTAAACAAACAAGAAAGTAACTTTTTATTAGTAATAACTTGTTTTGCCTTTTAGGCTTACAAAAAATGAAAACGAAATAAGTACAAAAGATGGGGTTTTAAGTCTCCCATGGACGTTTCCTCTTGGTGTTGAGGTATGAGTTGAGGTTTCGTTCCTCGTGAAGTAGCTTTGTTAGCTCTAGGATCCTTGCTTGGCTTGCTTTGTAATGAGCCTCGAAAGTATCCCTTTGCTCTTTCAGTTGGATCCATGCTCTCTGCAAGTCTTCCATATCAGTAGGCATGTCTGGGTGAAGGATGGTATAAGCTGTGTCTCCTTCAGCAACAGGTTCCATGGTAACTGGTAGGACGGCAGGATATGGCATCATGAGTGTCTGAGCACGAGATCGTACCCATCTGAGATAAGCCTCCATAGGAATAGTGTACTTAGGCTCCAGTGTCTTGCTGTCAATCCTGTTTACCTTTCCCCAAGCTCGGATGAATCTCTGACGGTAACCCTGAAGATCGTTGTCGTAATCAAACACAATGCCCTGAATCAACATGTCATGTGGACCATCGCTCCGGGCGTAACCAAACTGTCGTAAAGCTAGAGATGGGTTGTAGGTGATGCCTCCTCTTATGCCTAGAAGTGGCACATTAGGAAACTCCCCACAACGGTCAATGATGGTGACATTCTCCATAGATCTGGAGCACCAATGGATGTCTGAGTGAGAAAGTGACATGATCCTCTTGGACCATCTGAACCCTTGCTCATTCTTCATTACTGAGCGAGGAAGGTGAGAAATAAACCACCTAGAAAGTAAAGGTATGCAACACATCAAAGTTCCTCTTGCCCTTGTAGTACGGGTGTGAAGAGAATGTAGGATGTCTCCAAGTAAGGTAGGCACTGGATTGTGACTCAGGAATATGTTGATGGCATGAACGTCTATGAACTGATCAGGGTTGGGGAACAACACTAAGCCATAAATCAATAAGGCTAAGATCTCCTCAAAAGCATCGTAGCTCATAGCCTTCAAGAACATTTGAGCTTTATCCACTAATACCTTGGCAAGAATACCTTTAACTCCACTTCTCATCTCTAGAACAATGTCAGACTTCTTCAGATGTAGAGCTGCGGCAATAACTTTTGGTTTAAGCTCCTTCTCTAAGCCTGTGAATGGCTTCTGATCAAGAACAGGTATACCCAGAAGTTTAGAGAACTCCTCCATGGTTGGAACCAGCTGATAATCAGGAAATGTAAAGCAATGGTGCTTAGGGTCAAAGAACTGAAACAGCACACTCATCATGTCTTCACTGAACCCTGAAGTAACTAGATCCAATAAGTGACCATGTCTCTTGTTGAACTGGGAATGATCAGGCACTAGGGAAACCAACTCCTTGAGCTTAGCAGGTATCCCTACAAAGTTGATCCTGATGGTGTTTCTACGAGCAGAAGCCATGACCTGCAACAAAGAACGAAGATAAATCCTTTGGTCCTTGAAATGGTTAGGGAAAATGATATGCTTATGATGCATGATGATGTCATGATGTCATGCTCAATCACAAACATGTGGCACACACAAACAAGTCACACCATAGCCCTAGGTTTAAAGGCTTGCATGAGGTTCAAAGGCAAGTACCCTCCCCTGAAGTTAGATGGTTCATCCTGTCCTACAAAAGTAACCAGGTTCTAAGGGATCTCAATATCATTGATCCTTCACAAGGGTGGTTGTTCAGAAGGCAACTTACTTGCCAACCAAAACCCTCCAAGTTTAAGATCTCAATGAGCGTAGTATCGAGTGTCAACCAACTTCAGTCTGCACCAAAGCCGGTTACCTCACTACTTTCTAAAGGCCAAGATGAGTTAACTAGGGTTCTAAAAGTCAGTTAGTGCATTGACAACATATGGCAGCCTCAATATTATCCTCAACTTGACTTAAGGAATATAAGCACCAACCAAGAAGTCGCACTAACTATGGCCACCAGATCAACCGTATCGATATACGTCGTACAGTTTCCTTGGTCTATTGCCATTTACCTAAGGTACACTAGATCCGGGTTAGGACCTTTCACACATAAGAGCACCCCAACAATATAATAATAAAGCAAACAAAGCAAACAATTTAAAGTGATCTTAATTCCTAAGGGTACCCCTCTTAAATAGGTCCCCAGCAGAGTCGCCAGTTCTGTAACCCGGTGAACTGACTTTAAACAATGTTGCGGATAGCAAGAGTCGCCACCGACTTTTATTTTATCCATAAGGAAAGGTTATAAAAGAACAGGAAAGACCTTAGAGAATATTTTGGGTCCGGGGGGTAGGTTATGAAAAGGGAAGGTATTAGCATCCTTTTCATCCATGGTTATCCATGGGCTCTTAGGTACTTAAGCTCACTTTTGAATTGTTTTGAAATTGTAGTGTGTGAATAGAAAATTTTCAGAATAGTTAATAAATAATCCATGTAAGGATGTGTTAAGAACTTGTTTGAAAACTTGTTGAAAATTTGTTTAAGTGCGAAACAGTTTTGAAATGAGCAAGCACCTAGGAGTAACCTACCCTAATGTTTAAAGGTCTTTCTTATTCTTCATTCTTTCCTTTAGTAAGACTATCCCTACTATAATGGAGTAGGTAGTCCTTACTTTGGATGTTAAGGGATATGTGAGGGACAATTTGACTTTGAAGGCCATTGTGGGATGTAATAAGCACATATAAGGGACCATCATCATTTTTCGAAAGGGACTCGATTCGTAAAGGCAACCATAAGGGACTTTGATGATTTTTCTATTTGAGGGACTTGCTTTATACACCCCACTTAACCATTATTCGTAGGCAACTTGAGGGATATCCTTAGGAAGTGAGACGGCGATTAAAATCGACTTACGTGTGTGACGTGTTTATTTTAATTATCTTTATTTAAAAGTGATCTAAATTTATTTTAATATTACATACATGTTGTTACACTCCCTAATTACTAACCATAATAATAATTAAATAATTAGACAACTTTACATCCAAGAAACAATTACAAAATAATAAGCAAAATAATTAAATAAAATATAAATAAGCAATAATAAATAATAAAGGGGGTTAATTCTAAGTTTACTCGGCAAGACATCGCTTCTTGTGCCTACGTATCCTTACGGGAGCGGAATCAGAGTAATCGTAGTTCCCCTCAAAAGGGAGGTTAGAGACTTCTTGACTGTGGTCAAGGTCTCAAGGGGAATAAACGCATCTTAAGGACACGCTTACGCGGAGTGTAGAAACTCCAAATCTCTACGTTGAATTGTTAAGTTGTAATTAGGGTTAAATTAGGGATTCCACGGCGGGAAACCCTAAAATGAGCGCGGCGGCTCTTTGACCTAATGCTAGGGGTAAAATTGTAATTTTGCCTGCGGCGAGGCATTTGTGAAAATTAGGGTTTGTAAAAGTTGTAAGGGTTGAAGGTGAGGACTATTGACACGGCGGTCAAATGCTAGACCTAATTCCTTCAGAGTGTGTAATGTGACAGGAGTATTGATGAATGTGTGAGATTTAAATCATGCAAGCGGAAATAAAAATGCAGACGGTAAGCCATACAAGCAGAAACTTAAAGACAGAAACTAAAGCGCGATTGTTAGGATTCGCGAGGTTACAATTGAGAAGCAGATACAAATACAAACGAAACTTGCGTTGAAAAATAAAATAAATAACGGTAAACATGACAAGCTGCAAAACAAATGAACAATGTTAGTAGGCAACGTTAGACAAGTTAGGAAACGAGAGGGGAAATTTATATACATTTTTGTCGCTTATTCGTGATATATGAAAGAATTTTTAATTTAAGTCAGAATAGAAGTTCTTCTTAATACTAAAATAAATATTTTTAAGTTTAATTTTCAAGAGAGTTTAATTTAAAAAGGCCTAATTATTTTTAAAGAGAAGGATTTGTTTATTATTATTAAAAAAAGCTAAACTAGTTATCTTTTAAAAAGAAAAACTCACTATTATTATTTGAAGAAAATTATATTATTACTAATCAGAAATTAATTTTAATTGTTTTGTTATATGTTTAATACTAAAAATAAAAACAATGATAAGTAAAAGAATAAAGTTGGGCCGGTGATCAACCCAGCCCCAACTCAATGCTTGAAAACTGGATAACACTGCTTTTAGGGTTTCGAAAACCCTATCGCTACCCGCAGCGCCGTCATGGCTCGTTTCTCTTCGTCTTTGCTTCGTTTTGCATGTTTCGACCCCTCTATCTCCTGAAAATGAAACTATGAACAATATCAGCACAAATATGAGTTTTACAAACTTCCTACCCAGATTCTGACAATGGCGGATGGCGATGGCGTTTTCGTTGTTCTTTAAGGCCTGTGATGATGTCAAATCTGAGGCTACGAAGGTGGATTGCCCGTCGAGAGACGAAGGCGGTCTTCGTTCGAATCTTCTCCTTCGTTCAGATGCACGGCCGTCGATGGTTGTTCTGGTGACCTACGGCCGTTTTCGCTTTCTCCGTCCGCTTCGTCTAGGGTTTCTACGCAGTGATCTTTTTTCGGGCCCCTCATCAGGTGATCTTGTTCCCTTTATATATCTTTTTCGATTTCTCTTTTGGGCCTTGATGCTTTTTGGATACACGTTATTTTTACTGAAACGATTTGATTTGATTTTATGGAACTTTGGTGAACCGATGCTACTTTGATCTGATTGAGATTCTGATATGATTTTCTTATGTTTCGTTTGAAAACTTTCCCCATTTGGATTCAATTTGATTGGATTTGATTGAGATACGGATTTTATTTGGACATTGTTTCGGATTGAAACCGGATTTGTTGTGATCTGTTTCGAAAACCCTCTTGTTTGGATATCTGCTTTGAACTGATTTGGATTGTTTGCTCCTTTGCAGATGTGGATTTGAACTGGCTTTTCTTGAGTTTTGATTGTATCAGTTTCGGTTTGAGCAACTTTTGGGTCTGAGCTGGTTCCCTTAGGTTGGGCTAAACTTGTTCTGCTGAATTTGGTTCTTCTGTCTTTGAGTAACACACGTGCAAGTTGCTGGCTTATTTCTGATTTGAATTATGTGAACTGATATGCTTCTATTGTGAATTCCTGTTTCATGGACCAACTTTGATGCATCTCTGAACTTAAATTGAACTTGGCTGAACTCTTTTCTTATGAACATGTATTGCTGTATTTTTCTGCTTACGAGCCGGTACTGTCTGATTCAGGTGCTTCAGGTGACGGAAAAATAGTTCAGACCTGTCGGCATCCGGGTTTGAACCTGAGCTGGCTAGTGTTTACCTTGGTGTTGGTTCAGAATTAATGTGAATTGATGTATGAATGTGGTTCAGATTTTAGTTCAGTTTGGTTATCAATTTGGAGAATTTACTTGATAGTTGTCACCATATTTACTTGATGAGATGATGCCTAGTATTGAATCCAAAGTCGCGTGAATCCTCTTTCGGCCCAAAAACTTCTTTTATCTCTTTCTCTCTCGGTCACCTCTTAAGATAAGAACGAAACTACCTGATCTGATGCCAATGGCACGGATCGGTAACGGGAGTAGGATGCGGCTTCGGTTGTGCCCTCCCGGCACTCGATGATGACAATTGTTCTGAGAGTGTCAAACAACCTCTAACACTTTTCCATTCTGTGTTGTATTCTCTTTGTTATGCAGGTTAATGGAAGATTCGTGAAGAACATCGAAAGAGCATCGTGAAGATCCACTTAGACGTTTTAGGACTTAGAATTTTTTAGAGTAGATGTAACATTTGTAAATGTAATCTCACAGCAATTCAAATGTGAAATGATTCACTTCCTTTTGTAAAATGATATTCTTATGAAATAAAAATTCCATGATCATTCAACTTTGAATCTATTTATATTTATTTCTAGTTATAAATTATAAACATTTGTGAATAAATCCACAAATATTTAAATTCATTATTCTAGTCATAAACCATAAATACTCACGAATGATATTCTTGCTCATGTACTTGTCTCGTTGGTAGTCCTAATCTCATCACCTGACTTCATTCATTTGGATTCTAGCCAACAATATTCTCCTCATTTTCTAACCAAACGCGAATGTGCGCCGTAATCACAACAGATTTAGTATCAATGATGATATTGCCCGTAATTGAATTCCACTGACCAAATGATATAAGCAACAATCCAATAATACCCAATTAAACTGCGCCTTATTAACAGCAACGGAAATGCTCTGGAAATAAACCATGAGCGATAAAATGGACCTTAAATCCAGTTATGCCCGACAAATTTCGATACCGAACACATCGAATTGGCACCTTGATATAATCAAAACAGGTGATAAATAAATGCCTCAGAAATAGTGTCTCAAATGTCTCACAGCTCAGTAACAGCCCATCTTCAAAGAATTAGCGGGATCCACGTAAAAATGACCAAAATACCCCTGGGACCAAATCTGAAGTCTTGGAAGTCCATTTAGCCTGATTAAAGTCAAAACCCTAGTTTTGGATGCACTGCTTAGGAGGTGCATTGTCTGAGGGAATTGTCAACTCTTCTGACTAATTGTGAACTTTGTGAACCTTGTGAATCTTCATAAGATATCTTGTGATACTCATGGGAGGTATTGTGAAGCTTATGAACCTTGTGAACATCATGAAGTGGCTTTGTAGGCCCCATGACCCTTAGGAAAGCTTTGTAAACATTGTGAATCTTGTGAACCTTCTTAGAACACAAAGTCTTGTATGGTGAGGGCAAATTTTGGGGTGCAACAGCTACTATCTGACCGAGCGTGGGATCGAAGCAAATTCGGACGACGTCAATGCCATAGGAGATACCAACTGTTGGATGACACCACTACACGCCTACCTCAGCGCGGGCCGCCTCCCTGCTGACCCCAAAGAGGCCAGCGCGATCAAACAACGCTCCTGCTCATACGTCCTCCTCAAAGGCAAACTGTATCGCAGGGGCTTCGTGGTCCCACTCCTCAAATGCATCGACGCCTCCCAGGCCGCAGACGTCCTGGAGGAAATCCATGAGGGAATCAATGCGCAGCACCTCGGGGGACGATCCCTGGCGAGAAAGGCCTTGCGAGCAGGATACTACTGACCTTCGATGCAAGCAGATGCGAGGGAGCACGTAAGGAGATGCGATAGATGCCAAAGGCACGGGGACATGCACCTCGCCTCACCGACCGAACTCAAATCCCTCTCCTCCCCGTGGCCGTTCGCCTGGTGTGGGATGGATATCCTCGGCCCCTTCACCCTAGGTTCCTATCGGAACAAGTACCTCATTGTGGGCGTCGACTACTTCACCAAATGGATTGAGGCCGAAGCCCTAGCCAAAATCATGGCCCACAACATACTTCGATTTTACCAAAGAAATATCCTTGCAAGATTCGGGGTCCCGCTCGCCATCGTCACCGACAACGGCACGCAGTTCACTGACAAAAACTTCCGGGACTTCATCACCAAACTCAGGACCAAGCACCACTTCACCTCGGTCGAACATCCTCAGACAAACGGCCAAGCCGAATCCGCGAACAGGGTAATACTCAGAGGGCTAAAATGAAGACTCAGCGACACCAAGAGGGCATGGGTCGAGGAACTCCACAGCGTCCTATGGGTATACCGAACTACGCCTCACTCAACCACGGGGGAACACCATTCCGCCTCACGTATGGAACCGAGGCAGTGATCCCGGTCGAGATACGAGAGCCATTCAGACGAACTGAAGCTCCTCTCGAGGCCGAAGACAACGACGACGCCCTCCGAGAGGAACTCGACCTAGTCGAGGAAATTCGATCGGGAGCAGCTCTTCGAGAAGCCCGACTGAAACAGCAGGTAGCGCTCCACCACGACAGCAGAGTCCTAAAATGTGAATTTCAGATCGGCGATTTAGTCTTGCGAACAAACCAGAAAGACTCCCACGAGGGTAAACTAGCCGCGAACTGGGAAGGTCCCTACCGCGTCCGCGACAAGACAGAGTACGGGGCCTAGTACCTTGAAAACCTACACGGGGAACAACTAGCTCGACCATGGAACGCCGAGAAGCTGAAGCGGTACTACAGTTAAAAACTACCCACGACGCCAAGACGTCACGACCACTGGTGGGGCGACATGGTACCACCGCACCTCCTCGTGTCTTCTAGAGACCAACGAAAAAGAAAGCCTTGCCTTTGTGTGCGCGGGTAGAAGGCTCTGCTCGGCGGGGAACACCTCGATCGAGATTCCTCGTTGTCGTACCAGTACCGGCAGGACACCCAGCTCGCGATGGGACGTCCACACCGCAGGGAGAACTACCCCCGAAACGGTCAGGCAACAAAGCCGGCCAACCGGCCAGTTCCCCACACCACCGGAAACAATTGTCGTCGAGCTACTACCCCGGACGGGCCCAAAAGCATACTAAACATGCATTTCAAACATACAAACATATATTTCGAGCATACAAATACGTGCAGATATAAAACGAGCATAAACAAACATGCAGAAACAAAACCGAGCGCACACTTAGAAAAGTTTCAAGAACTATGAAAAATGCACCAGCCCAGTAGTTATGTTACACCATCAAGGGCACGCAGGCCTGTCAAAATAAAACACTTTAAAGAAAATTACAAAAGCATCGACACGCAGGCCCAGAAACTACGGGCATGCAGGCCCGGGGAAAGTCTACACGTCCTCGCCCTCCTTCTCAGTATCCTTATTAACAACGTCGTAGCCAACAAGCTCCAGATCAATCACCTTTCCGTCGACGATCTCGTGATAGGGCCCGACCCCGTCCACAACCAGAGAGACGCCAGACTTGACGATCTGGAGCTGCGCGAAGACACTTTTGAACCCGACCTCGACGGCTTCCAAACAATCGTTCTCCAATACCCGAATCCTAGCAAGCAAGTCCGCACGAGTAACCATCTGCCTATCTTCGTCGGTCTCATCCTCGGCTGGACGGAGGGCACTGTCTAGAACCTCCACACGAACCTTCAGCGCTTGCACCTCGGCCTCCGCGGCCCCTAACTTCTCCCTGACAGTCGTCACCTTCTCCTTAGCACGATCCTCCCGCTTGCACTGGTCAGCGGTCTCCCTCTGACTTTTTTCCAACTCCTCGGAGAGCTTGGCCAGACGCGACTGTGTGAAGGTGAGGTCCCCCCGCAGCTTGGTCATCTCGGCAGTAGAGCAACCTTCCTCACTCAGGACCATCACCTTGGTAAAGGTTCGCATCATCGCAGTCAGATCCTCCGCCAGAATTCAACGACGAGAGTCTCAGACCACATCCAGAACCGCCTTCACCTCGCCAGCAAAAATAGTAGGCGACCTGGCCCCGTGAAAGTAGCCTCGGTGTTGATGACATGGCGAGACAACATAACCCTCCTCGGCAGACCCGGTCGTCAGATCAATCAAGCCGCTGGCCTCCTCAGTTTTGGGCCTCTTCGCAGCCCTCTGAGATGAGGGAGACTGACTCCCCTGAGGAGACGAGGACGAGCTCTGACCGCCCTGGACCATAACTTCCTGCCCGATTATCTGGCTCACCCGTGTATTCATAGTGGCAGCAACCTTCGAGGTGCGCAACTTCTTCACCCGCTCTTCGAGAGAAGACATGTTTGCTGCAAAAAATAAAAAGAGTCAGCAACAGACAAAACATACAGTCACAAGAAGAGAGAAGCGTCCCCACCTAGGTAATTGAAAGCCTCCGCCTCCGAGGAGAAACCGAGCAAGGTTTTCGTATTAATCAACCTCTTCTTCGTTCGCATGTTCCCCTGCTTGTCGAAAAGATACCGACCATCAGGCATCACCAGTTTCGACAGCGGCAGACCACGCACAAACACCACTATCTTCAGATAGGCGGCCATGTCCCCCTCATCGAGGGTCCCAACCTGCATTATAAATCGGTCGGTTCCGCGGTTGAAATGCTTCGAAGTCCACAGCAAATGCACCCTCGGAAGCCACGCGACAAACCGTTGACCATCCACCACTCGCTCCTCCTCGGTAAATAGAGAGTCTACCCCTTCTCTTGTGATCGGCCTCATGAGGTAGAAGCGACCTTTAAAATCCCGGACGGAGTCCATGTACGTTTTGAAGAGTGTGGTCGGCTGCTTAAACGAGACCCAACCATGTCGGCCATTCACCGTTTGCCGCTGCAGGTGGAAAATACGAAAAAATAAGGGCACCGTGGCTTCGACCTGGAGAAAGCGACACACCAGCTCGAACGCGCGGATAAAGGCCAAGGCATTGGGATGCAGCTGAGGTGGAGCCATTCAAAAAGACCCAAATGAAAATCGGAGAATGGCAGTCTGAGCCGGGCCTCTTCGAAATAAAACTCGTGCATGGGGAATGTCCGTCGCCCATATCTCGAGCAGACACGGTGATGTTCCTTGAGGCGGTACACTTTCCAGTTTTGCGGCTCTCCCTCCACCCGGTCCTCCACAGTGGTATGGGCACCGGACGTGTCAAAGGCAAAACAAGAAGGGGTGGATAGAGGCTCCTCAGCCACCCATTCCTCGATGGGGAGAACTCTCTCGTCAAAATATGGAACCTCGAGCTCGTTATCTTTGACCATCGTCCCCGGGATCAATGCCGACATGAACACCTGAAAAGCAGAGGATAATGGTGAATTCGATAGCCAAGATCAAATCCACCCTTCCACCGCAGGTCAAGTGAAAGGGCGACGAGGGCGGTTTCGCGAACAGAAGACAAAACGCCCGGGCAAGTTCCCGAGGAGCATTTCCCCGCCACTTCTCCACAGGACATTCAAACTAACCTATCGCCCCTCCTCGGGGGCTTCATCGGAAGAAGCACCCGTCCCCGGGGCATTCATCGGAATATTCAATCCTCCCCAGCGCATTCATCTAAACAACCCTAAAACTCCACCAAATATGGCGGAGACTCGCGTTTCTCCTCAAAGCACTCATCGTGCGATGACCACAAACCCAAAATAAACGGCGAAAATAAAAGAAAGGAGGAAGAAAACTTACTTCATAGCGGTGGTTGACAGAATGCAAGACGGACGGCACAACGGCGATTCACGGCGATGACGGACGAGGCAGAACAACAGAGCTTCGTAAGTAAAAAGGCAAGATGAAAAGTAAAAAGTGCGCGGGGACTCCCATATTTATAACCCGACGCGGAACTCGAAGCGGCACTAGGCTCATGAGTTCTCTAGGGTAGCCACCCTCACACCCACTCAATGCGCGACACGTGGCGGTAAGCTGACAGTCGCATCCTTTCAGATGCCTTTGCCCCACGCACCCGGCGACGTGGAGAGACCTTCGCACGCACACACCTCGCCGAACACGAGCCGGCGGAGTCTCGCGCCTTGCGACCTTCTTCCCCGAAACAACATTTTCAAGTCCTCACTCTCCCACCGAAGAGCTTCGACTTGAGGGCTCCTGTTCTGGCCTGGGCCCCGGTCTCACCTTGCGGCCCAACCCAATGATACACAATAAAGGCCCAATGTGGTTTATGCAGGTTGACCGAGCACGTGACTCCTTGACGGCAGAGCCTGCTCCCGTCGAGGAGAACAACATGCCTCAAGACGTCCTCTGCGCTCTCCCCTTCGCGGGGAGGCGCTGTCAACCACTGTCCCTCATCGGGCAGAACAACCCTCCGCGGGCAGAATCTCCATGCCAACGAGCAGGACAACGTGTCTCCCCCACGCCCTCATGTGCTCCCCTCTGCAGGGAGAACAACATACCTTCACGGAACCTCGCGAGTTCCCCTCCGCGTGGAGATCAACGTGCCATTCGCACGTTCTCCACGTGCTCCCCTCTGCGGGGACACGTCACCGACCAACTGCCCACCTCCGAAAGAGCAGGTCAAACCCACTTTCTGGAGATCTCGAGACAGTTGGACTAGGGAGAAGACCACGTCCTGGTCTTCACTACGCCACATAAGCCCTAGAAGTCACCTGGATTGGGCCTGGAAATCCAGCCCAACACAAGTGACCGTTGGCCCAGTGTTGGGGTCTCTCTATAAATACCCTCTTCCACAAGAGGGTCAGGTAATTCACTTCTTACCCCTTTTTCTGTACTTGTGATCACTCTGCCCATATACTTACTTTGGCATCGGAGTGCCTTGCAGGTACACCCCCTCTTCCTCCTCATCACTGGTGAACAGGCAGCAGCCCAACAGAGTGTGGCCAGCTAGTGATCCCCTTCTGATCAAGTCAGATCAAAGAATAAGAATAATAATAAGAATAATAATAATAAGAATAACAATACTAATAATAATAAGATTAATAATAATAAGAATAATAAGATTAATAATAAGAATAAGAATAAGAATAACAATAATAACAATAATAATAATAATAATAATAATAACAATAACAATAATAATAATAATAACAATAATAAGAATAATAATAAGAATAATAAAAATAGTAATAATAATAAAAATAACAATAATAATAATAATAATAAAAATAAGAATAAGAATAACAATAATAATAATAATAATATAATAAGGAGAATAATAATAATAATAATAATAATAATAATAATAATAATAATAATAATAATAATAATAATAATAATAATAAAAACAACAACAACAACAATAACACATGGCAACAAAATTTACAACTAGTAAGTTATTGTATTAAAAAAAAATTAATAGTCTTTGTCAATGACTTTAAAAATATGTTGTTCAAATGACAAGTGCACCATAGTTAGTGCAAGTAATAACATGATGAATATTACGAGATATGAATACAATATTGGAATTCAACCATAATCTATGGAAAATTTCACCCAATCTTGATTTTAAGATTGTTATCAATCATGTAATGACAATGAAAAGAAAAGGTTGAGAAAGAAAGAAAGAAAGTAACGTTGGAGAAAAAGATGAAAAATTATGCAGAGTTTTTTGTGTTCACAAACTATGGAAATTCTTATTCACTTGCAACTACAAACTATGAATACAATATTACAAGTTGTGTTTACAAAATAAGGGTTTCTACATATTTATAGATTTAGGTTAGCTTGCACCCCAAGGCAAAACCCAAAACTATAAAAGCCCAAAAATAGTTAACATTACTAAAATAGGCATAAGTCGAATTCCTGTGTGAAGCAACCTGCTTTAATAGTTCGACACACTAATACAACTCGACACACACATACATTAGGCAATTCGACTAGCCCTTGTTTCTGTCAAGCCACACTGCTTTAACACAAGAAATTACAAACTCAACACACCATCTAATTCATTGTGTCTATGTTATCTACATTCATCATAAACCTTAACTTCTTGAACACTTCGACCTGCACCCCCTTCTTCATGATATCTGCAATCTGATTCTCAGTTCTGCAATGTTTCAAGTTCATCTTCCCTTCTGCTCCTGCTCTCAGAGATAATGGAACCTCATTCTAACGTGTTTGCTTCAACCATGTGCTATTTGATTCTTCGTCAGGTTGATAGCTGACATGTTGTTGATCTTCATTGTAATTGCTCCATGACTCTTCTCTGTAATCTCTTTGACCAAGTTCACCATCCATGTTTTTTGACATGCACAAAGAGAAGCATCTATGTATCCTGCTTCACATGATGACAATTCCACTACTGGCTCCTTTCTTGAAATCCAAGCAACTGGTGCACCACCTAGCATAAACACATAGCCAGCTATGGATTTTCTATCCTCAACATCACTACACCAACTTGTATCAGTGTATCCCACTATCTTGCATTCTTTTCCTTCATCAGCTGCAGGAAACAAAATACCATAGTCGAGAGTTTCTTTCAGATACCTTAGTATCCTCTTCGTCGCTGTTAGATGTGATACCTTTGACTTCTGCATGAATTTACTTACCATACCTACATTGTATGTTAAGTCAGGCCTTGTGTGACAAAAGTATCGAAGTGATCCAATAAATCTTCTATATTGGGTTTGGTCGACATCATCTTCATTTGAATCCTTCGACAGTTACAATCTGGTCTTAGATAAAGTTGAAGTTGGGTTGCAATCTTACATCTCAAATCTCTTGAGTATTTCGCCTGCATATCTTCTTTGGTGCATCATCAAACCTCTATCACTCTTGTAGAATTCGATGCCAAGGAAATATGAGAGATTTCCCAAGTCTGACATTTCAAACTCCGTACTTAGATCATTTTTGAAATCTTCGATCTTCTTCATGCAGCTTCCTGTTATCAATAGGTCATCGACATAGAGACATAATATAAGTAATGCATTAATGCTTCTACTTATATATACTCCATTCTCAATTGTGCACTTCACAAATTTATTCTCCCTTAGAAAGTTGTCGATCTTCTTATTCCAAGCTCTTGGAACTTGCTTAAGTCCATACAGGGCTTTATGCAGCATGTACACTTTTCTTTCTTCGCATTGTTTGACAAACCCAACTACTTGTTCAACATAAACTTCTTCGTCTAAGGGGCCATTCAGGAATGCACATTTCACATCCATCTGACATGTGTGCCAATTATTCATGTTTGCTAGACCAACAACCAACCTGATTGTTTCGATCCTAGCAACAGGTGCAAAAACTTCGTCGAAGTCGATTCCTTCATTCTTTAGAAATCCTTTCGCCACAAGTCTCTCCTTGTGTCGAGTTACATATCCTTTAGGATTCACCTTTACCTTGTAAAACTATTTCACATCAATTACCTTCTTGCCTTAAGGCAATTCGACAAGTAACCAAGTGTTGTTGACTTTGATGGACTATAACTCCTCATTCATTGCTTTCATCCACTTCAAATCTTTCAATGTCTTAGCTGCATTGACTGGTTTGACATCTACGTAGAAAGCATAGTGTACCAGCTCACCTTCTTCATCGACCACATCATCTGATATAATCACACATTCTTGCAACCTTTCAGGCATGTGTCTTATTCTCGAGGCCCGCTTTACCTCTGACTTCTTCTTGTCAAACTTCTCTTTCGAATTCACTAGCTGGTTCTTGTCATACCCCAAATTTGTCCTACTTCGGTATTTAATGGAGATTTGACTGTTTCACGACTTCTGGCTATGACTATCTGAGACTTCGTTCATAAAGACCATGTGTATACACATTGTGGTTGTAATCCCCAGCAAATTATGATGAAGAACGTGCCCCCAGCTTTTATATCCAAATTCATATGTGTCCTCGTTATCACGATCAGATATATATGATATGGACAATGGCATAAAATGCATGATTGTTGGTTTTCAAAAAATTTGAACCCTATTTCAACTGGATTACAAACTTCTCTAAAGGTCGTTTGAGCCTCACTACAAGTTGTTTGTTATGATATGCACCTAATTCAAGTCGTTCAAAGATATTTCACATGATGCTGCTAGACACGGTCGATTTAGCTTCAAGCCTTGCTTAAATTGATTACGAGTGTCAAGCTATGTTTGAATTTTAAATCAGTTTGTGACAAACTTAGATTTAATTTGTAAGTTTCGAGTCATACTTGAATTTGGATGCAATTAGTCCAGAAGATGTTTCGATTCATTTCAAAGGCTCGTGGCATAATCAATGTATCAGTCTATAACTCCACAATTTCATGTTGCTCAAGTCAAAGAAATACCCATGCATTTACGGGGTGTTAAGATGGTTAGACATTGTGAAAAAGAGACACAACTCATGGAATGATTAAAAATAGTAGTTTGTTGCACCACCTACCAAGACACATCCGAGATTTATCAAGATACCTAATGAAGCATGAGGATTTCTTTATGGTGCCTAATTCATACAAGAAATGTAAAGAGAACTCTGATAACTCACTGTATCATACAATGTAGAAGTTACCAAATTATAAAACAAGAAGTGTACAATGAAATCCAAGACGTTGCATCCAAAAAATAATACATATCCATTTTACAAGATGATTATGTCACCCCAAAAATGACATTGTCACAAGTATTACAATGGTGGCCTTCGATCTTGGCTTGAAGAAAAATCGTCGAGAATGTCGGCGTTGTAACTTGAAAATCTCAACCAAATTCCTAAACAATACAGTTATCATCTCACCCTCGCGCTAGAGTTGCAGAACATGTGCAAAAAAATTAAAAAATAAAGAGAATTAGTTAGAATAACAACAGCCACCGAGTCAAAACGCAACTACGAATAACGGCACAGTTGGTTCTAACCTGATTTCAAATCAATGTGTGCAGCAACAAGTAGCCTACTATCAGCTTATGCAGCAACATAATATTCACCAGCAATTGCCGCCGCAACTGCCTATGTTACAGCATCAACACCAACAGCTTGGCAACAACGCGTTCTCCATGGGGAAGCTTCTCAATACAACTTCCAAATTCAGTGATCCTGTTCAGTCCCATCATGCACATAAAAAGAGAATTAGTGCGCAAGAAAATAAAGGCAGCTATAGAATCTGAGTCAGAGAATGCTCATAGGCGTTATTAGCAACTGTTGGGCTTCAAAAAGCCCTTTCTTAAAATTGTATCAAGCGTTAGCGACAGTGAAATAAACTCACAACAAAAGGATTATGTGCAGCAAATGATGGTTTCTTTACCTGGTCCCTTGGAAAATCAGCAGGAAAGTTGCTCTCCTTGAGTTCCTCTGTGGTGAGAAGTGCAAAGCAGCTTTTGATTCCGTCACCAAAAGCGTTCAGACATTGCGAGGGCTACACAGGGTGCTGATGAATTATCTGCACCAGAAAAATTCAAGAAACATGTCACACTTGGTTTTCAAAGATGAACATATAATTCAAAATCAAGTAGGAATCAAAACCGGATGCGATCAGTTCAATCCAACTAAGTACTTTGTGGAAGAAACAGGATACAATAGTACAAAGTCTTCAACCACAACCTTCTTATCCAAGACTGTCGAGTCCGTTCACCGCTCCAGCATGGTCCATAATTCTTTCAAGCATGATACGTAAAACAAAGAAATTCCACAGGTAAGTCCGGCATGTATGAATAATAATATGGCTACCATTCCACCAACAGCACCACCTTCCGCTGAAGACCCAGAGTTGGCTATGGCTATCCATGCATCTATTCAGCATGCTATCCAGGAGAGGCCAAGCTTTCCTGATGCAAGTCCTTCCGTTAGTGGATCGAATGCGATGCAAGGTTTTCTCGGTACACCAAATCCAAATCCAAATGCTAATGAGTTTGTACATGAACCTGTTTCAGTTGACAATACTCAACATGTCCAAAACGGTGGCAATGTCTCTGCTAGCCACACTGCTAGTGGTCTCGATGTCAATCCATCAGCTCCTCCATTTGCTGACGAGGTTCCATTTGACGGCCCGATTCACTATCCATCAATTGATTTGAGACCTGTTGATGTATCAGCTTCAGTAGTTGGGAACCTCCCTAACGAACACGAGCTTCAAAGTTAAAACTTTTCACCGTTACTTCAAATCCATCATCCTCATTATGCCTGAGACCAAAATGAAAGGGACATGAGTACAAAGTTCAATAAAAACTCATAATTATTGTGAGTAAATTGATGGTAGTATATTGCAAACCACACTGCTATCAGATGTACTACGCATCATTTGGACTAAGATTTAAAATTGCAAGCTTACTTACCTCTGCTGTCACGGCCAAGCAAACTCTCGCGTGTATCGTCCTTTAAGAGCTGCGAAACCTACAGGGATAAAAAAGTTTAGGAGTTTGTATGATGATGCATTGCTCAAGATAGAAAGAGTTTCAGATATTACCCAGATGTTTGAAGCTCCTAGTGATGGTGATGATAATCCTGAAGTTTAGCATGCTCAGATATTTCGTTCAATTGATTCAAGCTCTGTCAAGGGATTTCCAAAGGAGCCAAAAGACGCATCGGAAAAGAATCTAGTATGTGGGAAGAATGTGCTGATTGACATGAGCATACATACAGCATACGTAAAGTCCATTCGCGCTACGCATCATTACATTTATATAGAAAATCAATACAACTGGAGCCAAAATAAAGACATTGGTGCTAATAATTTAATTCCATTAGAGATTGCACTGAAGATTGCCGAAAAAGGCAAACGAGAGGTTTGCAGTATGCATAGTTATTCCAATATGGCCAGAGGGTAATCCAACAGATGCTTCCACTCAAAGGATTCTATTTTGGCAGCATAAAACAAAGCAAATGATGAAACCTGCAGAACATGGTAGACAAAATTAGTTTTTGGCTCAAGGAATAAATAAACGGCAAGGGGTGTTAGCATTCAAGAGGTGAACAAATTAATCCAGGGGGTGGTCTTACTGATGGAGATGAAGTGCGCGCTCCCTTACCTGTTATAAGGGAAACTATTTATGATAATACAATGTTGTATGGAGCATCAAGGCTAGGACATATCTCACAAGAACCAAGCCCTTTAATTGCATTCCGTAACTTAAACATGAAACAAAAGGCATCATAAATCAGAATTGTCGGTTATGACGGCAGCAGAACAAGCACAACATGCTACAAATCAATTCTACAGAATGTTCACAAATTGGTTGAGCACATTTGGAATATTGGTAGAAACATCCCTGGGGAGTCTGGTCTATATTACCTTGTCGACGCCATGGTTCACGACAAATGAATTTTCTGCGAAACAGATTGTCAACGTTCACCTCAGTAATTGTGCAAGCCTTCAACCTTACCGAACTTCCACAACAACTTGCATTCCCATAACCTGTAGCATATCACGCACCATGAAATGTCCAAACCAACTCGCCTTAGACCGACTTACCACACCTGCATAACAAGCAGCGCGCCACCACCGTCAAATAACTGAAATCGCAATTTACATGGATTGATTTAACAAGTCATTATAGAGTGATGAAAGAATACAACCTGATCCTGTGGCAGTTCTTCAAGGCCACCGCGTTTCAATCACCAATATCTCCTTTCATCATTGCAAGCCTATATTATTCTATGGTTCTGCTGACGGTGAACTCCAAATTTGGGATGCATTTCGACGCTAAATAGTTTCATCAGCATGGTTACACAATGCCGCGCATGGGACTGTTAGTGTTACACGTAGTTCTTCACTCGGAACCAGTAAATTTGTGAGTCAGGGTAGGGATGGAACTGTGAAAGTTTGGAATGTATATGATGCCGGTTTGTCCAGGATTCCAACCGTTACAATCAAGACAAACAACTGCCACTTTTGACTGGGTACAAACAGGAACCTGATGCAAAAAAAAAAGAACAGACAAGTCAGCGGTGACGGAATTAAATAGCACTTAGATTCATGATGAAGAAAATAAAAGATACACAAATAAAATGGAAATTGGTCATATTGAGATGATGAGAAAACAAGAGAGCCAAAGGAATCACCACTACCGCAAAACTTACTCACACTCTCAAAAAGTTGAGTTTGCCTGAAATTGAAGATTTCGCATACAGAAGAGCAAATGAATTGACTCACCGCAGAATGAGCTCAAATGTGACTCCAATTGAATGTGAAATGGCTTCTTCTACAACATAATATTGGACCACTTGTTTGTTGGGAAGAGACGCTTGAAGGTATTCGCAAAATGAGATGTTCTGCGGATGCACCAGTGGATACTATGGAATCGAGAAAGCTGATTTTACACCAACACCTAAGGAAAGAAGATTTGTTGTCCTGGTATCTTCCCTTTTATAAAATCAAACCAAGGATCATATTAATCATGGAGCAATCCAATGACTTCTTCAAAATAATCTGCTTTCTCTTGATGCAATCAACAATGCCAAACTGAAAAGATATCACATCATTAAGTTCATGGCAGTAAAAATACTACTTTAACACAGTAAAAAAAAACCGGTAAAAAAAAACAGATATTTTGAAGTTCACTACAGACAAACTCAGAAGTCACTATCATTCAAATCCCATAGAATCAGGAGTAGTGGCATTAGCACATAACGGAATTGTACCACCAGAGGACACCTCATTGTCCTACACAAAAACTCATACGAATCAAACAATTTTCTTACCAGCAAAATTTTGATTTCACACGTACCAAGCCAAACCCTAAAATTCCCTATAAATACCACTCCATTCATTGGCAATAAAAGAGGAGAAAACCCTAACACTACTCTGCCCAAATCGTTACCCAAACCTCACTCTAAAGCTCATTTCAACAAAGGTTTCTCAGATTCACCATTTTGAATCCGAGCAAACTTTGAGTTTGAACATACACACATTCGTTTGAAAAGGCGCATTTGAAAGGAAAAGAAGTAGGAAACTAAAGAAAGAAATAGGGGGTGGCGCGTTGAACTTACTCGGGCAGCTTTTCTCTTGAAAACCAGCCGGAACTTCGAACTCAGGTTTTGCATCTTATCCTTACTCGATATTCATGCGGTTGGCGTGCTTTAAGGTATAGATTTGTCTTTAAACCCTTCATTTCTAGCTCGAATCAGGATTCGGAACCTTCTTGTAGTTAACCTTTGCGCATCTCTGAATCCTGTTTGAAGGATTTAGGGTTTTCGTTTTGGTAGTGAGCGGTCGAAGCCGTTTAGGGTTTAAGGAGAGCGTTGGGGTTCTGGGTAAGTTCCGTTAGTCGTAGGTCTTACCGGTGATTGTTTGTTTGTTTTCATAGAAATTGTAAAGGGGAGAGAGCTAGGTGATGGTCGAGTTTTTTTCGGAGAGAGAAAGATTAATATTTTGTTTCTTTGGTTTTTATTTCCTATGACCCTTTTGAAACCCACAACAAATGCTCTAATTGATACCTGATCAGACATGCCTTTATTGTTGTCTTTTCTTTTCTAAAAGTAAGAATTAAATGCAGCGGCTCTTCCAAGAAAACGTATGAGGGGTTTTATCTGAACCTGACCCCTTTGTCTCCTCCGCGGGTCAACATGGTGTGAGGCTGTTTAGGTTTATATATTTTAATTAGTACTTGATAGAACTTAATAGGGTCACACTTCAGAAAATAATTACATATAGAATTTTATATGATTAGTAATATTATTAGTCTTCCTTGGATTTTCTTTATGAATACATTTTCTTTATAATATAACTTCATTCAAATTTTTTTTTTAAAAAAGGGTTTTATAGTAATTAGTAATATGATTAATAATATTAATAATATTATTATTAGATTTTTATATTTGATATATGCTTGACAATTTGATTCTATTTAGATTTTATTTAGAATTTTAATCTAAAAAAAAATATTTTTATAGTTTAGAATAAATAAATGTTTTTTTATTATTTGAAAGTGGTGGGTCTTTGGAGTCTAGCACTCCTTGGATCCTTAAGCGACCGCTCTCGAGGTGCACACCTTGAGTTGTGGTCGCTTCGTCTTTCATCTTAAAAAATACCCAACCTCGTTTAAACCTTTCAAAATTCGCTAACCCTAATTCGAGCGGTATGCTCACCTTAATTTAACCTACCCACGCTAATATTCCTAAATCTTTTTAATTAAATTACGAAAATGTCGAGTTCTTGGAGTCATGCATTCCTTGAATTTGAGAGGGACAACTATTGAGGTGTACGCCTCGGTTAGCGTGTCATTCAAACTTTCGTTCCTAAAACACATCCCGTAATTATTTGGACAAATATTCACTGTCCAACAAACACTATTTCATAATTAATAGGATGAAAAAGTATCGTTGGGATCTAGCATTCCAACGATATCCCGACTAATTGATTACGAGGCCGACGTCTCGCTTATCGAATAATCGTCATTCCTCCTAAATTTCCAACCCGTCTAACCTCGTTCCTCACCTTCGTGCAATTAATTCTAAACCCTAGTATGTCTCTAAACCATACGTCAAATCCAAACTATTTTCTTGATTAAATTACGAAAGAATTGAGTTCTTGGAGTCTCGCACTCCTTGAATTCTTGAGTAAACACTCTTGGGGCGTACGCTTTAGGTTGTGGATTACTCGACCTTCCGTCTATAAAACATGTGCCCTAATTATTTGGACCAATATCGTTATTGTCCATTCAAATACACTTTCACAATTAATTGAGTGAAAAAGGTATCATTGGAATCTAGCATTCCAATAATATCCCGATTAATTGATTGCGAGACTGACGTCTCGTTTATCGAGTAGTCGTCATTCTCTCCTAAATTTTCAACCATTCCAACTCTTTTCTCGCCCCCGTGCGATTGAATCTTTTCAAAACGTTAGTTCCTCGCCCTCGTGCGATTTCTAACCCAAACTACTTCCAAAAAAATAGAGTTCTTGGAATCTTGCATTCCTGGAATTCCTGAGTGACGAGCTCTTAAGGCACGCTCTTAGGTTGCTTGTCAATCACTTTTTCGTTTCTCAGCACAACTTCAAACACAAATGTCGTAATTATTCGAATGAAAACAGGTGTCGTTGGAATCTAGCATTCCAATAATGCCCCGATTAATTGATTTCGAGGCCGACGTCTCGTTTATTGAATAATCGTCATTCTCCATCAAATAACCTAACCAAATTCCTCTTTCTCGCCCCCGCGCGATCGAAACCTTAAACCTATCCATTCTCTTTCCCAAACCAAAACATCCAATGCGATAAACATTAATTCCTCGCCTTCGTGCGATTTCCAACCAAAACACTTTTTGCCAAGAACATTGTTTAGTCCCTTCTTCCGCGCATAACAAACTAGTGCTTCAGCCTCCCCTAGCGAGCAGACAAGCCAACGTTTAGCAGTTAGAATGCGACCTAAACACTCGTTCGTTTAGCAGCCTTTTACCGTAGTTAGCCGAACTACGGCTGCTCTGATTTCTCACATCTGTTGAGAATACGTAGGCATAGGATTGCGATGATCCTAGCGAGCACTTTTCCACTTTTCCTTCTTTCTCACCTTTAGGTTCCCACACCTTTTGCCAAGAACATTGTTTAATCCCTTCTTCCGCGCATATGAACTAGTGCTTCAGCCTCCCCTAGCGAGCAGACAAGCCAACGTTTAGCAGTTAGAATGCGACTTAAACTCTCATTCATTCCAAACACAAACCCTTTTACCGTAGTTAGCCGAACTACGGCTGCTCTGATTCTTCATTCCCTCTTGAATGTAAGATACGTAGGCACAAGATTGCGATGATCTTGGCGAGCACAATCCCCTCTTTTACCCGTAGTCCCACGAACTACGATTGCTCTGATTTTCCACTTCTTACAAGTGAAGATACGTAGGCACAAGGGCCCCAACCCTTGGCGAGCACCCTATCTTAAAACCACCTATTCCCCCTATAGGAGAAACCTTATAAGAAAACAAACAAGCATAGTTAACTTTACTCTCGAATCGATCAAGAGGTTCCCGTTGAGTACAACGGACGTAGAGGGTGCTAATACCTTCCCTTTGCGTAATCGACTCCCGAACCTAGAATATTGGTTGCGATGACCATGTTCTTATCCCTCTTAATGGTTTTATTGATATTTTCCTATTCCGTCCTTGGAATGAATAAAGTTCGGTGGCGACTCTGTTTCGAACAGTATTTTCCGCGTCCATCGCGAGGATCGTATTTTTCGAGGTACGACAGTTCTTCATATAAGATTCTCACTAAATCCTTCTTAACATTTTCAATCCAATCTCATTCCTTAAGCTCATCTATGATCACGTCCCTGCTGATCACTACTTGCTTGTTCACAGGGTCAAATAACTTGTATCCTCCAATCGAATGACATCCTATCAGGATCATCTGACTTGACTTGTCATCAAGCTTTCTTCTCAACTGATTTGGCACATGTCTATGTGTTATTGATCCAAACACCTTCAAATGAATTATGCTAGACTTGACACCAAACCAACATTCTTCTAGCGTGATTCCTTCTAGCTTCTTCGTCAGACATCTATTCAAGATATATGTTGCAGTTGACACAACTTTCCCCAATAATTCTTTGGGTAGATGCTTTCCTTTTAACATGTTCCTCACCATATTCACAATGGTTCTATTCTTTCTTTCTGTAGTTCCATTCTGCTGTGGAGTGTAGAGTGACACCATCTCATGTGCAATCCCTTCTTTCTCACATAATGCATCAAAATCTTTTCACATACTCTCTACCACCATCAGTCTTCATAATCTTTATCTTTCGATCACTTTGTCTTTCGACCATAGATTTAAATTTGGAAAATACCTCAATCACTTCACTTTTCTTCTTGATCAGGTAAGTCCACAGTTTTCGACTGAAATCATCTATGAACGTGACAAAGTATCTGTTACCTCTAATCCAGTCCACCTCGATAGGACCATATACATAAGAGTACATGACTTCAAGAATTGCCTTCGAGTTGCTTCTTATATCCTTGCTGAAGCTATTCTTGTGTTGTTTCACTTGAACACATTCTTCACACACTTCACTTGGAATGTCAATTTCTGGTAATCCTGAAACCATATTTATTCTCTTCAAATATCTAATGTCTTTGAAATTGAGATGGCCAAGTCGATAATGCCATATCCATTCATCTCTGCGGGCTGCATTTGCAAGGCACTTATGCTCCATCACATTAACTTCAATCTTTAATGTCCTATTCTGAGACATTGGAGCCTTCAAGATCAACCTACCACTTGCATCGAGAACTCTCATCATCTTGTCTTTGATAGACACCTTGTAGTTCTTTTCGACCAGCTGCCTTATACTGAGCAAATTACTCTTCATGCCTGATATGTACAATACATTGGAAATTGTTGACTTCTTGCCATCTTTCCTCATAGTCATAACATTGCCAATACCTTCAGCTGCTAGAGTATTGTTATTTGCAAACTTCACCATATTCTTCGTTGAGGGCTTCATGTTGATAAATCAATCTTTCTTACCAGCCATGTGTTGAGCATCCTAAGTCCAAGTACCATTGATCCTGGAATCTTTCTTCATCTCTTATTTAACCATTAGCAACATCTCTTCTTCTTCATGTTTCGTCAACTTTGCATCAGTTTCTTGATTCTTCTTCTTTTCTTGACACTCACTAAAATAGTGACCATACTTCTGACAATTGAAACACTGAATGTGACTTTTGTCAGGCTTTCGACCACCACCTATTCCTTTACCTACAACACCACCGCTTGGATTGCCTTAGTTCGAGGGTTTTCTCTGATTTGACCAGTTTCCTTCATGCTGATTTCGACCAGTCGAATTGTTGTAGCCTCCTCTACCTTTATTTCCATACCAACTTCCTTTGCCTTTCTTTTCTTTTTTTGACTGTACCTGCAAAGCCATATCACTCTTCGAATTTCCTGCAGCTCTTTCAGTCATCCTTTGTTCATGAGACTCAAGCGTCCCTTGAAGCTCTTCCTTCGTCAATACTGACAAGTCTTTCGACTCTTCTAGGGATACTACCACGTGGTAGAACTTTGGAGCCAATAACCTCAAGATCTTTGCAACAACTGATCTTGATGTCAACAATTCTTCATATACCTTGATTTGATTCACTAGCTTTGTAACTCTAGTGAAGAAATCTGTTATACTTTCACTTTCTTCCATCTGAAGCAATTCATAGATTCTCTTGTGAGTTTGTAACCTCACCTCTTTCACATTCTCTGCTCCTCCAAACAATTTTTCAAGAATCTGCCACACTTCCTTTGCTGATTCTACATCACTAACCTTTTCAAAATTATCTGGATCAACATATTAATGGATTATAAAGAGAGCTTTATAATCTTTCTTTTCAATTCTTTGTGTGTGGCCTTTTCTTGATCCGTCGCGTTCTCTGCAAGCGGTGCTACTCCTTTCTTCACAAGATCTCAAAGATCTTGATAACAGAAAATCACTTTAATTTGCTTGCACCAATTCTCATAGTTATCTTTATTGAGAATCATAAGGTTTGTCGAAAAGTGCCTGTTTAGATGATTCATCGCCATCACGATTTTCCTTCCTTTAATCGCAATCGGAGCTCTAGATACTAGATGTTGGAATTCAACCACAACCTATGGAGAATTTCACTCAATCTTGATCTCAAGATTGTTATCAATCACGTAATGACAATGAAAAGAAAAGGTTGAGAAAGAAAGTAACGTTGGAGAAGAAGATGAAAAATTCTACAGAGTTCTCTCTGCCCACAAACTGTTGAAATTCTTATTTACTTGCAACTGTAAACTGTAAATACAATATTATGAGTTATGTTTACAAAATAAGAGTTTCTCCCTAGTTATAAATTTATGTTATCTTGCACCCCAAGCCAAAGCACAAAACTATAAAAGCTCAAAAATAGCTAACATTACTAAAATAGGCATAAGTCGAAATCCTGTGTGAAACAACTTGCTTTGACACTTTGACATACTAATAAAACTCGACACACAAACATTAGGTAATTAGACTAATCCTTATTTCTGTCGAGCTACACTGCTTCGAAACAATGAATTACAAACTCAACACACAAAGGGCTGTTTTTCGAAGGTTATTAGATGTAAACTAGGAGATGGTCAGACAATTCCTTTTCGGACCGCGTGTTGGTGTGGAAATATCTTATCCTTTTTTTATTCCCTGCACTATTTGCGGCTTTTGTTATTAAACTTGATGTTGTTAGTGAGTTTGGACATTGGGAAGATTCCATTTGGCATTGGAACTTGGTCTGCAATGTGAATGAGGGTGGGGATGATTTACAGCAGGAGCTGACTAATTTAAAGTTGTTGTTGCAGGATATCCAACTGCAGTGGAACATGTCAGACCGATTTATTTAGCCTTTAGGAAACTGTGGCACATTTTCGGTTTCGTCTTGCTATCGAGGCATTACGAGAACATTATATGAATCTAGTTTTGTGAATAATTTTACACCTTCTATGGACCTCATTTGGTGTTCAAAAACTCATTTGAAGGTGAAAATCTTTGTGTGACAAATGATGTTGGATGGTTTACCAACGCGTCGAAATTTGAGCTATAGGGAAATTATCACTAATGACCATGAAAAGGCTTGTGTCTTTTCTTTTAGAAGTGATCAAACCAATAATCACCTTTTCTTTTCATGTCCTAAAATTATTCTAGTTTGGAGGAAAATAACTATTTGGTTGGAAGTTTCTTGTTTGATGGAAAGTGAATGTCATCTTCATCTTATTGAATGGATGCATTCGATTAAGGAGAAATTGAAAAAGTCTGATGTTGAGTTAATTTGATTTGTTTCTTATTGGTGTATTTTGTAGTTTAGAAACCAAATTATTTTCAATTACGAAGTTTGTAATCTGGATGCTATATTCAATAGAATTGTGTTGTATTCTTGGTTGTGGATGCATCTCACTAATAAAAAATTTCTTAGGTGCTCCTTCTATGATTGACTCAAACACCCTATGTATTTTTTTAATAATTTTTTTCCTTAAAAATTGAGTTGTTTGCATAGAATATTATTTATTGGGTTAGAGTACCCCTAATATTCTCTATCAATATACTTATAATTATACTTCATTATACTTGATTATAAAAAACAATGGTGTTCAGTTTAATTTTATGCCTGTTGAAAAAATATTGTTAGATTTGTTTGAAAAATTGTTTGGCGAAAAACATAAATTATTATAAAATTAATAATACAAATTTTTAGAGAGGAGTCCGACCTAAATTTTCTCTTACACATTTTATAGAATCTATATAATTAAAGTATTCATATTTTGTGATTACTAACTCTCTAAATTATTTAATATTAATTTTTAAAATCTTTAGAGTGGACCACTGAGATTATAGTAGAATTCAAAGTTAAGCAATGACTTTTTAATATAAAATTCGCAGCTAGATCCCTAATCCTAGGGGAATGGTCAACTATAATACTTAATTTTAAGGCAAGGTTATAATGACGACTTTAATTTAAGTGGCTAGTTAAAATGTCTTAAAATAATTATATTCGCTATTCCATAAAAGAAAAAAAAAAATCAGCCTAAAAATAAATGTCTTGCTGATGAGCAATACCTTGATAGCAATTTTCCATTTTATAATAAAGTCATTGTGCCCGATACACTCTACCAATGTGACATCAAGTATTTGTATATGTGGGTGATTCAAGTATAATTTAAATTGTAACTATCAATAAATATATAATATATTCAATGAGTTTTATTGAACTTTGACTTTAGATTTAATTATGTAAATAATTTAAATTTTAACTAAAATAAAATGAATTAATTGCACTACTTTTACTTATTATTAAATTATAACTTTTCCATTAATTTAAGTTTTAAATTAATATACATAACTAAAATTAATTATAGTTCTTAAGTTATTATTTCATTCAATTATTTAAAATTTTAGACCTTATCTCCACCACTCTATAAAAGAGAGAAAAGAAAAGGAAGAAAATAGTTGTGAGTGAGATGAAGAAAAAACCAGAACTAATCTTCATTCCCTCACCAGGGATTGGACACTTAGCTTCATCACTTCAATTTGCAAAACTCTTAATCAAAACTAATACCAACCTTTTCATCACAGTCCTATGCATCAATCTTCCAAACACTCCTATTTCAGATTCATACATCAAATCAGTTCTTAACTCACAACCTCAAATTCATCTCATTCATCTCCCTCAAGTTGAATCACCACCAAATGAGCTATTAATATCACCACCATGCTACATCAAAACCCTCATGCATAACCTCACACCTCATGTCAAATCCACCATTCAAACCATTTTATCGTCTTCTTCAAACCATGTTGTTGGTTTAGTCTTAGATATCTTCTGTCTTTCTATGATTGACGTTGGAAATGAATTTGGAATCCCTTCTTATTTGTTTCTAACATCAAATGCTGGTTTCTTGGGGTTCATGCTTTCCTTTCGAAACCGTCGAATCGATGATGTGTTCAATGATTCTGAATCCGAGTTGTTAATTCCTGGTTTCACTAATCTAGTACCTTCAAGTGTGTTACCTAATTCTGCTTATAGTAAAGGTGGTTATGAGGTTTATTATAATCTTTCAAAGAGATTCAATGACACCAAAGGAATTATTGTTAATACATTTTCAGATTTGGAACAGTATTCAATTGATGCATTATCTAATCATGATGAAAAAATCCCTCCTATCTACGCTGTTGGACCTTTGTTAGATCTCAAAGGCAACCCTAGTGCTAAGTTAGACCAAGCTCAACGTGATGTTATATTGAAATGGCTAGATGAACAGCCTAATAAATCTGTTGTTTTTCTATGTTTTGGAAGCATGGGAGTTAGCTTTGTTCCATCTCAAGTAAGAGAAATAGCATTAGGACTTAAGAATAGTGGAGTTAGGTTTCTGTGGGCTTTAAAGTCTCCACCAGAAGGGTTTTTAGAATGGATGAAATTGGAAGGTAAGGGAATGATATGTGAATGGGCACCTCAAGTTGAGATATTATCACATAAGGCTATTGGTGGGTTTGTTTCACATTGTGGATGGAATTCTATTTTGGAAAGTTTGTGGTTTGGTGTGCCAATATTGACATGGCCTATTTATGCAGAACAGCAGCTTAATGCTTTTAGGATGGTGAAGGAATGGGGTCTAGCTGTGGAGTTGAGAGTGGATTATAGAAAGGGTAGTAAAGATGTTGTTATGGCTGAAGAGATTGAGAAAGGGTTGAAGAGTTTGATGGATAGAGATAACATTGTGCAGAAGAAGGTTCAAGAGATGAAGGAGATGGCAAGGAATGCTGTTGTTAATGGTGGATCTTCTTTCATTTCTGTTGAAAAACTCTTTGGTAATATGATAGGAAGCAACTGATAATAAATTACTATTTTGTGTTACAGAGTCAAAGAATAAAAGTCATAGTCGTACCTGTAGTATTATTTCTTTGCGAGAATATTTTATATAGAATATTAGATTCAACCTTGAATCATCACATTTTTGTTTTTTTTTTTCCGTATTTATTTGAGTACGCATTATCACTGAAAAATAGTCTATAAAATAGATCAGTACACCTTTCTTTTTACTATCCAACTAAATGTGCTGTCATGCACAAAGTCAACAATATAGACTAGTTTATGAATATTCTTAGATAATACTAAGTCTTAATTAGTTGCTGTTACTTTGAGTTTTTATATATATATATATATATATATATATATATATATATATATATATATATATATATATATATATATATATATATATATATATATATATATATATATATATATATATATATATATATGGTTCACATAGATATTAAAGTATGTTAAAGTGATACAGTTGTATATAAATAGGTGGTCCTCTAATGGGGAGTGTTTCAATGCACAATAATAAACGGATAAATTTATTTAATAAACTATAAAATATATTTAAATACACGTATAAATTTAAAATGAAAAAAAAATTAAAGAAAGAAAAGTTTTATATTTAAAATAAAGAATTTATTTTTGAATTAAAAATAATTGTTCATTAAAATAAAATAAATACTATTCTAGCTGACAGTGACTCGTAAAATATAAGGTTAGTGGCGTGCACCATTATTGAGTGATATTTAATTTGATACAATATAAAATATTTTTAGTGTCAATTTATAATGTGTTACTTAATTGTAAAATAAACAATGATCATATAAATTTAATTATATTAAATAATCCTATAGAAAAGATACTCGTGAGTTGGACATTTGAAAATAAAATTTTTATCTTTTAAATAAAGACAATTGTTGATTAAAATAAAATAGACATTGTCTTAATAATGGTATGTGAAATGAAAAGTTGTGTGCATTGTTATTGAATGATATCCAATTTAATACAATATAAAATATATTTTCATATGCATAACAATTTCAAATGAGTTACTTAATTATAGAATGAACAATAATTATATAAATTATAAATATTGTTTATATATAATAATTATAAAATATTTTTATTTTTATTTTAGATGAATTTTATGTTTTAAAAATTCAATATTTTCCTGTATTCTTCTTCATTAAATTAAAAAAAAATTAAATTTTGTTATTTATAATTAAAAAAATAAAATAGAAAAAAGATAATGGAGAGAGAAAAAATTAAAATTAAAATGTGGGGAAATTTGAAATTTGAATAAACAGAATAAAAGGAAGAGTGACAAAGTTAAAATTAAAAAGTGAGAAATAAATGATGTGGCAAAAGGAGGCAGATTAAATTTTTTAGCATTGGTTGATTATAAATATGCCCTTTTGTTAGTAAAATTTTTTAAAAAGTAAAAGATATATTAGAAAGTTTGGTGCTAGTTTATTTTAATGAATAGATTATAATTATAAAATAATATATTTTTATTTTAGATACATTTTATGTTTTAAAATTTCAATATTTTTTTAATTAAATTAAAAAAAATTAAATTTTGTTACTTATACTTAAAAAATAAAATAGGAAAAAGAAAATGGAGAGAGATAAAATTAAAATGAAAGTGTGAGAAAAAGAAATGTGGGAGAAATTTGAAATCTACCATATAAGAAAATGAAGTGTTCTAGAAAAGCCCTTTATACCCCTGCTAATCCCAGATTGCACCACGCATGCACGCATCAGTTTCAATTGGTTCACGCATGCAACTTCTTTTCATTGCTTCTTTTATTCATTATTCACCTCTACACATATGTATCATTACTTCCTTTTCATTCATTTTTTAAAATTTATTGCACCAATCACATCACAACTTTTTAGTACATCTTATCTCTCACCCTTCTTTAACCTTCTCTTTCTAATTTCACATCATAATGTCAAAAACAACCTCCTCTCTCTCTCTCTCTCTCTCTCTCTCTCTCTCTCTCTCTCTCTCTCTCTCTCTCATTCTCTCTCCCTCTCTTCTTCTTCTTCTTCTTCTTCCTTCTCCCTCTTCTTCTTCCTTTTATTTCCTATTTGTTATTTTTATGTTGAAAATTTTTTGTTGTGGTTGTAGATTTTGATTTTTCATGCTTAACATCATTTCAAATCTCAAAGTTAATCAGGTAAAAATCAATCTGTTCATGGCAATTTATTTCCAATCTTATTGTCATTTTTATTGTTTAAAACAATGAGGTTATCTAAGATGTCCTTGGCTGTGTAAAGCTTCCAAGCTGGTAAAAGACTTGCTTTGTTAGATTAACTCCCTCAAGAAGGAAAATGTGTCTTTTTTGTATGAATTTCAATATGTAAGATCTGTTATTGTCATTTATGTTATTTTTAGATCTATTATTTTTATTTTTTTTTGTATGCATATGAGACACGGTGGTTCTGCAAACGGTTATAGAAGATATGACTAATACGTGTCAAGAAAGATATGAAGTTAGGGAGAAGAAGTGTAACAAGAAAGTAAATGGTTAATGGTGTTGGATTTTATTGTTTTAAGATTTAAAATCCTTTTTATTTATTTATTTTATTTTATTTTTGGGTTTTGGATTTAGAGGCCAAAAGGATTGAAAGCTATGGAAAGTGAATCAGAATGATGATGCAAAAGGGACGATGGATCTATAACAACACACAAAAGTTAAAATACTTTTGAAGTTGGAAGAATATTATGATGATATTTTGAATTGATGATTAAATTCTTTTAAATTTGCTTTGTCACAATATTTTATGATTAACAAGTAAGATATGATTTGGTTTGATCCATTTTAATTAATATGAAGAAATTTATTTTCTCTATTTTTATTCTCCTTCCCCATAATAAATATTTTATTCCATTTCTAACAAGTTATGTTTTATTTTATTTTATTTATTTGTTTTTCTATAACGTGTTAGAAAAAAGAAACTCAGATAATAATCTAAAATATGGTTAATAAATATAATAAGATGTTGGTTAATTGATATCAATAAATGAAACTCATTAATCATGCACTAAAGTTAGAAATATGATGGTAATCGTGACAAATAGGTATAATCATTACTCATATTATAAACATAATTAATAAAATAGTATTTAAAATGTGTAACCATGTTATTTCTGCATAAAATTTTGATGTCAAATTTGTCTCATCATAACACAACTCTTTATGAACATTGGCTTAATGCAAAATCATATATATTAAACTAAAGGTAGAAATATCAAAATGATACTGATAGTAAAAAAGATATATTGTAGCTCAAACTGATCATGTTAGTGCTTAAGCAAATATAAAATTAAACATATTAGTTACTTAGCAAAGTTTCACTTAACTTTTTATATTTTTCCATCAATATATACATAGCAAAATTCAAGCTGTAATTGAAATGAAACTAAAGACATGATTTGTAATGAAACTTATTTTATTTTCACAAAACATCCACTAAACTTTTTAAAATGGTTTCTTGATCAAACTTTCTTATTACTTTATCATTTTTTTCACATGTCAAGTCGCTGCATTTATTGCACACACTCTGATTTTAGTACAGAGTTGTTGAGAACTTTATCACAATCTGTCTTTTCTATTTTTAAAGCAGACCTAACCTTTCCCTTGCTACACAACAAAATAAGTGTCTACCATATAAGAAAATGAAGTTTTTTGGAAAAGCCCTTTATACCACTGCTGGTCTCAGATTGCAACTCGTGTATTCCTTATGTGGCTGACACATCAGTTTCAATTGGTTCACGCATGCAGCTTTCTTTCGTTGCTTCTTTTCTTCGTTATTCACTCCTATAGATATGCCTCATTACTTCCTTTTCATTCATTTTACAAAATTTGATGCACCCATCACATCACAACTTTTCAGTACATCTTATCTCTCAAAATCTCTATCTAACTTTTTCGCTCCCCCTTCTTTAACCTTCTCTTTCTAATTTCAAATCATAATGTCAAAAACAACCCTCTCACTCACTCTCTCTCTCTCTCTCTCTCTCTCTCTCTCTCTCTCTCTCTCTCTCTCTCTCTCTCTCTCTCTCTCTCTCTCTCTCTCTCTTCTTCTTCTTCTTCTTCATCTTCTTCTTCCTTCTCCCTCTTCTTCTTCCTTTTATTTCTTATTTGTTATTTTTATGTTGATATTTTTTGTTGTGGTTGTAGATTTTGATTTTTCATGCTTAACATCGTTTCAAATCTCAAAGTTAATCAGGTAAAAATCAATTTGTTCATGCTCATTTATTTCCAATCTTATTGTCATTTTTATTGTTTAAAACAATGAGGTTATCTAAGATGTCCTTGGCTGTGTAAAGCTTCCAAGCTGGTAAAAGACTTGCTCTGTTAGATTAACTCCCTCAAGAAGGAAAATGTGTCTTTTTTGTATGAATTTCAATATGTAAGATCTGTTATTGTCATTTATGTTATTTTTAAATCTATTTTTTTTTATTTTTTTTGTGTGCATAGGAGACACGGTGGTTCTGCAAACGGTTGCAGAAGATATGACTAATACGTGTTAAGAAAGGTACGAAGTTAGGGAGAAGAAGTGTAACAAGAAAGTAAATGGTTAATGGTGTTGGATTTTATTGTTTTAAGATTTAAAATCCTTTTTATTTATTTATTTTATTTTATTTTTGGGTTTTGGATTTAGAGGCCAAAAGGATTGAAAGCTCTGGAATGTATGGAAAGTGAATCGGAATGATGATGCAAAGGGGACAATGGATCTATAACTACACACAAAAGTTAAAATAATTTGGAAGTTGGAAGAATATTATGATGATATTTTGAATTGATGATTAAATTCTTTTAAATTTGCTTTGTCACAATATTTTATGATTAACAAGTAAGATATGATTTAGTTTGATCCATTTTAATTAATATGAAGAAATTTATTTTCTCTATTTTTATTCTCCTTCTCCATAATAAATATTTTATTCCATTTCTATCAAGTTATGTTTTATTTTATTTTATTTATTTGTTTTTCTATAGCGTGTTAGAAAAAAGAAACTCAGATAATAATCTAAAATATGGTTAATTAATATAATAAGATGTTGGTTAATTGATATCAATAAATGAAACTCATTAATCATGCACTAAAGTTAGAAATATGATGGTAACCGTGACATATAGGTATAATCATTACTCATATTATAAACATAATTAATAAAATAGTATTTAAAATGTGTAACCATGTTATTTCTGCATAAAATTTTGATGTCAAATTTGTCTCATCATAACACAACTCTTTATGAACATTGGCTTAATGCAAAAACATATATATTAAACTAAAGGTAGATATATCAAAATGATACTGATAGTAAAAAAGTTATATTGTAGCTCAAACTTATCATGTTAGTGCTTAAGCAAATATAAAATTAAACATATTAGTTACTTAGCAAATTTTCACTTAACTTTTTATATTTTTCCATCAATATATACATAGCAAAATTCAAGCTGTAATTGAAATGAAACTAAAGGCATAATTTGTAATGAAACTTATTTTATTTTCTCAAAGCATCCACTAAACTTTTTTAAATGGTTTCTTGATCAAACTTTCTTATTACTTTATCATTTTTTTCACATGTCAAGTCGCTGCATTTATTGCACACACTCTGGTTTTAGTACAGAGTTGTTGAGAACTTTATCACAATCTGTCTTTTCTATTTTTAAAGCAGGCCTAACCTTTCCCTTTCTACACAACAAAATAAGTGTCTACCATATAAGAAAATGAAGTTTTTTGGAAAAGCCCTTTATACCACTGCTGGTCTCAGATTGCACCACGTGTATTAATTACTTATGTGGTTGACACATCAGATTCAATTGCTTCATGCATGCAACTTCCATTCGTTGCTTCTTTTCTTCATTATTCACTCCTATAGATATGCCCCATTACTTCCTTTTCATTCATTTTACAAAATTTGATGCACCCATCACATCACAACTTTTCAGTACATCTTATCTCTCAAAATCTCTATCTAACTTTTTCGCTCCCCCCTTCTTTAACCTTCTCTTTCTAATTTCAAATCATAATGTCAAAAACAACCATCTCTCTCTCTCTCTCTCTCTCTCTCTCTCTCTCTCTCTCTCTCTCTCTCTCTCTCTCTCTCTCTCTCTCTCTTCTCTCTCTCTCCTTCTCCCTCTTCTTCCTTTTATTTCCTATTTGTTATTTTTATGTTGATATTTTTTGTTGTGGTTGTAGATTTTGATTTTTCATGCTTAACATCGTTTCAAATCTCAAAGTTAATCAGGTAAAAATTAATCTGTTCATGCCTATTTATTTCCATTTTTATTGTTTAAAACCACGAGGTTATCTAAGATGTCCTTGGTTGTGTAAAGCTTCCCAGCTGGTAAAAGACTTGCTCTGTTAGATTCACTCCCTCAAGAAGGAAAATGTGTCTTTTTTTAATGCTTATGTGGTTGACACATCAGTTTCAATTGCTTCACGCATGCAACTTCTTTTCATTGCTTCTTTTCTTTATTATTCACCCCTACACATTGATCGCGACTTTCTATGTCTAATACAACCTAACTGCAAGTGCACAGTCTATCGCGTAGTAATAATAGATATCGATCCCACAGGGACTCGTAATCAAACTAGTGTTCTCGGGAGTTACTATGTTTAGCTAGGTAGAATATGTTTAAGGGAATAAGATTGTCACTAAAAGGGAACTAAGAATACTATTTAGATTGTAAATGATTGAATCGATACGTAGTAATTGTGTTATTCAGGGATTTGATAAGTTACTAGTGTATGAAATAATTTTCAAAGTTTATTTAAGCAAGAAATGGAGATTTGAAGACTCTCGCCTCACGATGGTTATTGACGCTAATCATAATCCTAAGGGCCAAACGTACACTTTCGTATCCCGTTCGGGGTTAAAATTATTTTTTGGAAATCTCTAAGTTCTAATTCATTTTAAAGTGCTTTCGCTGTTATTAAAATGAATGACTAGTGTTTACTATCTGACCTTACCGCAGCTTTCACTTGTTGGTTCGTATCTTAATTAATTTCCCACTTTCGTGGCAAAACTACTTTTAAATAAGTTCTCGCTTTCGCGACGAAGTTTATTCAGTAAATCAATTTTAAACACTCAGACCATAAGTTACTTTTGAAAAGAAGGTTTTTCAACCAGTTGTTATCAAATCCCATTCGAATTATTACTACATATCAATTACCTAAGTTTAGCTAGACATGGATTTGGGAAAGATAAAATATAAATAAAAATAATAAATAATGATTTGCATTATAATAAAACTGGAATCGATTGAAATGAGAAACCTGTAAATATTCTAATTGGCCTTTGGGCAGATCCTCCACAGATGTTGGCAGGATTCTGATCTCTAATGCCAAATTGATCGTACAGTACAAGTAGAAATTACAGAAGAATGAAAAATGGAATACAGGAAAGGTAAAGAGAAACAAATAAGAATATTGCTGGAAAATATGCTCTGGAAAATAAATTTGGCAGCACTTCGTTGTATGAATGCAGCACACCTTCTGAGGTCCCTTTCTTGCCTTTTTATAGAAGTGGAATTCCAACGGTTATCCTTGGAGATGATGGACTTTGAGGCAGATAATTTAGGGAGTCATGGTCCACTCTGTGGGAATTGGAACTGATTCTTTAACGTGTAATTGAAGTGGGGCGTTTTTGCCTGCATGACGGTCGTCACAAGGTGTGACGGTCGTCACCCGTGTGACGCTCGTCATGTAGCTGTGACGGTCGTCACATCAGCAAAAACAACTTCCTGAGCTTTTCATTGTGTTTTCACTCCTTTTTCGTCCATATTTCATCTGAGATTGCTTCTTTTCTTCATGTTGCCTTGTTTAGACGTGATCGTTGAAAACCTGCAAAACATCAGACAAATAACACGGAAATAACCCGCAATCGGATCGAAAACGGTTAAACTTTAGTTGAATTATGCATAAAAATATCTATATGATTTCGTGTTATCAAACTCCCCTAAGCTTGAATCTTTGCTTGTCCTCAAGTAAAACATGGAAAAGTCAGCAGGCACGAGGCAGCTTCTTCGTTCGCAGAGTTTGGAAAAACCGGGATTCTTGGTAGGAACAAGACGAGTATCATGACGACACTGGACTACAAGTCTTCGGAGGTCTCCTTTTTATGCAAATCGGTCCCAGTCATGCTACTGTAGCTTGGTGTCAAGGTTCTCGCGGCAAGTTCACCCTGTTTGTTCTAGCGCAATCACATTAAGCCCGTTGTCCATACACTTTCATGGCAAGTCGACCTGTTAGTGAATATGATCTCATTTCTGTTTTTGATCTTCTTCATTGATCATAAGCTTATGTCATTGATTTTTCAATGAGTTTTTCGTGCCGTTGGGCTAAATGCTCGGGTGAGGAGCACCTAACTTAGAAGGAAATGTGTCTTATATTTTTGGGCTATTTAGCTCTCTTTTCATGATTTTTCATCTTTTTGGAGATCATACACTTATTTGCAGCGGTCGCTCGCTTAGAAGTGTTTTAGGATGGTGCTGACTGCTAGTATAAACTACTTGGGGTTGAGTTTGCGTAGACACTTGAGACTTTGGTACACGTAGGTAGTGAAACCGACTCGCATAAACTAGAGATCTAAGGTGTCTGGACGATACTGGTTTTGTTAGAATTGTCGTTTCCTCGGAGTTTCAAAACTTGTTTTGAACTCAGGTGCATTCTCGTGGTGCTTTTGCTTTTGAGGAACGAACGAAAGTTTTTGTTTACGTTGAATAATGTGGGGATTGTTTGCGTGACGGGAAAAATATATAGACGAGCTTTATTTGCTAAAAATAGGAAGTGTTAAAATAAAAATTACGAAAATTCAAAGTGCAGTGAAATGAAAATAAAGGGAAATGAAAATAAAGGAAATAAAGGAAATTCAGAGTACAGTGGAATGGAAATAAAGGCTCCGCTCCCACACTATCTCGATCAGTGTCCTCACTGATTCTTGAAGCATGCGAGAGGGAGATACAACTGAAAATGAAAATACAAATAACTGAAATATAGTAAACAATGAAGGGAAAAAATGGAAATCTAGTCACAGCCTCTGTCACGTCCGCGCTGGCGTCCTCTGGCTCTGGCAAGGGCTACTCTGTCCTCATAGCTCATAGCTCCTGTGTGGTAGACGGTGTCTCGGAGTCCTTCGACCTGCAAGGTCAGATTCGCCAGGCTCTCAGTGATAGTAGCTTGGCCGGTGTGAAGTTGTTGCATTTGAGTCCGGTGCCAAGCTTCGAACTGGTCAGCTCGCTGATTCTGCTGCTGCATCATCGCGAGTATCTGTGCCTGCTGGTCTAGGGAGCGGCGGAGGTCCTCTTCTGTGTAGTCTGACACGGGATGATATCGGCGGCGGCGAGAGGATGAACCTACGGGAGGAGGAGGCTGCGATGCCTCTGGCTGCTCGGACCTGTCCAACTCAGCTTGGATTTCATCGTCGGAACCGTGAGTGTGGTCCTGAGTAGGAGCAGCGGCAGCAGGAGGGGCAGTGAGTTCGAACAACCAGTTGGTACGGTCCTCTGGGTGTGTGCGGGTACGGGACGGAAGGATGATGCTTCAGACGATCTTGCCACGCACAACCGGATGGTATTTGCCGTCAGCTCGGGAGCGGATAAGATGAGAGACTCTGCAGTGGTCGGTGTCAAGGAACACCAAGGGGATGGACTGGAGGTGCTGGAGGTGGTCGCCAAGGTTCAGCCCAAGTGCAATAGCAGTGACAATCCCGCCAAAGTAGAATGGCTTCGAGCCACGGTTGCAGTTGGCCTGAATATGAGCCAGCAGAAACGGAGCAGCGTTGACAGGTTCATTGTTGAAGACACAATGGAGAAAGAAGAGCTCTTTCGAGTTCACTTTGTGGTTGCTGTCTCTGGCGAAAATAGTGTTGCTCAACGCTCTGTGAAAGTACCGGATGGTTGGGTTATGGATATGAGTGGCGTGCAGGGAGTCCCAACCATCGGCATTGAGGTCGGTCAACTGATACCACAGCGCGAAAGCTTCGTGCTGGAACTGATCGGTGATGCGGCGGTGAGCGTTGTCGCCGCGAGGTAGCTGTAGGATGCTGGCAATCTGATTTTGGTTCACCTGATAGTTGGTGCCAAACATCCGGAAGCATGCGGCACCTGAGTGCTGGTTAAGTTCGCCGCTGGATGTGGCGTAAGTGAACGAACTCAAGAACTCAAGAGTGAGTTGTTCGTATGTTGGCTGTGGGTTGGTGCAGAGGTGCCAGATGCCTGCCCTTTGAAGCATCCAGGTTATGCCTTCAAGGAGTCCGAGCTCCGTAAGCGATGGAAGGTACGGATAATGAGTCGGCTGGAGCGACCTCTGATGAAATGCGATGTAGTTTGCTCGTTGTCTTTCACCTAAGTCTCCTTCACTAAAGGTAATGTTGCTGACATCTGGGGTTTCTGCATTCCTTGCCATTGTTGGAAGATGGAGAGGTTTCTGAGGATTGGGGTTTTTCTGCAGAGAGGGAAGAACTGACAGAAGTGTGGTTTGGAGGTTGAATTTGGAGTTGAAATATATATAGTTCAATGTGGGGAGGACGAAAATTCGTAGTGGGGTAGGAGTTAGGATGATTGGAAGTGATAATGGGGGGAAGTGGAAGAGAACACGAACCCTGTTTTTATCAGATATCAGTTTTTGAATGCGTGACGGTCGTCACGTAGGTGTGACGGTCGTCACCCGCGTGACGCTCGTCAGGGTCCTGTGACGGTCGTCACAGCAGCAAAATCTGCAGAACGCAGAATTTTTCTCTGAGGGCGTTCTCGTAGTGACTTTAAGGCTTGGTAATGATACTACAATGTAATTGAACAGCCAACAAACAACGGATAATGCGAAAATAAAATAATTGCATAAAAACTAGAATTGAAATAACATAAAATTGAAATGATTGTGTGTAGTACATAAAGAAAACTAACAATGCGAAACATCCAAATGATTAAATGAAACTAACTAGACTAGACTAAACTAAAACTACTGCTAAGAACTAGTAACTAATCTTTTCGTGCCTTCAACTCATCGAATTTCCGTGAATAGTAGTCGAGTTGGTCGCAGACTAAATCCATGAAGCCTACCAGTTCGCTGTGCATGCTTGCGATGTCAGCTTTTACATTAGTCAGAGTTGTATCAACGTCGTCCAATCTGAGTAATACGGCATCCATTTTGTAGGTGGTCTCCTCAGGGATAGGCTCAGGATAAGTGTTGTAGTGCGGAGGAGTCGTAGGGTCTACTTCAGTTTCAGATACAGCGTCCTCATAGTACATATAGTCGTGTGCCTCAGAGATGTGGTCACTGTCATACATATAGTTCTGTAGTGTTGACTGTGGTGAAGGAGGTCCCATAGGCTCATCCAATTCATAGAGCCAGTTGTCCTTGTTGTGGATACTTGTCATCAGATGATCAGGCAGTGTGAATAGTTGTACTGGTTTTTCGTTAATGAGGTACTCATACGGTCCAGGTCCCATAGTTCCTAAGATGCGCCTGTTAAAGCAGAATTGTATGTTCATGGGTCGGATGGTGCCAAAACGAGTGCTGGCATTTAAGTGGAATCTAAGGCCAAGCTCGTGGGCAATCATTGTTACTAGGCCTCCTATAAGAATAGGTGTATGAGGTTCCAGCGTGAGGCGTTTGAAAGATCTCATCATGAAAGGCACTGCATTTACTGTCCGTCCCTGAGAAGCACAGAACATGATGAATAACTCCTCTTTAGATACTGCAGTAATATTTTCTTCTTTTCCAAACAAGGTGTGAGCTAGTATCTTATGGAAGTATCTGAAGGCTGGGTTATGAATGTCATCATTATACATTCTGTCTGGTTCAGGGTGATAGTCGCCTGTGATTCTACCCCAAAATTGATCGAGTTGAAAATCAATATCGTCATCTTCTGCACTGATGAACACATGCGGTCCGCTAGGAAATCCTAGGAGGTTGGCTAGTGACATCCGGCTGTGGGTTTGGTCCATTCCAAACAATCGGAAGGTAATCAGCTCTGTGCTGGATCCAAAACCATAATTGGGTATGTATCTGAAAGAACTAAGGAATTCATAGGTAAGATCCTTATAGGTAGCGAAACGTGTTTTCAGAGCAGTGTTCTCCCAACCCAGTTGATTGAACAGGTATTGAATGCTATCTGTGATCCCTAGTTTATCCATAGTAGCCTTATCATAATACAGCGTTAAGGTGAATTCTCTTTCGGTCAGTGCTGCAAATCTTGCCTTTTGAGCTAGTCCTCGGAAGTGAACCTTTGTGAAGTCGTATTCGGCCATACTCGCAGGTGATTCGGAGAAAACAGAAGGAATGTTTCGAAGGCTTTTAAAAATCCTGAAAAGTTTAAAACAGGAAATTGAAGTCAGGATTTTTAGAAACGAAAGGCGGTAGAAACAAAAGACAAAAGAGAAAAAATAAAATAGAAATAAAAGTATGAAAACGAACGAAAGTAGAAAGTAGTAGTAATTATAAGTTTAGAATTTTTGTTGGATTTTCAGAGTAAAATTTTAAAAGAAAAATACAATAACGAGGGAAATTGGGTTGCCTCCCAGTAAGCGCTGTTTTTAACGTCTAAAGCCATACGATAGCTTGGTGAGAAGCTATTCGGGTGTTTGAGCTGGAAGCTCAAGCAAAGCTATACTGCTGACTTGGGGATTGTTGTCGTTCTTATTGTAATGTTTTAGACGTTGCCCGTTTACGATGAACGGTGCATTCATCTTATCGGTAATTTCAACAGCTCCACTCTGAAGTGCTTTAGTCACTTCATAAGGTCCAGACCACCTAGATTTTAATTTACCTGGGAAGAGTTTTAATCTTGAATTAAATAGTAATACGGTGTCTCCCACACTGAATTGTTTCCTGACTGAACGTTTATCATGCCACTTTTTAGTTCGTTCTTTGTAGATACGGGCATTTTCGTAAGCGTCTAATCGAAGTTCTTCCAACTCGTGTAAGTTCAAGATTCGCTTTTCTCCTGCCTCGGTGTAGTTGAAGTTGAGTGTCTTAATGTCCCAGAAGGCCTTATGCTCTAGTTCTACAGGGAGATGGCAGGATTTACCGTAAACCAATTTATAGGGGGTAGTACCTATTGGTGTCTTAAATGCGGTCCTATAAGCCCATAAAGCTTCTTGTAGCTTTGACGACCAATCTTTCCTTGAGGTAGCGACGGTCTTTTCCAAGATCTGTTTTATTTCTCTGTTCGAGACCTCTACTTGTCCGCTAGTTTGCGGATGATAAGGCGTAGCTACTCGGTGTCGGACTCCATATTTAGAGAGAAGTTTATCGAATATTTGCGATATGAAGTGAGATCCGCCGTCACTAATGACGAGTCTCGGTACACCGAATCTAGGAAATATTGTGTTTTTGAATAGTTTGATTACTACTCGTGTGTCGTTTGTTGGAGCAGTTATGGCTTCTATCCATTTAGACACGTAATCGACAGCGACGAGTATGTAGTTATTACCAAAAGAAGGTGGAAAAGGTCCCATGAAATCTATTCCCCAGACGTCGAAGATTTCTACCTCTAAGATTCCTTTCTGAGGCATTTCATCGCGTCGTGAGATGTTGCCAGCTCGTTGGCATCGATCGCACTTTTGCACAGCGATGTGAACGTCTTTCCAGAGATTAGGCCAGAATAAGCCGGCTTGGAGAATCTTAGCGCATGTCTTGGATGTACTAGCATGACCACCGTATGGTGCTGAGTGGCATTGGGAAATAATATTTTCTATTTCTTCCTCTGGGACACAGCGACGATATATGTTGTCGGCCCCTCTCTTGAAGAGTAGAGGTTCGTCCCAATAATAGTGTTTCAGATCGTGGAAGAATTTCTTCTTTTGCTGATAAGTAAGATCCGGTGGAAGCACGCCCGCAGCGAGGTAATTAACGATGTCAGCATACCAAGGTAATGTGACTTGGGCATAGACGGCTTCTACGGCTTTTTCGAATTCTGGATCTTCCGAGATTGAATTGGGTGTGTCACTTTCTAATTTGGCTATCAGACGTTCGTACGGGAAATCATCATTTATCGGTACTGGTTCGTGTTTGATGCCTTCTATTCGGGATAAGTGATCTGCAACAACGTTCTCGGTTCCTTTCTTATCTTTGATTTCTAAGTCAAACTCTTGTAATAACAGGATCCATCTCAATAGTCTTGGTTTGGCATCCTTTTTGCTTATTAGGTACCTTATGGCAGCATGGTCTGTGTATATGATAATTTTTGCTCCTACTAAGTAAGAACGGAATTTGTCAAGCGCAAATATAACTGCTAGAAGTTCCTTTTCTGTGGTAGCGTAGTTCATTTGGGCAGGATCTAAGGTTCTACTGGCATAGTAGATAGCATGGAGTTTCTTGTCCTTCCTTTGTCCTAGAACTGCACCTACAGTATAATCACTCGCATCGCACATGATTTCGAACGGTAGTCGCCAATCGGGTGGTTGCATGATTGGTGCGGTGATAAGGATTGATTTCAATGTTTCAAATGCTTTTAAACAGTCGTCGTCGAAGACGAACTCAGCATCTTTCATCAACAGGTCGGTCAGAGGTTTTGTGATTTTCGAAAAATCTTTTATAAATCTTCTGTAGAAACCGGCATGTCCTAGAAAACTCTGTATTTCTCGTACGGATTTTGGAGGTTGGAGATCTTTTATAATCTCTATTTTAGCTTTGTCTACCTCAATTCCTCTATCTGATATGACGTGTCCTAGAACTATTCCTTGTCGGACCATAAAATGGCATTTCTCCCAATTTAGGACGAGGTTTACTTTTACACAACGTTCTAATACCATTTCTAAGTTTTGTAGGCATCCTTCGAAATTTTGTCCACATACCGAGAAATCGTCCATAAATACTTCCATGATGTTGTCTATGAAATCTGTGAAGATTGCCATCATGCATCTTTGGAAGGTTGCTGGAGCATTACAGAGTCCGAATGGCATTCGGCGGTAAGCAAAAGTACCATAAGGACAGGTGAATGTAGTCTTTTCTTGGTCATCAGGATGGATGGGAATTTGGAAGAATCCTGAGTAACCATCTAGATAGCAGAAATACGAATGTTTGGCTAATCTTTCCAACATTTGGTCTATGAAGGGTAACGGGAAGTGATCTTTGCGTGTAGCCTTGTTAAGCTTTCTATAGTCAATGCACATCCTGCTTCCAGTCACGACTCTTTTTGTTATTGATTCGCCTTTTTCGTTTTTAACTACTGTGACTCCTCCTTTCTTTGGTACGACATGAACTGGGCTGACCCATTCACTATCGGAGATCGGATAGATGATTCCTGCATCTAGCAATTTCTTTACTTCATCTCTGACTACAGTGCTCAGGATGGGGTTCAGTCTCCTCTGATGCTCTCGAGAGGTTTTAGAGTCTTCCTCTATTGTAATTCGATGCATACAGATCGAAGGGCTTATACCTTTTAGATCGCTTATGTTATAGCCTAACGCGGTGGGGTACTTCTTTAGGACTTCTAATAGCTTTTCGATTTCTGGTTATCCTAAGTCGGCGTTGACTATCACTGGTCTTTTTAGTTCATCGTCTAGAAATTCATATCTAAGGTTTTTGGGTAGTGTTTTAAGTTCTAAAGATGGGTTCTTCGGACCTGGCATATGGTTTGGGGTCAGTGCTAAGCTTTCGCTTAGGCTGTCGTCTTTATATGGTTTACGCCAATTATCGTCTTCAAAAATATCGGGTATTTGAATCTTTATTATTTCTGAATATGTGGTCTCTTCATTTTCAAGTTCTCTTATGCATTCGTCGATTTCGTCCACTAAATAGCAGGTATCGTCTATTGCTGGTGCTTGTAAGAACTTGGTGAGAATGAACTCTATCTTTTCTTCTCCTACTTCGAATGTTATCCTTCCTTTCTTCACGTCTATAATCGCTCCGGCTGTAGCTAGGAATGGTCTTCCTAGGATAATTGGGGTTACAGTGTCCTCATTGATGTCCATAATTATGAAGTCGGTTGGAATGTAGAATTGTCCTATGCGTACTGGAACGTTTTCCAGTATTCCGACTGGGTATTTTACTGATCTGTCAGCTAATTGTACGGACATTTTGGTTGGTCTGAGGTCTCCCATATTCAGATTTTTGCATATAGATAAGGGCATAACACTGATATTGGCTCCTAAATCGCATAGAGCTTTGTCTATTACGAACTTTGCTATGACGCAGGGTATGGAGAAACTACCTGGGTCTTTTAATTTAGGAGGCATGCGGTTTTGGATAATAGCGCTATACTCTGCAGTAAGTGTAACTGTTTCATTATCCTCGATCTTTCTTTTATTCGACAGGATTTCTTTGAGAAATTTAGCGTATGACGACATTTGAGTTATCGCTTCTGTAAAGGGAATAGTAATATTCAGCTGTTTAAGGAGCTCTACAAATTTCTTAAACTGTCCTGAAGTTTTGGAGTTTATTAGTCTTTGCGGATAAGGGATAGGTGGTTTATATGGCGCTGGAGGTGCTTGAGTTTTTTCACTTGCGGTATCCTCCTTCTCGTTGTCTTCCTTCTTCTCTAACTCGGATTCCTTTTCTGCTTGTTCAGTTGGTTTTTGTTGCATGGCTGAGTTTTCGGTCCTCGGATCGATCGGTTCGTCCAATTCTTTTCCACTTCTTAGTATCACAGCATTTGCTTGGCCTTTTGGATTCTGTTCGGGTTGTCCAGGAAATGTGTCAGCTGGTGCGGCAGCAGAGGCTTGCTGTTGAGCCACTTGTGATATCTGAGTTTCTAACATTTTGTTATGGGTGGCTAAAGCGTCTACTTTTCCTGTCAACTGTTTAATTTGCTCGCTAGTGTGTATGTTTTGATTCAGGAATTCTTTGTTTGTTTGAGCTTGAGTAGCTATGAATTTTTCCATCATCAATTCGAGGTTCGATTTCCTAGGTGCATTCTGAGCAGCTGGTTTCTGATATCCTGGCGGAGCAGTAGGCATTTGCAATGCATTTTCGCTTTTGTAAGAAAAGTTTGGATGATTTCGCCAACCTGGGTTGTAGGTATTTGCGTAGGGATTTCCTTGAGCATAATTTACCTGGTCTGGTGGGATTCCGGCTAGCAATGGGCATTCGGGTGCATTATGAGTGGTGCTTCCGCATAACTTGCAATTTGGAGTTACTGCAGCGACAGTTGCAGTGGGGTTAACGGTCAGACTATCGATCTTCTGTGCTAGAGCATCTACTTTAGCGTTGAACTTTTCAAGGCTGCTGATCTCGTACATCCCACCTTTCGTTGTGGTTTTCTCAGTTGGAGTGCGTTCACCTCCCCATTGGCAATGGTTTTGTGACATGTTTTCTATCAATTGATAGGCTTCATCGTATGGCTTATCCATAAGTGCACCGCCCGCGGCAGCGTCTATTGTCAATCTAGTATTGTATAGAAGCCCATTATAGAAAGTATGGATTGTCACCCAGTCTTCTAGACCGTGGTGAGGACATGTTCTCATCATATCTTTGAATCGTTCCCATGCTTCGTAAAGAGATTCAGTATCTTTCTGTCGAAACCCGTTGATTTGAGCTCTAAGCATGGCAGTTTTGCTTGGCGGAAAATATCTCGCTAAAAAGACGTTCTTCAATTGCTCCCACGTCGTAACGGAGTTGGATGGTAACGATTGTAACCATGTCCACGCTCTGTCTCTAAGAGAGAATGGGAAAAGATGAAGTCTTATCGCGTCTGGAGTTACTCCATTTGCTTTCACTGTGTCTGCATATTGTACAAACTTCGTTAGATGTTCGTTCGGATCCTCAGTTGCGTTTCCTGAGAATTGGTTTTGTTGTACAGCCGACAGCAATGATGGTTTCAGCTCAAAATCATTTCGGGTAATAGCTGGGGCAGCAATGCTACTTCTAGGCTCCATCTGGGATGGTGTAGCGTATGCCTTTAGCAGTTTGTTTGGAGGTCCTTCAGCCATCTCTGGTTCTTCTTCTTCTGATTTGGGAATGGGAGTGAGAGGTTCGGGAGTGTTATGTTTGAGTTGTTTGAGTTGGTACTCAATGATTCTACTTCTTAAATGTAAGAAGCGTTCTAATTCTGCGACTGAAGGTTTTAAGATATCGCCTTGCGGGCAATTTCTTGGCATACAATCGACAGAACTAGTAAAGGAAAAATGAAAATTGTTAACCTAGTCTATACGGCGTAACAGAAGGTTACATTATTGACTAAACGGGTCCCCGGCAACGGCGCCAAAAACTTGATCGCGACTTTCTATGTCTAATACAACCTAACTGCAAGTGCACAGTCTATCGCGTAGTAATAATAGATATCGATCCCACAGGGACTCGTAATCAAACTAGTGTTCTCGGGAGTTACTATGTTTAGCTAGGTAGAATATGTTTAAGGGAATAAGATTGTCACTAAAAGGGAACTAAGAATACTATTTAGATTGTAAATGATTGAATCGATACGTAGTAATTGTGTTCTTCAGGGATTTGATAAGTTACTGGTGTATGAAATAATTTTCAAAGTTTATTTAAGCAGAAAATGGAGATTTGAAGACTCTCGCCTCACGATGGTTATTGACGCTAATCATAATCCTAAGGGCCAAACGTACACTTTCGTATCCCGTTCGGGGTTAAAATTATTTTTTGGAAATCTCTAAGTTCTAATTCATTTTAAAGTGCTTTCGCTGTTATTAAAATGAATGACTAGTGTTTACTATCTGACCTTACCGCAGCTTTCGCTTGTTGGTTCGTATCTTAATTAATTTCCCACTTTCGTGGCAAAACTACTTTTAAATAAGTTCTCGCTTTCGCAACGAAGTTTATTCAGTAAATCAATTTTAAACACTCAGACCATACGTTACTTTTGAAAAGAAGGTTTTTCAACCAGTTGTTATCAAATCCCATTCGAATTATTACTACATATCAATTACCTAAGTTTAGCTAGACATGGATTTGGGAAAGATAAAATATAAATAAAAATAATAAATAATGATTTGCATTATAATAAAACTGGAATCGATTGAAATGAGAAACCTGTAAATATTCCAATTGGCCTTTGGGCAGATCCTCCACAGATGTTGGCAGGATTCTGATCTCTAATGCCAAATTGATCGTACAGTACAAGTAGAAATTACAGAAGAATGAAAAATGGAATACAGGAAAGGTAAAGAGAAACAAATAAGAATATTGCTGGAAAATATGCTCTGGAAAATAAATTTGGCAGCACTTCGTTGTATGAATGCAGCACACCTTCTGAGGTCCCTTTCTTGCCTTTTTATAGAAGTGGAATTCCAACGGTTATCCTTGGAGATGATGGACTTTGAGGCAGATAATTTAGGGAGTCATGGTCCACTCTGTGGGAATTGGAACTGATTCTTTAACGTGTAATTGAAGTGGGGCATTTTTGCCTGCATGACGGTCGTCACAAGGTGTGACGGTCGTCACCCGTGTGACGCTCGTCATGTAGCTATGACGGTCGTCACATCAGCAAAAACAGCTTCCTGCACTTTTCATTGTGTTTTCACTCCTTTTTCTTCCATATTTCATCTGAGATTGCTTCTTTTCTTCATGTTGCCTTGTTTAGACGTGATCGTTGAAAACCTGCAAAACATCAGACAAATAACACGGAAATAACCCGCAATCGGATCGAAAACGGTTAAACTTTAGTTGAATTATGTATAAAAATATCTATATGATTTCGTGCTATCACACATATGTATCATTACTTCCTTTTCATTCATTTTTTAAAATTTATTGCACCTATCACATCACAACTCTTCAGTACATCTTATCTCTCACCCTTCTTTAATTTTCTCTTTCTAATTTCACATCATAATGTCAAAAACAACCTTCCCCCTCCCCCTCTCTCTCTCTCTCTCTCTCTCTCTCTCTCCTCTTCTTCTTCTTCTTTTCTTCTTCCTTCTCCCTCTTCTTCTTCCTTTTATTTCCTATTTGTTATTTTTATGTTGAAATTTTTTTGTTGTGGTTGTAGATTTTGATTTTTCATGCTTAACATCGTTTTAAATCACAAAGTTAATCAGGTAAAAATCAATCTGTTCATGCCCATTTATTTCCAATCTTATTGTCATTTTTATTGTTTAAAACCATGAGGTTATCTAAGATGTCCTTGGCTGTGTAAAGCTTCCAAGCTGGTAAAAGACTTGCTCTGTTAGATTCACTACCTCAAGAAAGAAAATGTGTCTTTTTTGTATGAATTTCAATATGTAAGATCTGTTATTGTCATTTATGTTATTTTTAGATCTATTATTTTTATTTTTTTATGTGCATAGGAGACACGGTGGTTCTGCAAACGGTTGCAGAAGATATGACTAATACGTGTCAAGAAAGATATGAAGTTAGGGAGAAGAAGTGTAACAAGAAAGTAAATGGTTAATGGTGTTGGTTTTTATTGTTTTAAGATTTAAAATCCTTTTTATTTTTTTATTTTATTTTATTTTTGGGTTTTGGATTTAGAGGCCAAAAGGATTGGAAGCTATGGTATGTATGGAAAGTGACTCGGAATGATGATGCAAAGGGGACGATGGATCTATAACAACACGCAAAAGTTAAAATACTTTGGAAGTTGGAAGAATATTATAATGATATTTTGAATTAATGATTAAATTCTTTTAAATTTGCTTTGTCACAATATTTTATGATTAACAAGTACGATATGATTTGGTTTCATCCATTTTAATTAATATGAAGAAATTTATTTTCTCTATTTTTATTCTCCTTCTCCATAATAAATATTTTATTCCTTTTCTATCAAGTTATGTTTTATTTTATTTTATTTATTTGTTTTGCTATAGCGTGTTAGAAAAAAGAAACTCAGATAATAATCTAAAATATGGTTAATAAATATAATAAGATGTTGGTTAATTGATATCAATAAATGAAACTCATTAATCATGCAACAAAGTTAGAAATATGATGGTAACCGTGACATATAGGTATAATCATTACTCATATTATAAACATAATTAATAAAATAGTATTTAAAATGTGTAACCATGTTATTTCTGCATAAAATTTTGATGTCAAATTTGTCTCATCATAACACAACTCTTTATGAACATTGACTTAATGCAAAAACATATATATTAAACTAAACGTAGAAATATCAAAATGATACTGATAGTAAAAAAGATATATTGTAACTCAAACTGATCATGTTAATGCTTAAGCAAATATAAAATTAAACATATTAGTTACTTAGCAAAGTTTCACTTAACTTTTTATATTTTTCCATCAATATATACATAGCAAAATTCAAGCTGTAATTGAAATGAAACTAAAGACATAATTTGTAATGAAACTTATTTTATTTTCTCAAAACATCCACTAAACTTTTTAAAATGGTTTCTTGATCAAACTTTCTTATTACTTTATCATTTTTTTCACATGTCAAGTGGCTTCATTTATTGCACACACTCTGGTTTTAGTACAGAGTTGTTGAGAACTTTATCACAATCTGTCTTTTCTTTTTTTAAAGCAGACCTAACCTTTCCCTTGCTACACAACAAAATAAGTGTCTACCATATAAGAAAATGAAGTTTTTTGGAAAAGCCCTTTATACCACTGCTGGTCTCAGATTGCACCACGTGTATTACTTATGTGGTTGACACATCAGCTTCAATTGCTTCACGCATGCAGCTTCCTTTCGTTTCTTCTTTTCTTCATTATTCACTCCTATAGATATGCCTCATTACTTCCTTTTCATTCATTTTACAAAATTTGATGCACCCATCACATCACAACTTTTCAGTACATCTTATCTCTCAAAATCTCTATCTAACTTTTTTGCTCCCCCCTTCTTTAACCTTCTCTTTCTAATTTCAAATCATCATGTAAAAAGCAACCCCCTCTCTCTCTCTCTCTCTCTCTCTCTCTCTCTCTCTCTCTCTCTCTCTCTCTCTCTCTCTCTCTCTCTCTCTCTCTCTCTCATTCTCCCTCTTCTTCTTCATTTTATTTCCTATTTGTTATTTTTATGTTGATATTTTTTGTTGTGGTTGTAGATTTTGATTTTTCATGCTTAACATCGTTTCAAATCTCAAAGTTAATCAGGTAAAAATTAATCTGTTCATGCCCATTTATTTCCATTTTTATTGTCATTTTTATTGTTTAAAACCACGAGGTTACCTAAGATGTCCTTGGTTGTGTAAAGCTTCCAAGCTGGTAAAAGACTTGCTCTGATAGATTCACTCCCTCAAGAAGGAAAATGTGTCTTTTTTGTAATGCTTCTGTGGTTGACACATCAGTTTCAATTGCTTCACGCATGCAACTTCTTTTCATTGTTTCTTTTCTTCATTATTCACCCCTACACATATGTATCATTACTTCCTTTTCATTTATTTTTTAAAATATATTGCACCTATCACATCACAACTTTTCAGTACATCTTATCTCTCACCCTTATTTAACCTTCTCTTTCTAATTTCACATCATAATGTCAAAAATAACCTTTTTTCTCTCTCTCTCTCTCTCTCTCTCTCTCTCTCTCTCTCTCTCTCTCTCTCTCTCTCTCTCTCTCTCTCTCTCTCTCTCTCTCTCCTCCTCCTCCTTCTTCTTCTTCTTCTTCTTCCTTCTCCCTCTTCTTCTTCCTTTTATTTCCTATTTGTTATTTTTATGTTGAAATTTTTTTGTTGTGGTTGTAGATTTTGATTTTTCATGCTTAACATCGTTTCAAATCTCAAAGTTAATAAGGTAAAAATCAATCTGTTCATGTCCATTTATTTCCAATCTTATTGTCATTTTTATTGTTTAAAACCATGAGGTTATCTATGATGTCCTTGGCTGTGTAAAGCTTCCAAGCTGGTAAAAGACTTGCTCTATTATATTCACTCCCTCAAGAAGGAAAATGTGTCTTTTTTGTATGAATTTCAATATGTAAGATTTGTTATTGTCATTTATGTTATTTTTAGATCTTTTATTTTTATTTTTTTTGTGTGCATAGGAGACACGGTGGTTCTGCAAACGGTTGTAGAAGATATGACTAATACGTGTCAAGAAAGATATGAAGTTAGGGAGAAGAAGTGTAACAAGAAAGTAAATGGTTAATGGTGTTGGATTTTATTGTTTTAAGATTTAAAATCCTTTTTATTTATTTATTTTATTTTATTTTTGGGTTTTGGATTTAGAGGCCAAAAGGATTGAAAGCTATGGAATGTATGGAAAGTGAATCGGAATGATGATGCAAAGGGGACGATAGATCTATAACAACACACAAAAGTTAAAATACTTTGGAAGTTGGAAGAATATTATGATGATATTTTGAATTGATGATTAAATTCTTTTAAATTTGCTTTGTCACAATATTTTATGATTAACAAGTAAGATATGATTTGGTTTGATCCATTTTAATTAATATGAAGAAATTTAATTTCTCTATTTTTATTCTCCTTCTCCATAATAATTATTTTATTCCATTTCTATCAAGTTATGTTTTATTTTATTATTTTTTTTTCCTATAGCGTATTAGAAAAATGAAACTCAGATAATAATCTAAAATATGGTTAATAAATATAATAAGATGTTGGTTAATTGATATCAATAAATGAAACTCATTAATCATGCACTAAAGTTAGAAATATGATGGTAACTGTGAAATATAGGTATAATCATTACTCATATTATAAACATAATTAATAAAATAGTATTTAAAATGTGTAACCATGTTATTTCTGCATAAAATTTTGATGTCAAATTTGTCTCATCATAACACAACTCTTTATGAACATTGGCTTAATGCAAAAACATATATATTAAACTAAAGGTAGAAATATCAAAATGATACTGATAGTAAAAAAGATATATTGTAGCTCAAACTGATCATGTTAGTGCTGAAGCAAATATAGAATTAAACATATTAGTTACTTATCAAAGTTTCACTTAACTTTTTATATTTTTCTATCAATATATACATAGCAAAATTCAAGCTGTAATTGAAATGAAACTAAAGACATAATTTGTAATGAAACTTATTTGATTTTCTCAAAACATCCACTAAACTTTTTAAAATGGTTTCTTGATTATACTTTCTTATTACTTTATCATTTTTTTCACATGTCAAGTCGCTGCATTTATTGCACACACTCTGGTTTTAGTACTGAGTTGTTGAGAACTTTATCACAATCTGTCTTTTCTATTTTTAAAGCAGGCCTAACCTTTCCCTTGCTACACAACAAAATAAGTGTCTACCATATAAGAAAATGAATTTTTTTGGAAAAGCCCTTTATACCACTGCTGGTCTCAGATTGCACCACGTGTATTACTTATGTGGTTGACACGTCAGTTTTAATTGCTTCACGCATGCAGCTTCCTTTCATTGCTTCTTTTCTTCATTATTCACTCCTACAGATATCCCTCATTAATTCCTTTTCATTCATTTTATAAAATTTGATGCACCCATCACATCACAACTTTTTAGTAAATCTTATCTCTTAATATCTCTATCTAACTTTTTCGCTCCCCCCTTCTTTAACCTTCTCTTTCTAATTTCAAATCATAATGTAAAAAACAACCCTTTCTCTCTCTCTCTCTCTCTCTCTCTCTCTCTCTCTCTCTCTCTCTCTCTCTCTCTCTCTCTCTCTCTCTCTCTCTCTCTCTCTCTCTCTCTCTCTCTCTCCTCTCCCTCTTCTTCTTCCTTTTATTTCCTAGTTGTTATTTTTATGTTGATATTTTTTGTTGTGGTTGTAGATTTTGATTTTTCATGCTTAACATCGTTTCAAATCTCAAAGTTAATCAAGTAAAAATCAATATGTTCATGCCCATTTATTTCCATTTTTATTGTCATTTTTATTGTTTAAAACCACGAGGTTATCTAAGATGTCCTTGGTTGTTTATAGCTTCCAAGCTGGTAAAAGACTTGCTCTATTATATTCACTCCCTCAAGAAGGAAAATGTGTCTTTTTTGTATGAATTTCAATATGTAAGATCTGTTATTTTCATTTTTGTTATTTTTAGATCTATTATTTTTATTTTTGTGTGTGCATTGGAGACATGGTGGTTCTGCAAACGGTTGCAGAAGATATGACTAATATGTGTCAAGAAGGATAGGAATTTAGGGAGAAGAAGTATAACAAGAAAGTAAATGGTTAATGGTGTTGGATTTTATTGTTTTAAGATTTAAAATCCTTTTTATTTATTTATTTTATTTTATTTTTGGATTTTGGATTTAGATGCCAAAAGGATTGAAAGCTATGGAATGTATGGAAAGTGACTCGGAATGATGATGCAAAGGGGACAATGGATCTATAACTACACACAAAAGTTAAAATATTTTGGAAGATGGAAGAATATTATGATGATATTTTGAATTGATGATTGAATTCTTTTAAATTTGCTTTGTCACAATATTTTATGATTAACAAGTAAGATATGATTTGGTTTGATCCATTTTAATTTATATGAAGAAATTTATTTTCTCTATTTTTATTCTCCTTCTCCATAATAAATATTTTATTCCATTTCTATCAAGTTATGTTGTATTTTATTTTATTTATTTATTTTTCTATAGCGTGTTAGAAAAAAAAACTCATATAATAATCTAAAATCTGGTTAATAAATATAATAAGATGTTGGTTAATTGATATCAATAAATGAAACTCATTAATCATGCACTAAAGTTAGAAATATTATGGTAACCATGACATATAGGTATAATCATTACTCATATTATAAACATAATTAATAAAATAGTATTTAAAATGTGTAACCATGTAATTTCTGCATAAAATTTTGATGTCAAATTTGTCTCATCATAACACAACTCTGTATGAACATTGGCTTCATGCAGAAACATATATATTAAACTAAAGGTAGAAATATCAAAATGATACTGATAGTAAAAAAGATATATTGTAGCTCAAACTGATCATGTTAATGCTTAAGCAAATATAGATTTAAACATAATAGTTACTTAGCAAAGTTTCACTTAACTTTTTATATTTTTCCATCAATATATACATAGCAAAATTCAAGTTGTAATTGAAATGAAACTAAAGACATAATTTGTAATGAAACATATTTGATTTTCTCAAAACATCCACTAAACTTTTTAAAATGGTTTCTTGATCAAACTTTCTTATTACTTTATCATTTTTTTTACATGTCAAGTCGCTGCATTTATTGCACACACTCTGGTTTTAGTAAAGAGTTGTTGAGAACTTTATCACAATCTGTCTTTTCTATTTTTAAAGCAGGCCTAACCTTTCCCTTGCTACACAACAAAATAAGTGTCTACAATATAAGAAAATGAAGTTTTTTGGAAAAGCCCTTTATACCACTGCTGGTCTCAGATTGCACCACGTGTATTACTTATGTGGTTGACACATCAGTTTCAATTGCTTCACGCATGCAACTTCCTTTCGTTTCTTCTTTTCTTCATTATTCACTCCTACAGATATGCCTCATCACTTCCATTTAATTCATTTTACAAAATTTGATGCACCCATCACATTACAAATTTTCAGTACATCTTATCTCTCAAAATCTCTATCTAACTTTTTCGCTCCCCCCTTCTTTTACCTTCTCTTTCTAATTTCAAATCATAATGTCAAAAACAACCCCCTCTCTCTCTCTCTCTCTCTCTCTCTCTCTCTCTCTCTCTCTCTCTCTCTCTCTCTCCCCTTCTCCCCCTTCTTCTTCCTTTTATTTCCTATTTGTTATTTTTACGTTGATATTTTTTGTTGTTGTTGTAGATTTTGATTTTTCATGCTTAACATCGTTTCAAATCTCAAGTTAATCAGGTAAAAATTTATCTGTTCATGCGCATTTATTTCCATTTTTATTGTTTAAAACCACGAGGTTATCTAAGATGACCTTGGTTGTGTAAAGCTTCCAAGCTGGTAAAAGACTTGCTCTGTTAGATTCACTCCCTCAAGAAGGAAAATGTGTCTTTTTTGTATGAATTTCAATATGTAAGATCTGTTATTTTCATTTTTGTTATTTTTAGATCTATTATTTTTATTTTTTTGTGTGCATTGGAGACACGGTGGTTCTGCAAACGAATGCAGAAGATATGACTAATATGTGTCAAGAAAGATATGAATTTAGGGAGAAGAAGTGTAACAAGAAAGTAAATGGTTAATGGTGTTGGATTTTATTGTTTTAAGATTTAAAATCATTTTTATTGATTTATTTTATTTTATTTTGGGTTTTGGATTTAGATGCCAAAAGGATTGAAAGCTATGGAATGTATGGAAAGTGACTCAGAATGATGTTACAAAGGGGACAATGGATCTATAGCAACACACAAAAGTTCAAATATTTTGGAAGATGGAAGAATATTATGATGATATTTTGGATTGATGATTGAATTCTTTTAAATTTGCTTTGTCACAATATTTTATGATTAACAAGTAAGATATGATTTGGTTTGATCCATTTTAATTAATATGAAGAAATTTATTTTCTCTATTTTTATTCTCCTTCTCTATAATAAATATTTTATTCCATTTCTATCAAGTTATGTTTTATTTTATTTTATTTATTTGTTTTTCTATAGCGTGTTAGAAAAAGAAACTCATATAATATTCTAAAATATGGTTAATAAATATAAAAAGATGTTGGATAATTGATATCATAAATGAAACTCATTAATCATGCACTAAAGTTAGAAATATGATGGTAACCGTGACATATAAGTATAATCATTACTCATATTATAAACATAAATTAATAAAATTGTATTTTAAATGTGTAACCATGTAATTTCTGCATAAAATTTTGATGCAAATTTGTCTCATCATAACACAACTCTTTATGAACATTGGCTTAATGCAGAAACATATATATATATATATTAAACTAAAGGTAGAAATATCAAAATGATACTGATAGTAAAAAAGATATATTGTAGCTCAAACTGATCATGTTAGTGCTTAAGCAAATATAGAATTCAACATATTATTTACTTAACAAAGTTTCACTAAACTTTTTATATTTTTCCATCAATATATACATAGCAAAATTCAAGCTGTAATTGAAATGAAACTAAAGACATAATTTGTAATGAAACTTATTTGGTTTTTTCAAAATATCCACTAAACTTTTAAAATGGTTTCTTGATCAAACTTTCTTATTACATTATCATTTTTTTTCACATGTCAAGTCGCTGCATTTATTGCACACACTCTGGTTTTAGTACAGAGTTATTGAGAACTTTATCACAATATGTCTTTTCTATTTTTAAAGCAGGCCTAACCTTTCCCTTGCTACACAACAAAATAAGTGTCTACCATATAAGAAAATGAAGTTTTTTGGAAAAGCCCTTTATACCACTGTTGGTCTCAGATTGCACCACGTGTATTACTTATGTGGTTGACACATCAGTTTCAATTGCTTCACGCATACAACTTCCTTTCATTGCTTCTTTTCTTCATTATTTACTCATACAGATATGCCACATTACTTCCTTTTAACTCATTTACAAAATTTTATGCACCCATCATATTACATCTTTTCAGTACATCTTATATCTCAAATATCTATCAAACTTTTTCGCTCCCCCCTGCTTTAACCTTCTCTTTCTAATTTCAAATCATAATGTCAAAAACAACCCTCTCTCTCTCTCCCCCCCACTCTCTCTCTCTCTCTCTCTCTCTCTCTCTCTCTCTCTCTCTCTCTCTCTCTCCTCTCTCTCTCTCTCTCTCTCTCCTCTCTCTCTCTCTCTCTCTCTCCTTCTTCCTCTTCTTCTTCCTTTTATTTCCTATTTGTTATTTTTATGTTGATATTTTTTGTTGTGGTTGTAGATTTTGATTTTCATACTTAACATTGTTTCAAATCTCAAAGTTAATCAGTTAAAAATCAATCTGTTCATTCCATTTATTTCCATTTTTTATTGTCATTTTTATTGTTTAAAACCACGAGGTTATCTATGATGTCCTTGGTTGTGTAAGCTTCCAAGCTGGTAAAAGACTTGCTCTGTTAGATTCACTCCCTCAAGAAGGAAAATGTGTCTTTTTTGTTTGAATTTCAATATGTAAGATCTGTTATTTTCATTTTTGTTATTTTTATATCTATTATTTTTTATTTTTTTTGTGTGCATTGGATTGGAGACACGGTGGTTCTGCAAACGAATGCAGAAGATATGACTAATATGTGTCAATAAAGATATGAATTTAGGGAGAAGAAGTGTAACAAGAAAGTAAATGGTAAATGGTGTTGGATTTTATTGTTTTAAGATTTAAAATCCTTTTTATTTATATATTTTATTTGATTTTTGGGTTTTGGGTTTAGATGCCAAAAGGATTAAAAGCTATGGAATGTAAGGAATGTGACTCGGGAATAATGATGCAAAGGGGTCAATGGATCTATAACAATACACAAAAGTTAAAATATTATGGAAGATGGAAGAATATTATAATGATATTTTGAATTGATGATTGAATTCTTTTAAATTTTCTTTCTCACAATATTTTATGATTAACAAGTAAGATATGATTTGGTTTGATCCATTTTAATTAATATGAAGAAATTATTTTCTCTATTTTTATTCTCCTTCTCCATAATAAAAAAATTTATTCCATTTCTATCAAGTTATGTTTTATTTTATTCTATTTATTTGTTTTTCTATAGCGTGTTAGAAAAAGAAACTCATATAATAATCTAAAATATGGTTAATAAATATAATAAGATGTTGGTTAATTGATATCAATAAATAAAACTCATTAATCATGCACTAAAGTTAGAAATATGATGGTAACCGTAACATGTAGGTATAATCATTACTCATATTATAAACATAATTAATAAAATAGTATTTAAAATGTGTAACCATGTAATTTCTGCATAAAATTTTGATGTCAAATTTGTCTCATTATAACACAACTGTTTATGGACATTGGCTTAATGCAGAAACATATATATTAAACTAAAGGTAGAAATATGAAAATGATACTGATAGTAAAAAAGATATATTGCAGCTCAAACTGATCATGTTAGTGCTTAAGCAAATATAGAATTAAACATATTAGTTACTTAGCAAAGTTTCACTTAACTTTTTATATTTTCCATCAATATATACATAGCAAAATTCAAGTTGTAATTGAAATGAAACTAAAGACATAATTTGTAATGAAACTTATTTCATTTCTCAAAACATCCACTCAACTTTTTAAAATGGTTTCTTGATCAAACTTTCTTATTACTTTATCATTTTTTTCACATGTCAAGTCGCTGCATTTATTGCACACACTCTGGTTTTAGTACAGAGTTGTTGAGAACTTTATCACAATCTGTCTTTTCTATTTTTAAAGAAGGCATAACCTTTCCCTTGCTACACAACAAAATAAGTGTCTACCATATAAGAAAATTAAGTTTTTTTGGAAAATCCCTTTATACCACTGCTGGTCTCAGATTGCACACGTGTATTACTTATGTGGTTGACACATCAGTTTCAATTGCTTCATGCATGCAACTTCCTTTCGTTGCTTTTTTTCTTCATTATTCACTCCTACAGATATTCCTCATTACTTCCTTTTTATTCATTTTATAGAATTTGATGCACCCATCACATCACAACTTTTCAGTACATCTTATCTTTCAAAATCTCTATCTAACTTTTTCGCTCCCCCCTTCTTTAACCTTCTCTTTCTAATTTCAAATCATAATATCAAAAATAACTCTCTCTCTCTCTCTCTCTCTCTCTATCTCTCTCTCTCTCTCTCTCTCTCTCTCTCTCTCTCTCTCTCTCTCTCTCTCTCTCTCTCTCTCTCTCTCTCTCTCTCTCTCTCTCTCTCTCTCTCTCTCTCTCTCTCTCTCTCTCTCTCTCTCCTCTCTTCTCTCCTCCTCTTCTTCTTCCTTTTATTTCCTATTTGTTATTTTTATGTTGATATTTTTTGTTGTGGTTGTAGATTTTGATTTTTCTTGCTTAACATTGTTTCAAATCTCAAAGTTAATCAGTTAAAAATCAATCTCTTCATTCCCATTTATTTCAATTTTTAATATCATTTTTATTGTTTAAAACCACGAGGTTATCTATGATGTCCTTGGTTGTGTAAAGCTTTCAAGCTGGTAAAAGACTTGCTCTGTTAGATTCACTCCCCAAGAAGGAAAATGTGTCTTTTTTGTATGAATTTCAATATGTAAGATCTGTTATTTTCATTTTTGTTATTTTTAGATCTATTTTTTTTTTTTTGTGCATTGGATTGGAGACACGGTGGTTCTGCAAACGAATGCAGAAGATATGACTAATATGTGTCAATAAAGATATGAATTTAGGTAGAAGAAGTGTAACAAGAAAGTAAATGGTAAATGGTGTTGGATTTTATTGTTTTAAGATTTAAAATCCTTTTTATTTATTTATTTTATTTGATTTTTGGGTTTTGGATTTAGATGCCAAAAGGATTGAAAGCTATGGAATGTATGGAAAGTGACTCGGAATGATGATGCAAAGGGGACAATGGATCTATAACAACACACAAAAGTTAAAATATTTTGGAAGATGGAAGAATATTATGATGATATTTTGAATTGATGATTGAATTCTTTTAAATTTGCTTTGTCACAATATTTTATGATTAAGAAGTAAGATATGATTTGGTTTGATCCATTTTAAATAATATGAAGAAATTTATTTTCTTTTTTTATTCTCCTTCTTCTCCGTCCTTCTTGATAGATGTGTTGATGAGTAAATATTTTATTCCACTTCTATCAAGTTATGTTTTATTTTATTTTGTTTTTTTGTTTTTCGATAGTGGGTTAGAGAAAAATAACTCAGATAATAATCTAAAATATGGCTACTAATTATAATAAGATGTTGGTTAATTGATATCAATAAATGGAACTCATTAATCAAGCACTAAAGATAGAAATGTGATGGTAACCGTGACATATAGGTACAATCATTACTCATATTATTAAAATAATTAATAAAATAGTATTTAAACTGTGTAACCTTGTGATTTTTGCATAAAATTTTGATGTCAAATTTGTCTCATTAGAACACAACTCTTTATGAACATTGACTTAATGCAGAAACATATATATTGAACTAAATGTAGAAATTTCAAAGTGAAACTGATAGTAAAAATGGATATATTGTAGCTCAAACCGATCGTGTTAGTGCTTATGCAAAAATAGAACTAAACATATCAGTTACTTAGCAAAGTTCCACTTAACGTTTTATATTTTTTCATCAATACATACATAGCAAAATTCAAGCTGTAATTTAAATGAAACTAAATACATAAATTGTAATGAAACTTATTTGATTTTCTCAAAACATCCACTAAACTTTTTAAAATGGTTTATTGGTCAAACTTTTCTTATTACTTTATCATTTTTTTCACATGTCAAGTTGCTGCATTTATTGCACACACTCTGATTTTAGAACAGAGTTGTT